>JARFIY010000336.1:1236168-2472336 GCA_036346155.1 Sinelater perroti
ACCACGAAGCATCTGCTATCTGCCCTAGGATCTTAGATTGAAGTCTCTGAATAATGCTTAAGTTGGGCATTCTAGAGCAACCTCACACTTCCAGTCCGTAAGTCCAAATTGGCTTAAGTATTGCTTTATAGAGGAGACGTTTATTATCAAAGAGAAGTGAAAATTTTCTACCGATTGACTAAGCCATTGTTTTAAGTTTAAGGTCTGTTTCTTTCTTTTCTTTATAATGTGCATTTTCCAAGTTATCTTGCTGTCTAAATGAAGTCATAAACAGCAAATTTTGGTAGCTAATATAGACAGGACACTGTTGTCTTCGTAATGTGAAGGTCACGTAAGTAAACTTGCCTTCATTAACTTTGATTCTCCACTGGTTTAGCCAGCCTTCCAAAAGATTTAGGTAATTCTGCAATTAGGTAGTTGCGCAGTTAGAATTGCTGTGTCTTCCGCGAACGCTTCCATGGTAACATACAGGGCTGTAGGTAGATCTTCCGTGTAGATTAAATATTAACAGTGGGCTCAACACGCTACACTTGGCTTTTAAGCACACAGAACAAAGCATCTTTAGGGCCTTATACTGTGCAACGTGATAACGTGTGCCAGCGTGGTCCCGTGGTTGAGGGACGGGCTGCGATGCTGACGGACCCGGGTTCAATTCCCGGTGCTCTCTGATGCCTGGCGGGTGGCCTACTCAGTCACTAAAAATAATTGAGTACCTGCGTTCATTCGAACAAAGGGTAATAATGGCGGTCGTCTTAGGCGCGGTGCTTGCCACATCGCTCCGAATCAGAGACGGTGCGCGACGACCGGGCAGAAAGAGCAAACGTATGAGAGCCTTAACCTCTCAGTTCGCAGGCCGTGCTCCCACGCGGGGCGTACCATTATTATTATTAAGTGATAACGTACATGAAGAATCAAATATGTCAATTCTTCGCCGCTCACAATTAAATTTTAACATCTTAGCAAAGAATCTACATCTAGAGGCATACAGAATTTAGTTAATCACCAGAAAAACCGTACATTTGTAAAGTGTGCTTTGGAGAAGATGACAGTTGATGCTAATTTTGCAAAAAACTCAAATTGGCCGATAAAGCACATTTTTCTTTAAATAGCTTTGTAAATGGTCAAAATTGTAGCATCTGGGGTAAAATAAAAATCCACGTGCTGGTTATTAAAAGCGAATGTATCCACAAGACCGCACTATTTAGTGTGCATGGGGCTAGAGAAACCATTGGTCTGTAGTTTCTTAGGGATGAAGCTGGCAACGCTATTACTGTCAATGGAGTAGGCTATTAGGAGATAATAAAAAAAATAACTATGTGGTTTTAACAAGATATGCCCATATGCCACACAGCACATAAAATACTTTATTTCAGAACAAATTTCCTAATCTTGTTATATCGCAGAGGGGTGGCATCGATTGACCACCGCGGTCTGCGATCTAACTCTAGGCTCTATTTGAGCAAAGGTTTTATGCCAACAAATTTGCTAAACTTCTAGGGCTAAAAGAGAACATTGGACGTGTGATTGCAAAAACAGAGCTTTCTTTATAAAAACCTCGTCGAGAGTACTTTACATTGATAGCAATAAAATTTAGGTTATTGCTAAATTTTATGATTTACTCAGAAAAAAACATCTTAAAATTCAATTTGGCTCACTCTTTATATTACTTGCAGGTCACGGGTGGTTGTTTACGCATATTTTTTCTTATAGTTGCTGACCATTTTAGGATCTTCATATTTGTGTTCTATATAAAGTTATCAACATTACAAAAATAGCATTTTGTGTTTGTAACAATAGTGAATGCATCAGTTCATGACTTTATTGCACACCTATGTGTAAAGCACATAAAATCACCAACTGAAAGCAATTTACACTTGCGTTGAATCGAGATAAAGTTGTTTGAAGTGTGTCTACAGCATGCGTCTGATGCGAGTTTACGCGTCGCTCCGAGCGACGTGTTAATGCGTGTCTTAATAAAATGTCTCAAAGGAAAGAAATTCTTGTGCATCCCAAAACAAACACAAATGCCGTAAGTGCATCATAAGCGCCATTAAAAGAGCCCATTATAAAGTCCCGATGGAAGCCTTTTATTGCACCTGAGCATCCACCCTGCCGGCCGACCGACGCGGGCCGGCCGCATTCTGAGGAACCGCCCGATGCCACAAAGCCGAACAAAGAGCCCTGACATTCAACTGCGGTATCCGGGCATTCCTCATACAGAGAATTATTGCAAATTAAAGTCCCGACTTTGTATTGAAAATCATCGAACCTCTATTCGGCGGCGAGCCGTCGCCCGCGAGCGCGCCGTCTCCTTCTCGGACAGCGCGCTGGGGAGGGCGACAAGGACGGCTGCGCCGCCGCACGGCCCTCGCGAAGCCGTCGAACACACCTTCTTTGATTATAACATATGGGACATAATTTGAGACATCCTATTGTTGTTCTTTCGATTGCTCGTAATTTAAAATCAAACCAGCCGGACTAAGCCGCGATGGCACATAAAACGTGATTTACGCCGGCATCCTACAGGGGGCGCTCTGAAAGTGTTAAAATGAAAATAATCCAGCATAGGTTTAGTGTTCTTAAATTTCTTCAAAAGCAACTGCCATATAATAACATAGATTTCTATTTTACTGTACTTGATTATATCAAACTATTCCAAAGACTAAACATTTTTAGTTTATTATTTATTGTTTCTAATATTATTAGCAAATAAGTAAGTAGTTAAAACATTTTTTATTTTTTGACATAATTCATAAAAAGCGGATATTATTTATTAATATGTAATTAATTATTAAAGTGTATTTTTCTCGAACTACGTTGCAACCGCAATCAGGGCCTGATTAACCCATAAACTAGGGCGCTAAGATTTAGGGCCGCAAAATTTTAATTTGAGTATACGAAAGTGTGAGGTCAATTAGAAAAATTTTGAATATTTTATTAGTAGTAAACTCGATGATGAAATTCGTGAGTTGGTGGTCTATAATAGCATTCAACAAAACGATGACTACGACTCCGACTTTAAAAGTTCTAAAAGATGTGTCACTCAAAAACAATTTTGTACCAAAAGTGAGTTGTAAATAGCAGAACAGTACAAGTAAGAAGTTGTGTTGTTGCCAATTAATAAAAATAATGAAAAATTAGCTTGGCTGTGTAGTAGTGATTTTAAAATTCGATCCTTTTATGGACGAACCTGTAGCAAAATTTGAAAATAGTGCGAAAGATATTTTTTATATTTATCCAGTACAACTGTAATGAATTCATTATACAATTAGCGAACCAAGTAAAGGTAGAGATTGTTCGGGAAATTGTAAATCTCAAGCATTATTTTACTACCTCCTGTCGGTCTTTTTTTGATGTTTATTTCTAACTGCGGTCATAAAGGTGAAAAGATGGCGAGGTCAACCTTACTAGGACTGGATTATACCTTGACCATGCTAGATTTTTAATCTAATACGATAACACAATGAGGTACACAACATATTTAAACGCAAACGTCTGATCATTGGTTTTTAAGAAAATCCAAACAAAGATTTTTCCGAAACAGTCGATTAACAGAGAAACTAATCGTGAGCCGTCCGCACTATTTACAAGTTACACAGAGTATATCAATGGAAAATAACTGACAGAACATGTGTAATGATAGTCCTTGAGGTATATTAAAATATAATATAAATTCAGTGCATACTCCGTATAACTTTGTATGTAACGTGTGAATATTGTAAACGGCTCACGATTAGTTTCTCTGTTAATCGATTTTTTGATTTTCTTGAAAATCAATGATCACCGTCCGCGAACTATATGTTGTTTACCTCATGTAGTTACATTGTTTCTAACGCGGCCGAAGTCTGTCTAGTACTAGCTAGGTTTTGTAATCTAAATAGCTGTAGAGGACAGAGCTACGACCTTGCCAGCAACGTGTCTTAGTGCTGCAAATATCTTTAGGCTAAAATAAAAGAATTAAATTTTCTGGCCACGTAACATTCCTTGTATACAACTCTGCAGCTGCGGAGAACAGCAAATACTTAGCAATAAATGGAAATGGGTTTATACAAATAAAATTCATCAAAAGAACTATCACGTGTTCTCAGTAAAAAGCAAATGTATTTCTGTTAGTGCAGAAGCTAAGTACTTTGGACTTCACCTTAATAGACGATTTATTTTGCAGCAATATATTAAAAAGAAAAGATAGTAAATAGAATTCAAATTTGGATAAATATACTATTTTCTTCAACCAAAATTAACACTTGCAATAAATAGATTATAAAATTTTATTTTACAAGATCTACATAATGCTTTTAGCATACCATTTACTTTTACTTACTTTTTACTTAATCCTTATGCCTTTTACCGATAGTGTAAGTCATAGCATACCATTTACGCAAGGTGAAATACAAGAGCTAACTACCACTTCCTCGGAAGAATAATTAGAAAATGACTTTTTAGGACATTTATTTGATCCATTATCAACACAATAAATTCCCTGGAGCATCACTGCTAACATCATATTTGCTTCAAACTATTAATTTAGCAAATTAAATAGTAATTAACAACTGAAATAATCTGAAATATTTATTATTTTATTAACTCTAAAAGGTAGCCACTTAGTTTCAAAGGTAATAGTCTTTAAGCGTTTTTTAGTTTCTCACTTTATAAGCCACATGTAGCTTAGTTAATAATTTTATTTAATTAAATGTAATGATATAAATAAAAAAGGAGCTAGAAAGCCGAATATCAAAACATATATTAGTTTTTAAGTATTCCAGATGTCAGAATAAAATAGATATTTACTAATACATTCCACTATAGTGTATAATTAACACTCTACTTTGCTTATACATACATACTCTTTGAGATATAATACCGATCAAGTCGTTTATTGTTTTTTGGGACATTCTGTGCCATTCTAGTTACTGCTGCCATTAGCTCGAGTTTATTGTTAGATTTTTGATCATTTGGTCATATTTTTTTGGATTTTAAACCGGGTTTCTGTCTGAAAACGGCTTTGGCTATTACAAAATCGAATTTGTTACTCCTCTTTTTATGCATTATCTTCTATAAAAATACTAATGTCATTATTGGAAACACAAAGAAGTGTGTCCTAAACATTTTAATGTATCTGGCGGCTTTCTCAGTGCCACTGCGCAAAATTAAACATGATCCGTGACCATACTAAATGACGTCCTAAACTAGTATGTTAATATCCCAACGTTTTACTACTAAAAAAGTATTGAAAACTTTTATAATGAGATCTGCCCATTCCCACTAAATTGACAAAATTGGCTTTCCCCAGAAAAAAAAGACCGCCATCTCTGATGTTTAATTCTGTCTAGAGGGGTATTAGACAGGTTTTTTTCTTGGCGAAATATAGCATTGATGTCAATTATTATTTTTGCTGATACCTACGTTCGAAGACTGTTTTTGTAAATTTGATTTTGCATTACCCTTTGTGTTCGTTCTGAAGGTTTTCAGAGACCAGATCTTGGCAGTGCTAATTTTCATCGCTTATTTTAATTCAAATAACGCACTTATTCGTCATTGCAAGTCACCACAATCAGCTCTGCCGTAGCTGAAATCATTTCAGCCGGTAGATGTGATACAGATCAAACAATGCTAAGCTACCTGCAGATATTCAGATATTTCAGCTGCAAGTCATTTACACTCTTCTCAGAACTTAGTGTATCGCCTTAAATTTCCTTTCACTTAATGTCTATTTAAATAATTGTGATACTTCTCAGAGAACCATTATAAGATTAGCAATTATTGTTTGACTTACCTAAAAACTAAATGCGTTTTTAGAAAGCTTTCTTTTTTTTAAATTTATTTAACCAGATCAGCAACGTCGTGCTATACATGGTTTTGTTAACTATTGATTACATGTAACACTATTGTCGCTTAGGGATTGCCTATTGGCTTACCCATTCACTGTTTAGTTTTATTGTTATATTATTTTGGTTTTGTTACTACACCACTCTTCATTATCACTACTGTCATCGGTTGAAAGGAGATCTTGTGTCAGTTTATGTTTCAAACGTTGATGTATGTGTCTCATTCCTAGTGCGTAATAGGTTGCTCCTGCACAGTTGTTTAAATTTTTAAAGAAGGTTGTTGCTAATTTTTTAATGTGCTCTTCTATGGTTGGGATATTTAGTTCAGTGTGTAGCTGGTGGTTCCTTATATACCATGGAGAATTGGTGGCTATTCGAAGAATCTTATTTTGTAGTGTTTGTATTTTGCGGATGTGAGTCGGTGAAGCAGATCCCCATTCACTATGCATGCATACATTACCACTGGTCTAATTATTGATTTATAGATTAGCATTGTACAGTCTATGTGTAGAGAACTTTTTCTGTTTATCAGTGGGTATAGTAGGGCTAATCTAGCGTAGCTTTCATTCAATTTGTGGTTAATATGGAACCCCCAAGTTAGTCGTTGGTCTAAGTATACCCCTAGATACTTAACTGGGCCATTTTGTGTGTTCCATGGAATTTCTTCGTTATTTATTTGAATGTTGTATATATCTCTGAGGCGTCGTAAGGTAAACACTTGGGCTTGACATTTGGTTGAGTTAAGGTTTATGTGCCATTTTCCCATCCAGCTTGATATTGTATTTAGGCTGGATTGTAGTTCATTTTGATGCTTCCAATAGTTCGTTGTTCTGGGTAAGTAGCGCAGTATCATCTGCGTACATAGCAATGGCTGCATTGTCTATTTGAGGTATATCATGGATGTAGATATTAAATAGTGTTGGGCCCAATATGGATCCCTGTGGGACGCCTGCATTGATAGGTCTAACTGTTGAGTATGTGGAATTGATTCTAATGGAAAAGGTGCGGTGTGTGAGAAATGATCGTATTTTTTTTCCAGCCTTTTTTAGCGCCCAGTATTGAGCATAGGCCTCCCTTTTTGGGGGGGATTTGGCAATTAAACGCCACGCTTGCCGGGCGGGTTGGCGAGTGGATAGTGAGTGAATGTACTTTTTACGACCGCCAAAGGTGTTTGTATATGATCGTATAATATGTATCAAGTAATCTGGTATGTGGAGGCGCTGTAGTTTATAAAGTAGACCTTCTATCCAGACCCTGTCGAAAGCCTTAGCTATATCCAGGAATGCTGCTATAGTATAAGCTTTATTTTCGTAGCATTTTTCTATGTATTCCACAATTCGTTGTAGCTGATGGGCCGTTGAGTGTTTGGATCTAAATCCAAATTAGAATGAAGGGAGTATGTTGAGCAAGTGTAGGTTTTGAAGTAGGCTTTCTAATATGCTTATGTATAAACTAATACCCTAATATTCAATTTTATATTTTTTAACTTTAATGAAGTAGTAGCTGCAATCTTGTGCTCCCATAACTTGATATGGTTTGTAAAGACTGAAAAAGTTTGAAAAATTAATGGTTAGGCCAGAACAGAAGTTTTTCTTTTATTTTCTTTTTTTAATATAGACAAATTTAACTGCTCTGCTAATTATAATATCCATCACATTTTCTATTGCCATTAGTTTTCTAATTGCATTTTTATTTTTTAATGGACACTTATCTACAATATTTTATTAACGTAATTACTACTATCTCTATAACATTCAAGTAAAGTGTATAACGAACTACTGCATTATTTACAAAGCCATCTAAACCCTTTTATGCATTTTTGAACTGACCATCTCATCCCTGTACCAGTAAAAGAAAATATTTAAAGTAGAGCAAACACCAAAAATATAGAATCGACGATGAGTACGTTTCGTTCTTGAAAGTAGTTTATAAAAGAGAACAGTTCGGTATCATTCATATCCGTTGAACAGAACTTCCATATTCAACACATCACCAACACAGCTTCGTCTCTCTTAAAACAAAGAAAGGTGATGTAAGTAGAAGTTAGAAAATTGACTCTGAGGGCACAAACAACTGTTTAAAATTTTCTCTCGAAATATATTACAATAAATCATAGAAGTTGATCTATCAGATGCAATTTCTATTATCAATCGCAATCGGAATCAATATGTAATCTTCTGAACGTTCATGTATATGCATCGTTTGCATTCCTAATATAATATTAAGTATTTTTTTTACTTCAATGTTCAACAAATTTCCTTTCAGCAATTAAATACCTTAGCAATGCGAATCTTAGATATTCAACACTATTAAGACAACTTCTTTGTTAGAAGAAAAAACAATTTGAAGGAGTAGTGAATTTGGTAAATAAATAAAAATAATCTATTAGAATACCCTGAATTGAATTGCGTTAATAATTAGCATATATACTAATAACGGAGATCCTTGAAACAAGTCTAAGAAAAATAGTTTTCAAAAATCAATTTAGCTAGCTTCATACACGAATTATATCAAGACTATTGCAAAATCGAAAAAAAGCTTTGCAATTTCATTTCACAGCTTTTGGTTTACTGAAAACAATGTTGAGTTCAAAGTGTTGTGTTATATAAAGAAATAATCGATTGCGGTAGTTAACATTTACTTAAAAAAATTTCTATATTTATGTAACGAGCTTAATCCAAAGCTGATTTACAGCACTGTTAATTAAAGAGATGATTAAATAATATCTAACATTAAATATCACACCCAAACCTTTAAGAATTATAAATCCAATAAATTATTGTTTTGTAACAGAGAAAACTTAAGTGAAGTTATATATTTGAATCGCAGATCTACTTCCATGTACTATTCTAAAAGTTTTCCTCAAATTATTAAAATGCATGTACGTTGTACACGAAATATTCTTTATATGAATATTAATTCGTTAATGTTAAGCTATATAGTGTTATGCTGTTAATTGAGTTTTTAAAAGGTATTTGACAAAATTAACACAAACATTGAGTCAAAGGTTTATCGTTGGCGGTAATAGATCACGACTGTCGACAAGTGGTAGAACAATTTACAAAGTTATTAATAAAAAAAAGTAAACCAACTCATTGACTGTCTAGTTCGAATAAAGTGCCTGATTTACTGCATTTATATTACAAATGGCATTTTAGCTAATTTTAGCAATCCAGATCGTAGCTTTGTTATTCCGACTATCAGTACACAACAATAGTAAACAAAAGAACAAGTTAACATTGTATGGTACAAACATTGACTGTGCGTCATCCCAAAAACTGAAACTGAACGTCGAGACTGCAAACAACTTTCTCATCAAGAAATTACTTAGATTGCAAGTGCTTTACATGACATAGATAGACATCAGACATAAAACATCGGCGTGGAAATAATAAAATTGTCAAAAAAAAGATTACAAAACCTATTGCAAAAGAGTCAATATAAATCTGTAATAGACTTAGTAACAAATTAAAAATTAGACGTAATTAGTCTACTATCCAACAGTATTATCGTCTGACGAACATTACATACACAGCCTTAGAAAAAGGCACTGTTTGGGAACTTTCTTAGATGTGAAACTTAAATTAGACAAGGTATGTTAGTATTGGAGCTTTTGCTGATGATAAAGCGATCCTAACAACAAACGAGCACTAGCCCTTGCATCACAGCAGAATTATGCCTTAAAAGCTTGATTAAGGCAGCGGAGACTTAAGCTTAAAGAAAGCAACTCTACTTATGAGATTTTTACATTAAGAAAGCAGTCGTGCCCTCCTATTTACATAAATAATATAAAAATGTCACAGGCTAGTGCAATGTGGTATTTAGGATAACACCTGTATAGGGAGTTACCCTAAAAGCACACGTATTGAAGAAAATAATATAAATGTATAGATTAATTGAGAGTAAATCTCTACTTGACAATAAGTGTCTGATCTGTAAGTCAATATATGGTCTAGAACAATGAAAATGTTCTAGCATGACCACCCTAATATTACAAAAATATTTCAGTTTAAAATTCTTAGAGCATATCTCAGATGCACCTTGGTATGTTATCAATGTAGTTCTACATATAAATCTAAAGAAAAACGTCAAAGAAGAGATTCAGCTGGAATAAGCATAATCGTCTAGTACAACATCTTAACGCGTCGATTGAATCTTATTAGAAGAAGCAGCCTTCAAGCAATTAAAAAGGTGGCCTTCATCAAGTTAATTTGTTATCATATCAGCTAATAGAACCGATACGTGTTTTACATAATTAGTATATGTGTCTGATTCCGATTTCTAATGTAATTATGCAATAAAAATTATTTTGGGCAAGTTAAAACTAGAAAAACAAAAATTGATTATCTTTTTATACTCACCGAAGACTGAAGTGGATCCATAGCAATAAATTAATCTAATTAATTTAACCACTAAGGCACGCTAATATTCAACAATTTTAAGCATAAAGACCGGTAATTTATTTGTATTTTATTTAAACAATTTAAATGGTTAACTTAGTTTAATAAGTAAATAGATGCTTTTTCAACAAAAAGTTAAGTTCGACTACACAAACAGGTAATCGCAGATTTGTTCAATTAAAACTTCACTGGCCGCTCCAGTACTTTGCAATTTCTTTTAAATGTTAAACTCCAGGCCTCAAAAGCAGCTCATTGCTTTTTATATTGTGCCTAGACATTCAGAATAAGTTGATACAAATTTTTCATCTAGCTAAAAGCTAGTTGTTGCTAAATCTGTTGAGGGAATTTAACCCAGAGGTTCCTATTATCGCGTCGTTTAAAATAATTCAGCTCAGTTTTGAGAAACCTTTCGTAAAGTGATATTTGGCTCGTTATAAGTTGTTGTTGTCCTTGTTAATTCGTAGATGTTTGCAATAGTAAAATTTAAAATAATCTAATGTTAAATCTGAGCCAATTTTGCTTAACGCTTCTTACCAATTACATAAAGTAATAAAATGTGGGACCCTTGTCACAATTGAAGAGTTTGATGCAAGATAACTAGAAACACATCAAAGAGCTATCAGAAAATTTTATATTATAATGATAAATATTGTTATGTTGCAACGCCTTAGCTATTTTTCTATTAAACGCTTTTCTAGAGAACAAAACAAAGTCAATGTTACGTTAGACCCGTTAAAAAATTAATGGACAAATTTCTTGTGATGACGCTTAATTCTCTATAGTTAGACCTTACTAATCCGCTGCAAAGTTCTGGAATTTGCTAATTAGTTGGATATTCATCATGTCATAGTACTGTAATCCAAAAGCGTCAAATACATATTTAAATACACAAAACAAATTTTTAATTAAATTAGGCAAAGGAATTTTATGGTATTAGTTAACCACGAGTTTTAATTTGCTAGATAGTTATAGACACCTGTTAAGGCAATAAAAATATTTTTTTCAGGCGCTAATCAAAGACTGTTACGTGTCTACATGCGCGCGCAGGCTTGTTTACGTGCATGCAGACGTGTGTAAGTGTGCGCTCGCGTCCATGTTTTAGAAAAATTAAAGAAGGTATTAAAAAACTTTTTAGGGGTAAAATTATAATAAATATGTCTCTGTCTAAAACAATAGTGGCGCTTCGACTGTCAAACGCATACCTATGTCCGCATATCAGAACTACCGAAGAATTTATTTACCAAATATTACCCGAATTTCCATATTTACGCCTTCTAACAAGGCAATTAGTTAACTAAGTGTGATTTAGCACATCTGGTAACTGTAAAATCATAGAGATGTTAGATAACAGTAAACTCTGAAAATTTAAATTTTAAACAACAGTTTACAGGTTTTGTTACTAAACATTGAGTACTTCAACTACTATTTTCCTTTACATGGATCTTTAAATACAAATAAGTAACATTTTTTCTAATTTCATTTTCAGTTCTAAAGCCTCCAAATTTTTTACTGAGAAAGTACTTACTCATGAATGTTAAAACTTCTTTCATAATGTCGTCGCCATGATTTTATGGCCGCTGAGAACATTTCTTTAGGGGCGAGTATCTTTAGTAAAGATGCTAATGCAATAGGGCTCGATTGAAAAGTCAGGTGAGTAGAGAGCATGATACACCACCTCAAGGTTGTTTTCACAAAGAAACCGCTGAGTTAGGACTCTTCGATGAGCAAGGCCGTTACTTCCATGAAAAAGCACCCGTGCAGCCTTCTCTAATGGTTTTTCATGCACTCCGGAAACAACTTTGTCTTCAAAATCTGTTCGTCTGATTTAGCCGTCACAATTTTCTCAGCAGATGCCTTAATCCAAAATTATATCGGTGGCGGTAAACCGATGTGCTTCAATTGCCCTGACGACGTTCTTTTCGGAATTAAAAATGCCAGTCTGAGTCTCATCCACCGTCACGATTGGCGAAGAAGAAGACCATTTAAGCGGCATCACGTGTCAACATGCCCTAAAATATTGCCACCAGCCTTGTGTTTGTCAGCCCGCATTTTTAAGTCATCATGCAAAATAAACCCCGCAGATCCTACGAAAATGCCAAGTTTAGAAGCGATATCACGCACACCTAACCGACGGTCTTTCATGACAACTTGCCGCACTCGCGCGATCATGGTTTCGGTCCGACGTTGCAACACAACAATATTTATTATCATAATATATGTTGCATTTCTAGTTATCTTAAGCAAACTGTAGAATAAGCTGCTTAAAGTAGTCTAATTTACCTTTTAATTGTAAGAATAACCTTACATTTCATTAGTAAAGACTATTAAACGAAATTTTGCGCAGTTTTATCATTACACTTTGCAATTTAATTATTTAAAAAATATTCTGGTTCAACAAGGACAATAATAACTTAAATAAGCCAAAATACCACTTTATAAAAGATTTTGGAAAATATTGAAACCAGGCGAATTATTTTAAATGATATAATGATGAAACTTCTGAGTTGAATTTACTAGACAGATTTAGGAGCAACTAGCTTTTAGCTAGATGATAGATTTTTTTTAAATATTATTAGATCAAATATGCGCTATGTATCTACCCTATAATAAAATAAAAGTGTGATAATATTTTGATTTCTATGGTATCAAGGATCTTTTTAATTTACTGATGATTTAGCACACTTATTCTTAACATTCGTCTATACGGCCACACGTCAAATACTTCCAATCCCTTAACAATCTTTATAAGCATTGAAAAATCTATAAAAATGTTATTTGCTGTTCAATTTCAGATTGCAGCATTGCTCTGGGGTAAGTCCAGTTATCACTAGGTGTAGGTGCTGAATTAAAAACAAATTTTAATTCCAAATTAAATTTTCTTTTTTAACTCGATAACTATTAAAACTAGATCATCTATACACCATAAGTCATCATCCAGTGTATTTTCATCTTCAACTATAATGTGTAAAAACTTCCTGAAGTATTTTTTCAAAACTTGACTGACGATGATAGGACCCGACCTATCAGTTGCCTGGTCCTTTATTTTTAGAAGTGTCGTTTATCTTACAATCGATTGTTTTAAGTTTTAAAATTTTAAAATCTAAAAAACAGAAATATAAGCAATAGCATACTCAACATTGACGAATAAGAATGAACACCTTTGTAATTTTCTTTATCTTTTAGCACTTCTGAGATTTGTGGTTTAGATTAGTCTAATTTATTTAAAACACTGAAATAATCGTTTGTTATAATCACAATCATTTAAAGGCTTAGCATATTTTATGTGATATTTAATGCTTTACACTGTTTAATGATGTTAATTAAATGAAATAGAATTTCACCATCTGTAAATTAAGTTTACTGTACGAATAAAGATAGTGACTGTTTAAAATTCTTTGGTGTAGAGTAAATTATTGCTTTATAATCACTCCGTGAAGGAAAAATGCAATGCTTTTGCAAAATTTAAAATTGTTTCTGTACAATTTATGTACGAATCTGATTCAAATCAGAGCCTTCTGTTTCTAGGAGCTCTTGCATGTGCTGCTAATTTTTATAAATTTTGCTAGTTACTTAATCGACGTTATAAGGACACTAATGACTTCTTCGTTGTTAAATCACACTTAAATAATAAGTAGTTTGGCTGTTTTATTTGCTACTTTAATTACCCATTCAAATTATTTGTTCTTGCAAGTTGCACAGGCAGTGATGGTAAACATTAAATACTTCTATTGTCCAGTTGGTCATTTCATAATTGAAACCATTTTTGATGGATATTAAAATAGAAAAGAATATTTAATATTACTGTAACGCATTTTTAAATGAATTTTAAGCAATCAAAGATTACAATGACTGACAATAAAGACTAGACCTGTTAGATAAATGCCTATGGTTGGTTGTAACATACTTAGAAACAATTTAAAACTGCTGTTGAAGGTATTGTATCGTGCCCTCAGTCATGATATGTAACTGGTAGGAGCAACTTTTGTGACTTTTCGGAGTTTAATCACATGCAAAGAAAACAAAAGATTATTATATTTCAAATTGAGATATGTGACATAACCGGATTCTGCCATCATTATAATTGTACGAATTAGACAATTACACCAATATGACGAATTGTTGCCTTCATGTTATCTTTTGTAAATCACTCTCAAGAACAAAACGCTCTCGCTGTCGCTTTCACATTAAAACATTTCACAAGTAAAACAGCGTAAATATTTGTAGCAAATTGCAAAATGGTTTTCTTTCTCCTGTATGCTGTACTTTAATTGCAGCACCTTCTTTTATTGGGTACAAAGCCGAGGTACGTAGTTGAGACAATTAGTAGTTGATTTAAAAATAAGTTTTTCTGTAGTTAAATCTAGAGTAACCACCTGACAAATCATTTTAAGTTTAGCTTTTTAAAACAACTATTGCATCTGTAACTAAAGCTCTCAATTTCATAGTCCTTGAAATAGTGTATTACATCTAAAACAGTTCCGTGACACGGGGATCCTAACGAAGGTTTTTAAAGAACTATCTCTGGTAATATTATATACGATTACATAATTCCGTCAATAGAGCGATTTCATAAGTGGGTTCACGAGAGCCATAGACTTCAACGACTGAATTCAACTGCATCAAGAAAGCTTTACTAAGACTGTTGAGGCTGAAAAGTGGACTGTATAGTTATTTTAAATTTAAACAAAGGAACTTCAAACAAAAGCTAAAGCTAAAAACACTAACCTGTGGAAGCGGTGCTTTCTCGCAGAAATCGGTTCCCTGTGCTGTTGATCCTGGAGGATCCAGGAAAAGAATATAAGGATCAGGGTGAAAAGATAGGACAAGTTACCCCAATTTTCACAGTGGAGCCGATCGGTAGCGTCTTTCCTGGTGCAAAGGTTCTTTCTTCGTTATTTGCCGAGTTAGGAAGCAAAGGAAATGGAACCGAGTTTGTACCAAAAAAAATTTCAACCCCGAAATGCAATCGGAAACAAAAACGACCTCCAGGAAGAGGTTAATCTGGTCGGCAAATATCGAATTCTACCACAAAATTAGCTCTCAGCAAAACGGCCTCGCAGAAATGAAAACGTCTGCCGCCAATCAAACACGCCGGTGAACCCTCGGTCAAAACGCTCTCGTCTTACGGAAAATTTGAAGCCGGTCGTCTGCTTTCTAGACTACACAAAACTAAATTCAAAAACGAAGCTAGGCGGGCCGAAAGCAAAGGCAAACGGCGAACGCGGCCCGCGGCCCAAACTGCGGCCTATATATCAGCGCTCCGAGTGATCGTGCAAATTCGCGGCTGATATCTAAAAATCAAAATATGCAGGAGGAACCAAAATACGACCGGCCCTAATTTAAAAATTAAAAATAAAAGTAATTGGAGACTGGAGCGACCAAAGACATTTTTGTTCTAGCAAATTCAATATCAAGCAAGTTATTTAGCACTACAAACAGTTTAGATCACACTAATTACTGAAAAATAATCACCACCTAGTAGAACAATAAGAAAGTGGCAAGTAAAAGGGTCCAGAAACACGTAGAATATCCTGGCTTAAAGTATTCGCCACGGTGATAGCTAACGTTCGAAGCAGATGAAGAAGCAGTGGAAGAAAAAGAAATTTCTACTTAATTCTGAAAATACAGTTTGGTTTGTACTTAGAACAAATATTTTTTGTATACCTTGCCTAAAGGTAGTGAATGACTTAATAAAAATGGCGGTTAATTCAAGATTTTACAATCAAAAATTCACCTGATGTACACCTTTGCTTGAATAAGGTTTATTAGTCTACAAAAAGTATTCTACTAGGGAAATACATTTGTTAACGAATTTTTTAATTACAATCTTGAAGATCTTTCAGATAATCTTGTTTATTCTATTATTCAATTTTTTATGGCCTATTTGTTTGTTCCGTTCCAATTTAGACCAGCAATGGTTTCTTCTTTTTTACGGTTTTTATTCTGATTTTTTTGGGCGTTCTTCCCTCACAATTCTTTTTGTTCTGTTATTTTAATAATTGTTTTAATATTACGTTATTTCTTACATTATAACTTTTCAGGATGCTACTTTCTCTGTTTTTAACTGCCTTATATAGTGTCTCTTATTCGTTAACCTCTTAACTCCAATCATCCAACTTTAATAACACTTTTTTGTCATATATGCTATATCTTTTTAGTTTTTTGCAAGTAAATCCCAGTCCAATTTATTTTATATTTTATTCAAATCTTTTGGTGTCCAAGAAGATTGATTTTGCTTATCATCTGATACTTGCCGAAAATCTTTGCTTACTTATATGAAACAGAATCTGCTGCTGCTTCATAATTCACGGTGTTATGTATGTACTATTCACTAAATTTCTCTAAAATTGGTTTTATATCATACGGTTTTTATTCCAGTTTGTCTATTATTTTTAAACAATATTTTGCAAATATGCACAAAGGGTTTTTCCAAATCCTCTCTGCTCTTTGTTTGATGATGTTCCCATAGCGTCTACTATAGCTGAAGCAACACTAAAACCCAAAAAGCTAATTTGTATCTTATGGCAAATTCCTTTTATATATACAAGTACTAAAAATTAGTTAAAATTCTTTAATAATAGCCGTCGTATACTTGAGATATTATTTATATAGTTCAGGGTCCGCAAAATGGTCATTTTTATGTAAATTATCGCTCTGTTGTTATATCGACTGTTTGTGGTTCTACTTTTATTAAAAGTTCTGTAGAGTAATGTCTTCAAACCATTATTATACGTACCGCATACGTCTAACATATCAAATGCACCATACATCACAATTTGTTGATGATATCGCAATAGCTGATTCAGACTTACAAGAATACCTGTATATTCTACAAAGTCAAGATAAATTAATCAAAATCTAACCACATAAATCTTACGTTAAGAAAAACAATATAATCGTACCACAAAAAAATCAGTAAAATATCTAGGTCTGTATTTGACATGATACTTAATCTGCAAGAAAAGGAAACAAATAGATTTAAAGACATAGAACTCAATTGGTTGATTTGCAAAATATTGCAATTAATCAAAGAAAATAAGATCTTAATTTATAAAACTGTTATCAAACCAATATGTACCATTGATCTTTGTGGATATTTCAGAAACTGGTACATTGAAATCATCCAAAGATGTCAATCTGTAATGTTAAGAAACATTATTAATTCCCAATGGTACATCACTAATGCAACGCTACACATCGACCTAAAAACCTCAAAAGTAAAGAAAGTTATCTACAATAGAAATGTAAATTACTATAGAAAATTGAAATCACCCTTAAACCCATCTAAACGATTCAATATGATTAAAACGACAATAGCCAACAAACTTGTAACAGTTTAAGAGACTCCAGCTGGTCCACTTCCATAGTAAAACCTAAGCTAGCCTACTAGCTTATAGAATACCTATGTACCCTAATTGCTAAATAAATAAATAAGAACTTTTGCTAAAAACTACATTATCATTGCAGTTTTGCTATGTAAAAAATATTGCTATAATTAACTTACGAAAATAATGCAAGATGATTATATTACAAAAATTCTTTTTGTGATCTTTTAATTTATTTATATTTATTTAAGCGTTGTTGATGCTTGAATCAACTCACCCTGACCTCGCAGAAAAAGGTATAAAAACCCGAGCAGAATGGGTGTTCGTCTCCATTGTTTTACAAGCACACCTCCTGACAGAAGATTTAGGTGGTGACCGTTAATACACAAGAGCAGCCCACAAATATCCGATTAGTTTCACAGTCGAGCCCCGATTCTGAATTATAGATTCCGGTAGGTGGCCGTGCGGCCGTTCGAATCGAAGAAGGCGCTCGAAGAAGAGCGTCTTCCGGCCAATTAGGCAGGGTACACAGGAAGCCCTTCGCCGCAAATCAAATTATCAGCAATGTGCCCCCCAAAGGGCCGAAGTGTTGAGCCGAATAATTAAAAAATGCGCGATCGGTTACAAATTGAGTTATGGCGTAATTTGGAAGTTAAACAAAGGGTTGGGCTTTTTATTAAGGAAAGTTCCGGACAAAAAATCGGCATAAATCATGAATGAAGTGCCGGCGATGGGGTTGAGTCTCATTGAGCGGGGCAAATTAAAGGGAAGGAGCCGATAATAAATTTCAGAAACGATGTAATTGGTAAAAATTTAAATATCGCAGCGACTGTATCGGCGGAGGGGCGCCGCCGGCGCCGCAGCGCGAATAAAAATTCATTAATTTATCAAAAGGCCGAAGAATAAAAGAAGCAAATCAACAATATTAGAATTTTAATCAAATTCATTGAAACATCACAACACCGCCGCGCCGCCCGAACAAATTGCGAAACAAAACTCGAAAGTCTTCAATCGCCGCGCTATTATTCGCCGTTTAATTAATTTTTCAGGAGCGGCGCCGAAAAAACCTTCAGCTATATTCAATACGGTTCGCAGATGCAACTTATGACTTTCTCGTTAATCAACTTATTTAATTATTTCTCTGCTAAAATATTACTTTTGGACGTGGCAGCGCGAAAGGGGTAGATCGGGTGCCGATAAAGGGCTCAGCTCGTCTTCGGCTGGAGCTCGCCGAAATTAATTATCGAACGATTTTTAACTTCTTTCGGCAGAAAGGTCGGTTTTCCGCGCGAGCTGCCGCAGAGCGAACACAGGGACTAGTAGACCGTGACAAATCCATAATCAAAGCGATGAAATCAAAGTGGAGAGAGTCCAAATTAGCTGCAGCTTAGATAATTCAGGAGCACATCAGCGGCCCAACAACACGCCTCGGGGCAGCTCTAAACAGCAGGCCAACCTTTGACCGAGGCTGTCAAATTTCCTGCCCTTTGCCGGACTAACGTTTCCTTTGTAATCCCTTCAGCACCCCTCAAACCCACTTACAGAAACACGTTGACGTGCAATTATTGCTGTTTCAGAGGCCATGCAGACGCCGCCCTGTTGTTTCGCCGTGTCCATTTTCATTTGATGTAATTACGGAATCTAATAATCTCCCCGAAAAACGCCTTTCTGATACTCGGCCGACGAGTGTCCCAGAGTAACTCTCCCGTTGCGCGATTTGCTTTCTTTTTCGCGGCTTGCAGCGCTAAATAAGCGCAAGTAACACGAAACGTTATTTTAGTTTATCTAGTGGATTCTCCCCATCACCTTGTTTAGTCAGCTAAATTAACTAGTGAGAAGTCGTAGAAATTTACAAGAATAATATTCCGTTTTACTGTTAAATCAAATGGTCAGACTTTATACACCTAACTTGTTAAAGTCAGAGTAAAAATTTCAAAATAAAGTAAAACAGGTTCAACTGTAACGAAAAAATAATCGAGGAAGATTATAGAAAACTTTCAAATAAAGCAAAACTGTCAGCTTCCTAAATGAAGGCACTAAGAAGAATAGCAAATAAGACAAAATTAATTCACATACAGATCAAAGATCTTAGATCAGCTTTACAACAAGAGTAATTGTAAACACGTCGCTAGAACAATTAAAAAAAGGTAATACCAAAAATGTAAATAGGAGCGAAAAGAAATAATAAGCCAAAGACTGGAAGAAACGGAAAGTATAGATAACAGAAACGTCAAAGAATAACCTATCAGAGATCCGGTGCAGAAAAAGAATATTTGGGTTTTGATTTTAAATAAGTAACTTGAATTTTGATTTAATTTGTTTATTTTCTTTAACATAATAAAGTAATAAGAGAGATGGCGTTGTCACTACAAAAAGAGCGGCTTTTGCCTGTATTTTTCTTGCCTCGCTGGTAAAAGCGCATAAGCAGGCATAGGGGACAATTAAAGAAAGCTTACTATCACATCGTACAACTCTGATGAGTCTTAAACCTAACTGTCTAATTCAACTTTGTTTTTTAAAACGCGATATCAATTAATTGTACTTTTATAACTATTCCAAATATTAACAGAATAATCCTATGTACAATATACTCTGCTATAGTGACCAAGAATTAAACAAAAAAACTTAGAGCTATGCAGAGCACCACTTGTTAGATACCAATGAGATTACACTATAGGAACTTGGCATTTTTTGAACTGTAGCTTAGCTACAACAAATCGATAGTTTCTACTATAAAACTTTTTCTATTTTAAGTACGTCTTCTTCATGAACTATGTTTATTGGTGCAACAGATGCTTCAAGTGATATAGCTAGTAACAAACAAGCTAAAAGTAAGTTCTACGATGGTCTTAGAAGTTTGAAGATTTGAACATAAAGTCAGATTTCTGTAAATATACATATTTTGTGGGCGGAAACAAAAGCAAATGTCTTTAAAATACATTAACATTCCTGATGCAAATCTTCTTCTTCTTCTTTCCTGTATTTTATTCAGGTGTCGGGTTGATGTAAATTAGGAGTGAGTCAAACTACTAAGAAGGATGCTGCATATCAATAGCTAATGGCATATAGGAGATTATTGTAACGCTCATCAAAACCTTGCCCATTTCGTTTTCATTTGGTGCATATACTCCTACAACTGTTATCGTACGTCCTCTGTGAGAATATTTCTGCCATAACTAAGAATAATAAACTTATTCTTTGCCAACACAGAAATCTTAGACAAATATTTTATTTAAAAAACTGCGGGCTCAACAAACCAATTATGATAAGGACATAAACAATATTATGGAGAAGAAATACAATTTATATTTATAAATGGAGACTACACTACATATCTGCCAAACAGAACTATAGAACAAGAATATGAGTATATTAAGAACAAAAAAGAGCTGAAAGAGCTATACAAAAAGGACAACAAACCATATTGACCATATTGAAAAAGAAAAATATCAAACAAACAATTAATCAAAAAATAAACTTATATCTAAAATATTTACAGAAAGTATCACAAAAAAGAACGATTCATGGACAAAACGGTGCCAGTACGTAGAGCAACAAATACTTGGAAGCCTGGGAAACAATATAATCGTTAAAAAATGTTACCAACAATAAAGTAAAATGAAGAAATTTACCTCTGAGACAATGGATAAATTATTGTAGAGTTACTAGAACAAAATTGACGGCAATTAAAAAAAATCTTAAACCAGAGTTTAGGACAGAATTAGATGTTACACAAATAGGAGAAGCCATTCAAATGATAAAAATAAGAAATCGCCAGGACTGGACCGAATCAATACAATCTAAGTGAGTAATAAGCAAATCGTATGATAAAGTAGAAGACTTGAGGGAGGTCCATCCATTGATGTTACTCCCAAATAGGAGGCTTCCGCCTGGTTGGGCTGATGTGCGAGGTCATGGGACCATTGGCGATGCAGTCTTCTTGTCACGACTGGTTTTTGGGATAGCTGATGAACGAGCTCGATTTTGTGCCCCACGAGAGTGTGTTGGTAGGAAGTTGCTAGTCTATGGATTTCGTTGGAGACATGTGCGATCCTTAGGTCTTCGTGGAGGGTCTGGGTGGTAACATACCAAGGGACATTTCACATCAGACGGAGAGTCTTGGATTGGAAGCGCTGCAAGATTTTAGTATCTGACGGCTTGGTCCACCCCATAGTTGGATGCCGTAGGTCCAAATTGGCTTCAGGGTGGCTTTGTAGAGGAGAACTTTGTTTCCAAGAAGCCAGTTTATTTCTCTTACTATGATGTCGAGATGTTTTCTTTTTGCCTTTATATGAGTCTTCCATGTGAGTTTCTGATCCCTAAATATTTGACTTCTGGTTTGACTGGTATAACTGTATTGTTAATGGTGACTGGTGGACATGTACTTCGCTTTTTTCTGAAGGTGATGTGGGTGGATTTATCGTTGTTGACAGAAATTCTCCACTTGCTGTACCATTCCTGGAGGAGGTTAAGGTGATTCTGGAGGTTTTCAGATGCCATGAGAGACGAATTGTTAATAAATAGCACAGCTGTGTCATTGGCAAAGGTAACGATCTCTGTGTTGGCTGTAGTAGGAGCGTCTGAAGTGTACACCAGATATAACAGAGGACCCAGAACACTTCCTTGGGTACACCAGCAGATACGGGTTGATAGTTTGAGAAAGAATTGTTGACGCTGACTTGGAAGGTTCTGTCTGATAAAATATGGCACTGGAAAGCTTCTTGAAATTTATATAAATGGAAAAGACACCCTCAAAAATGGCATAACTTATAAATTAAATTTAAATTTAAATTGAATCCGAAAAAACTATCACGGCATGAGATCAATACCTACCATCGGTAAAATATACTCCAAGACACTTAAAGCTCTAATAGAACAAAATATAAGTGGAAGACTGATAAATAATCCCGATTTAGAACTGGGTGGTCTATAGTTGACAACATATTCTCTCTCTCTCTCTCTCTCTCTCTCTCTCTCTCTCTCTCTCTCTCTCTCTCTCTCTCTCTCTCTCTCTCTCTCTCTCTCTCTCTCTCTCTCTCTCTCTCTCTCTCTCTCTCTCTCTCTCTCTCTCTATCCAGCGTTTGTTGTCCATAGGTGGACATACGCCTCCTCCATTTCCCTCCATTTGTTTCTATCCTGTGCTACGTTCATCCATCCCCTTCCTGCCACTTTCCTGATGTCATCGTACCATCTTAATATGGGCCTTTCTGGGTTTCGTTTTCCTCCCCATGGTTTCCATTCAGTCGTTTTTCTTGTCCATTTCTTCTTCTCCATCCTCGCTATATGTCCTGCCCATCTTCACTTTGCTTGTATTATTTTGTTTTTGACATCTTCCATTTTGGTTCGTTCTCTAATCCATTTTATCGACTTTTTGTCTATCAGTTTTATGAGCGCTCTTTCCATGTGTCGTTAGGTAGTTTGCATCTTACTCATGGTCTTCTTTGTCATTGCCCATGTTTCAACTCCTTATAGCAAGACCGGTATTACACATTGGTTTAATAGTTTTATCTTCATGTGTATCTTAAATCTTTTTTCTTTACTCTCTAATATATGTTTCAATCTTCCGTACGCTGTCCATGCGAGTCTAATGCGTCTATTTACATCTGCCGTTTGCATTTTCCTGTCTACTCGCAGGTTTTGTCCCAGGTATATATATTGTTCTACTTCTTCTATAGTTTCCCCATTTAGCGTAATGGGACCGTCATCTTGGTTAGAGGATCTCTTCATTATTTTTGTTTTTGTCATATTCGTAGTTAGTCCTATTTTTTTTTGATTTTTCGTTCAGTTCTTCCATCATCTCCTGCAGTTCCAATCGATTTTCTGCAATAAGCGCTACATCGTCTGCGTATGTTAGTGTATTTAATTTTCGCCCTTCTATATTAATACCATGGTTCTCCCAATTAAGGTTTTTGAATATGTCCTCCATTGCCAGTGTGAAGAGCTTTGGCGATATAGTCTCCTTGCCTTATTTCTCTTTGGATTTTTATTTTCTCTGTTTCTGAGTGTAATTTCACAGTGCTTGTTGCTTCCTTGTATATATTTTCGATGAGTTCTGTGTATCTGGAATCCACTCTGCAGTTTTGTAATGAGTTTATAATTGCCCATATTTCTATCGAGCCAAATGCCTTATTATAATCTATAAAAGCTAGATATATGTCCTTGTTGTATTCTGTTATTTTCTCGATGATGTTTCGGAGTGACTGTATGTGTACCCTTTTCTAAAACCTGCTTGTTCGGTGTTTTGATACTGTTCGAATTCGCTTGTTAATCTTGTTGTTATTATTTTCGTCAGCATCTTATATACTTGACATAAAAGACTTATTGGCCTATAGTTTCCTAGATCTGACTTATCTCCTTTCTTATGTAACAGCACAATTACGGCGTTGTTCCAATTCTGTGGTATTTTCCGTTCTTCCAAGCATTTATTTAGTAGTATCTTTAGGTTTTTTATTAATTGTTCTCCTCCGTATTTAATAAGTTCCGGGATTATTCCGTCTTCTCCCGTAGCTCAACATATTATAGCGTACTAATGGAGAAGTTATGGCAAAAAACTAAAAATTCAAAAACAGAAAAATAAAAATATTGGTTCAATTAACAAGATAAATTTAAACAACAGAAAGACAAAAATACGGATTATCTCCCACCTTGTTCGGACTATATTTAGACATAGCCCTAAATGTATGTGGCTACAAATTATAAATAACTTTCTATACTCACTTTATTTTGTAGACGACCAAAAATTTACTTCAGAAGACAACTAGTTTGAAAATTACAGGAAAGTTATGAATAATAAGGACGCACTGTAAATAAGAACAAAACAGAGCATCTATTCATCAGGTTTAATAAAACACCAAATTTACTCTTTATTATTTAAAATAGCAAGCACTCGAAAAAATGTTTGATAAGACTAGAAAACTTTCACAAAATCCTTACGGAAGAAAAGTATCGTACGGCAAACAAAGAGAACAATATATAAGACAACAGCAGAGAACGTTATTTTACTTATAGAACTAAAGTAAAGACATGTCAAAAATAAAAATAAACCACTGACAAATTAAAGATGTTAAATGAGAAAAACCTCTGGTAAGACGAGACCCGACAGGCTAAGAAATGAGAAAGTAATGTAAATGGTGGGTATGAAAAAACAATTTATTTCACGAGGTGCATAAGAAACGACTCGTAGAGCTCAACCACACTAACAGAATGTAGAATGTGAGATGGCCCAAGAAATATCAAAGCGAAATCCACCAGAAAAATTAAAAGTTAAACACCTAAAAAGAAGTTAGACACAGGATGTTGATGAGGCAATAAAATCAAGACATTAGAATAGAAGACACTGAAACTAAGTAAAAACAAACCCTGCAATGACATTAAAATCAACAATAGAGTAATGAAGCCACTCTTTATCTGAGAAAGAATCTGAAAAGCATCTGCGAAAACTAGAATTGTTGCTGAGATATTCCCTAAACTTCTACTTACATCCAAGAAAAAGATATGCTATCATCCCTATAAGGTTTGAATTTACTAATAATATAATTATTAATGAAACTTTGAAAGGGCAAAGCGGAGTACAAGTCCGTAGACTTAGTGGTATAAATGGACGTTGAGGTCAACTATCCCGATGAACTTTCAATACTCCCAATTTTTTCTTAAAGGGAAAACTCCAGTGATGCAAGCCTTTAACCCATCTAATTTGCTCTGCCCTCTGTTTGGGTTTAATGTTTAACAAAAATCCTTGCAAATGTTTTTATAAGGACTGTTGTGGTTCAAGTGGAGATAATTTACATAATTAATTTCATAAATACTCCTTGTGTAACATTTCCAAAAAATGACATTAAATTTTAGTGTTAAGGGCATCTCTTTGCGAAATTTAAGAAAGATTAAAAGTGACCGTTTGACATTCGCACGGCTCGTCGCATTACACAAAAATATCTTTTACTTGTTTTTAAAGGCAGAGAGCAGCGAGAAATATCAAACGAAATTTTATTATAACTTTCATAAGTTGTTTATATCATATTTTATAACATGTCGCGCTTCAAAGATAATTCGGGATTATAAAACAGCTTGTCGCACCAAGTAAAAAGTAGGTTTAAAGATCAATGCTGATTTATTTACACACATGTATTATAGTGCTGCTCCCGCTCGCTACAATAGAATTTTTTATTAAACTAAAAATTGCATTTTGAATTAAGGTGTTAAATTGTTTAAATATAATATTCGGTCTTTAGTGTTTTGCATGTTTTAAGTAGTAATGTCCTCAAGTAATAGTAGCATTTCTGGAATTTCCAAAGGTTAACAATCAATGTGATTGTATTTAGGAAGTTAAGTTAAAACAAAGACTTATAAAAAAGGTTTGTTAATCTTTTTTCCTAGTATTTTGCCTTGCATGATGTAGGATGTTCCATATTAAGTGCGTAAGTACTTTAGGTTACATACTTCAATTGATTTACCCAAGCGATTTAATACTCCTTCATTTATTACTTTGTCCATTTAGTTTATGCAAAGAACCCTTCCGTATATTTAATCATAGTGTTGGCCACTTTTCAGCTTTCAGAACTATAAAGAAGAATCAAAAATATATAAATTTTCTCTAATTTAATTTTTAGTTGTAAACTTAGATTTCGACTTGTTAGCATCTTCTTCATTTTAGAGAAATTTGATCTCGCTTTTTCTATCCGCTTTCTAATTTCCTAGCTTATATACCAGTTTTCATTTAAATTTCGCCCTATATATGTGATGCCAGCTTTCTGTAGATTTATACCGAAAGCCGCAATAATGCCTTAATTACTGATTGTTTGCTAATTGGCCTTACCATGATTGAGCTTCAGTCCGTACTCGCCGTACTGTTGTTTTTCTACTAGCTATAAGCACATCGTCGTCGGCATTGCTAAAGCTTTTTTTGGAACAACATTAATCTTAATACTGCAGGAGAAATCAATGAGTTGTACTTTGAAATTTGGCATCTAAATGAAGGTTGAAAAGCCCAATATTTTATAGAATTTATATATTTTTTGACGTCTTAGTACATAAAAAGCTTTTTTAAAATCTATAAGAAACCAATATGCAAATTGGGATTGACTTATATTCTCCTCTGTTTTCCCAAAATGAATTATACAACGAAAAATGTTAAAAGCACGTCTCATTATTGTTTGTCCCTAATTATGTGATACTGATTAAATTGGTTGCCGTTAGGCTTTTTTGAAATCGCCACGAAATGTTAAAAAGTTTTGGTGCTTCTGCCAAAATTTGGCCAGGCCCACAAGCTTTTCTGTTTTTTGCTAGTACAATCTCTCTTTCTACTTGCTAATGTTATGGATGATTCGGTGCAGGAGTACCTAATTCAACTTCAGGTGTTTTATCGTATATCCAACATCTTCTGTGTGTCTTCATTCCATTTATTGAACTTCGCCCCTTTGTGAATTATTAGCTTACCATCTTTTGCTGAGAGCATATTAGATTTATGTTTGCTCCTACCTACATCTTCTTTTATATTTTTTATACATATTGAAGTTGACATATTTTCGTTGCAGTTCTAAATATCTTTTCACTTTTATCACACCATTTTTTTGTTTTCTGAATGTCTCTTTTTATCTTTTTGGTTGATTTTGCCATGTCTTTCTTTGTTTCGATTCATGTGTTGTCTCCGTTCCTCTATTAATTCTAAAATTTCGCCACTCATACATTTTTTATTTTTTTTGGCTTGATTTTAGTGCATTTTTATTTCGCTTTGCGTACTATTGAAGTTTACATGAAACTTATTTAGTGCTTTCGCTTTTGCTTAATTTAAGAGCTATTTTATGACCTGCTCCTGAGTATGTCACGGATTTAATTAGGTATTTGAATTTTCGGTTTAGAATAAAATAATGTACCTGATTCCCCACTAATTGAATCAGCGAGAGATTTCTATGAGTACAAGCGACTTGCAGGTAACTTAAATAATGTATTCGTGATATAACGTAACCTAGCATATTGCCTTGCCTATTTTCACCAAGCTTAATATTTAGGTCTCCCATTAGTATATTTATATAATCTTTTTTGAGTTTTTCCGCATGACTGTTAATATCATTACAGAATTTTTCAAAACCTTTTTTAATTATATTAAATATTTAAATAGCTGAATTATAGCTCGCGTACTTTTCTACTTCTGTTGTTACAATTATCTCTCTCTGTTCCAGTCGCTATCTACGCCTAAGTAATACACAATACGTTTATCAATACTTCATTTTTAGAGTTAGTTTATCATATTTCACTCACCAAGAGTAACACAAATAAGCTGAGAACAGCCCAAAAAAATATGGAAAGCGTCATGCTCAACATTAAGCTACAAGGTGATATAAGCAACACTGAAATACGAAAAATAACAGGAGTTGAAAACATTATAAAACGAATTACGATCCTCAAATAGAACCTGGCAGGTCACGTTGACAGACTCACAGACAACAAATGTAAATCTAGAGAAAGGCCCTCAACACGATGAAGAGACGACCTCAAAAGAGCAGTAGGTCAATGGTGAAGAGCGGCACAGGATAAAATAAAATAGAGACTTTGAAGCGAGCCCTACATCCTGCAGTAGACTCCAATAGCTGTTTGATGATAATGATGATTCCACGAACTCCTAAAATAGCTATATTTAGGCTTTTGCGTTCCATTCAAAGAGCGCCCATACTCGGAGCCATTCGCTGAGTTTAAAACTTTTATCACAATTTCCTGGTAATGTTTTAACCGAAGTGGTTTTCCGTTGCCCTCTTCGAGGTTTGAGGACATAGGAGGGATACATTTGGTAATGTGGACATAATTTTTTTCTATAACAGAAAATAGGGAACAATCAAGAATCGTTCGAACAGGGTCGCTCTCCTGAATGTACCCTCCAACAAGATTTTGAAATAATGTCTACCCCTTACCCTATCGTCGACCTTAATAAAGGTAAACAAACTGCGATCAACTACGCTTTCCCTAACAGCAAAAATGCTGTAAAATCCTACATTATGCAAAGTAGATACAACAGCAGTAGTTAAAACGACTTTTTCTATTTCACTGTTGAGAATTCAACCTTGTAGTCTAATGATATTGGTACTATTTTTGACCATGTACGTTTAATGCACTTCCCTTTAAAGCCAAATATGTTTAAGTATAGTTTTGTACAATCCAATTTTATTCTTAATGGGTAATTGTGATCGTTGACCAATAACATTACGTTGATCTAAGCTTAAGGTCCAGTTGTCGTTTCGTCTGTATATGTTTCTGCCACGTTAAGCGTTGATCTAAATGAAACCCTAGGTATTTAATATCTGATTTTTTAATAGCTTTAAGAGGCTAGAATATTACTTAGAGATTGACTTATGTTAACTCGCCATTTCTTATACTATTTGTTAAGAGATCATTGTCTTATGATAGGATAACAATGTTGTCAGCAAATGCAGTAATGATGGTTGTATCGGATTGAAGCAGGTCGGCGAGGAAGAGAAGCAGCCGGGCACGCTGCATTGTGGAATGCCGGATTGGAATACAATATGAGGAAAACGCATCTTTATGTGTTACAAAGAAATTTCTATCAGTTAGGTAAGACTTCAAAAGACCGTGCTAGATGTTATTAAACTTATTTTTAAATTTGTAAAGTAGGCCCGTATGACTTACTTTGTCAAACTCTTAAGACACATCTCTGCTATGGCCTTCTATCTTTACAGCAAACATATAGATCTGTAAGACGATTTTTCACGAGGTTTGCTATTTGTGTAAATAATTATTATTTCTGCATATTTTTATATAATAGAAAAGTAACAAAGACATAATTCGGTTATAGATGGTTTTGAGGAGAACCACAGCTGTTTGGGGTAGAATTGTTAGAAATTTTTATTTATTAATGCACACCCCAAGCCTTGTGTTGATTCAACTCTAAAATTTTATTTAAAATTTCTACCGAGCTTGTGAATCTTATAAGTGACAACATTTGGTGTGGTACGCCAAGAAAATCTTTGATATAATTATTTAGAGTTCCAAGTGTTGAATCAGCAATTTAATACTTTTGACGGGTAAACTGTAAATGTTCGCGCCAATCTCAAAATTATCTTTAATTTTGAATTTTTAAATTAGGGCCGGCTATATTTTGGTCCCCTCTTATACATATTTGGAATTTGAGTATCGGCCGAATTTGTCCGAACACGCGTTGCGCGACATATGGACCGCACTTGGCACTTCGGCCTTTTCGTTCGCGCGACACTACGCCTTTGCTTTTGTTCGTTCGCACTTGGCTTTTGGCTGTATTCTTGCAGGCAAATTTTCCGTAAGGCAAGAACATTTTTTTAACCGAGAGTTCGCCGGCGGCTTTAATTGGCGGCAGAAGTTTTAATTTTCTGCCAGGCCTCGGTCCATTTTCTTTCATCTGGCTCGAAGAAGGAACCTTTTGCACCAGGAAAGACGCTGCCCTTCGGCCTCGCTGTGAAGATTGGGGCAACTTGTCCTATTTCTTATCCATATCCTTATATCTTTAGCCCCAGGACCAAAAGCAGGGGACCGATATTTGCGGGAAAGAGCCGTTTCCACAGGTTAGTGTTTTAACTTTAGATTTGTTTCAAGTTCCTCTATTCAAAATTTGAAATTACCTATACAGGCCACTTATTTTTGCCGCACCAGTAAAGGTTTCTTTTGTTGGCGTGAGCCTGTTAGTTATTAGGTTTATTTTAGAAACACTAAAGGTATGTATCTTTTAAGTTATTTAGTTTTCCATGGGTTGTGACCCCAAAATGCATTTAAGTTAAGTATTGATCTTTCTAATAGTTTTCTAGAATAATGTGCATCTTTCATGTTACGTGATCTTTGCCATCTCCCTCTGACTTGTATTGTTTGCTAATGAGATGTCAGATATATAAGGGAATACTGAACACGGCTAATGAAATACTGATAGGTGATATCTAGTATCTTTGATGCGTTTATTAAGATTTGTATTTTAATTTATGCATTCTTCAGCTTTAGGTGAATAAGTTTATTAATTATTATAGATCTAACATTTAGAATGACGAAATAGTTATAATTTGAATCTTTTAAAGTTTTGTGCTGGTGTGTTGTTTGTTATAAAGAAATCCAAAAGATCTGGTAATTTTCGCAGGTGTTGGCAAATAAATGGGATCTCCATTATTATCAGTTAAATCCCGTAGCAGGTTAAGGTTCTTTATTTTAAAAAGCTTTAAAGAATGTATTTATCGGAAGGTGTTGTGTGACATGATTTGCAGTCAAATTCGTTTTGGTGTTTACCTGTACGTTTTGATTTAGTTAGTGCGATATTTGATTAATTTGTGAGATGTGAAATTTTTAATGGTGTAAATAAGCCAAAGTAGATCTTAGATATTAAGAAAGTGTCTATTAGGTAGATTTGTTTATAACTGCAAAGCCCAGTAGCATTTCAAGTTGCAGTTCTAGAAATTTTAACCATTACAGATCCAATTTGCTAATAATGGTGGCGAACAAGTTTAAAATCATACTGTTTTGATTAAGTAAATAGAAAAAGTTATTTAAGAATCTTGTTCATTGCTGTCTAGGTTAACTGATCTAGAAATAGTTTGTGCATGCGTGGGATGCAAAATAGTTTTGCTGTTTTGTCTTTGTAGACGCTGTTGTTTTTGTAATGCATTGGATGATCTATGCATAAAGCACATTGTGCATGTGTATTTCTAGTTTTTTTTTGGGGGGGGGGCATGTGTTTATGTCATGTTGATTACTATATTTTATACAAGTGTGTACTCCACTGTGCTTTAGAGAGATCTTACTCTTAACACATTAGACTATACATAGTAATGTAAGTTTTTTATCATTATTCTATAATTACGCTATTTTTTACTTGATATGTGTAATGCATTATATGTTCTTTCTTAAAATGCCTTACTAAAGGGTCTTCCAATAGGGACTTTCGAACTTTGACAGTTGATAGCGGCTATATTGTTAAAGCTACATCTATTGAATTGGCTGTCATTTATTCAGTCTGTTTTGCCAAATCACCATGGACGGATATAGCGTTCAACAACACGTGCAAATGATAAAATTGTTTTATCAAAATGGTTGTTCTGTTCGGGCAACGCTCCGCGCGCTTTACCCATCTTACGGTCGCTATAATCGCCCTACCGAGAGGACTATTCGTGTGGTGGATAAATTTGAGTCCACTGGTTCAGTAAACAATCAACCAACACCCGTACGACGACGAAACGCAAGATCTGCCGAAAACATCGCCGCTGCCCGTGAGAGTGTGCAGGAGAATCCGAGGCAGTCGATTTCGCGTCGCTCACAAGAACTCGGCCTTTCGAAGACCACAATTGGCCTGCACCCGTACAAAATTGAACTGACCCAGGAGCTGAAGGTAACCGACCATAGACAACGACGAGTGTTTGCTGAATGAGCCCTGGAGCAGTTGGAAACTGACCCTAATTTTCATCGAAAAATCATCTTCAGCGATGAGGCCCATTTCTGGATGAATGGGTACGTCAGCAAACAAAATTGTCGAATTTGGGAAGGTTCAATGCATCCCAAAAAAGTCACTGTTTGTTGTGGATTTTGGGCTGGCGGCGTAATTGGTCCATATTTCTTTGAGAACGACGTTGGCCAGACCATCACCATCAACGGCGAGCGCTATATGTTGATGATTACCAACTTCTTTTGGCCTGAATTGAATGATATGGACACCAACTAGTGTGGTTTCAACAGCACGGCGCTACGTGCCACACAGCTCATGCCACATTGGACATTTTGCACGAGCGATTTGAGGGCATGGTCATCTCATGTGGAGGTGATGTGAACTGGCCACCGAGATCGTGCAATTTGATCCCGCTAGACTTTTTCTTATGGAGGTTTTCTTAAGTCGCAGGTCTATGCGAATAAGCCACAAACCAAAGCGGCCCTCAATACCAACATAACACATGGCATCGGTCAAATTCAGCCTGATTTATGCGTCAGAGTGTTGGAAAATTCCACATTTCGGATGCGCACCACCCAGCGAAACCGCAGCGGACATTTGCACGATGTTATATTCCATACATAATGACATTAATAGGCCATTTAAATGAATAAAAAAATTGAATGATGTCTCACACACATTGTTTTATTTAAATTTAAAGACAGGAAGCGCTCAGTGAAAGACCCTTTAGTACTTTAACACTAGTCGTTTTATTAGCTTGGGGTTTGATGTGGTATGTTTGTCTTCCGTGATGTTTACTAAATTTTTTACTACAAACAGAAATATAAGGAGTGATTCTTAGGTGCGTTTTCATTATTTGTTAATTATTTGTTTGGAGTAAAACAGCGAAATATTATTGAGTTATTATTTTATGACTTTGTTTACGTTTTTCAACTGATGATCAGTCATGTTTGTTGCCTTCCGTTGTGCCGTCGCTCAATATGTCATCGTCGTCTTCACCTAAGATACCATCGGTTCTGGATGCTGATATGTTTTGTTTATTGGGTGAGATATTTGTAATTTGTGTTAACTTACCTAAAATTTTGGCGTTGATAGTTGGATGTGAATTCAGAGGCTTCGTTTGGATGAAGTGTATAAAGATTTTACTGCGCCACTAAAAATAAATTAAAATTTATACACTACAATTTTTATCTGTCGAGTTTGATATTGATAATACTATTCGTTAAACCAAATAAATACACCCACTCACTTTCAATGCTTAGCATATACTAACACACAAATATAAAAAGTGTTTTATAAAAATCATATAAAAATTGTAAACTCCCAAGGATAATGTGTGAAAGGGTATTTGTGTAAATATTTTTAAAACAAACTTGACCATTCCTTTATAATTTGTAGTTTATAGACTTTAGGTCTCTCAATTTTTATTTATTTGCCTCTTACGTCGTAATAGAAAATATATGACAATAATTATCAATCTCGCACTTTTTTTATATTTAAAAAAATACTTTCTGTAGTTACTAATGTTAACTGTCATTAACCCTCGTTGAGTGGATCAAAAATGAACTGCATATTTTTTTAATTTATTGAAGTTTTATAAAAATGCGAACATCTAAAGCTATTTTCTACATAACCTCCCGACTTAAAAACACATTTTTTTCAGCAGATATGTAGTCTTTTATCTCATTGTTACAAAATCAGGACACAAACGCTTCTATAGAAAAATAGTTTTTAAATCCGGGTGCTTTAAATAGTAGTCCAAATAAGTAGCAATTAAAAAGCGAAAAGCCAAAATTATAGTGAGGGTGTTACAAAACAAATCCTTGTTTTGCCCAAAAACTTACAGCAATTGTTAAGTGACGGTTATCCTCGAGAAGGACACTAGTCCTCAGGTAACGACGGTGACCTTTATTTTCATCTGCTTATCTCCTTCCCAAAAATTGTTTATGCTATGTGTACACTTGATGGACGTTGCCTCCAAACTGATCCTTTAGTTTTCTCAAAGTGTCTGATGATTTTACGCAGCTATCGTGAGAAACTTGATAATAATAATAAACAATATAAGATAAGTCTTACTTTGATATTCCGACCTTATAAAAAATCTCTTTTATACATCTATACCCGTAACCCCCAGAAGTCTCTTCCCTCTTCGTTTACCTCATGGTACTTAAAAAAATAAATTATTTTTATACTTGCTCAAGTGGTATAAAAACATTTCTTCTTTATAAATAAAGCATTTGCATACTTAAGTCATTTTATTAAAAATGTCAATTGCTTATTATAACTCACTCTATCTACTTTACCAACTAACAGAAACATAAATATTTGCACGTTCGAAGATGACACGGTTTTATTTGCTAATCATGAAAAGTTAGTGGTTGTTGCTAATTATGTACGGAACTACCTAAGTGTATTACAAAAAGGGCTCCAAAAATGAGGAATAAAGGTAAATGGACAAAAATCAAGACGCATAACATTTACACTTGGAAAAGGTCGCTGCCCAACCTTACAAATTAATAATGAGAACATACCACAAGCCGAAAAAGTAAAATATCTTGGACTAACTCTTGACATCAGATTAATCTGGAAGGGACACATCACTAAAAAACGTAAACAAATAGACCTGAAGGTGAGACAACTAAACTGGCTTATAGGAAGAAAGTCAAATCTTTCGCTAGAAAATAAGTTGTTGGTCTATAAGAGAGTAATTAAGCCCATTTGAACTTACGGAATTGAACTTTGGGACTGCGCCAGTAAGTCTAACATGGTAATTATTCAAAGAAGTCAATCGAAGATACTGAGAATGATCGTAGATGCTCCGTGGTTTTTATCAAACCACAAAATTCACACTGACCTCAAGGTGCCCTACGTTAAAGATGTTGTACACAACAGAAGTGGCAAATACTACAATAGGTTACAATCACACATCAACCCTTTAATGGAACCGCCCACACTCAACGATGGCAACAGGAGACTGAGACGTTCGTGGCCTGTAGACCTCAAGTAAGAAGCTAGAGGTAACACCGCAGGGTGCATTCCTCATCATGCCAAAGGTTATGATTATATTTATATTAATTAATTTCTGTAAATGTAATCGTATTACGACATAATATTAGCCTATAGAATGTACATTCTGATTGCTGATTACATTGAATTAAAAAAAACTCTATTTACGATTGAAATGGTCGGAAAATGACATTTATTTACTTGATTCTCAAAATATAATTTTTTTCGGTAACTTTTAAGTATTTAAAAAACTTTATATTATATTATTTTAATAAATAATCTAAAAAGATATGTACGCTCCAGTTTGTTCTAAGACAACATAAACTTATCAACAAATATTTTTCTTGTTGTCTAGAGAAATTTTTTGATTACTCCTTTTTCGTTTGTATACATATGCACTTTTTGCATTGGTCATTTGTATTTTTGATGACTGAAAATATCATATATTACATTCTACATTTTCTAATGTATAAGCGATCAAATCGGTAATGGTAATCGGACACGGGTTCGCCCTGCTGAGCAGCGAGCAACAGCTTCGGCTCTCGAGCTGCCACACATTAGCGACACAGAAACAGGCGAGGAGGAAATAAATAATATATTATAACAAATGATACTTGCCAGGCATATTAAATACCGATAATTTACGTTCATGACCACAATACTCGATGTTTCACGCCCACGGCGGGCGAAGCTTGCAAAACACAGCATATCGCTATCGCGGTCCCCGCGCAGACACGGCGCAAAATGGGAAAAAGCGCGCCGGGAGATACAGGAGAAACATTGATTCATGCAATGGGCACATCGGAGGGCATTGGTAACTAAAGCTAAAAAAGATATCCGGCGAGCGGCGATAAATTATCTACCACCGGCCGTAGGTAGAAATGGCGGTATTTATTGGGGTTTAGGAGACGAGGACAGGTGTTCGCGGCGTGAAGGACACTTGAAGGACAAAGTGCAATATGTCGCACTTGGAGAACTTGTATCTCCAGTTGCGTTGTATATAGATTGGAATGCCTCGCATAAATCTCCCGGATAAAAACTCCGGAGTGTCGTAAACACCTCGTAAATCAAAGGTGGCCGGCTATTGATCAATTCCCGTGTAGGTCGATTGCCAATTGAACACACTCGGAGGTAAAATGTCCGAGATAAGCGGCGCGGCTTAAGTAACAAAAATCCCCGACCCGGCCCCAACGGGCGAAACGTTGCGACACTTTGCTCTTGCTGCACGGAAAGGTTCTCGTTTGGACCAAGTGCGGTATAACCCCATTCCAATAGCTAATACTCATATAAATTTACGTTAATTTTATTTGCTCTTAGCAAACAAAATTTCTAATTAGAAATTATGTAAGAGATTTGTTATACCGTATATAACATGGACTACAAAACAGTGGCAGTATTCTGGGCGGTTAGGAAAATCTCAACATATTATAAGCTAAAGGACTATTATTCTTCCATTTCTAACCATTTTATTAGTTTTGTAACTTAATCTATATTTGAAATAGATATTGGTATTCCATCTCTTATTACTTAACTCACTCACATTATCGCTTTCTAATTAGACATTGTTATGATAAGGTTACATTTCTAGGACTATTTGGTTAATTAAAATATTTGCTTCTCTTAATATAATCTAAATTCGATCGGTGAGACCATTTTGCTAGGCAAAGCACCAAAAAATTTTGATTTATTTTTGTGTAAAATTTTCTGGTAAAAATCAAAATTTTGAAGTCTCATTTTGACCAGGAATAAGTGTGAATAAAAGGTCAATTTATCAGACAATAATTATGAATTATTGGTGTAATTCATTTAATAATGTAAAATAATTTTGTTCAGAGAACAATTAAGAGCCCCTAACGAACGTCATCTTACGATTAAAAAAGTTTGGAACCACTTTGTTCATCCAGTTGGTCGACTTCGAATGCATTGTTTCTTTATTTTAGGAACCTGTTATAAACTGCACTTATTTTTGAGGCAATGAAAACTCATTAGTATTATCAATTTAAACATTTAAGTAAAATATTGCTAGGGACTTTTCCATCAAAATAATACCTATCACAACTCGGAAGAAATCGAGTAGTGGGCCTTCAGAACCCAGAACAAGGTTACAACGACCTTGCATATCATTCCATCTGTAATCAATAAAATTTCTTGGCTATAGGCAGACACTGTCCAGGAAAGGGCTTGTCCGACCTGTTCAACGAAAGTCAGATATCGAAAAGTTAAATGGTGTGAACAACTGTAGCCAGCTAGTTATGGCTTAGAAGCGGGTAATAGCTTGCTAAGGGCGGTACTTCGAATCGGTTTCTAATGAAGCCGAAGTCAAACTGGCACTGCGGAAATGCGACCCGACAAGGAAACTGGCCCAAATATTTTTGTTTGTGACTCATCAAACACCAAGTCAAAACCATTGCATCGTACCTTTCTAACTAAAATATTCGATTGCGTACCCTATACTGCTATATGGGACGCGCTGCGTGTGCACAGTATACAGAAAAACCCGTTAGATGGGTACAACTTCTAAACAAACAGCCAAAGAGTAAAGTTCCGAGTCCACTAAGGCTCAGCCCTGCAGTCTTTACTTTTTATACTAGTAATGAATGTCGTCCCACATGATCTTTAGAAGCCCGCGTCCTGGACGCTTTTTTATGGGGACGATGTCGTGCTAATGGACACAAACAAGAACGGCCTAGAATGATAAAAACAAGCTTGGTACGACCGACTCACCAGATTTGGATTACGACTAAACGCCAAAAGAACTGAATACCTGGCAACAGACGACAGTTCTTTTTTTTTATTAACTCCTTTAAGCTTACAATCTGTCCGATGGACAATAAGTAATTAATAGGTAGAGAGTGACAGATTACATTAATGACATGCAGGAGATAACCTCCAGCGAAGTTACTCCTTTAAAAATATCTTAAGTAAGACAATATGACAACAGACAGTAGGTCTCTGTAGATATGCTGATCCTAATTAAATCTGTCTATTAGGTCATTTGGTTTGAATCTCTTAAGCCTGCGCACTTCACCAATGGCGTTTGTGAATAAATCACGCGCGAGCACATTAGGGTGGACTTTAGTTCTGGCACTGAACGTTTCACTAAACCGTTTGATTTCGTCTTTAATCGATGACACTTGTAAATCGTTTGGAATTGTTGTGTTGGGAACATACCAGGGGGGATCAACTATTGTTCGTAATATTTTATTCTGAAACCGTTGTAAGATTGCCAGATTAGAGTTACTTGCACAACCCCACAGTTGTATCCCATACGTCCAGATAGGTTTGAGGATTACCTTGTAGAGTAACAATTTATTGTCCATGGGTAACTGCGACCTTCTACCGAACAGCCAATACATTTGTCTAAATTTCAGGCCAAGTTGTTTTGGTTTCGTGAAAGTATGTTTTTTCCACGTTAGGCGTCTGTCCAAATGCATACCCAAATATTTTGTGTCATCTGCCTGGTGCAACTGATGACCGTTTAGCACTACCAGAGGACACGTGTCTCTATTTAGTGTGTATGTCAAGTGTACTGATTTATGTTCATTAGCTTGGATTTTCCAGTTAGTGAACCAAGTTTGTATGAGGTTTAAGTGGTCCTGGAGATGTTGGGATGCGATTGTTGGGTCGGAGTATACTGCTAGTACTGCGGCATCGTCCGCATACGTAGCAACTGCAGTACCGTTACTCGTTGGAAGGTCAGCCGTATATATCGTGTATAAGACAGGTCCCAAGACACTACCCTGTGGCACGCCTGACTGGATTGGGAATAGTTCGCTGTGTTCGTCTTGATACTTTACGAAAAAGTGTCTGTGGGTTAGGTATGATTGTAGTACAATCACAAAGCTGGATGGGAGACATGCTTTAAGTTTGTACATAGGACCTTCGTGCCAGACTTTGTCAAAAGCCTTTTAAACCCGAACTGGTGATCAGGAATAAGGCTGTTTTCATCTAAAATTGGTTTTAATCGTTTTAAGAAGAGTTTTTCGAAAACTTTTCAAATGACTGGCAATAAGCTTATTGGGCGATAGGACGCCAGTTCTTTGGGATTTTGCCAGGTTTTGGCAACATTATGATTTGTGCCACTTTCCATGTAGTGGGGAAGTAACCAAGTCTCAATACTGCGTTGAATATTTGCTGTATGGCTTTGTACGCTTTAGTTGTGAGTTCTTGTAGTACCTTTCCGGTAATCAAGTCAAAGCCCGGAGCTTTGCTGGGGTTTGTGTGCCTGAATGTATCTTGGATTTCAGAAACTGAAATTTTATCTATTGGGAGATCCTGTTGATACGGTGCAGTTAGAAATTCTCTAACTTTAATTTCATTCTCTACTGCATCTATTTCATGCGGTTTAAATACAGTGGCTAAATGGTTAGCAAATGTTGCGGCCTTTTCTTTGGCACTTCTAGCCCATTCATTATTTGGATCTAAGAGCGGTGGGGTGGATGTTTTTGGCCTTTTCAGATTTTTGGTTGTTTTCCAGAGCGAGTAATCTGTAGCTTCTGTAGCTGTTAGATTACTGAGGTATTCGCTAATAGCTTCATTTTTAATTTGTAGTAATACATTTTTTAGTTCCTTTGCTGCGTTATTAAAGTTTTTCTTATCGTCTTCGCTTCTTCTGAGTTGCCATCTTTTCCTAAGTTTTCTTCTTTCGCGAATTTTTTTTTTACTATAATTGGGATTTTTTCTTTAACCAAGCCGCTTTTTGTATTGAGGTGGTGAGATCGATTACTGCTAAGTCCAGGTCTTCTGGTGTTTTCAGTGGTATCTTTAAAGTAATTAGAGTGTCTAAAGTTGTTTTGAATACTTGTCAGTTCGTTTGGTTGCTGTGTAATGTGGGTTGTTTCTGTTTTTCTAGAATGTGTGAGTGAAGCGTTATTATAAATGGTGAGTGATCGTATGAGAGATCAAAGCAGATAAAGTCCTTTTACTACCCCAAAGTCTATTAAATCTGGAAGTTTATTCTTATCGGTAGGCGAATAGGTTGGCTGTCCAGTGGATATTGCAGTGAAGTTATGACTTCGGAGGGTTTCATACAGTTGTCTGCCTTTCGGTAGATATATTCTTGAACCCCAGTGTTGATGTTTGGTATTCCAGTCACCTGCAGAAATAAATTTGTTTCCCAGAGTTGTGAAATAATCTTCGAAGTCTTGCTGTTTGTTGTTATACTTTGGTGGGCAATATACCGCTGAGATGTTCATCGTTCCTACTATATCTTCTATAGCTACAGTAGTCGCTTATAGATTTTCTTTGCAGTAGTATTGTAGTTCGTGATACTTGATTCCTTCTCGGATGAGGACTGTTCTCCCATGTGCAGTTGCGTCAGGATGCTTGGTATCATATATGTGATATCATGGGATTTTTAAGTAACTTTGATGAGTAAAAAGTGTTTCGGATATTAACATGATATCTAGGTTATGTAATTGTAGGAATAGTTTAACCTTTTGTGCGTGCAGGAATAGGCCGTTGGAGTTCCATACACCTATTTTAAGTAACTGAGCCATTAAGACATTTTATTTACGAGCGTGGAAATAAGATTCATTATGGTGCTCATTTGTTTGATGAGGTCTTTCGTCATATTTTTCAGTTCAACTATGTCACTCGTTGGGGTAGTCTGCACGATTGGGTCTGATTGAGTTGGATTAGCTGCCTGTTGGTGGTTTTGATGCATTTGTTGAGCATAGGTTACGTTAGGTTGAACAAAGCGTGTATTGAAAACTCGAGGTTGTCCTGCTTGATTTCTCAACTGCGGGTAGAGTTTCTGCTGTAATTGTTTATGGACAGTGCATCCTCTATAGTTTGCTGGATGATTCTCATTACAGTTGACACATTTAACTTCACTACTCTTGATTATTTTGAGACAATCTGATGTTAAGTGGGTACTTATGCATTTAACACAGCGTGGATTTTTGCTACAAAAATTTTAGTGTGACCATATTGTTGACATTTCATGCATTGCGGTATATTTCTTTTAACATGTGGTGCTTCAAATGTCACACTAGTATTCATTAATAATTTCACTTTGTAGATATCCTTGTTATTACTTTGTTGTTTGAGATCTACAAAAAACATAGGCAGCCTGATATTCGTTCTTTGTTGTTTAACGTTCCAAATATGTGTTACTTGATGTTCCCAAAGCCTCTTGCTCTCTCTCTCTCTCTCTCTCTCTCATTATATATATATATATATATATATATATATATATATATATATATATATATATATAGTTATATATGAACACATAAGGATACCTAATGGCCCATATTGATAAGAAGCATGTTAATCCATGTTTCCTATCTTTAAGATTGCACTTCAAATCTGTTAAACAGTACGTTCTGATATCTTGTTGCACAGTCGTTCCACCATGGTCGTTCTTAGGTCAAATTCCTCTTGTTTCTTCCTTCTGTCTTCTCTTTCTAGGCATATTCTTACTGGATCTTCTGATACGCTGTCAAAAATCCAAATGTTTATGTGTCACAATCCATCGTAGCTCGACATTGTTTAATGAGTGTAATGTAATTTGTTTCTGTGATATAAGTCTTTTCTTGGTGGTTCTTTTCCTCCATTCTTCATTCACTCCAAACATTTTCCTCAGGTATTCTTCTTTCCATATACCTATCTTACTTTCATATGCTTTCTGTAATTCCCAGGTTTCATGACAAGTTCATGCCTTATGGTATTGTTCTTATACCAGCTTTATTTTGCACTTCTTCATTTGTATGAATATTTTGTCTCTTAGTATTTGACATCTCGTTCCCAGCATTAGTCTTGCTGTCTATGTTCAGCACCTTGGATTACCGTTGTCTATGTAGTACTACCCAGATACACTACTGTGTTGACTAATTTAAATTCGTATGTTTATTCTCGTGCTTGTTTGGAATGACAGTCAGTTGTTCCATCTTCTTGTATTCTATTTCCTGGGAGTAATTATATAAAGGTTGGTTTATGATCACTACTATTTGATTCTAGTCTGCTTTACTTGCTTAAGTCTATCAGATGTCCGTATTGGAGCATATTCTTTTAAGTTCTATCTTTTGAATATCTAGTTACAGCTGAACAATTAAATCATGCGTAGCAATAGGCTAGTATTTGTAGGCAACTGATGAATAATTTGATATTTGTTCTAAGTCTGATTAGTTTTTTGTTGTCTTTTAGATCATGTTTTACTAAGGTACTATATTCGAATCTAATTGTCATTGATAAAGGTTATCTGCTTGTTTTCTATGGCCTAAGTTGCTTTAAGTGAATTCGTTTGATGGAATATATTTTCTATCATGATTGATGTTCTTTGTGAACTTTAGAGTCATTTTACTATTGCATTGTCTACTTCCGAGATTCTTAGATTAATTCCAATGCTTTAAAAATGTTCTGATCTTTTTATCTTAGTTCAAGCTATGCTTTGTTTATTCAGTCAATGACAGTTGCGTGTGGGATATTTTTCTTAACATGCTATGCTTTGCATTTAGGCTTTCTTGTATTTGGATGAGATATCTGATCTGTTACTGATTGTGCCGATGTACAAAAAATAGCCAGCTTGATAATTCTTATTTCGTATGTTCTGAAGATTCCAAATAATGTGAATTTAGTCTTCGAGTTCCAAAGCCTCTATGCTTTGCTTTATTTCAGCAACGTCAGTTGAGTAGTGTACGTTTTTTAATACTACTCTAAAGCTTTTCTCATTTTTAGGCTTATAGGTGTCATATTGGAGACGACAGTGAAGTCGGATTGATACAGCTCAGTGATACCGAATTATCAAAGACAAAGCACTTTAAATATTTTATTTCCGCAACTTTAAAGAATGCCAACATAACATTGGAAATTATATTCAAAGTCAACGCCACATGACATTGTTTTGGATCACAGGTGTCCTGTACGACAAACGGATCCCTGATCGTTTTAAGTTCAAAGTATACTATTGTATTCTTCTTCCAGTCGCCCTATCTAGTACTGAATATTATCGTACGACTACAGCAGTGGAATAACTGCTGGTCGCAATAAAAACCAAAATGTTGATTTGGCCATCAATAATACAGGCATTTGAGCCAAATATGGCGTGCGGCCACTTTACGAAAATGAGAGAACGCCGCCTGCTCTGGCTTGGTCATGTTCTACGCAACAACAAATCGGATATTAATTTTACATACATGGAAAACCTAAGGGCCGGCCTAAGCAACGATAGACTAACAAACTGCACCGAGACTTGAAGTCAGCCGGTCTTCACCCGGATCAGGAACATGACCGCGTCAAATGAGCTCACAAATCCATGACAGCAGACCTCGCATAGCGGGACAAATAGTGAAAAAGGAGTGAAAACAGCACAGGCCACTATTAGATGAAATCTGAAACAATTCTTCCAAAATATATTAAATGTGGAATTAGAGATATCATAAAAATACCAAACAGAAAATAAATCAAAAAACGGTATAGCGTGCGAAAAAATGAAAGGTAGAAGAAATAGTAGTGAAGATAATGAAAAGAAGGAACGCATGAAATGGGGAATAATTTGATAATTTTAAAACTGAAGGTTGAGTTATTGTAAAATTTTTGAGAAAGGGACCTCTTAAATCTTACATGGATCAAAAAAGCAGCGATAAATTTTATATTTGTGAATATTGGACAAAAAGTATTTTTAGTGTTCTGGCAGATCCAACAAAGTATTTTCCTAACAAATATCGTTTTTAACATAATTTTGCCTAACAGAAAAAAGGAATTTTCTGTCTTGCTTAAAACTTGCCCTATTTTTCAGGTTTACCAACAATATCTTGTTTTTTGCCATTTATTTGTTGTTTAAGTCATTCTTTTCATTGCTCCTTAACTGCCAGTTTCTAAAGTTCTTAAGAGTTGCTTTAAATACTTTATTCGTGACCGTCTTCTGGTCTTTTTTCCAGGTGTTAGTACTTTAATAATATTTGGCGCAATTGGTGTATAATTATATAGATAGGTCCTAGAATGCCATTTATGTTTTGAAATGTTTAGCAGTGGTCTGCCTTCTCTCCTTTTTCAGATATCATTTTTTTTATATTTTTCTGCTTTATGTTTTAAATGTATTTATAGTTCTTTCTTAATTCTTCTTTACTGATGACATTTGTACGTCATAGAGGCCGATACTCCAAATAAAACTTATTATCAGTCTTTATTTCAAAATTGAGTCTGCGAACCCTGCAGTTGCTTTTTATTTTTGAAAACTAATCTTTGGTTTAGCGCGTCATTTTATATATTAACATCTTCCGGTTCTATAGAGCAAGCTAGAATTTTTATTTTCAGCAATTTATTTTTAATTATTAAATCGTCAACCAAACTTTCGAAAGTTATTTTTAGATTAAGTTCTTAATGGAATTTCTATAAATATCTTAAAAAGCAATTCTTGCATTACATCCTTACTTTACTACTGTTTTGATTGTACCCCCTGGTTTACTATATTTTTTTCTATATTTGTGATTTGACGCTTTCATATTTATTTAAATCTTTGAATTTACGTCACCTAAAGCTTTCAGCCACAAGAAACGTATACTTTTCTTTTTATTCAGAAGATTTGCTCTATTGTGCTATATAAACTCAAAGTGACCTTTCTAGTGCCTTCATTCTGTCGAAATTTTTGTTAATATTGTAGTTGCGTGTATGAAAACGCTATTCGGAATTCTCTTGTTATATGTATATTGCTTCTGTAGAATAGAGGTTTCGTTTTACTTTTTCATCAAGCAACTTCAATATTTCTGCTGGTATGTTTCCCACGCCATACACTTTTTTATACTTTAGATGATTCGCTCTTCAGGAGTAGTTTTATCCATCTCTTTCTGTTTCTCAATTTTTGTATAACCTTCCGATAACATTGCTGTTATATAATTTTTATTTTGAAAAAAATATGATGCAAAGCGATTTAAATAGTTTTCTATTGTCATATGACAGTTTTTCAGTGTTAAATTGTTAATATGTATTACCTCCACTTTGAAACAATGGTGCTGACTTGAAGTGTTACTCCAAGCCAGCTCCTGATAAAGTATCTTGCAGTAGGTCAATTTTTTGGTCCACTCTGGGTATTCTGTACTTGATAATATTTTTAATTTAATCGCAAATTCTTTATTCAAAACTAACTAACGGTCACTTTTAGTTTGCATACGGTTACAGTTGCCTTTTAGTCTTGTCTGAAATTACAATTTGCAGTTTGCGTTTATGGTGAATATTGTCGTGTATAACGTTAACAAAATAAAGTCAATTACAACAATTTTAATCATTTAAAGAAAAGCGACATCTTCTAAAATAACCACAATGGCGTCATTATTATCAATAAGCTTCTCTAACTAAAGGTAAACAATGGCTTTCATACACGCATAAAGCTTGGTTTGCAGCAAATATTATTATACCCCTAAGTAAAACCTTCTTTGCAAATTATTTGCTGAAATACTTTGTTTTGCTTTTTAATGTCATAACTCTTGCGAGGAACAATTATTTTAGATATGTTTAGTTTTCTGCACATATAAACAGTACAGCTGATGATTCTATGTTTGATCAGATTTTGTGTTACCAATGTTATTAACCTTAAGCCAAGCACAACATTTATATTGCAAACAGGCAATAAATTATTTTTTTTGTTCTTTAGAAAATGTCAGTATTGACTGTTTGATGTATAAGACAAGGTAATAACTCTCAAAATAGTTTCTTAAACTAGCATTTGCAAGTTGCGTTCAAGTTATAGGGTCTCCACATTTTTTTATAGAGAGTACCCACCCAGGAAATTTGAAACTACTGTTAGTTCTCAACGTAATCTGCGTCTAGATGTACAACATCGTTGCCATTAGGGGTATGTTTCGCCAACTGGAAAAGCACTGCGCAACAGCGGTTTGAGTGAAAAATTTATGGCGGCATCACGTGTTAACATGTCCTGAGACATTGCCACCCGCATAGCCTCGTGTTTCGTTGCTCAGCATTCCTGAGACTCGCCTTGAAAAAACTTTCCGCATTTTCAATTAATTTCAATTGGATTCCGCAGGTCCCACGAAAATGTTAAGTTTAGAGACAATATAACGTACATCTAATAGACGGTTTTCTATAACAACTTGTTCCACTCGCGCAATCATAGTTTCGGCCAAGGCTGCCTCGTTTCATTGTCACACAACTCTCAACCTTCTTTAAACTTTTGCACCTACGAACGCACATTCCTAACATCCATAACGCCTTCATCGCATATCTTACTCAATCGGCGATGAATTTCTAAGGGCGTTTTATTATACAAGGGAAGAAAACATGGGTCTTGAAGACTAAACGTCACCATTTAAAGTATACAAAACAACACTCACTGCTGTGGCGGTAATTTGCCCTATGTACATTGTCATGATGTTGCCGCGTGTTTTAAAATTAACCGCATCTTTCTACTTACTTTCACCGCTAAGAAAATTATTTCTAGACCTTAGAACTTAAACCCATTTCGTACTAATTGTAAATTTCTTATGCACAAAACTTCGCAATTCTATTTTAAGATTTGTAAATTAAGAAATTCATCGATAAGATACAAAAACTGGTAGAGTAAAAAGAGACTACACGCATCTCAATTTAAAAAAAAAGCTAAAAATGACACTACAGAGCGTTGAATGTTTTGTGTAAAAAATATTACGGACGAATTCACCCAAATATGACAATATTAAAGTGCAGAGTAGTTCTAAACCAATGAAAATTCTAGCAATTTCATAGTAATTTCTAATTTTTTGTAATATCTTACCTTATGCAAATCCATTACTTCAGCTAATTGTTAAGTTAAATCCACAGAATTTTTATAATTTAGAAGAAAATTGCCTTATGTGCTATATAAGTAGCTTCTTTTTTTTGCATTTTGTCACCTCCTTCCTCACGGTGTAAACCTTCTGAATTGTTTTGATTTACTGTCAACTCATTCTTCCCTTAAACGTCCGTTGCGATTCCTTATTGGTTTGAAGTTTAGAGCAAGTCTCGAAGCTGAAATATTTATCTCAAACGTAGGTTACTATGAAGTCGTAAGAACCTAAGATTCTGCTTATACAAAGTTTAAAGTTGATGTATTCTAACCTAGCCTAACGTTTTTCTGTGTCTTAAAGAGGAAGTATTGAACACACACATATGGTAAGCTGTACTCTACATGTTCTCTTTGCATTTAAGACACCGCTCTTTAATTTTGTGTTTTACCTTGCATTACGGTTTATTTTGCTCATCCTTATTATTTCGGATAATTTACTGAGGCCACTCGCAGTTTACTCGCCTATTTAAAATAGTTTTTAGCTCAACTTACTGCAAAAGATAAGGTGCTCGACCATTACTGGAGTTATTCTAGATTCTCAATTAAATTTTGCGCTTTTGGTTTTTAGGTTTCTTTAGTGCATCGTCTTTTGTATGTTTTGATTATACGCGGGTATTTTAAGGCTATTTATATTTTCATCTACTGGCAAGCTTTAGCCGGTCTTACAGATCTCCTTTTATAAGCTACTGTTTTCTGGATAAAATGGTCATAGCATGATGAAAATTTGATTTTTTGATGGAGACAACTGCTAATTTAGAATTTAATAGCTTACGCCCATACTAATGCATAATTAAAAAAAACACCTCAAAGAATATTTCTTCTTCTTCTTCTTCTTCTTATTCATTATAAATATTCTGTCTGTTGTTTAACCACCCCAAGCTGTCATTCCATCCAACATGGTTTTATCAGAACCAAATCAACTTTAACTAATTTAGTAACATTTCACTATGATTTACTAGATAATTTTGCAAATAAAAAGCAACAAGATGTTATTTACACGGATTTCAGTAAAGCTTTTGATAAGGTAAACCATGACTTGCTTGTTCATAAGCCAAAGATAATTGGAGTAAATTATATATTCTCGAAATGGCTACTGACTACTTAAATGAGTCCAAAATGTGTCTACAGGTAGTTCTTACTCAAAAGGTATCAGTGTAACATCAGGTGTTCCGTGGGAAGGCTATTTGTTACTGTTTCTCTTTAATTTATTTATAAATAATATCGCTTTTTGTTTTGAAAAACGTAAATTAAATTTTTTTCAAATGATCTTAAATTTTATACATCCATTTGTTGTATGTATTATTGGTATTCTTGTAACTTAATGGAACTCAATATATCCAAATTTAATGTTGTGCCATTCCACTGATCTTATGCACTAATATATTTTTATATTCCTTCTATCTATGTCTTTTTAGTTTTCTTTTTTCGTCTACTCCAAGATGTTCTAATATTTGTTTGATATTCTGTGATTCTCCATTTTGGTATATGGCCATACCTTATTAATTGTTTACAAATTTCATATGCTTTATTTTTCATTTTTTCTTTACCTAAAAATCTCATCGTTCGCTTTAGAGCGTCCATTTCAGTAGATTCCACTTTTCTTCCGTATTACCACAAATTTGCATGTTTTTCAGCGGCACATTAGCATACTTTTAATCATTGTTTCTTATATATATTGTATTTTTTCAGTTATATCCTCACCATTTAGACATCTAATAGCCGTTTTTGCTTGTATCACTCTGTTATTAATTTCTTGTTTAGCTGTTCCTTTCTAATTAAATGTTATTTCTAAGTGCATATATACTTTGCATGACGTTATTTCTTTATTTTTGTAGACAAAAACATTTGGTTTTCGCAGTATTTACCATTTCTCATATTCTTTAACTGATTTTCTGACCATATATATCATCCTTCCCGTGTGGGGTTGCTAGTCCCCCATCGGGCGCCTCCCCGGGTGGCGGATAGGGGAATGCTCACCAGATATGGTGGGTACCGGGAAAATGAAATACCCGGGGCGGACCAAAACTAGCAGCAGCGTCTGACCCATATTGGCCGACTGAAAATGGCGTCTGTATCCAGAGGATCGGCCAAGAACAAAACTCGCCAACACGCCTGGCCAGCGTGGCGTTGAAATGGCCAAAAACCCCCTTCTAAACTCCCAAATGTCGAATTTAAATAAAACGGATTCATTACCCCAGGTGGGTAGAACAGAAAGTTCAGAATCCCACACTACCTCGGTAGTCAGCCCCTTGGATTCTGGGGAGGGCAAAAATTCGATAAAGAACCATCTACAAAAAATCAAAAACAAGAGAAGACATACAGCACTGTACATAGGAACATATAATGTAAGAACTTTGAAATCTAACGATAGAATACTTGAGCTGGAAGAGGAACTATCAAAAATAAAATGGAACATAGTCGGCTTGGCAGAAGTTAGACGAAAAGAAGAGAAATCAATAAGATTGAACTCAGGCAACGTGCTATATCACTCAGACTGCGAAAATAACGGAACAAGGGTGTAGGTTTCATCGTATCCAAGAACAGCGCAGAAAGAATAAAATGTACAAGGCAATATCAAACAGGGTTGCATATCTCGTAATAGAACTAAATAACAAAATTTCTCTGCAAATAGTCCAGGTATATGCACCAACTCAATCTTATGAAGACGAAGAAGTAGAAAGTTGCTTCGAAGATATCTCCAAAGCACTGAGGGACAATTTAACAGAATACAAAATCATTATAGGAGACTTCAATGCAAAGTTGGGAAAAAGAAAAGACAAAGAAGAGCAAAGAATGGGAAATTTCGGATATGAGAAAAGAAATGAAAGAGGTGAGATGCTATACAACTTCCTAGAACAAGAGAACTTATTTGCAATGAATTCTTTCTTCAAGAAAAAACCACAAAACAAATGGACATGGATCAGTCCAAACGGGGACAACAAAAACGAAATTGATTACGTTCTAACAAGAAACAAAGAAATCATTAAAGATATCTGCGTGCTGAACAACTGCACCATTGGCAGCGATCATAGACTAGTCAGGGCCAAATTATATATAAATAAGAAATTGGAGAGAGTAAAAAGACTAAAGATCAATACAAACAAAATCAACAGCGAAACACTAAAAGAAAACTCTGACAAATACCGAGAAGGAATAAAAGACACCTAAAAGATAAAAATATACAAACATGGATGTAGACGAAATTAGCGAAACAATAAAAGAAGCAATTACAGACTCAATACAAAAATAACCTCAAAACAGAACAAGAAAAATGAAACACTATCATCTACAATAAAAGAGATGCTGAAAAGCAGAAGGAAGCTAACACAGGAGAACAAACAAAATACTGTAGAATTTGTTGAGCTAAATAAATTAATAAGGAAAACAATAAGACAAAATGAAATTAAAAAACAAGACGTTATAATTGAACAAGTTATAGAAAAGAATCAAAATATGAAAGCATTGAGACCTAAAATAGGCAAAAACAAGATAATAGTAATAAAAGATAAAGATGGAAGAGAAGTAAGAGAAAGACAAGATAAACTCTACAGTAAAAGAATTCTATGAGGAGTTGCACAAGTCCCAAAGAAAAGCTCCCACAGAAATAAAAGAAAAGCTAAAAAAGAAAATAACAAATATAAACTCGGAAGCTATGCCAGAAATAGAAGAAGAGGAAATAATTAGTGCGATTAGAGAAATGAAAAATCAAAAAGCGCCAGGAAAAGACAATCTGACAAAAGAATTATTAAATGAAGGAGACGAGGAAATAATAACAGCGTTGAAGACACTGTTCAATAAATGTTTGGAAACTGGAAGAATAGTGAGTGAATGGAAAGAGGCCATAACGATTTTACTATATAAAAAGGGAGACAAACAAGATTTAAAAAATTACAGGCCCATAACACTACTATCACAAGTATATAAGCTTTTCTCAAGAATCATAATGAAAAGATTAAATAACAAAATAGAAATGTATTTATCCGAAGAACAGGCTGGCTTCCGCAAAGGGTTTAGTACAACGGACCATCTATTAACCCTCAAGATACTAATAGAGAAAGCAAATGAATATCATCTCCCATTATACATAGCACTAATAGATTATGAAAAAGCGTTCGATAGCATCGAAACGTGGGCAGTACAGAAGAGTCTATGGAATAGCAGGATAGACCACAGCTATATGACAATAATCCAAGATATATATAAGAATACTACAATAACAGTCAACTGGTCAGAAGAAACCGATCCAATCCCAATACAGAGAGGAGTCCGTCAAGGAGACCCATTATCACCTAAGCTATTTATATTAGCCCTTGAGGATGTCTTCAAATGCCTAAACTGGGAGGGAAAAGCCATCAATATAAACGGCGAATTTTTAAATAATCTAAAATACGCAGACGCCGTCATAATATTTGCAACAAATGGAGACCAACTAAACTCAATGCTCCAAGAACTAAATGAAGCTTCTAAAAAAGTGGGTTTAAAGATAAACACCGAAAAAACAAAAATCATGACAAATTCCGAAGAGGAAGTGAATATCGAACTAGAACAAAACACTATAGAACAAATAGAAGAATACACATACTTAGGGCAAAGGTTTACACTTAATAAAGAAAATCAAGAAATAGAAATCGCAAGAAGAAGGAAACTAGGATGGGCTGCCTTTGGCAGATTAAGTTACATATTAAAAAACCGAAAGATACCTCAATACCTGAGAACAAAAGTGTTTGACAGCTGTATACTCCCCGTAATTACTTACGGGGCCCAGACCTGGACTTTGACAAAGAGAAATGTAGACAAACTTATGAAGACCCAAAGAGCCATGGAGCGCCAAATGTTACAAATAACCCTAAAAGACAGAAAACGAAACACTTGGATAAGGGAGAAGACAAAAGTCACAGATGTGGGAAAAGAATAGCTAGCCTGAAGTGGCAATTCGTAGGACACAATGCCCGCCAAACGGACAACAGGTGGAACGCACGAATCCAGGACTGGCGACCCTGGCTAGGCAAAAGAACAAGGGGTAGACCACAGATGCGATGGATAGATGATGTAAAACTACACGCCGGTCTTGCATGGAAAAGAATTGCACAAGACAGGACACGATGGAAGGAACTAGGGGAGGCGTACATCCGCAAATGGATTGAAGAAGGCTAAAGAGAAAGAGAAAGAGATATATCATCCTTACCTTCGGCTATTACTGTCTGGTCATCTGTGAGCTGGAGTTCAGTACCCATTCTACTTCTATTCATAGTGCTTTTGCTATGTATATTTTAAATAGTGTCGAGGAGACGCAGCATCCTTGACGTAATCTCTTCGCTATCGGGAATTCTGATGATAAGCTATTGCTAATTTTTACTCTTGATCTTGATTCCTTATACAGATTTTGTTAGCTTGTCAATTATATTGACTCTTAAAATTGTAGGAAATTTATTTGTTAGTACCAATCGTAAGTTTTTTGAAGGTCTATAAATGTTGATTTATTGCAGTCTCCTTTTCAATTATTTGTTTTAAACAAAAATACATTATTTGTCCATGATCTCTCAGTTCTAAACCCGCGTTGTTCTTCCTTATAGTCGCTGTATTCGGTTTCTATTAGATCTCTTACGATTCTTCCATATAGTCGGCTCATTGTGCTCGTGACTGAGATACTATGGTACATAGTTGTTGATTCTTTCTCATGCGTCAAAAAATCTGGGCAAAAAGTGACCGTTTATACATGGATTTACAATTGTTGTGATTATATAATATGGTTTTTCGGTACCGTATGTCATAAGTTCTGCAGGCATGCTTTTGGAAACAAAATCTCAATTATTTTTTAACAGTTTAACTGTTGATTGTAACGGTTACTTATTCTCCTTGTATGTTTATATGATCTTGTAGATCTGGGGTAAATTATTCTCTATTTTCTGGCAGCAAACTTGGTAGAGTACCGCATCAGTTCCTGTTCTTGTATTATTTGTATTGACGCTTTTTTACGTTTATCTATTGTGTTAGTTTTAATTATATTGTTGTATATCTCCTTACATGATTATACTGTAATATCTACCAATTGTTTGTCTAGCCTCTTCTTATATAAATATCTCACGCTATCGTGCATTTGATTGTCTAGTTTATATTTTATATTTTGAATTTTCTCCATATTTTCTTCTTTTATCTATTGATTTTTGTTAGAAGTGTATGGAAAGGATAATGTAATGGTGTGAATCACTTATTGTTCCTCTCAGTACCCACACATGATTTATCTTAATTTTTGTATGTTACGTCTCTTATCAATGATAATGGGGTTTATCTTCCACATATTGACCTATAATTTTGTTGTTAGTCTTTCTTCCGGTTTTGCTGTTAAAGTACCCTATCAATAGAATTTGTCATAAGTTTCCTTCTCTCCAATAGTATCATTCAGTTTTGTGAAAAATTAGTTCATCACTGGATAAAGCACAATCCCCATAATTGTTGTTTCCTTTTGCATCCAATTGAGGAGCACGCGGATTAAATTTTTATCGGTGCTTTTCCCACCTGTCATGTGTTTTTTTATTTTTCTCTTATGATAGATACCCGTCTTCTTGCTCGATCCTCTTTGGGCACTGCACCATAAAAGTGAACAACGTTCTCTATTGTTTATCACTGTTTTTTTTTAAATTTCCAATCTTTTAGTATGAGTTCACGTTCTTCTTATTTCTTGCATGTTCATGCAGCATGGAACATCGTTTTTATAGCCGTTTACATTTACCGCTTGATCCGTCCCTTACTCCGAGGCTTAGTATAAGATATTTAGCCGTTTTTATTTGAAAAGAAGTTTTCCAGAGGATGAGTTGCTAGCTCATTGCCCTAACTGTCAACCTGCAGGACCATAAACTGTAATTTCGGGGTGTTCTTTTATTAAATAGATTGTTTTTCAGAAACGTCGAGATCTATCTTCTCATTATAGAGTGGTTTATCCGCTTGCATTGCCGTTGGAGATTCCTATTTATTTCTGTTACGCCACTAAAACCTTAATCCTGGCATAAGGCACTAGGGCATGGTCTGATTATTACATTTCCTTGATACTCAGTGGAACGGTCATACGGCCGTGACTTGGTCGTCAGATCTAGCAGGGTGCACCAGATGACCTAGGCTATCGCCCAAGCTTGAGAACCATTTGACTTGCTATTTGACCTGCCTTATCTTTGCCCCTTACACTCTTATACTTATATTAAATCAAACTGTTATTCAACCAGTGCAAAAAGCACCGGGGTAATATTTTATTTTAAACATACCTGTAAAGAGCATGTAAACATTATTTAAACATTTTAAGCTTTTAAAAAAAAATACGCATGAGTTTCAACTCTATATTATTTCATAATAAGGTCTATTCTTAAATTTGATTTTCCGGTATGATCTCCCCAATGAAAAGCATCAAGAAAAATTTAGAAAATGTACCAAATAAAAAGCTAAGAACTTTGACTTGGGAAACTATACTAAGCTTAGATCTATGTTAGCTAGATACATGTTAGAATATAAAAGAAACATCAGTGATGTGTTTTTTTGTATTAGAAAGACAAATCAATTTATTTCAATCAACTTTTTTTCAAAGACACATTTAAGAATAATTACACAAAACGTGCAAATCAATTTTTTGCAAAACTATTTTAATTAGGTTCTCGTCCAAGTCTTAAAGCAAATGTTATAATTAATTAAAAATTTGTCTTGTGACTTACTTGCCCGACATTTTTTAAGAGACAATAATTTATAGAATTAGAAGTTGTATCTGCAACTGTGCTTACAATGAAATGCAAAGGAATCGTTCGACCGTGCCAAATGACTGAAAAATGGGCCGCTAATCCTGCTCGGGAGCGCGGGGAATCTTAGGCAGAAAGCAGAGGAACCGGAGGGGTGGCCCTCGGACACAACAAAGGCGGCAGCGCAAGGCTAATTTGTATTCGTACAAAATTAATAATTAATGTTCCATAAAAGAGCCATACATTACCAAATGACAGCGAACATATTTTATTAGTTGTTGAGTCGGCCACCGCCGGAGGGGCGCTGTCGGAGATTTGTGGCCATTCGGCGCCTCGTCGCGCGCGAAACTTCGACGGATGCTGATCCGATGGCCCTTGGCGCCGTTTTTGGCCCGCTCCGCGGCAGCGATCAAAGCGCCGCGCGCTTTGTCCGATCAAAACCATGCGTTCTGAGATCCGCGAGCGCCAAGTCCCTCGGGACTTCTCTAATTAATTTGCGATTGGCCGGCTACCTACTGCCGGCCTGGCCTCCCCCGCACGGCGTTCTGAGCCTTTGTTTGGAAAAATCGACGCCCTGCGCTTCCTGCAGCCGGATTAGGCGGGTGCGGATGACTCTTGGAGTGATTGCCTGAATTCCGGAATGTGGGGTGTGCGAATCTTGGCCACTTCGGCCACTTGCCCCAATGACTGATATATAAGAGGCATGTTCAGCAGTACTCAACAATTTGCTTTTTTGGAAGGTAATCAAAATAAGAACTTTGGTATAGAAAGAACAAAAAACAATGCCATAAGTTGTCGTTACCAAAAAAATGAGCCAAGACAGAGGTAGAGTTGCAGAGTTTTAATTAGACTTTGTATTTCATTTCGAGCCAATTCAAAATTGCTAATTCAATTTCAAATAAAGAAAACATTCGCATTCACCTACACGTTTTTGCAAATCAGGGCAGGCTTCAGATGGCTAACGAGATTAACTTCATAATTTCTCTCTTAGCAGTGCTTTAGAAATTCATGCGCAGAGGCGTACGTACCTCATGCACGTGGCGATTTATAACTATGATTATAAACATATTTATTGCAATTGCGGAGCCAACCAGAAGTTTTAACTGTTAGTATTAATTAAAATGTGGCACCCGGCAGGTATTCCAAGAAACTCGCGTGCGCTCAGTAGCGGATTTTACTAACGAAGTAATTAAAAGTTTTGTTAATTATAGATCGCCTATTGGCTCGCTGCCATCTGAAGTTGACACTAAGCAGATCAGCAAAACGTGTACTAAAAAATAAAACAAACTACTAATGCTTATACCGTGTTCACCAGTTTTGAGTAGGCAAAAAGCATCTTTCTGTTAAACAGTAAAAATTCTCTTTACACAAAATGTTGAAATAAAAGTAACTAGAAATTAAATCTGGTTTTTTTTACTAATATTTCTAGGTGCCCTTTATCTGGTAGGAAGGGTAACTTACAAATTAGCTTTTACCAGACGCAATCTTTTTGCTATTGGTGTTAGATGACCTAGTTCACTTACAAATAATAATCAACAATATTATCAAATATGTACTGATAACGTTTTATGTATATTTCATCAGATAGATAACATTTAACATTTTGTAACATCATCTCAAAATTACAAACAGAGCTTTTGTATCAGACGGAATCAGCACACATTATTTAGTTTTCATAGTTCAACCTTCTGTTTTTTCTATAATTAATTACTTTTGAACCTTCCTATTGATTAATAAGAATAATTAAAACAGCAAACAAACGTTCTAGTTAGCTAGAAAATAGTTGAAAAGTAAGCCAATTAGATGGGATTAGTTGCAACGGTATTAGTTATTACTTTTATTGGCAACCCAAGGTTGTTATGCTATCATAAAATTCAAAAAATTTTAAATTGCCATAAACAGGCGTTCTGTGTGAGATGTCATTAAACTTTAACTTTGACAAGAATCGTTATTAACATTTTTCTTTATAAAATACTTTATTTATATTACTTTTACAAGGTGTGTTCGAGTTTTAAAACCTCCAAATATTTTTCTCGACAGTGAGAGTAAATAGAAAGGTTCGGTTAATTTAAAAAAGCGGGCGAAATATTTGTGAATTTGTAATATAAATGGCCGCCATTAGAGTTTTTTTTATTATGGTAATTTATTAGCAATCAGAACAGTTTGCATTAAATTTGTTCTATGAGCTAATTGCAGGACTTGTGAAGGATGGCACCCAATGGTGTTTGCCCTTTTATTACAACATATCGTTTGACAAAAGAATTATAGATAATATATTACATATGTACATTAATCTGAGCTGTTAAGTTATAATTAACCCAATTTACAATAATTAATGAGATGGTGCTGTTAAATCACACAGCCAGTTTCTTTTTAGTCGTTTAGATTGCCTGGCTTGTAGTAGTCTAGTAGCCTTTTCTCTATGACCTCTGTTACAAGGGGTATGTTTAGGTCTGTATGAATTGTTTGGTTGGATACGATCCAGAGGGCGTTAACGATAGTACGTAGTATTTTTGATTGAAAGCGTTGAATAATGTTGATGTTTGATTTGCATGAGCACCCCCACAGCTCTATAACATAGGTTCACACCGGTTTTATAATTGCCTTGTAAATGAGGACTTTGTTTTCAATAGATAATGGTGATTTCCTGCATAATAACAAATACATTTTCTTGACTTTCAAATCCATTTCTTTCCTTTTCTTAATTATGTGTGTCTTCCAAGTTAGTCTGGAATCTAGGTGCATCCCTAGATATTTGATTTCTGTGACTTGTGGTACCGATGAGTTACTTATTGTGATCTGGGGGCATTGTTGACGTCTTAATGTGAATATTACGTTTACTGCCTTTGTCTCATTTACTTTAATTTTCCATTTTTTTAGCCAATCTTTAAGTGAGTAGATATATCCCTGGAGCAATTGGCTGGCTACCACGGGATCGTTGTCAGTTGCTAATATGGACGTGTCATCTGCGAAGGTTCCAATTAACGTATCTTCCATCTTGGGTATATCAGCAGTGTACAGTATATATAGCATGGGACCTAGAACGCTTCCCTGAGGAACGCCTGAATTGATACTGCAAGGGATTTGACGTTGCATTACCATGACGAACATGGAAACTACGCTCTGTCAGGTAGGATTGCAGGAGCAGGAAGTGTTTGTGGAAAAGTACTGTTTTGATTTTAAATAAAAGTCCTCTGTGCCACACCTTATCGAACGCTTGAACAATATCAAGAAATAGTGCTGAACAATATTTTTTCCTTCAAAAGTTTTGTTTATTTTGTCTATTATACGATGACACTGTTGAACGGTCGAATGTTCATGACGAAATCCAAATTGATGGCTAGGTATCCAATTTTATTCTTTATGTTCTGCACGTATTCTTTGAAGGAGAAGTTTTTCTAGCAAATTGGATAAAATTGGCAGAAAACTTATAGGTCGGTAGGATGAGACTTCATTCGGTGGCCTTCCAGGTTTCAGCAATAATACTATTTCTGCCATTTTAAATTTTGGGGCCAGTAGGACAGGTGGAATACCGCATTAAATATTGTAGTAATTAGAATTAACCCTTTTTTGGGAAGCTCTTTCAGTATTTGTCCTGTTATTCTATAAGCTCCCGGTGCTTTATTTTTTGCTAGCATATTTATTTCTTTTTTGACTTCATGCGTCGAAATAGGTGAAGTTGGAAGGCCAATCTGTAGTGCTGAGTCGAGGTAGTCCTCACTTTCTTTATTTGTGCCTGTAGCTTAGAAGACTTTTTTAAAATGATGTGTAAATGTGTTAGCTTTCTCTTCGTCAGATCTGACCCATTCCTTTGTTTCAGTTCGAATTGGAGGGATTGTAGTTTGCGGTCTTTTAAATCCTTTAGTTGCACGCCAAATTGTATAGTCATTTTCAGATAGCATAGAAATATATGCATTAAATTTATCATTCCGGAATACTTAACCGCTTCTTGTATGATTTCAGTTAAATAATTTGTAGCTCGATCTACCTCATCTGGTTCTTTTATTTTAATATTTAGGTTAACGTTTATTTCAATGTAGTTTCTAAAGGTTTCCCAAATTGTGTATTCATTATATAACATACTACTACGTTATTTTATAATTACCGAAGAACTAATTGTCACAATAATGGGTGAATGATCTGAATAGAGATCATAATTTGATTCTACAGTGGTATAATTTGGTGAAATACCGTTCGTGACGCAGAAATCCAACAAATCGGGTACTTTATTAGGGTCGGTTGGCCAATAAATGGGTTCCCCTGAAGAGAGAAATCCAAAGTTGTTTTTACTTATGCATTCATAAAGTTGCCTTCCTTTGGGAGTAACCAATCACGAACCCCAATGGGTATGCTTAGAATTGAAGTCATCACCCGCTATAAACGATGATCCAAGTGTATGCAGAAACTAATAGAACTGAATGATATTAATCTTGTGTTTTGACGGACAGTATACTGCTGATATAACCAATGGTCGTGGTAACTTATTGACTTAAATGGTTGTAGCTTGAATGCGATCTGTTTTGAATTGTGGTAGTTCGTGGTGTATTATGTTTTCCTTTATTAAGATTGCTGTTCCATCGGGATGCTCTGTATGATAAATTAAATATGTTGGGATTTTGACATTTGTCCTTGTTGTGTAGGGAGATTCTGATATAAGCATTATATCAATATAATTTATTTTGAGGAAAATTTGAATTTCGTCCCTATGTTGTTGGAGTCCATTGGAGTTCCATACAGCTATTCTTAGAAATTCCGCCATTACGATGCTATTTTGTTTATAACTGTAGTCAGCATATTTAGGATAGTGCTATTTTGCTGAATTAACTGGTAGAATAGATTTTTGAAGTCATCTAGGAAATTTAGGAAGTTTGTGTATGATTTGGATTGGATTTAAGGACTTACTATACTGCTTGTTAATGGGAGAATTATATGAAGGAATATGATTAGAGAGTGATGGGAATTGACTTTGATTTAAGGTTGCAGCTACAGTTTTTCTGATGATTCCAGTATGTGGTGGAAATCTTACAGGTTAGTATTTATTTTGCAGTTCTCTATAGACGGTGCATCCTTTGTAATTTGCCGTATGCGGACCTTCACATAAGACACAGTTTGCTGGAGTTGTGTTGCTTTTAGTACAAGTGGCGGTATTGTGGGCACCTCCGTATTTCACTCATGCATAAGGTTTATTGCAGTAGGCTTTCGTGTGATTGTATGCCTGACAACGTTAGCACTGAACTAATTCTGATTTTCTCCTTGGAGGTTCTACGCTAATACTTGTATGGTGTAGGTATTTGAGTTTATAAATGTCTTTATTATTTTATGCCGGCTCTAAGTCAACAAAAAATAGGGGCAATGGATCTTTATTGCTGCTACTTCTGATATTGTAGATGTTCCTAACGTTAAAACCTTTTTCGGTTAGTTCTGTCTTTATATTCTCAATGGGAACCGAGTGATGAAGATTACGTATGACGACTCTATACGCTAGATTTTCTTTCAACTGATAGGTGTGATAGACTATATTTTTTGTTTGCAGGTGTTTTATTAGTGTACGGTAAGAGTCAGTTGTTTTAACGTTTACTTTAACAGAATATTCTACCATCGCTTTGCAGTCATATTCTGTTTCCGAAATGACAAGGTTGAGATTTTTAAGCATATCCGGGAAATTTTAACGCCGCGGATAAAAACAGGAGGTGGTTTTGGAGTATTTTCTTTTTGACTTGATTTTGTATCATTTCCACATCATCTTCTTGTGAAGCTAGTGGTGTATATTTATTTGTAACATAAACGTCAGCCTTTGTTACAATATGATTTTCTTTGGGTTTCTTTTGTGCTATCTTTCTTTTCTTATTTTTTCTTACTTCTTGTCAAGAAATTTCATTTGCGGATGTTTCAGATTCCGAATCTGATTGCAGTTCAGTACATATGGAAGGTGAAGTGGTGTGGGTGGAAGTTGAGAAATGTTGCATTTGTGTTTGATGTGGATTGATTGGAACCTGACAACGAGTTTCCATTATTTAAAACATAATTTGGTTGAATAAATGTATTGAGTACTTGCAATACTTGTTGCTGTTGATACTGGTTTCCGTAATGGAGATAATTTTGTATGAGCTTAGGATTTAATATTATGTTTGAATTGCAATTTGTTGCCACAGCTCCACCGTGAGGGCCGGCGAGTTGCGTGGCCTGACTTGATTCCATCCTCAACCATCCAGCAATTTGAGTTTACTTAGTAGTCACGAACAACAACAACCTACAAATAAAATTTTGTGTAGCTCCGCGTATGTATTTGTACTTATCTGCACAAAAGGCCAATTTTTAATCGCAGTTCCAACGCCCATTGAAATTCACCACCAATTGAGTGAGACATGCGGTGAAAGAGTTGTAGAAGTTAAGAATGTGCGTTAATAGGTGCAAAAGTTTAAAGTAGGTCGAGAGTTGAGTCGCAATGTGCCGAAGTAGCCTTGGGCACAAACCAGCCAGGCCGAAACTATGATTGCGCGAGTAGAATAAGTTGTGAGTGATATCGTGATATTTTGCACAATGACCTAAAAAGCGGAAAATTTCTTTAAGGTGTGTCTTAAGTTGGCAATGTCTCAGGACATGTTAATTCGTTATGCCGCTAGAAATTGACGATCATAAAAGACACTCTCCGTAGTCGCTCACTTTTCAATCAATCCGCTGTTGCATCAGCGATGTTCCAGTGGGCAAAACACATCTCTAAAGAAGTGTAAAACAGCTATGGTATCATAGCCACGACGTTGTGAGAAATGTGTGCGTCTAGACGGAGATTACGTTGAGAAGTAAAAGAATTTTTAACTTTCTTGAGTAACAACTTTGTGAGAAATAAATTTGGAGGCCTTAAAACTTGAACGCACTTCGTAATAGTCAAATTTTAGGTTTCGACGAGTACACTTATTCCAACGAAAGATAAGTCTGATTGAGAGAGACCGTAAGACCGCATTCTAACGAAACGATAACTGTAGTAAATTCAAATTAATTTCCACTGCAACGCAATGAAAATCAACAATCACAAACATTTTAACAATTTTAATATTTTAGCAATCTATGATCCGAATTCCTCAATATTCCAACCCCAAATAATCCTCGATATTATAACAACTCTTTCCCTCTTCCTACCTGATTCGCGAATTAACATAAAAGGGCTAACAACAATAAGCCTCAAACTAAAAAAAATAATTAACGAAGAATACTACAAGGGCATCTCTAGTAACCATCATAAACAAATTTGCATCTTTAATAAATATAAAACAACGAATATAATGTAAGTAGCGTTAAGGAGTAAATAACCTACAAACAACCACCTATATTTCTACACATAGCAGTAAATAATATCGATATGGATAAAAATTTGCTTAACATTACGAGTGAAAAAATCCTCCAGTGCATAGTGGTATAGTGAAAGCCGACGGGCTGAATTTGGAAACTTATAGTAAACTAACCAAACATTTCAATCATACATTATACTTACCATCCTAAAACGTAATTTAGACTACTCAATTCCAATTACAGATATAAAACGAGAACTAAAAGGAAAGCATCACGTAACATCTTAAAAATTAAAGACATAGTAAGCAAGCATCTTTTAATTATGCCCTTCGTTGGTCTGAAGCATTCACAAGGCAAAAAGGAAATATAAATAGAATTTATAAGCAATATGAAAGTAACTGTCGAACCTCCAAACAAACAGAAAGTTGTTATCCGGTGCCTTCGATGTCAATTCTATGGACATTCCAAACAAGGAATCATTTAACAATGTAAAAACGGTGAAAGCTATAAATCAATTGAATGCAAAAAATGCGTCAGCCTTTGAATCCTTTGAATCCGCAGTTACTCATCTAGATGGGATGCTCCATGGTAAAGTAATAATTATCTATGATTTTCTACCATATGATCAATAACTACAATCTTAAGCAAACAGAATACGAGCTGCAACGGTTTAAACTACAGTAAACTATGGTTCTTCAATATAATCGCCGTATATTGTAATATAAAACACCTTTCCAACAGCTAATCAGTAAACTCGTAATCAGCGGAGATTGGAATTTCAAAACATCAAAAGGAGCCAAGGTTAATTATTACAAAAGGCAGATACTTACACCAAGCTATAATTTATTTTTCTACAGTTAAACCAACATACTGGATTACAGACATAATCAATGATTTTAGACCTACTATATGTTTTTGTTCCCAAGAATGTAGCTACAAATTACAGCAAATTGGGACTTTTCATCTAATGATAGACTCATTATGACAACTCTAAGTTCACATATAATTAGTCGTTGCAAACCTTCCAGACTGAGCTTACCAAAACCGTTTCGAACATCATTTCGTAGTTAACAGATCATAATCTTGCTATTAATTTGCAGAAACCTGATATTGGCTACACTGCCCCGGCCTCTTGGGCCATGGGCAGTTGACAAAGGAGTTGGAAACTTATTGATAAAATTGACTATTATTGGCTCACAAAATAACCAAAACACTGAATTTGAGGCAACCTATTAAAAGACTATTTTATTTCGAGGACTACCCCCAATTTCCCATATTCGCACTATAAAATAAATTGAAACTTGGATGAAAATAAAAGGAAAGAGCAAGTGTTCTTGCTAGTTATCTTCTTGAAATATGTCCACCTAGACAAAAATAAGACTTTTTGCCAATTTGTATTCCGCAAACATCATTCCACAATTTAGCAAATCCATAAAGTTGTAAAGTTGCTCTTACAAGTCTGGAAAAAAATAAGTTGTGTATAACTTTCCTCCCTAAGAGTCGATCAAATGCCTATTTACATGACAGCCTCCTGTACAAAATGAAGCTCAACTTACCTACCCATTACTACATTTTACTTAAATCCTATCGCAGCGACCGCTACTTTTAGGTTTAGTACAATCTTGAAGAATTTTTCTACTAGCCTTCCAAGTCAAGTGTATCTTAAAAAAGTGTTTTAGAACGCCTTCGCTACCTTGCCTTTATGACGAACATTCCTACCACAAATAGCAGTACAATTGTAGCATTTGCAGATAATAAAACCAATTTTGAGGTATGTAGCCTAATTATAAAGACGCATAAAAACTTTAAATACAAAAATATTACTAATTACATTTTGAAGTCCTGATAAAGATGGTCCTATACGGTGTAATCAATAGAATCCTGTGCAATAATTTAGATAACCAGTAGCAGACTCGCCATAAACTACCAAATGAGCAAGTCAGTCAGTTAGAGAACCCCTATGAGCTTAGAAGACAATTACAACAAAAGTTGCCCACCAACAACAATTATAATATTATATTAATTAATCAAAGAAAGTTGTTGTTTCAAGACAACAGATTTCGCACCTTCTCCAACTTCCTTTCTTTCTTACGCTAGTAGGTCCATGAGAATTTTTTGCTTTAGACTTGAATTAGTTTCTTTGTTCTATTCCTGCTCTTACGCCTACTAATCAAACACGTTTTTGTCTAACAGGATTTCATACTGTTTTAATAAGATTTTTAATCTACTTTTGTATTTGATAGGTTTTATTTTTCACGGGCTTTCATTGTCCTTTTAATAAAAATGTAATTCACAAAAGGTCTACGTTGACCTCGTTTTGCTTCACCGCATGTTTTGTAACGTCATCTTCATCTGGTCTACTCATACGGTAAAACAAAGTGTGGGTTAACAGAACATAATTGCAATTTTTTCTCAGTGAGCGAGCTTTTTATCAAAGGCGCGGGCCACGTGGCATTAAGATGCCTAACGGTCTCTGAATTCTTGTCTGCAGGATTTGACACAAAATTCAAATTTATTTCGCTTGCGAGGAAATCGTTGTACTGCAACGGCATTGACACAATCACTCGTCACGTGCGGGGTAAAATACAATAACATTTAAAATAAACAATTAAGAAGGCGATTTCTTTGAAAGCAGAAAAAAGCCAGGGAGAGAAAAAACAAGCACTTCAATGCTGTCCAAATGGAAGTTGTTTTATCTTCAATTATAAGATTTCTAAAAATATAACTTTTATCATGTGTTTGTCCAGCTCCCAAAAATATTAACGTTATGTTTGAAAATTTCACAGAATATTAATCTAATTTTAAACATCTGTATTTCAATTGTAAGCTTTGTTCTACAATTTTAATTAAAACCCTGCAACTATCGTGGATTTAAGACAATTAGTACATGTAGCACGTCATTTTTACTCGAACAGTTCAAGTTGTAAGACAGGCGAAATTAGAGTGGCTCCAACGCCTAACATCAGTCCTCTTGATATGACCTTAGGCGCCCTCCCATGGAGGGATTAAGATTTTTGGACGCTCATGACGGCCATCTCTGTTGGCCCCATATTTGTAAAATAGCACAGACGATTGAGTTGGATGCTTGCTTGAGGTCTTGAGCGAACTGGGAAATAAACTTTTAGATCGTGTAAATGTTGGCGTTTCTATAAAGGTCGTACTTCCTTACGAATTATGGATCGTAAGCCCCGGTTCTGAACGACTTGAAGGTTGTTGGTATGGGTGTTTTCGACCCAGCCCCAGACTGAATCTGTTTACGTCATAATAGGACGGATGTCTTGTACAAAAGCAGATTGTCGGTGAATAGTCGACTCTTGAAGTGGAAGAGGGAAATAAGTGCTGATCTTGCTGCTATTGCTCACTTGACCGGCTTGTAGATATAGAAGCTCCAAGTCAATTTACTGTAGAATGAAGTCAAAACTCGGAAAAAGATTTCCTATGACAGTCATATTCTTAATTGCTCCAAAATATTTGGGTATTTGGTTTCTTTTACCTAAGAATATTATAAGAAATATTTTTTCTCTCCTACATTCATCAAGGTCAAGCGTCGATTCTTACCTTTAACTGATTAAAAAACAAAAAAATAGTCAGATTGCACTTAGCCGTAGCAATGCGCACTTCTGCCTACTCATGTTGTTGATATATACTAATATCACTACTAATACTTATAACTGTCTAGAGGTGGCTTTTCTCCCTTCTAGGGTTCCTTCATTCCAAAGCTTTTGAGGTTTGCCAAAGAAGTAGCTCCTTGGTGAAGAATAGAACGGCTGAACTCTTCTCTGCGTTGGTGCCCATTTTTTAATTCTCAGGCCAGCCTTTTAGGAAATCCAGTCGAGTTACATAGAAGTCTATAGTGACCTAGATAAATAGTAAAGTGTTCTCTACGTACTGGGTCAGTGTAGTAGACATGTTCTGGGCGTAAATATTGTAGAACGTAGGGGACGGGACGAATATTTGAGTGAATAACGCTGGCTCCATGACTTTACATCACGGAACTGGATACGAAACTTCCTTCCTTCCGAAGAAGGGCCGGATCGACTAAACTACCGACAGCATGATTGTAGTGGCCATCTTGTACTCAAGCTTGTTGTGCTACATTTCGCTGAAGACCTTGGCCATGTCGAGGTAGACTACAGCTGTAATTTGGTTCTTGGTGTAGCTATCGATGATGCATTCCAATAACCAGAGAAGTTGGAGGGTAGTGTAGTCGCTGGAGTAGAAAGCAAACTGAATCTCCGAGAGCTTTGACAGCTATTTTCGCTATTAAATTGTAAGCTTATAATTTCAAAGATTTGTAACTGCATTTGTAATTATGTTGTTTATATTCTAAAATGTATCTTCTTGAGTGAGTCGTTCATGTTGCGCACAAAATAATCAAAAGTGTATACGTATTTTACACCCCATAAACTGATTTAACACAAACTACATGTAATTTGAGATAGAGCTTTTTCGGTTTGCTCGACTTGCCGCACAAATCCCCAGTCCCCTTCCAGAGAGCCCATCCATCTCATTAGAGGAGGCCTCCAAGATGTCACCCTTAACGGCCAGAACATCGTTAGTCCAGAAGAACGCCTTCGATTTGTTATCGATAACAAATGGCCGGGCGACTTCCTCGGCCCCGCCACGTGCTCGCGGTTTTTCTCGTGAGTGGGCTTTTTCCGCGCGGGGCCGAGGCGGGCGGCCGAAGAAAAATACTTAGAGGCGAATAAACAGCGGGCAAAAAGCGCGGGCGCTTGAAGAATAGCCGATAGAGAACGGAAAGCGGAAGCTAGTCGCCGCTTCCGCCTTTGTTGGTGTTAATGGAGGCTGGACGCCGCGGCCAGCGGTCCCAAAACTTTCAATTAAGCCGGGCCCATAAATCGCGCCGGCCCCGGATAATTATCGGCCGAATTCCTCAAATCTAAAATATCGGCGCCGAACGGCGGGCATATTGGATGCGCGAGGGTTGGCTGTAAATAGCAATAAACGTCACCTTCCCTCTGCTCTCCGGCAATAACCGCCGTCTGAATCGTCCTAGTAACAATAAGAATTCAGAAACCGAACGCACATATTATATATTTATGATTATTTTCGAAATTTACCTAGTCTACCTGCTTATGGCAGCCCTCTTTGTTTATGCCGTATTATGTTTCCTACACTGTTAGTGGAAATTTCAGACTTGCGTTTCAAGCATTTCGCCTTCGCTCGCGCCGCTGTCGATCCGTAACCATTTCAACTTTCACAGCACTTTTATTGTCACAAGAATGCCGCACGGCTACTCGAAGTTCTATTTATAACCATTTTTTTAGGTGTAAACGAAAGGCGAAGTGGAATAAGGCTGAAAATAGTTTACAGATACATTTCACTCTTACTAGTCTCAAATTATGATCAACTGGACACGGATTTACTTGTCCCTGAGTGACTGTAGTGTTTTTAAAATTAATTTTTCCCTTATTCGTACATTATCGTATTGTTTTCTACTCTTTGTATGTGATTCTCATTTTTAATATAAAAAAATTGATGAAAATCCTAGTAAAGAACAGGAAAGCCTTGGAAAATGGTTAAAAGGGGCTCTAGACACAATCGACGCCTAAAAAGGCGTTACTTTACAAAAATAAAACTTTTACTTTTTGATTTTTCTATTTTTTCTTGTCTTATGTATTATTATGTGCCATAAAATATTTTAGTTCTTAATCAATATTATCTTATTTGGATTTTTTATTGTGGGTTTTTTGTCATCAACCTCCAATACCATCTGTCTCTCCAATCTTCTGCATTTAATCGTTTCTCTTTCATTATATTTCGGACGTTTTCCATGTTACTGTCGGTCAACTTCTCCCTTTTCTTCTTCTCGATTGCCAGTTATTTGTACTGTTTTTCTTGCTTTATCTTCCTCTTGTAACTTTGTCATCTCTACCCGCAATGATTTCACCCGTATATGAATACAAGCTTAAACGCTTATAATTAGCACAAGCTTTTATTTCTTCTTCTTTCAACTTATTCGTTTCTCCTCCGATACACATTTATGACTTTTTGTTAATGTTTTTAGAAGTTCCAATTTGTAATATCCTGCTCATCCTGTATTGCAATTAAGTGAATGCCTACATTTATTTTATTATTTGTTTTAATTTTTATTTTTGTATTTTGGTTTAAAGCTTTAACTTGTTCATCCATTTTCTAATTTTATTCTCATCATCGCCTGTCACAATTCACATCTTAAAGCATTGTGGTATGCCTACTCTAGATGTAGAAATGTTAGATGTGTGTCAACATGTGATTTTCCAGATCCAAATTCATTATTTTTGCTATGAACTTCCATTTCTTCATCTATTTTTAATAGTTACTCCTCGGTAACTTACGATTTTACTTTCTTATGTATAGGCATATTATATATAACTTTCTTTATTCTTCTGGTGTAATTCTTCTTCCTATCCCTTGAGACATCTTTGTTATAAATCTCAGCAGATTGTTTCCTTCACACTCCATTAGTTCTATTCTAATATTATCCGGTCTTACGAATTTATTATTTGTACCTTTCTTTAGTGATTGTGCCACATTTAGGGCCTTTATTTTTATGTTCTGTAACTCTCTTTTATTTTTCATTAGGTACTGTTGCCTTTTCTTTTGTAACGACACTTGGTAATGTTCTGTATAGTTTTGTGATGTTGTTTGTCTAATAATTTTATTTTGTATTTTTTGTTTTAAAGTTACTATTGTTTCACATAAGTCTTTAAATTGGTTAAATAACATCTCATTACTAATATTGCACTCATGATCTCAATGTTTGTTTCTTCTTGTCTTCTTATTGATATTTTATTGTTTAACTTCATACTACTCTAGTTCCATTATAAATGTTTCGTTTTCTTTATTTTGTTTTGATTCTGTTCCTTGTAAGGTAACGGCACCTATAGTAGACATTTTAAGGATTTTTTTTGCTTTTTCTACTCATACATCTAAGTTTTTAAACAAACAACAAAGATGGATGTTTACTTACGATATTTGTGTCATTCTCTAACAGATTAAGATGCACGTTTATCCTTAACTTAAGCGTAGGATTTGTTTTTTAATTTTATATCGGATATGGTTTTGGCACCTGAAGTGGACAGTGAAAACTATGATGGTACCTAAAGATGACATTTCTGGAACCTAAAGATGACAGCCCACTTTTTGAACTTTTTCTAATTGTTATAGCGCTAGAAATCCCTGAATTACCTCCTCAGCTATTCCCTGACACTTATTTGGATACAAACATGTTATCTACAGGTACTTAGTTAACTGAACTGTGTATTGAAAATTGAACAAAAAAAGTACAATTCGAAATTACTTCAAATCAAACTTGTACCATGTACTTATTTAAGTAATTGGAGAAATTTAGTACATAAATGTCATTTACTTAGTCTAGTTAAGTTCTTCTAACTCCGGCACTGAAAAAATTTCGACTACTAAATTTGGAAGGTAGCGAAATGTGGCCTAAAATATCGTCCGCCCAGCTATAAAATAAAATGTCCCTCTCTGGCCATTTCCACAGCCGCTCATTTTTCTTCATTGCCTTCACCTTAGCACCATTTTGGAGAACTTCTATCACTACTTCAGGGAAGACGTTCTCGTCGTAGCGCACCGCCACAAATTTACCTTTCTCTTTTTTAGCAGGAAGCAGATACAGTCGAGTGTTTTTAGCACCAGAAATATCGTCATCCGAGTCACTACCGCCTGAAGATGAATTTAGGCTTATCAGCGCTTCATGATCTGAATCTGTGTTGAGGGAGTCAAGCGATTTTCTTGCACGTTTTTTTGGAGGGAACAGTTTGCTATTGACATTTTTTAATTGTGCAGCTTTAGCTGTGTATTGTCTCTTTTGTAGGCGAGCTACCAAACGTGCTTTCTTTTCTTCCTCCTTTTCCTTCTCAGCAGAATTTTTTTGTGTATACAACGACCATTCTGCTGACGTGATTACACTAGGCATTTTTTCTCTTGGCTTCTTACCACCGCGTTGATTTTCTTTAGCTTTAGGATAAAAAAATAATCTTTTTGAAAGGTGATGGCACCAGTGTGTTTGGACTTGTGCTTGGTGGTTCCACAGACGGGTTTTCTGGTGATGGCATGAAGGTGTTTGGACTTGTGAACCACCAAGGTTCCTCAGTTGGATTTTTAATACCCACATGTTGATGTAGAGGATAGAAGTCTATTTGCGGTGTGTCGGATTTTTCGGTCTCAGATCTGTGTATTCAGGCGATCTTCCACACTGCGAATAGACTTCTATTCTCTACATCAACAATCCCTTGGTGAAATAACTTCACTTTTTCGGAACCCAGTCAGTCCAGACGATTATATTTCCGTACTCGCAAGGCTGTCTATCAATGGAGCATTCGGGTTTCGTTCGATTTGTACTGCCGTTGGACACCATGGAACAAGTCCACACTTTCTAAATTCATTCTGCAGAATTGAAGGCTGATTTATTAACTTTTCTTCAATTAACTCTTTTAATAAGGGCGCAAACGTAGTTTTCCTGACGTTTTCATCGTTGTGCATACGATAATTTCGAACTTTCTCTTGCCAATCCATTTTCAAGGTTTGAAACACCGCCACGTCCATGGGCTGTAGTAAATGTGTGGCATTTGACAGAAGAGCCACAAGCAAGCACAATGCCCTTCTCTTTGCAAAATTGACCCAATTCCATTGGTAAATGAGAGACGTGCCCATCAAGAAAAAACACTACTGGCCTCCCAATTTCATTTTTCAGCAACCATAGGAAAAATATGTTTGCCATGTATTCATAAAATAGTAGGCAGGTCATCCACCCCTTTTTCTGACTTTCCTACACCCCAGTCTTTTGGGGCAGTGTAACGATACACAATCATGGGAGGTGCAAGTTCACCAGCGGCATTGCCTGTTATCAGGACGGTTAAATTTTCTTTTTCGTCGTTCCCAGCACCTTTAGCGGCCAAAAATTTCCCACCCTTCAGATTCAAGAAAAAAGCAGTCTCATCGGCGTTAAAAACACGCCAGGTTCCACACTCCTCAAGGATGTGGCCCACCCCATCTCTCTCCAAAATCGAAAAAACTTCTTCTTGCCGTGCACGAATTTTTTCTTGCGTCGCAGCAGCCCGACTCGTAGTCAAATTCTGACAAATTCTTTCTACAATAACAGGGTGCCTGGCCATAAAACAATGATACCATTTTTTGGAAGGTGGCTTTTCAACAAGTGTTTCCTTCTTTAGTTCCTTGGCCAGATTGCTCACACTATACAGAAGTTGTGATCTTGATAGAGGATCCTCTCTTGACGGGCTCCAACACCCACTCCTTAAGTCATAATTCTTCTTCCGCGCTAAAAACAGTTGCAGCACCCATCTTCCTCGAAATTGGGGTTATTCCTTTGAATTTTGAGCGAAGTGTTGAATCCTCTACTTTTTTGCAACCCTTCCGACAGGTTGTCCTTTAGCGCAGTCTTCCAGTGCAGAACACATAGCATCCTCGTCATACTGCAATATTTTAACCGGAGGCATTTGAAATTAAAATAGTCCCTTAGGATGACACATTGGAACCTAAAGATAACACTGGCTGTCAACTTAAGGTTCCCGTCATAATTACACATTTGTTTTCAAATATATTTCAGAAGAATCTACAGCACTGATGTTTAAGCATTCAATTTTAATACGAGTAAAATAACCTATAGTGGACACATCTGTCAACTTTAGGGGAGACTTGCGGTTTATGGAACCTGAAGATGACAGTGTCCTGAAAGAGTACACCAAATTACGGCATTGAGTGAAATGTTCCATAAACCTATTCTTCAATATCTGTTTTTGTCGGATATGCTACCAAAACAAGTAAAAAAACATCATGTTTATATTAAACCTTAATTACCGGAAGCACTTACCTTAATTTTTCCGCAAGGATTATTCAGAATTCAAGCTATTTTGCAAGTTGTCTTTAAAAAATTTTTTGACACAAAACAAAGTGGTTGGCTTTGTTTATGCTGCTCATTTGCTATCGCCAATAGTAAGGTGCCATCCTAGCAAATAAAAAAACGCAAAATTTAAAATATATTTCTTATTTTTTCAAGTTTTAATACGAAGTGTCATCTATTGATGCCGTGTCCGCTATAGGTGCCGTTACCTAACCTCATTTACTGTTCTATGTATACTAACTCTTATTTGTTTTAATATTTGATTTTGGCTACTTTACTTTTTGTTATTCTACAATTTTCTCAGGGCACACCAGTATTCTTTACGGCCGTGTGAATTTTTAACGAGTATATAGAGGCCCTAAAAGTGATATTTAGCTGCTGCTGCTTAGGATATTAAGAAATCTGAAGAAATTTAATGCAACAACAAAAATATCTTTCTAGTAGTCAGTGTGACTTGATGCTCAAGGTTACATTAATGTGAGCTTGAACTATTATGTTGTACCTACTGGCCCATTTTTCTTTGTACTATTCATATTATTGAGCACTAAGTCTTACTTCAATTCCCTTTAACATACCAGACTGCAGCAAATACTTTCAAAAATTTGTAACACAAGTGTAAAACAAATTTCACTGTTATATTCTCAAATTAACACTCTAAAATTAGTTTTGTTAAACGAATGTTATTATAATAGCTAGTATACAGATATCGGATCAAGTTTTTCCTTAAAATTAGCTATTTGTTGATATTCTTGTTGAAACAGGTCCAATAAAATAGCGAAACTACATCTTTTATTTAAAATATTATTTTTTGGTGTGCTCAGCTCCAGGTAAAGCTTGACGCTGAAGTTTTTTTCAGAGAAATTAAAGATAGGTTCGGAAGCATCTATCTAAAACTTTCTAGCAAGTGTCTAACATTTTGAAGCATAAGAAGTGAAGATGCCATACAAAAAATACAAATGCGACAGTATACATGACATGCTAGAAAAATACTAAGAAGTAATATATGCTAGTTACAGGTTTACACCATAAATCTTTATCAACTTGAACTACCAGTATATAATTTTTATAGAAGTAGTGTAAATAAACGGTTCAGTAAAGTAATATACAATGAGTGTTCAATTTCATTTTATTATGGGAAGCAAAACAATAACGCCACAAATTTAACTTTAGCATCTATTATTTATTAATTAGCTTTCTATTATTATTGTTGTCGCAACCAAAAATGAACAGCTTAGATAACAGCATCGTTAAACTCAAATTTATTACTTTTTAGGTGTTGTTTATAAACAGATAAAAATCATATAGTAACAAATTTGAACTATAGGGCAGATGTAACAAAACTTCCCAGCAAAAAAATGTCATGTTAAACGTGTTCGCTTTTTAAAAGAAACGTCGGTTTGACCTTGTTTTCAGCAAATTGTTGCAGTATTCAGCATTGTTAATTCTATGGTTTTCTAGAAAATTAGGGAAAATTACCCCTAACGAGTCTCAGGATACTATTGTAAGAACATTTCCAGCAGATGCACAGGCTTGAGTTTTTTTAAGGAAGTATTGCTATTGTATTGAAACAAATTTGCTTTTAGATACAAAGTGATAAGTGATACATGATATTATCTTAAGAAATCCACCAGCTTCTTCTTTAAAATGTTGAAGTACAAAGTGTGCAGATTTGAATTTGATGGGCTTTCTGTCCAAAGGACAGTTGTTTGGGAACCAAATGAACTTTAGTGAATTGCAGTTTATTATGAACTATGGTTTTCAGATTCTAACACTTACTGAAAAAAACATCAGCCGTAATTCTTGCCGTTATTCGTCTATTTTCAACATATTCAATATTGGTTTCATTTACAGTAGCGGAATTACACGGAATGAGCGGTGCGTTACTTACGCCTTTTCTTTCATAGCTTTAAAAACTTTGCACTAGTTGTAAACTTGAGTCTCTTACTGCTGATTAGAGATAACATTTTAATAAGAGAAAGTTCGACACCAATTAAAATTTGAGGAAAATTATTTCGTTTATAAGTTTTCTGAGATTAAAAGCTAAGCTTTAACAGTTTCAGTGCCAAACAAAAAGAAAACATTTTTTTGTATAAAAATTAGTTTAAATATGATGGTGATGATTTATTCCTAAATAAGTAACGTTTTAAATATCTTTTTAGGCCAAACTTTATTTAGAACACCAATCGCTCCATTGATTTTGATGTGTAGTCTCTTATTAGATACAAAAAATATTTAAATCCCCACATTAATATTAATTATTAATAGACAATTTTAATAAGAATAAATTTTAGTCTTTTCTTAAAATAATTTATTTGCAACTGATTTTATGCTACCCAAAAACATGAAATGAATTTAAATAAGGAACTTGAGGAGATATTAATCCAGTCCGTATTTTTGTATGAGTTTTCTAAAATTTTAAATCCAAAACTCAACTGTATATAGAGCTTTGTATCGCCTGATAACAAACCTGAATTTAGTGTTGGGCTCCAGATATTTGTCACGTAGTCAACTTAATTATTAAACATGATTGAGTGCTTGTGTTTAATTCAGAAAAGAAATAATAGTATAGTTTAAGAAGCAATAGTTACAATATAGTCCTGTGAACATTAACTGCAAACAGCCCATACTCCCTGGCGGCGCGTTGAGTCTTTGCCTATAGAGAAACGTTTACGTAAATGTAATGATTCTCAAAAGTCCAAACATAGACTTTATTAGCTTGACAACGTAGAGTAGTGCTTAAAATAGTAAATGCTGCTTAAGATTTAGATCAAAAATACAAAAATTTAGGGCTACTGCATAGTCATGTATTAGTTCCAGCGTTCAATTTTGTACAATAATAATTAATTGGCTGTCTTAGTTCTTCACACTCACTTAGCAAAAGAAAGACTGTCATTCATCAAAATAATGAGCGTTTAGAAGTAATTGTTTATATCATTGTTCAGAAACTGTGCGCAGCAGTTTGCCGCTGAAATTATACTAAGTAGTAATAAATATCTGCACTGATTTTCATATTCAATTGATTATGTGATATTATTTTGATATCATTCTTAACTACGTTCTTTAGCAAACATTTGGTACATAACTTGTATTTATTCTTCGATGAATACAATCCACCAATTAAATGTCTTTTAACTAATATACAACCCCTTAAAGTTACAACTTTTTTCCAACACGTCCTCTCTGAACAACTAAAGTTCCTTCCTAACCCGGTTGGAGCCACTGTATGCGGATTATGTAAAGAGATCCATTTCCCATCGAGGGTGACGGAAGGTTCTGAATAAGTTAGGCAAATACTGACTCGCTCTGCGCTTGTTCACGTTTCGACTAGTGTGAGATGATTCAAGGACGGTTTTGATTATGAGCGTGGCTTGATAGTTCATATTCGTGTCATTGAGCTTGCAACTCTTGAATCACTTTCGAGCCGCCTCGAATTTCTCTGGCAGCGGTTAATAATAATATTAAAAAATATTAAAAAAAAATAATATTAAAGCAAAAGGATGCGTTCAGTAACTGCACTGAATACCATTTTAAAAAGGAAGCATATCTAACAAGCTATATAGCAAAATTTTCTTTCGAATAGTAAGAAAACTTACCAATATCTTATATATAAAGAAACCTTTAAAGTGTTATGACATGTTTAATTTATACCTTGGAAAATAACTAATACCTGAGATATCTTTTAGTGGCCCAATAATTAGTTTGTAGTCTTACCTCTACCAAAAATTTAAAAAAGAGCCCTCATTATAGTTATAATAAAACGAACTCAGAAACGCAATAGTTAGAATGGCTCTTATTTTTATTTTAATTTTAAAATTAAAAAAATAATTTTATTTTAAATCTTATTTTAAATTAAGTTTGTTTATTAAACTGCGTTAATATTTTGTACTCCATAACCTACTTGAGGTTATACAATAATCTTTAGTTCTACTGAGAAAAAGTGTAGTCTCTTTCTTGTATGGTTATCCAGAGAAAAGAAAGTAGAAATCTATTAGTAGAAGCTTTGACAAATATAAATAATAATGTGTATGCTTTGAATTAAAATTCAAATAACTTTGCAACCTGCTTCTTTTAAAGTCACTAGACGTATTGCCTTTTTTAAAGTTTCTCTTGAGTTTGATCTAGATGGCCACAGTAGATATTAGAAAAGATGATTTTTCTTACTTTAACAAGCTGATGACCAATAATTGTATACCAAACAATTTTTTAAGCTACTAAAGCCTTCATTTTTACGAGACTTTTTGTAGCTCGAGTACAAGATTCACTGTTATGACATGTTATAATTCATTAGAAAAAATATCTGCCGAGATATAAAACCACATTGCAATTGATTTGTTTACTCTTTGTTTTTAAATTATGTAACATCTATTTGCTTAACTATCACTTATAATTTTTTAATTTAAACGGAGTTTCAAAATGCTGTTGTTGTGTAAGTGTGTTTCCATACAAACTACATACTATTTAAGTAATACGGCATTAAATATGGCCTCAAGTGAAAAAGTTCATGCCGATGTTTCCATTATGATAAACATGAAAAAAGTATAAAAAAATTTAGATTTTAAGTGCTCTAGAAAAGCAATGTGGGCTTATGAAAGGCATTAATTAAACAATTAGTCTGTCAAAATCAAAAGAAAATGCTAAACATCAAGCTTCTCTTTTAACTGAATCTTGTTTTGAATTTTTTAAAACGTTAAGCTTTAGGAAATTACTTTGGCTCTTTATAGTGCATCTTTTGCATCCTGTAAGGTGACAATGTATGCTATCTACAAGGTCATCCAATAAAGTTCTTGCCGTTATTAATGGCCAAAAGAAAATGATTTACAGAAAGTGCAGCCTATTGTTAGTCCTCGAAGTAATGGCCATCGGCATCCAGCACCTTCTGCCAACGTGTTTCCAGCTGTGCAATCCTCTTGCGGTAAAACTCGGGGGTTTTGGATGCAAAGAAATCCGTGAGTGCTTGGCGCAAGTCTGCTTCATTGGTGAAGGATTTTCCAGGAAGATGATTGTTCAGGGAGTGGAAGAGGTGGTAATCGGATAGCGCAAGGTCAGGCGAGTAAGAAAGATAGCACAAAGTCTTCCAATTCAAGGTGCTGTATAGCATCCCTGACCACCCGCGCGACATGCGGTCTGGCGTTATCATAAAGAAAGAGTACACCTTTGCAATTCACCAGAGCTGGCCCCTTTTGCAACGCTTGTTGCACACTTTCCAATTGCTGCGAGTACAGGTCCGCAGTGACCGTTTAGCCCGTTGGTAGCAGCTCATAGTGAACCACTTGATGATTTGTCCACCAGACACAAAGCATAATCTTGCGTGGGTGCATAGATGGTTTTGCGTTGTGAGGGACAGTATCCTGGGGTGACAACCGATGTTTGAAACGCTTGGGAGTGTCATACAGGACCCACATTTCGTCACTGGATGCGGTACGGTGACGAGAAAACAACGACATATAGGCTGTCACTAGGTGTCTCTTGTGGACTTCCAACAGCGTGTCCGGAACCCACTTGCTCAGCCTGTACGTCTTATCTAAGCGGTGCAGATGAAGTCTAACTGTTTCATCAGAAACGTTAAACTGTCTTGCAAGTTTACCACACGTTAGACTGCTGTCCTCCTTAATGGCCAGACAAATCTTCCGACCTGAATTTTTGAAACCAATGCCTCGCAGTACGTTCATTCACAGCACTATCCACAAACGCTTGATATATTCGGCGACCTCATGCAGCTGTTGATAAGCCCATTTTGAGGTCGTAAAACAAACAACACCGAACGAGATCCTTAGACACTTCCACTTGTCTTCGCTACTGTAAGAGTTACGAATGATGAAAGTGCGCGATGCACCTGGTTTTATAACGAATGAAATTCCTACTTTCAACCGACCGATTTTTAAACCACGTGATACACTAATTGCATATTTATTCTCCCTTCATTCAATGGCAAAGCAAAAACGGTTATTGGTTACCCTAGAAAAATTTTAAAAGAATATTTAAAGCAGCTTTAGTTACTGTTACAGTTGCTGTCTCAATAAAGAAAAAAAAATATCTGGAATAAAATTCACAGAAGCATCACTTTACATTTAAAAGTCATTAAGTGGCTTGTTTAGGCTTGTTTGATTCTTCAATAACGCCAATATGGCTTGAAGTGAAAACTTAGGCATAAAGTAACTGTAGAATGTGGTACTAATATAGACATCTGCATTGTTAGTCCACATTATGAAAACGAACTACCTTAATTCAATATTTCCAAATAACTCAAATTTATCAAATATTCATTGATTGATGTTTGGCGAATCCGATAATATTCTTTAGAGAAGTCATTGCTTCAACTGCAGCATCTAAATAAGCGACTTTCCTTTTTCAGAAGCTGATTATATTGCACTACCGCTAATATTTTCTCTCTTCTTTGAATGATCTTCAATTGGCTGATAGAGTTTCTTCTAAAACTTCTTTTAAAAGAAAAATGTTAGTAATGTGAACTTAATTGTTGTTATACCTTAATGTTAGACATACCTCAAACCTCTCTTCCTTATTTAACTGAATAATATAAATATATGTAAACCAAAAAAAGCTTTTCCAGGCACCACTTTTTAAGATTGGAAAAAAGGTAATCTTGGATGTCATAATTAAATATTGAATCAATAGCAATTTTAATTTTTATAACTATAAGTAATATTTATAATAATATACATTAAGATCAGCATGAAAAGATTCAAACAGCAGCATATTTGTCATAGTAGGAAATGATCCACTTTTTATCAGAATGTTCTTAATGAAGTCTATATTTTAAAGTTTTATTTTATTAAATATTAGCCTGGATTTATTAATATTTGGTTCCTTCTGTATATTCATTGTTTTCGTAAATAACTGTTCCTACGTACTTATATGTTTAGAGTTTTTTTTTTGCTTATTCACTTCTAATCGGTATATTTTCTTACTATTGCTGTGATTTTATCATGAATATAGCCTTCTTAGTTCTGTTTGGTAAGATAAAATTTTGTAGTTTTACAGGCATAATGAATGTTCCAGTACCTTTACAATCACATTATTTTATTATTTATTTATCATAAAAATTGACACTTAAAAATATGAGATGGTAGACTAGCAAGTAATGTTCAAAAGATTATAGAGACTGTAGCCAATGATTACTAACGTCAATAAGCTAACACTAAAAGCATATTCGTTTTAATTGCAAACACTCTATAGCTAGTTAAATACCAACAAAATGTATTTAAATGAAATGTAGCAGAAAAATTCCTAATTGCAAATTTATCTCGATTTCAGTCTTTAAATTGTCTTTTTGATTAAGGTCTCGCCATTTGAAATGATTAAGTAGAAGCAGTTCAGCAGTTTATTTAAAGTTTTAATTTTTTTATAAGTTAGAATCAAGGTTAAATAAGGATCTACAAATATACAGATCAATATTTATTGCTCTAAATGTGCCAGAACGATTTAGAAGGTGCATTTCATAGTTTGCGTTATTTTTGTATCTTCCAATAACTGAGGCCAACAGAAATTAGCAAACATTTTTGATCACTAGATGTTAGCCTTGCAAATACAGGGTAGTGATGTCGAAAAATAAGTAAACAATTAAAATAAGGAAAAATCAAATTTGGTTTTATAAACTTAACTCAATTAAAATAAATAGTAGCAAGAATAATATTACATAATATAGTTCCCATCACCAGCCAAGCGGAAGGTATACCCGCTGCAAGTCAACACAACTTCCCTCTTGTTAACATTACTTGATAGAGGGTCTTAGGCTATCCCTGCTGTCATAATGTCCTTCATTACGTAGTACTCAAAGAGATTGTAATTGGGGGTGGAGGATATCCATAAGTCGGGGACTAACAATAATTCCTTGCGGAGTCTTGTTGGAACACGTACTCTTATCCAGCGGCCACCTTCTCCGTCATGTCCTTCTTTAAAAAAATGAGGCTCTATGACCACCTTCACAACTCACAGAGGCGGGACACTTTGTATGCATATTAATTATACTTCTCTGTTCATCTTATTTTTCTTAATCAACAGTTGGTGGTTCCTCAAAACATAAAACTTGTAATGCAAATGGTGGTGCACTGCTATATTGAAAGTGAATCCTGCCACACCCATCTCTTTCGCCAAGTCAGCCATGGGCTGCCCTGGTCGATCTTCTCTTTCAATTCGCAGACAAATTTACTTGTCTTGATGTGCTGCAGTTCTTGGCTACGTCGTAAAATTCGGACCACGCAATAGTAGAGGATTCTAGTTACAGCTTTGCGGACTTATTCTCTGCGCTTTCTATAGAAAATTGTAGGTTGTTGATTACGTGAAGCTAACTTTCAGCTTTCGCGAAACACAACCTAAAAATTTCCGGAGTTACCTCGGCGACCCTGTGCACAAAAGTCCATTTTATTTAATTCATTCAAATTTATGACTAATCCAAGCCTTTATAACAGCTTTTATATCGCATTTCCTTCTATCATTGTGCAAGGCAATTTTAGCAGCTAATTAACTCACACCGTGTAAGTGCAATAATGAACATGCAAATAACTGAAATTATTCAGCACATACGAAGTGTGGAAAGAAATTATAAACATTTTCTAGCAATTACGCGATTGCACGGATACAAATGTAATTAGAGCCATCGGGAAACAGTTAGACCGTTGTATGGGAGGTTGCACTTGTAATTAAAACTTCAATATTGATTTGCACGGCTAATTAAGTGGAAAGCGGCGAATGCATTTGATGTTCCTAATGGGATTTGCTGCCTGATCCTAATTACAGCTACATAATTATTTTCCACATCTATACTAACGACCGTAAATATTTCAATTAAACATCAAAGACGTGCGCAGCTTACTTTTGAATGCCTTTTATTTATCTATAATAGTTTGTCCCATAATTTGATGGGACACTAATAACGGCGCAATGTTGAATTAGTTGAAGCCTGCCCTGCCCGCATCAAAGAAATGTCAACGTGCCGGGACGTTTGGAAAAATCGGGCGCGCCGTGCCTCGCAGCGTTCATTTTCCGCTATTACCTTGAATTTGAGCGCTAAACAAATGCGATACCGTTGCACCACCATCGAGGGATTTATTGTTCTCGCAGGTAAATAATCGTGTTACCTTAAATGAATGGGCATGGAACTCGAGCCTTCAAGGTAATCTTAATGAACGTAAATTTGTCTTTAATAAGTATCTGGAACGAGTTCTGCATTGTTGTTTGGGGAATTATAGGCGCAAGGCACTGCTGGCGAATTTTGGGATTAGCGCGGAAGATCGGCTGTTGAATTGCGGCAGCCGATAGTAATTTAATAACTACCCGAAGCGGGCTAATTAAAACTCAATATTTGGGTTGCTTCTTAGCTAATAACCAAAATAACAAAATAAATCTGTGAATGCAAGGCCTTGTTGTCTTCACTTTTCATTTCGGCTTAATTTTTTAGATACTCATGGTGAAATAATTAAAAAACGTTGCAACTGTTAATTTTGAGCTTGAATAACAATCATTCATTTAAAAGTTATCATGAAAGCCATTTTCATAATAGAAATACTAAAAATACAATCAGCATTTATGTAAGAAATATTAGAAACTTTGAATAGACCTTTTTATGTTAAAAACCAAAGAAATAATCATAAAGTGAAGAATTCTGAGGGTTTACAGTAGCAGATATACATTCTTTATAACCGGCATTGCTCAACTCTCTAATTAATATGTATAAACCTCGTTGAAGATCGGTAACAATAGACCTGTTCAGAGAAGTATATGATTTCCAATCAAACCTTCATTAAATCTATGACAAAGGATAAACGACGATGCTTCAAATAAAGCCAACAGCTTTTCATATGTTTACTTTGGTATACTTAGTTCGTTGTGGAAATTATATTAATAGTTGTAATCAACATCCAAAGATTTCCGAAGAGGCGCTTCATGTAAATTTTATTTTCGTTTTTTATTAGTAACACAATCAGTAATTTATAAATTTAAAAATTTTACATGCTGACATTTCATTCATTCCCAAACTTTTAAGCTTTAGCACAGTTGTTCCAATTTATTTACAATAACTAAAACCTTCATTCCTTCTTTTGTTAAGAATAAATACAAACACATTGAGTCATCTTAAATAAACTATTTGATCTATCCAAATTAGTGGTTAGATCAAAATATAAAATACTTCGTGCAGGTGATTTTGGACTTTTTCTCACAAGAACTTGTGAGGCTTGACTGTTTGGATGTCACTGAAAATCTATAATAAATTTAAGTTACTACTAGATCGGCAACCTTCTCTGGACTAATGGCTCAAACTAATTTTATAACAGACACCATTTGTTACTGTATTCATTGCTAGGCAATATACTTACAGATGTGCAAGATAATTTTTCATGATTTAAACGATACTAATTTTGCTTCAGTTGATTTTGTTCTATTGTTTAGAAAACAGGATAGGAAAGCTTGTTTTATCTTTTTGAATTAGCTTATTTTCTTAATGGTAAGAGACTTTCAAAGAAATTTAGTTGCATAAATGGCAAAATTTTAAATTCTTAGATTTATTGAACTACACTCCATAGCCTTCACGGTTTTGCTTAATAATAAGTACTCTGGTTCTCCAATTTTCAATGACAATTATCAGTTAACATTATCACCTTGTGAGATTATAAAACCTTCCAACTATTATCAGAACTGATGATTCTGTAGAAACCAAAATATACATCAAATGCTCTTTTTTGCATTTAAGTGAATGTTTGAATCCTCATTTAGTTTTCATAGCTTCAAATGCGGCAGTTTTGTTTGTTACGAAGCTATATGTACAAAAATGTTGCTACAAATAATTTTTTTTACTAAAAGCAAGATTTATTTGGCCCAAAAACAGTCACAAATGGTCAGTTATGAATAGGTATATGGCACTGGGTTTCACTTCTTAAGTTAAAAGAATTAAATAAACGCGTCAAAATCTGAGAGGAAGACAACAAGAACAGGATGGTCTGATTGGTCACATTAACTCTTGGAAGATGACTAACCTAACAGTTGTATGTGCACGTAACGTAATTTACTATAATCCACTATTCTTCTCCAGTAGCAATTGTAACTTCTTATTCATCATAGCCTTCACGGTTTTGATTAATAATAAGTACTTTGGCTGTCTAATTTTTAATCAGTTAATTATCATCTTATGAGATTACAAAATCTTCCAACTGATAGATCAATAGGTCGGTTGTTTTGCGTGCAATATGACACGCAACGTAACTTATTATAGTCCATTATTCTTCACCCAGTTTCAAAAAATCAGAGCCAATGATTCTGTAAAAACTAAAATCTATACCAAATGCTCTTTTTTGGGTTAAAGTCAATGTTTATAAATCCTCAATTAGTGTTCGTAATTTCAAATGTGGCAGTTTCGTTGCTGCGAAGCTATCTATCCAAAAATGTTGCTACCAATGGTGGCTTCACCACTTAAGATAAAAGACTTAAATAAATAAAGAAATCAGCATTAAAGCGTCAAAAACTAAGATAAAGACAACAAGAAGCGGATGATCCGATTGATCACACTAACTCTTGAAAGATGGTCAACTTAACAGTTGTATGTGCACAAGAAATTGAGAATGGGCAAGAAAGACGCTTAGATTGAGGTATTAACAAAACTTTTACCACAACTTCCACAGAATTGTTTAACAGCATCTTTATTGGACTACATATCTTCTAAAATATTTTTAAATAAAACTGAAACGTAAGAGCTTGTTTCTTAACAGCAAATGAAGAAGAAACGAAGACATTTAAGAGAGTTAATTAAGAAAGGTATGCCATTAGCTTTATATGAATACTTTTAAAGAATATATTTATCATTATCAATAATCTTTTAAAGATGTTGCTTACGATGGTTTCGTATCTGTCTTGTCACTGTTTTATGTTACTTACTGTATAGTGCTGGTCAACTTTTCAGTTTCTATTTCCAGTTGCTCGATGGCCCGCAGTTGTATATTAAAATTACTTATATTTTCTATTTTATCTTAAAACTCTTTTAATCGGTTGCATTATTACAAGGCTTTAATAAGCTTCAATATTATTGCTAAATGGCCTGAACTGAAAACGACGTTTCCCTTTACATCAATAGAATTGGCCGATAGTTTTCTGGAAATAAACAATTTGAGTAAGCCTGGGAACCTCTGTAGATTTATGGGTCAACATGATGGTTTACCAGCTAGTATTTAATTTTCTTACCAATTCTTTCAAGAGTATTTGGTTGTAATCTATAATCTCCAGTCCGTTTTGCATTATCATCTCCGCCTAGAATATATTTATCGCCAAAATATTAGATAAATGTTTTGTATTTTAATTTCTTGGGGTTATATTTAGGAAAATAATAAGCAATATCTACTATTAACTTCTCTTTGGTTAAATTAGATGCAAATTATAATTTATTATATTTCCTTCTTTGTATTGATTAACATTTTCCTTAATTATGACTGACTTGTTACGTTTTCATTTAGCCATCCATGTAGCCATCGTCAAATTCTCTTGATTCATTATTTTTTGCTGTGCCTTCAATCTTTCTAGTCTCTGTAGTATATTAGGTAAAATATGAATTATTGTTTGCTATTTGTTTTAAATACTTTTCGTAGTCTTTCTCGATGTGAGTTGTTTCGATTGTTGAGGGTTTTTATCTCTTAGTACGTTGTTTCCTTTCTTTCGCAGTTCTTTTTCTAAAAAGCATGCGCGATAGTTAATAGGTGTATAAATAAGTTCTCAGCTTTTTTCTGCAAAATTAAAGTTTTATTTAAAAACAAACAAAAAAGTATCAAAGTATTCTCCGTTGGCATCGATGACCTTTTGCCATATTTCGGGTAGCTTGCGAATTTCCTGTTGATAGAAGCTCACCGGCTTCGAGACGATAAAGTTATGGATGCATTTCGGACTTCTTCTTCTGTTTTGAAGTGCGTATGAGCCAAGTGATGCTGTAACGACCGGAATAAATGATAATCGGAAGGGGCCATGTCTGGGCTATACGCCGCATGTGGAAGAATTTCCCAGCCTAACGCCTCTGCAGCTCATCCGTGTCAAATGTTTGAGGGCGTCCAGCGCGTGGTTGATCTTCAAGAGCAAACTCTCCTCCGCGAAATCTTTGGTACCACTTTTTGCACGTTGCATGACTTACAACATTCTCACTATATGCAGCACAAATCATTTCTGTGGCTTCAGCAGCGTTTTTCTTAAGATGAAACGCGAAGTGGATAGACAATCGAGTATGCTCTTTTGTGATTGCCATCGTGAAGTTATGTGCATCAAACGCCAAATCGCATGATGTTTCGAAAGACCAAATGCCATTGCTAAGAAACCGCAAGAGGGCGGACTAATACGTTACATGTAAACGGTGATTTTCGTCCTGTGAAATCTAAAGCTGAGAACTTATTTATACACCTATTTCATGGTGTGCTACAGCACAATTAGAACATTTCTCTCCACTATCAGTACATTTGACGCTGACACAATTTTTGAGCACTTTTACCATGAATAGAACTGTCAAACATAGACATGTACACAGTTATATAGAAGTGTATACATAAAATAAATATTATTGTCCACAGTTGTGACCATCAATATGATCACGTTGAAAATTCCTTTCTAAATAACATTTGTAGTTCATAGATTAGCAATGTCAGAGTCGTCACACTAAAATGAAATATCGGTAATAAACAGAGAGCTGCACGTGGAACACTAAAAAACTAAAAAATAATTTAAGCAGTTTATTTGCAAAAATCTTATAGTTAAGAAGAATCCGACGTCGGAAGGAAAATTAGTAGCTCAACAAATAAAATAGAATAAATATAATAAACATAAAGCAAGTGCACCAAATGGGTATAAAAATACACCAAAGCAAAAGCAAAGTTTGCATGCGATCTAGAAAATTAAGAAGGAAGTTGGTGGTTGTGACCAAATAAGGGTACATAGAATCTGGGAAAGGAAAAACATTTGAATACCAAGGATCATTAATGACGAACAAACTTAAAAACGGACAGAAGTCAATTTGAGAATACTGAAAGCCAACAAAGTGCGGAATTCGACAACTGGCTGGCATCAAAAAAATTATCAAGAAGTGCAACATTTAGAATCTACAGAGTTATACTAAGACCTATTTGTGCTCAATGAAAGGGAGGTAGAAACAAAAGATAATAGAAAGGTGGACAAAAAGGTTATGTAATATAAAGTATAAAAGGCGCAAAAATTAAAACCATACAATCAAGAAAATTACAGTTGCCAACTCATACAAAAAGAAAAAAAAAATAGCGAAGATAGTTGCATTGAAGGAATATAAATTTTGTTGTCTTTTAGTTAAAAGGAAGGAAACATCCGCTAAAGTAGAATTAACGGACAGGAATTTTACCAATAGTCACAATTGAAATTTCAAAAAGTACGCCTCTATTTTGTATTATTCGGCCTATACAAGGTAGTTCGTTTTAAAATGCTTGCAACAAAAGTCATCTAGTACTATCAACCCTCAGGTGCACATTGTTTTGAGATGATTTACGTAGCCAAGTTAATAAAGTGTTACATAATTTTATAGTATTATTGCAGCAGGTTTTCGTTTCAATTGCAATTATGTGATATAACGCAGTAGGCGCACATATTTTAGAAAATAATATTTACACCACATAATTTACTCAAGGAAGAGTTTATCATCTCCACATAAAGTAGATACGTAATTCAGTTTGATTTATTATGATTTGTGCCATCAGTCGATTTGGCCATAAAAATTCTTTCTTCTGTGTTTTTATGTCTCATTTTTACTTTTTTGATCTGACATTTGTTTGTTATTGCATTCGCAACACTAGTTTTTCTGGTTACGAGCTTAAATCACGAATTCTATTCCGATGTTTCTATTGTGCAATTGAAAACTTCTATTTTATTTCAACTCTTCATGACACTTTAAGTCAGAACAAGTGCACTGTTCCCCCATCTAATCAAAAATTGTAATAGTTCACCTTACATAAATTCATCCTGGAAGCCAACAGCAGACTTCAAATACTGAAGCAATAGTCCAAACAATCTTAACTTTAATTCTTAACGTAATACAACTCTAGCTCAAATCAAACATATCTTACTAAATAATTTATTAGCTCTTCTCCTAAACGGGCTATAATTTTAACAAAATATTTACTTAAATATTCTAAACTGGAATGCTAACGGCATTAAGTCCCAACAAACCTTATTTACAACTTTTCTTACAAGACACAACACACGTGCAGTAGCGTGTATCACGGAAACACTGTAACCTTAACCGACAACTTCAAATCATCAGGTTACTGCTGCTACCGAGCTGACAGAGTAACAAGATTTCCTGCCGGGGGAGTAGCTTATACAACATAAAGTACTAAAAATTAATGTAAGTAATCTAGAGATGGTCCAACTCAAAATTAAAGCTCACGATTGCACCTTAATCAAAATTATTAGTGTCTATCGACCTAACAAACAATTATTAGATAGTGACCCATATAAAATATTTAATTTTCTACTGATTGGTAATCTAAACTCTATAAACACCCTATGGGGCTGTGGAACTAACAATCCAGCTGGAATCAAGCTTGATACCATTGCAACAGCATGCGCTCTACAGATAATGGCCCTAGAAGAGCCAAATTATTTCCCCTATCGAACAGACAAGTTTACACTGAGTTTGACTTAGACCATCTACTGGTCATAATCTCATTCACTACAACCCCCTGTCACAGACCAAATGAACCTAGGTTAACCAATAGAATAGTTGACTAAAATAACTTTCAGGAAACTCTGGACAGAAATCTTATATATCCCAATTATTTACGAACCGCAGATGAAATAGAAGAGAAAATAACTAAAATAACAAGTATAAGAAAAAGCGAACCCTAGAACTCCATCTTCACACATAATTCATTTAAACACACCAGAATTCAGATAACTAAAATTTTGGTTAACAATTTATCTCACCGCATTAAACAGGAACTGGACAACTGCAGAATTCAGACGTACCAAAAGTTTATTAACACCCTAGCTCCACGCAATCCGAGACTATAGAAAACCACCAGAAAAATCTTAAGACAATCACAAGAAATACCCTCCATAACATCACATGGTATGATATAGAATACGGATGAAGAAAAATGTGAGACATTTGCCGACGACATGGAAAAAACCTTCACCTCTTATAACCATCATGATTCTTGCTTTGGAATATTACTGTCAGACACACTGAAACCCAGTAACAGTTAGCTGAATTAATAGGTACAATAATTAAGACACTTCTATTAAAAAAAATCTCTAGAGGAGGACGGAATCATCAATATCATTTTCAAAAATCTAGCACGCAAAACTTTAGCATACCTAGCAACCCTCTTTAATGCTTGTTTAAAAACGAGTTATTTTGAAAATCAATGGAAACATGCTCAAGTTCTAATTATTTACAAACCCGGTCAAAAAAGAAAGATATTCCTAGTTACCAGCCTATTAGTTTTCTAAGAACATTGTCAAAATTGCTCAAAAAAGTAATATACATCCAGCTCTATGATGAACTCAAGACATTAGACTTACTACCAAAGTTCCGGATTCAAAAGATGACATTCTACATACCATCAGCTCCAAAGAATCGTTGAGACAATTGAAACGGAATATAAAAACAAACAATTCTTAGTGACGTTTTTCGTGGATGTAGCATAAGCTTTTGCCAGTGTGTGGACAGAAGGTCTTAAATACTAGATCTCTAAACTACAATTCCTAATTCCCTACAATTCTACAAGCAATTCTGTTTCCATTTTTTGATAACAAACTTTTGCAATTAAAATTTACGCTACAGTATCGACAACCTGACATATTAGAGCTGGAGTGCCTTAAGAGGGCATGCTAGGTCCAGTGATATTCTCAACATCACTGCAGATCTAGAATTATATGCAGATGATTCCGTATTGCTAGTAAGAAACGAAAATCTACTAGTAGCTACAAATCGCCACAAAGACTCTAGCCAGATGGATGAAGCAATGGAACTTGACAATCAATTATGATAAATGCGTCGCAAAGATTTTCACACTTAAACAAATCGTTAACCCACTTTCAGTCTCAATCAACAACTACCTAGATCTGTACTTGGACATCCACCTCGTATAATGAAAAAACTCATTGAGGATCACACGAGACTAGCACAGTTATATAGTTATATATAGTTAATGTGCCACTATACTATATAAATCTTTAATTCGGCCACTAGTTCTCTATGGCTGCGTCGTCTAGGGAAACACATCAAAAACGAACTTAAATAAAATTCAAGCTTTGCAAAACAAAATCCCAAGGATCTCCGTCAATGGCCCATGGTTCACTACCAAATATCAACTCCACAATTCATGAACATATTAAAAAGTGAACTCAAAAATTCCAGACAATATTGACAATTGCAGATAAATTACCTCAAGACATTTATCTAATATCGAGTGATTCTGATGGTAATCAATTGACTTATTTCATCTACTCTATTGTGTTCAAATCAACTATATCAGTTGTATTTCTGGGAGGTGATAATAACCTTTCTGTTATTCTGATGTGCGTCATATATTAACATATTTGTATTAATGTTACCACGAATAACAATTAATTTGTTGAACTGCTAAATGCCTAATAAAAAAAGTACTGTTAGGCACGATTTTACATTTATACGCGCACGCGTGTGGTAGAGAGTTGATGTAACCGGGATAGCTGCTGAAGTAGATCGGCTTACTACAGACATCTCGGCATTTGCTGGCGTCACTCGGTTTTTCGCTGTATGTTAGTCTGTTTATACTTTTTAAGATAGGTGAAACAAGATTTACGTAAATAGAATCCATCATCTTTGTAGTTTCTACAGTTAGAAAAAACTTGTACTTTCCCAAATTCTATCCCGTGACCAGCATTTTGTAGGCTAAGTTCAGCAAGAGCTGTTTTTTGGGTTGGTTAAAACGTAGGTGTCGGGATGTTCTTTTATTCTGGTTGTAACCATAGGCTCCGTAGTCTTAATGTAGAGCTGCTCACATAGCATGTAATATACCCCTGGTGTATCATGTCGATTTTTTGTGTCCTTGGCTTGGTGAAATCTAGTATTTTGGCGATAGTAGTATAGATGTTTTCTACCATATTTTCATTTAGCGTTCTCCTTATCATTGCAGTAGAATCACCATCTAATTAAAAAATAACGATAGATCGGGCAGGGCAAACATGTCAACCTCAGATTTTGGGGAGAATATCCGGAACTGGTCGCAAAAGCCATCATATTTAAAGTCTTATGTATTCCATTAAACACTGTTATTATAATAAATTTATTAAACCTTCTGAAACTACTCAAATTCATAGATTAGATTATATTATAGCTTTCAGTTTTTGGTAATTTGACTGTTTATCGGCAAACTTATTTAGCTTCAACAAGTAATCACCAAAAAGTAAGTAACCCACAAAGGAAGGTCACGTAAATGTTATGAAAATTAAAGAAGCATACTCTAACCAAGACCAACAGACTATTGTAAAAGAGAAACGTTTGATAAAAATTGGAGATTTTATGGTAAATACCAAAAGTTTCTAATACAAGCTTTCAACACCAAACGCGTACTACAATATTCTTATCTGATATAGACAACAGAAAATTTATTAGACTACATTTTGATCACAGACGGGTAATTGTTGCTTTTATATGGACCCCTTAAGGAAGGTTATTTAAGGTTTTATTTAAGGTCTAAAGAAAAAGTCGTACAAACACATGGTCCGGCAGAACGATCTCCCTCTTATGAATTGATCGCCGTACGCGATGTATTGGTAGACGGATCTCGAGTCGTACATCCCCAAGGAGCACAAGGCATGCTATTTTAATACCCATTATCGTGTGGGGTTGTGTGCACATTTTTTTCAATGATGATACTGTGATTGTGATGCAGCGAGTATTTTGTAGGAATTTCAAAGAATTTTGACTAAGAAAACCATAATGTTGTGGGTACACAATTTCCCACAGCATTCAAACGGACATTACACAGTGGACATCGTAGAGTTCAGCCACCTGAGAATATCACAGCACTGAGACAGGCTGTTGTCTCATCCATACAAATTGATGATGGTCCAAAAACTTAAAGAATGTGACTGGTTTGACCGGCAGGCGGCTTGGCAAATGTCACAGGTGATACTGCTGTGCTCAGTATTGACAAACCATAATTTTCGATATTGGGTTCTTCACTACCCTCTACAACTTCATAAGCGACCCTCCACAGTCAGCGTGTAACTATTTGATGTGCTGTTATGGAATTTGACATCACAAAGCCGTATTTTCTCACATCTACTCGTTATGCTGCTATGTTACGCAATTTCTTAGAGCCTAGACTCAATGACCATGGAATTGCACCATTGCGGTTCCAACAAGATGACGCTGCCGCACACAACTTCTTGAGAAGTTGTGAAACAAATGTTTCTAGGCCACTTTATCTCATTATACGGTGGCATTCCAAGGCGACTGGCTAGGTCACCAGACTTGCCCCCTTGCATTTTTTTTGTGCGGACTATTGAGAAATTAAAATATGCTATTCGCAACGCGATCGCAACAGTACCAGTGAAAAGGATTCGGCAAGCGATGCGAAGCTTTAGTTGCAGAAATATATCGCTCGTAAGAGCAAACTTTTGGACATCATCTTCAAGACCAGCATTATTATGTGTGATGGGACAATAAACATTAAACAGAATCTGTGTTTGTTCTCTTTATGTATGTTTAAAAAGGGGAGATCATTGTGCCTGACCCTGTACCAATTGCTCAGTAGCATGAATATTAAAATATTAAATATTATTTGGAAGACAATTTTAAGAGATAACGTTACTTTCTTTGTTCTCTTAATAATCATCTTTTGAAAAGCGACTTTCTTGAAAGACATTATATGTTATTTCAAAGTCTGCACCATCAGGAAATGGTGGAAGCTATTTTTTGAAAACTAAACTTAACGATTGTTGAAAAAAGCAATAGAGAGAGATGTATGACACATTTGAACCAACAATCAGCAGGTTCCTTTGTTGCTGTTGTCATCTAAATGGTACCTTATCGCCGGCCGACAAGCCCTAAATAAGCAACATATTGTAAGTCCCTCGGTGTTCCAGTCCGAGGATATACACCCATTGAACACCTTCGGCTTAACCAGCCCGCTTATTATGTTGTTGCTATAAATACGATTACGCTGATCTCTTTATGCCCCCAAAAGCTACCAGCGCGCAACAGGCGGCGCATTTTTACAGTGTAGCCACATAATGATATGATAATGAACAAAGCAATGGATATTAATTCAAGAATTATGGTATTTTATGGACATAATGTCCGTTTTTATGGTTCTTTATGCGATACAGATGATTGGTTAGCATTGCGGGGCAAGTTGGCGCAAAAGCGACCTACCATCGGCCTGCATAAGGGCGCGGCCGCGCGCGGGTAATTAAATCGGGTATTTGTGCCGGCCGAATTTGCATCCAGGCATCGAACTGTCGCGGCCCTCGCCTTTTTGCGCCTCCTCGGCCGTCCGGCGCTGCGCCGCCGCCTTATTAAGGTAATGGAAATTAGCGCGCGATTAAAGCAAACACATCCGCGCTCGCCTTGTATCGAAAGCTCGGGGAATTCATCAGCCAAAGTTAGATACGGGTATTCTAACAATATTAATTGTGGATATGAGTCTGCATTCGATTGTTGACATATGAGCAGGAAAAGCAATTACCTGATAGCAATAGCGAGTATCTATGCGTGTTTGGAAGAGATATCAACACAAAGCGGGGATCTCGATGTATTATTTCTATTAATTACTGCTTCAATCCACATGAGAAGTTATTTTAGGATATTATATGTTGGCACTAAATGGAATAGCATGTATCGGCGCGCTGAAATCTCGTCTTCCATAAGCCATCCATTCTGCCGGATAGGGATAATTCTGCACGCACAGACACAGCTCGAGCTTCCGCAATACTTCAATGCAAAAATCGAAGCCGGTATGCATGCTGAGAAACAGGACAAGAAAAAATAAATAGCTACGTCTCATGTAAACAAGATGCATATTTTTCAGACTTCAGAAGTCTGAGACATGCAAAAAAATTAAAAGATGTATAAGTGGTAAAGATAATTAGCGAAACCTGGATGTAAACAGATGTGAGATTTATATTTTGTCGCCACTTATGCATGATCTCAATTTTTTTATAGGCATAAGACTTTTTAAGTCTTCCAATTTTTTTTAACTTTTGTTCAAAATATTGCACTACACCCTGTTATGCAAAAACATTCAGAAGTTAGTTTGCAAATTGATAAGAACAGAAAGGTTAAGCAACCAATGAGTGCTCACCTATATTAAACCAAAATTAATCTAACAAATTCTGACTAATCTATGAGTTTTGCGGCACTGCGTAGTTACTCAAATCTGTTCATGAGATATAAAGGTCTGAATCTTTTTAGGCGCAGTTGAACTTCGTCGTCACTTTCGATTAAGCACTCCACTAGTGTATTTGGATAACCACTAATACGATCTCGTCAACGCACACTGAACCGTTGTGTTTCTTCATTAACTGAAGCCATTTTAAGATCGCGTCTTATGGTTTCGTTCGGGACGTTTACAATAATTCTGAGTACTTTGGATAGAAATCTTCTAAGAATTTCGATATTAAATGTCTTGACAGTGCCCCAGAGTTGTATTCCATACGTCCATATGGGCTTGATTATGGTTGTGTATAGGAGAAACTTTTTTGTAATTTTAGACCTGTTTAGATCTGTTTGCGTTGTGTCCGTAAATGCCTTGTCCAAATCATATCCAGGTAGATACTAAGATATTTGGCACTATCAGCTTAGGAGATCTGTTGTTTAGCGTCAGTGATGGACAAGTGTCTCTCTTTAACGTGAACGTTACATGGACTGATCCGTTCGTTTATGGAGACGCGTTAGTTGTACCAACTCTGTATTTTGTCTAGATGGTCTTGCGTCTGTTGGGATGCTATGTTGGGGGGTCGGTTTGCGACGAGAGAATGGCCGCGTTGTCGGCGAAAGTAGCGACCATGGTTCTGAGTGTTGTGGAAAGATCCGCTGTAAACAGCAAATAGAGAATTGGGCCCAACACGCTACCCTGAGGTACGTTCGAGTTAATGGGGTATAGAGGTATTAACTCGCTGCCATGTCTAACAAGAAAGTGTCGAGTGGTTAAGTATGACTTCAACAATTCGAAATATTTTGTAAGTAGAGTTACCTTGATTTTGCAAAACAGACCTTGTCAAAGGCATCCATAAATGCAATTGTGCAGTATTTACATTCTTCAAAATATTTCATGATTTTCTCTACAACCCTGTGCTGTGAACTTGTTCAACCGTCGCATGGTTTTTCCAGAAACCAAATTGATGATCAGGTATCAAAACTTTTAACAAAGTCGGCTGCAGACTTATTGGCTTGTAGGAGGCTGGTTGATCAGTAGGTTCGCCTGGATTTGGTGTTAGAATTATTAGTGTTGTTTTTTATTGTTTAGAAAAGTGTCAAAGTCGTAAAAGTCCGTTAAAGAGGTTAGTTATAAACTGATATCCTTTCTGGGGCAGATTTTTGAAGATACAGGCGGTAATGGGATCGTGGCCAGTGTCTTTGTGTAAGTTTACTGTGTGTGATTCGTGTTTTCTACCTGAGAAACCTTAAATTTTTTAATTGGCAAACTCATTTTGTATGGCATTTCTAGTATGTTGCGGATCTCATTCTTATTGTTTAGATTGGCCGGGAATGGTTTGAAAACGTTGACTAGATGATCAGTGAACGTTAACGCCCTTTCCCGATCGCTTAAATTATTTGCTTCCAATAGAGAGAGATATCTTAAGTAGTTTTGCACATTTTGGTTTCTAATATTAGAAAGTAAGTTTTTAAGCCCAGTAGTTACTTGATTTAAGGCTCTTCTGTTGTTTGGATGTCAGATTTTTCGTGACCACTTCTCTGCAATTTTGTGTTTTGTAGGCAGTTTACCAGGCTGGAGTTTTGGATGTATTCCGAAGTGAACTGACGAACCGCTTCTCAAATAACTTGATTGAATTGATGTACTGCTTTATCTAAATTCGTGGTTGTTTTTAATGAGACATCTACTTGTAAAAATACGCATACCAGCTCTGCTTGTAAGTGAATGGGCTTTCTTCTTGAGTATTACAGTAATACCCAAGGTTACTATAACCGGATGTGGTATGTAGAGAGATCAAGATAGAAATTGACATTAAGGAGGTTTATGTTTATCTCTTTCTCAAAGCACAGATTAAGTAGATTAGGCTGTTTTCTAAGGTTTGTGAGCCAGTATGTAGGTTCGTCAGTGAACAAGGGTAGTTCCAGGTTGGTTACAGCTTTTAGCACTTTTATGTCTCTGGTGGTGGGAGCCTAGAATTCCAATGGGTATGTTTAGCGTTAAAATCATCATCCGATATAAATCTATTGCCTAGTGTGCCGAAAAAATCTTTGTATGTATCTTGTTTGCTATTATGCCTTGGTAAGCAATAAACCACTGATATTGTGAGAGATTCTAGCCAATCTTTGACTACTATTGACGTAGCTTGTAGTTGAGGAAGGCTGTATTTGGTAAGAACATAATGCTTAACTGAATTCTTGACAAATATTGCAATGCCAGCATGTGCCTTACCGTCAGTACGTTGCATTGAATAAACTGTGAACCCTGTCCCTGAAGTAGGCCCGCTGTGTAAAGTGTGTTTCTGAAATTAAAATAATGTCGAAATAGTGGTTTGTGATAAAAGCAGTGAGCTCATTTTTATGTTGTGATAGCCCGTTGACATTCCCTACTGTCATTTTAAGGTGACTCTCTATTATATGTTCTAACTATGGAGATGGTTAAAAGTTTTAGCATTGTGCTCATCTGATCTATCAGTTGTTTTGAACATCTACTTTAATCCACTCAGATCGTTAAGTTGATGTGTTAAGCTAGTATTCTGTTGCTGTAAGGTTGTATGGTACTGTTGGAGGGTAGGTGTTGTTGATGGTTGATTGCACTTGGGAAATTTTTTTGTTGTAGAGGTGAAAAGATTCTTTGGTAGAGTTTCTTATAGACAGGGAATCCTTTATAAATCCAAGGGTGATTCTTGTTAGAATTGACACACGTCACATTTTTATATTTTTCTTTGTGCTCACATTGCGACGTAGAATGCATACCTGCGCATTTTACACATCAAGGAGTTCTGTTGCAAAAATTCTTGGTATACCCACGTTTCTAACACCTGGAGCATTGAGAGATTGTTCGCTTAGCGCTTGGAGGTTCAAATTTGACAACAGAATGCATAATTTTAGCTATATTGTATATATATTTATTATGATCAAAATGTTTTAAATCTACAACAAAGAGGGGTAATTGTTTGTGCTAGCCTGCTTAACGTTCCATATGTTGGTTGCTTTATGCCCAAGTTTTTGTAGGTCCTCCTGGATTCTTTTAATGCTCGTAGATAGATGTAGGTTCTTCAGAAATACTCTAAAGTTGCGCTGTTGCTTAATTTGATAAGTGTGGAATTCTGTTTTTTTTTCTGTCAGACCTTCGGTTATAAATGAGTTTTTTTCAGGTGTCGTCGGAAGTATTTTAATTTTATCATTTGATAGAGTCTTTAATATGTAATCGTCTTTTGCTATAGTTGAATAAAGGATTGATAGATTTCACACCCGAGACGAATATCGGTGGCGGTCTAGGATCACTTTTTCTAGATAAAGTCAAATCCTATTCTTGTAAACTTACATCGCTGAGCACACTAAAACAGTCGTCAGAGTTTAGCCAGTAGCTCGTAGTTTTAGACTATTTGTTTTGAATTGACAGATTATTATTGGTGTTTTCTTGTCAGTTACGTTTTCTTATTATTAACTGTTTGTCATTCTGTGTTGTGGCGACGTTTGAAGTTGCAGATGTGTCTGGAGTAAGGAAATCTGTGGTTGTTTGATTTAAGGCCAGGTTCTCATCTAGCGACCCAAAAATGACACGATTTTCTCGAATTTTTTTTCATGGAAGGAAATAAATGAGAAACTCAATGTTTTTGGTACTTGTTTAATAGGTCTTAAAGTATGAAAAAACTTTTTTGTATTGAAAAATAATGTAATAATTATTGTTTATTTGTACTGAAACGTGTAAGCCTCAAAAAAGCATCCAAGCGGTCGGCACTCTAGCACTCGTTCCTATCATCTGAAATAAGAAATCCAAATATTTTTATTAAATATATTATATTTGTTGGACGGAGAACCTATAAAACCAACAAAAAGTAAATAATTGGAAAAATGGCGGACATGCAAATTTTAGTTTCGTGTTTTCGCGCTCATTTCCGTTAGTCAAAGTGCTGTACAAAAAAAAATAATAAATATTATCATTTTTTAGTTTTGTGCTTCACTAAATTTAATCTACCTTTGACATACAAAAAACAAAATAGCAATATATTCAGTAGTTTTTGAGATATTGTGCCGTCCAGTTTGAAAAACGTGGTTTCGAGAAAAACGCGTTTAAAGTTTCGATACACGAACTGCTTGTATTTGGAGCACGTGGTCAATTAACACTACACGCTATCACCGTTGATATTAGTATATATAGAAGCACATATATAAAGTAATAGCATATATTCCGACATCTGGTGGCACTAGAGGTAGCTATACTTATCATGGTCACCCATGGTATTGTCGTAAAGGTGGAAAATTCAGAAATATTACGGAAAACACGCACTACTTTTTTGCTATAAGCGATGTCAATGGAATATACAGGCATCAAAATCACAAGTAACGGAATATTGACAAGAGAGGTTGAATATCAAGCCCAGAAAGCATCAAAAATATCTACATGCCTAAATAATACCATGTGGAACAACAAATATCTAAAACGGGAAACTAAAGGCCTATTATGACCTACCCAATTGAGGCAAGGTCAGATATGGTGAAGACCAAACAAATATTGGAAACAACGGAGATGAGGACACTACGAAAAATGATGAAAAGCGAAGAAATAAGACGAAGCTGCAAAGTTCAAAAGATCGACGAGTGAGCCAGAAAAATAAGATCAAAGTGGAATAGCTATACGAGATGGTACAGAAAATTAGAAACCTGTTGTCTAGAGGGAGAAGACCACCGAGTAGACCGAGAAACAGATGGAAGAATGTGCTGGAATAAAATAGGCCTTAAGCTTATAAAGAAGTAGAAGAAGAAAAAGAAGAAGAAGAAGAAGAAGACTTGCCTTTTACTGTATGTTTTCTATAAAGTTTGTTTGACATGAGGACAATTTGTATTGTTTAGGGACAACCCGCCCGCAAAAGATACATAAACTAACACTTCCTATACAGGTTCTGAATTATGTGAGTTTTAAATAAAAAAATTATCTTTCAACTCCCTAAAAAAATCATATGGCGACTTTGCCATGGCCAAGTTGGTATGAATATCAACTTTATTTAGACAAAACAAAGATTGTTTTCAAGATTTAAAATAACCACCTCTTATAATATTTTAAATGACTCCGTTGTTATGGTGATCAGTTAACAAGTACAAAAATTTAAAATAATTTTTAAAAATATGCTGTTTATTCTATCCTGTATAGTAAACTTATTGAATTATTCTTTATTCCAGAGTTCGGTCCGAGCATTCAAACCGAGCGGATGTGTTACATAATCAAATCGCGCTGTGTGTGACAGTGTTTAATTTGATAGTGTTCACAGCCGTGTTGTGTAAAACATAAACAATTTCCGTCATCTGATTTGCAACGCACCAATGCGTGCATGGGGCCAAGCGCCCGTTACAAGTGTGGTCCCCCAGCCTGCAGCTCCTTGCCGCTCTTCTCGCCGCCACCGCCGCTGTTCTGAGGGAAAGAAGCATTGCAATGGATTCTTCGCTGTCGCCGCAGGGTCGGGGTAAAATAGACTTTATTCAGTGTCAAATAACAGGAATTGCTATTCTTGTCGAATTTATACAACGGCTTGTACTTATCACTTGCGATATCATTCCAAATGCATTTGTTTAGCGCCCAATAACGCGGCTGCGGCAGCCTTATCTTGTGTTGCGCACTTTTTTTTATAACTCCAATATTTATACAATCTGCCAATTAATATTGGGGCTATAAGTATTCTATAGGACTAAATATAGGTAAGTGAGTACAATAAGACATGTGGGGTAGAATTCCAGCTAAAACTCTCCTTACATTGTTTTAATATAATATTCATGAGAATGAGGAGTACAATGTTGTGAAAGATTAATATACAATGACAGTTAGAATCTAGTAGGTAGATCAGATGGCTTAAAACGCTTGAGTCTTTTAGGTTCGTTGTTATATTCCATAAGGTGCTGCACAGAAGGGTTGGGATGAGCGAACAGTCTGTCTTTATATCTCTCACTGAGCTTTTTAATTTCACTTTTAACTGCGGGAATTTGGAGATCACTTAAAATCACATTATTGGGGACGTACCATGGCGCGTCAACGATCAAGTGTAGCTAAGTTGGAGGCAGCTGCAGTACCCCACAAGGAGATCCCATAGGTCCAAATGGGTTTGAGAACTATTTTGTAAATTAATAGTTTATTTTCTAATGATAACTTAGATTTTCTGCCGATAAGCCAGTATAACTTTTGGAGTTGAAGTCCGAGTTGTTTGCGTTTGGTGAATATATGATTTCTCCAGGTCAGTCTCCTATCTAAATGCGGTCCCAAATATTTAACTGACTCTGTATGTGGTAGTTGATGACCATTGAAAGTTACTGGAGAACAGTTATCTTTTCTCATAGTGAATGTGATGTGTTGTGACTTAGATTCATTCACTTTGATTCGCCATTTACTAGCCCACAATTGAATTTTGTTAAGGTGAGCCTGAAGGTATCTTGAAGCAGCTTGTGGGTTGATATGAGAGGCTAGAGTAGCCATATCGTCTGCATAGGTCGCAGATGTCGTTAGACAAGATGTAGGTAGGTCTGCTGTGTAGATCAGATACAATATTGGACCCAAAGCACTGCCCTGAGGGATGCCAGTGGAGATGGGGTGGATGTTTGTAGTTTCGTCTTTATATTTTATTAAAAAGTGCCTATTTGTTAAGTAGGATCTCAGGAGTTCGAACATCTGGTAGGGTAATTGTTTTTTGAGTTTGTAGCATAAACCTAGATGCCAGACTCGGTCAAAAGCTTGTTTGACATCTAGGAACGCTGCAGAACAATACCTTTTTGCCTCCAGGTCTCTGTATATTTCGTCAGTTATTCTGTGCACCAGCTCCACATTGCCATGTTGTTTGCGAAAACCAAATTGATGTTTAGGAATTAGTTCTTGGTTGTCTAAAATTGGCATTAATCTGTTCAGAGTCAGCTTTTCAAGGATTTTTGCCAGAAAGGGGAGAAGATTTATGGGTCTGTATGACGTAGTGTTGCGCACTACGGTTTAAAATATACAAAGTCAGTATGGCTTATTATCTTAATCAAGTCACACCTACACCTAACGCACGACAACTTGTGCCACTGCAAACCTACCAAAGCTATCAGCTGCAGTACCCACAACAAATTTATCAGTATCCCCAACTGTCCATGCCGCTAAATAATATTTGCTCAAAATACAGTGTAAACGATATTTTACAAACGTCAACTACCAGTTTATTATATCAAAATAATGCAACCTCTATTCAGCCCCAAGTAATCCAGTCATCTCAAGAATCAAATTGGCCGTTATGAAACCAACAATAGCTCACAAAAGCAAGCCAAACAAGCAAAAAATTCAACCTACTGGCTAAATCAGTCAAATCGCTTCAAAGTACTAAACGATAGCGTAACCGACAAAGAGGACGGGCACAATCAAAGTGCAGAAAAACGGAACCCAAGCCGTCGCCGATTTTTATATCAGGAGCCGTAACTAGCGAGCCACTTATTAAACTTTTGGAATCCATAGCAAAAAATGATTACGAAATTAAAATATTAAACCAAGACGAAGTTAAAGTTCTCCCAAAAACCTCTGAAAAATACACTCTTATAACTAAAGCGTTACAAGAAAGAAGCACAGAGTTCCATACATATAAAAGAAAAGAAGACCAAAATTTCAAAGTTGTTCTTAGAAATTTACACCCTTCTAGTGATTTAGAAGAATTTAAAAAAAACCCGGGACACATGGTCATACAGTTACCAACATCGCAAATACACGACAACGATTCACAAAAACGCCATTACCTCTGTTTATAAAGATATTTATAAAATAACAAGGCTAGCTCATTCGATAGCAACATTTGAACAGCCAAACCCAAAGCTCGAAGTACCGCAATGCGCTCAACAATGTAGCAGGACTCCAAGATGTGTGAAATTCACTGGTAATCACTCAACATCTTAGTGCCAACGCAAGAAAAAAAGCGATGATGTCAAATGCGTTAACTGCGATGGTAATCATCCGCAAACTATAAAGGCTGCCATATTTACAAATAGATACAACGAAGAATGTGTCCTCCACTAAGAAACAAACAATTTACAAATACCAACCGCATCCAACACAACATCATCAACAAAACCGTACCCATGCCCAGGTAGTAAGTGGCGTACACATTCAAAACAGTAACAATACTTCACAGCAGTCAAATAATATCTCACTAAATGAATCAAACGATATGGCTGAACTAAAAAACATGCTAAAAGCCCTAATTCAACAATGGGAACTATGCTAAATCTCTTAACAGCACTTGTCTCAAATAAAACTAATGGCTCATTATCTTAAAATAGCTGTATGGGATGCCAATGGTTTGGCAAATCACACAAACGAATTGATAATATTCCTTACAAATGAATGCATTGACATAATATTAATTTATGAATCATTATGGTACGACGCATGCTGGTACAGCGATCATAGTTAAAAACACCATTAAACATTACGAACTCCCCAAATACAATCCACAGCATCTCCAATCTACCATCATCGCTATAGAAGATTGACAAGGAACACTGAACGTATCAGCATAACAATTAATAACAGCAATACGAAGATTATTTCCAAAACATGTGCAGTGGGGATCACGATTAACCACAACCAAGAACAGAGAATTGCTAAAAACAATAAATAATAATGCACTTTATTATTTATCAACAGGCGAGCCGACCAACTTGCCTTCGGACATGAGAAAAACGTCAGATTAGCTAGACTTTTGTATAATAAAAGGCATACATCCAAATTATCTCAAGGCAAAGAACTGCCTAGACCGCTCAGGTGAGCATTCGCCAATAATTGTTACAATTAGCACACAAGTGATGCCCAAAGAGAAACCCAATAGACTTTGTAATAAATTTACAAATTGGAATGTTTTTAGAGAACTAATTGATAAATCGTTATCACTTGAAGTACCGTTGAAAACAAACGAGTAGTTAGTTGTAGTACTGCAAAATTTCAATCAAGCTATACAAGAAGCAGCTTGGCAGGCGACACCATATAAGCAGCAAACTAGTACAAACGAATATTGTCCCATTGCTATTAAAAAAAAATAGCACAGAAGCGCAGACAATGCAGAAGATGGCAATCAACTAGACACCCCGAACACAAAAGAAAACTAAATCAACTTGCAACAGAACTAAAAAATCTATTTTCTGATATCAAAAGTCAACGCGTACAAAACTATTTAAAACGGCTGTCACCCACGGACGCTACTGAATACTCGCTTTGGCGAGCAACAAAGAAATTAAAGCAACCACAACAACACATATCACCTCTTCGTCTTGATGCCAACACCTGGGCTAGAAGTAACCAAGAAAACTCTGAAGCTTTTGCGAGACACTTTACTAGTGTATTTACCCTCTTCGACTCTAAAATATCAAGAGATGAAGAAAGCACGATTTACCAGTATCTCGAAGCGCCATTCCAAATGAGCCTACCGCTGAAGCAATTTAAAATAAATGAAGTCAAGGCTATAATCATGAAAAAATTAAACACACACAAAGCGCCAGGTTATGATTTAACCACAGGCCAAGTTCTTAAAGAACTACCGGGAAAAGGTTTTATCTATATCACTTATCTCTTCAATGCTGTTCTAAGATTAAGATACTTTCCGGAGAAGTGGAAGGTTGCTACAATTATAATGATCCCAAAACCTGGCAAACCAAATGATGAACTGACATCCTTTAGACCAATCAGCCTTCTACCCATATTGTTGAAGGTTCTTGAAAAGCTGCTGCTGAAAAAAATAAGACCAATACTTACGGAGAAAAACGTTATACCTAACCATCATACTGAACAAATTCATAGAATTACAGACCGAATCTTAAAAGACTTTCAAGAAAGAAAATATTGGTCAGCAGTATTTTTAAATGTCGCGCAAGCCTTTGACAAGGTCTGCCACCAAGGCTTACTGTTTAAACTAAAAAATATCCTACCACATGGCCTATATGAAATCATAAAATCCTACTTAACCGATCGGCACTTCTTCGTTAGGTGTGGTGATTCACAAACCTCCTTATTTCCTATTAATGCTGGTGTTCCCCAAGGGAGTGTACTGGGACCGTTTTTATATCTTATCTTCACTGCTGATCTACCTACTACACCAAGAACTACAATATCGACGTTTGCTGATGACACAGCGATACTCTCTTCACATACGGATCCAACTATAGCGTCTAATTATCTCCAAGCACATTTAAATGCCCTAGAATTATGGTTTAAAAAATGGCGGATGCATATTAACGAAACCAAATCGGTCCAAGTAACTTTTACAACAAGAAGAGCTACTTGCCCAGCAGTAGTATTGAAAAACCAACAAATACCACATGATGACAGCGTTAAATATTTAGGGTTGCATTTGGACAGAAAGAAACATATCTTCACAAAAAGGAAACAGATTGGCTTAAAATTCCAAAAGGTGTATTGGCTTTTAGGCCGCCATTCGCAATTATCCCTAGATAATAAAATACAAAACTATTATCAAGCCAATATGAACATACGGAATCCAGTTATGGGGTACTGCAAGTAAGTCAAACATTGAAGTACTAAAACGATTCCAACCAAAAGTTTTGCGATCTTTAGTTAACGCCCCTTGGTATGTTCCTAATGTAACAATACGTAGGGACCTAGGTATTACAACCATTACCGAGGAAATACAAAAGTGCAGTGTTCGTTACAGCGAAAGGCTTAGTGTCACCCAAATACACTCGTGGAGCGCCTTATGGACAGCGACGAAGAAGAACCTAGGCTCAAAAGATATAAACCGTCTGATCTGCCAACTCGTTTCGTCTAAAACATGAAGTTTTGTTAATTTGTGTTCATTCTCGAAACACTTAATTTTTTGCTAGCGTTGTTTGCTATTTGGCATGATCACTTAACAAGGATCAGCCGCGATTGAGAGAGGATATCTGGCCGCCTAATAGATCGGACTTTTTGCATAAATCGGCCCTAATTACGATAAAGCGAGCGGCCGCCGAACGCACATCGCACAGGGTGGGAATTTTTGCCAGCTATGCAAGGCGACCGCATATTTTCGCAGGTATGTCGTCGGCGGCGGCGAAGATTAAAAGCGGTTTTTGCCTAAATATTTAACAATTTTCTTCGATTGGCATTATTGACGGGCTTCGTTAGGCCCGTCGCCGTAATTCAGCGGCGCTGGCACGAACATGCCGCGCACACTTTTTCGGCGCGCCCGGAAGCGCCCCTGATTTGTCAGGATTAGGGCTGCCGTTCGCGCGGGCAATTTAAAATCAGATTAAGCCGCGCGCGGCGAGCCGCGCGGAATTTCCTATTATTATGACAAATAAGCGTCAGGCAGGAGTCGGTATTTATTTATTTATAACACTATTTCGCCGGGGCTTAACGTCACATTCCCTCTCTCAGCCCCAGATATCATTACGACTATTGGTGATAACGTGTAATGTGAATATATTGCGGGCGCTTCCTGTTCTTGCTCTTCCAGATGGGAACTAATGTTATACCTTGGCTCGATCTCGATGTTATATCTCATACTTCCTTTGTGTTGTTCCGCTAATGGTCATAAGATACCGTTTTTTCTGCTCCAATGGTGATAAAAAATTATTGCATTTTATTTTTTCGGCGATATCTGTGCGCCGGATTATACACGCAGCCGCGGCGGGCGCTTAAAAATGGCGGCGATAAATTTTTATGGGGCGCGGAATGGTGATGAAGAAATTCGGGATGAATTCCGTCAGTTAGGTGCCCTTTGCACCTAATAACCGGCAGCTTTCCCTTGCTTTGTTTGGCAATTTATTTACAATGACAAAGGAAACGTCAAATGCCGCCACCATTGCCGATCAATTTTACCATCAAGTGAGTTTATAATATTTGTAGTGTATTTTTAATGCGGTTTTTTAACTAAATCTTTAAGTCATAAATATTAGATAGAGAAAGATAGCATAAAAATGCGCAGGAAAAAATTTCCAATTATTCTCAATATTATTCTGGACTAATCATGGGTTCTAATGTTTTATTATTTGTTATAATCAATGATTCATTTTCATGGTAGCATTTGGTCTTTACTTACAAAATAAATTTTAGTATGATATTCAGTTTATTCTATTTACTCTAATATCTGTTTTATATCTATCTGTATATTTTTCATAATTTTTTCTTTTGTTTTAATTAACCCTTTTAATATATTCTTCTGTATCAATTTCTGTCATTCCTGAATGACACCTAATGATTCCTACTGGTTCGTCTACCTCTTCTTCATTTCCTAACGTATCAATTTTCTGGTCATTTATCTGCACAGCAAAAAATATCGTTCTTGAAGACAAAGGTGCTCACAGTTTATCTAGAACACATTTGTTTATCAGAAATTTTCCTTGGGTCATTGGAGGAATATGTCTTGAGTATCTCAGAAGGGGCCCTAAACTAACGCTCTTCTACAGTTTCAATAAGAATTTGATGTAAACAAGGTTAGTTTAATTTTAAATGCAGTTATAACAACTCCTAAGACTGCAAAAGCACACTTGTAGTGTTGTCATAAGCTACTAGTTAGTCAAGCGTATTCATTATGAGGCTTTTGGTGGTTTTGAAAACACTTTGGTGCGTCCGATTTTTTAACATCAGGAATTTTTCTTTTTCTGTTCCAATTATGTTGGCACAAACTAGCACAATGCTCTATTCGTTACCCTAATTTTGGACATTCAATTCTTATTTATTCTCCCATGAAGTTTTGCTTACACTTGTCTTCTTTTTCTTTATCATATGCCCTTGTGCCCTAAAGCGTCGGGCCGATTGCCTCGATCCGCTTCTTCCACTTTTTCATTTCTCCTTTCTCTATTGTCTTTCTCTTGCTATTCTGTTTATTCCTTCTGTTTATTTTATTCTGGACCTGCCTCGTCCACTTGTTCCTCCTGATCTTTTTTCAAGTACCTGTTAGGGAATAACATCTGTATCCATTCTAAGAACGTGTCTGTACCAACCCAACTGTATATTTGCTATTTTTCATTTAAGGTATTTACTCTACTTGCTCTCCGATTCTGGTGTTTTTACTCTTCTTGTGTTGTTGGCCACTTTTCTTAAAAATTTCATTTCTGCCGCTTGTATTTTTTTCCACCATAGTACAGCTTTCTGGTCCATACGCCATCGATAGATACATATACTGCATTATATATCTAAATTTTTGGTTTAATTTAAAATTCTCTTTTTCTACTATGGTGTTGTTCATTTGGTAATAGGCGTTGGTTGCTTTCTTAATTCGGTTGCTAGTTCTGCGTCGTTCGTTCCGTTACTTGAGATGATTGTATCTATGTATTCAAACTCTTCTACTACTTCTAGTACTGCTTCCTTGTAGTGAATGCTAATATCCTCTTCATGTTAGTTGTTTGTTATTCTCATTATCATTCTCGAATTTTTTCCATGATCTTTGTTTCGCCTGTTTTACTATTTCCTTTGCTTTATTTTTTGTATAGCTGTTTCTTGTTTTATCGTTTTCATTTCTTGCATAATCCTTTCAAGCTATTTTCTTTCCTTTAATTTTTTGCTCGACTTCTTTGTTTTACCAGGCCGTTCTTTTTCTTCGTATATCTATTCTTTGTTTACCACAAACTTTCTCTGTTGCTTTGCATATGTTCTCCTTAAAACAGTTTTATGTTCTTGTGATATCCCAATCATTGTAGCCATTTTCATCTTTTCCCCCAGCCTTGACAATCTCTCCTGTACTTTTGTTATGTATGCTGTCCGTGTGTCTTCTTCTCTTAGTTTGTGTACGTTTAGATTTTTTGCACTTAGCATTTTTGCTTCTTAGGTGGATTGATGTTTGTGTCGGCGATTAGAAGTCTATGATCTGTATTCATTTCCGCTCCTCTTATCGCTTTTACATCTGTAACATTTCTGCTGTTTTCTAAGTATTCTGTATTATAAGTTATGTAATCGATACAACTTCCTACACATCTTTTTCTGGCCTAAAGGTTATTTTGTAAATTCGTTTATAATCATAGATCGAGTTGGTTTTCAATGCAGAAATTGATTATTCTCTGTCCGTTTCTGTTTGGGGTTTCTTCTACCCCGTATCTCCCTATTGCTCCCTGGCCTCTACTTACATTGTCGTCTGTTCTTACGTTCCAGTCTCCGATAACATATAAAATTTCCCCAACATCTCTTGCGTTATCTACTTTATTTTGCAGTGTTTGGTAGAACTGATTTTTCTCGACGTCGGCTGCATCTTCAGTGGGCACATGTATTTCAATAACATTTACCTTATTTTTGAGTTGTAGCTGATTATTTATTATTCTATTTTTGACTGCTTCCCAGTTTCTTACTTTATTGCGAAAGCCTTTTTCTAACTTCTCCAACTTAACAAATATTTACATTGTTAAGTTACAGCGTCTGTTCTAGCTAACCAGATTTCCTTTTAGAATTAGTCTAGCCTTAAGCATTTGATAGATTTTTTAGCACATTTTTAACTGTTGATGTATCCCCTTAGGTTCAATATTTTCTTAAACGTTCCTTTCACTTTTCAAATTGTAGAGACCGTACCTTTGACGACTTACATTTTCTTGCCCAAATCACTTTTATTTCAATAACTTATAATGTGTCCGGTCTAATGGCACTCTTTGCTTCATGCTCTAAAAATATTTACAGTACTAAAGAAAAAAGTTGCAGTAAGACCTATTGAGATCGCTATTTCATTCTTGTCAAAATGGTAAAAGAACAAATAAAACAACATTTTTGTTTTACATCAAACATGTAGGTATTTTTAGTCAGGTAATTTTATTTGTGAGTTAACTGAGAAAGTTAGTAGCTTATGTATATTGAACAATTCAATAATTTTGTGCATAATACCTAATGGCTTGCATTGATGAGCATACTAATTATGAACGAGTTACATTTTATGGAGAAATATTTATAGCTTCATATAATCTAAATTCAATTTTACAATTTATAGTTCTACAATAGACGTAAACTAAATATACATACATATACTTATAAATTTGTTGTAAGTGTCATAACATGTCTCATTGGCTAAGTAACTTAAAATTTAAGATAAAAAACATATGTAAAACAAATTGCAACGCGGAGAAAAATGATCTTAAAAATCAACAATATAAAGATTTGTAATGAGGTAATAAAAGAAGAAAATCTTTTGCTTTGATGTAAACACTACTCTAGCCCATCTCTTCGTAAAATAAGTCTAAAGACCCTTTTGTCACTATAATCATGATGATCAAACGCACCTGCTAATACTTGTAGTCCGTCACTATCCTAGTCACTTTTTTATATTTTATTTCTGTACAAACATTCTAGTAGCGTTGCATCATAAAATATTTATTGCACTATATACTACAGTCCAATTTATAGACTAAATTATAAGATGTAGTCTCTTTTTATTGTGTGTCAAAAAGTATTTGATAATGTAACGGTCAACGCCAAGAAATCTGGACTACCTGATTATTAAGAGTTTGAATAGTTTTGACCTTTTAAGGGGGGGGGGGGGGTTACAAAAATTACAATTGAAAAAAGTTTAGTAAAAAAATCGAAGGACTGCTTGAGTAAGAAGATAAACTCAATTGTACAATTCAAAGGGTTCAGAATAAGAAATAAAAGTAGATATAAAAAAAATTTAGAAGCTCTAGAGAAGAGTTATAAACAACAAAAAGATTATTCTAGAAGTTTAACCAAATAATTAAAAAGGCATTTAATGTAGCAAAAATAGACGCAGGGCAGTTCAGAAATTTTAGCAGAATATTGAAAGGAAGTAAAATTAAAGACGGGGCATTTTTGAAGTTTAAGCGAAGAAACAAAGGAGTGCTACAACCACTTTGAGAGTTTTAAAAAGGAAAAATGTATAACGAAAACACGTCGAAAGTTCTAAAAATGAGTTGGTGGGGAACATGAAACGATATTCGGGAAGTTTAGAGAAAAATTAGAAAAGGAAGAATAAAATTTTGTTGTGCATCAGACATTTGCAACCAAAGTAAACACGCCTGCGAATTTTCGAGAGCAACTATGACCAACTATCATGATTGTTTTTGTAAGAGACTAAGAACTTCAGTCAGAAATTAATATATAGTGTTAAAATAGAAGTGTTAAGGAGAAAGACGTACTAAACCTAATGATAAAAGCTTATTGGACATATTTCAGTTCTTCAAAGTTAGAATGCGGTCTCCAGGAAAAAGGTTTAGACAACGTTAATGGCGCTAAATTAAAGGCACGCTTCCTTGAAACCGAATTTTGTTTTTTCTACTGTGTGGTATAAGAAAAACACTTTGGGTTTAAGACAACGTTGCAAAAAGTTCGATTATGGACGTGAAGAAATGGCGCTGGAAGTAGGAATTGCGTTTGTCAGAGAATGTAAAATAAAAAAAAAATGGAAAAGGGTCTGCTTTATTTAGTTGTAACAAACACGTTTCTAAAATTAAAATCTGAATGTACGCAACGGTCAGCTGGCAACAATGGAGAGAGCAAAAGCCCACTAAAAAAATATTGTGAACATATAGTTGATTGAAGAGTGCATAAGCACAAAAGAGCAAGTCAACACCCCCACTGCTCTCAGTGTTTTTTTATCATTACAAGCTTCACAAAATATATAAAAAAAGCTTAAGTCGACGTATCTTAAAGTAAACTCAAATTATATTTAGAATTTGTTAGGTGTCATTATTTTATTGTGTAGTAATTAAAATGATCGAAAGTATTTCAGTTCTCTATTATATCCTTGTTATTTCTTCATATCACTTCATATTATTTTTATTTTAGTACTTTAAGTGGTATTCCGGTTTATTATTTTTTCTTTTTCATAGATGCCACGTTTTTTGAAATGTAAATAAGAGTTCATTTTTTGATAAGAATTAGGATTTTTGATTGCTAAATGGGGTATTATTAAAAGAAGGCTTGGAACCACCACTCTAAGCTAATGTTATGTCAAATCTTTAGATTGTTCAGACAAATTTACAGTTATGCACTTAAAATTTGTTGGCTTCAATTATATTTCTGGTCAATGTATGCTGTTACTATCGATGCTAATCTTATAAAAGGCTTACATAAGATCCACTTTTAGGTGCTGTAACTCTTAGTATATTGACTATTTATTTAATTAATTTTGCTTGGTCGAGACTATACTTGGACACATAGTTTTAAAATTATAGCAACCTCAAAATAGAACTCATTGAACTTTAATGATTTAAAATTACGTTTTGCTGTATATTGAGATCAGTTTTCGCTTTTATAGCAAATCATTTTTGACATAAAGTAATTAAACTAAAAAATTGGCACTCGTTATATGCAATATCCAAGTTGTATATGTTTAGTACCCTTAAAGCGTTAAATTACCGTCTCCAAATCTTGTACATAAATATTCTTCTCTTAACATTCGATTGTATTATCCACTCAATGTATATATTCTTTATCCTATTACAAAACTACAATTATTCGATTAAACTAGATTTTTACAGGGTTTTAAGATTAGGAAAATTATTAGCTATGTATACTACTCTCTCATAACAAACAAAGTGCATTTTTCAAGAGATTTTAATACTACACTGGTAGTTTCTTTAGAAAAATCTGACCATCTCATTCACAGCTTTTGTTAGAGTTAAATATATGTGATACAAAAAGAATAATGTTTTTGAAAAATATTTTCCAATTAATTGAAACCACGATAAGCAGTAATACTAAAGAAAATTAAATCCAACTTCTATTTTAAGGGGGCGGATACAATTAAAGGGTCAGAAAAATCGATTTTTGCCTAAAAAGATAGCAAATTTCTCGTAGAATACGATGGAAGAACCCCGGAATCGAAATTCGAAATCCTTCTATTTTTTCGACGTTTTTCGAAGATGTCTCGGAGCGCCCAGCAGGTATTTTCGAGTGGGCGACGAGAGGACCCTTTTTCTATTGTATGTTATTGTGGGATACTTATAAAAGGAATTTATATAGCTAGAAGGGTTCTATACGTGACTTACTGGCTAAAGAGAAACACTTTTTCGAAGGTCTCTTATGCGGTCTTGGAATCGCTGATTAGAAGGTAAATACCATTTTTCGGTAATAAAAGCTTTAAAAACGTTTTTCTCAAAACAGCATTTTTAAGATTTGCGGGCACGGTAACTCAAAAAGTTCTCAACCGATGTTGATGAAACTTTGAAGGTTTCTTCTCTATATTATTAGCTTTTGTGTGAAGCTTTTGCAGTTCGACTTTGCAAAAAAAAATATTTTTTTCCTAAAAACTTGTGCTAATTCTCGATTTTTTATTTTTCTTTATTTTATTGGTTCACACAAAAATTATTTAACATAACTTTTCCTGTTGGACTATTTCAGATGAAAATTGTGGCTTCCAGAACGCCCGCAAGTCGACTCCTCAGATTTGTATCAGCCGTCTTTGAATGTGTATAAGTCCGCCATTTTGTAAGAGGAAAAAATACGTTTTTATTCTTTAGATGTGTATAAAACAGCATGCCAAATTTTGTTAAATTTAAATAAAAACTTATTAGTAACAAAAAAGTTTGAGGGATACTTCATTTTTGGCTTTTTAATCTCTCCCCCTAATCAGGCAATTTATTATTTTATATTAAAATCTCTAGATGTCATATTAGCATCTTTAAATTAAAGTAAGAAGCTAATTTTTTTTATTAGAAATGACTATAAGTCTACTAGAATAACCTTCTACAAGCCCACATAATATTTTTATGTGCTGATGAAATTGTTTACATGTTCGGACAATGTTTTGATACCTGTTCCGCAATTATGCAAATAAAAATTGTGATTTTTTCAAGTACATGCTGATAATGGCACAAATCATTGTAATTAGTAAAAATTATCATTTTATTGAATATCAAAGAACTTGAACTTAAAGTCGTTTTTTGCATTTTTTAAATACTAATAGTCGTTTCAGAAATGGGTAAGTAGACTGGACCCCGAAACCTATTTCCGGATATCTAAAAGGTGATTTGACACTGGTCGTGCCCAACAGCACAGTTCAATCTCCACAAGAGCACCATTTCATATTTGCTGAAGCTCTGGAGGGTCCAAGGTAATGTGAAAAAAGCCAAGGCCGATAGTCTCAAGACTACCTTAAGACTCTTTGATAGGAATGTCATCCGCATGTTCTGCGACAAACTCCGCCTTACGGCAGCCAATTGTATGATCCCGTGTAACCAAAACTATCTGTTTGTAGATGATGATTTTGAAAAAGAACAGGAATGTGAGCATAAAATGAAAAACTTCAGGAGAAAAGAGTGGAAAAATGTGCTCTAGAGTGACGAAAGAAAGTACGTATTGTTTAGAACAAAAAAGATTTAGTGGATTTGTTGTCTCCAAGGCGCTCGTTTCCACGATAAAGTACGTAGAAAGAAGTGTTTTGGTCTAGGGTTGTGCTTTCGGACTTGACACGGGTTCCTAAAGGAGAGTACAGTGTATTATTGATTGCTATCTGTATGAAAACAAAATCGAGAACACGATGTGTCCATATAGCATCCAAAACATGAGTAGAAGTTTCACTTTCCATTAGAACAATAATCCCAAACATCATTCGACACATTTGCAGGACTGTCTCGTTTACTGTAAACCTCCTAGACTGGCTCAGCCAATTTCTTGTCCTGAAGATCATCGAAGGATTCTTGGTAAAGCTGGAACGTTTTCTGGTTGGTAGAATTCCAAGAACGCAGATGTGAAATATGCCCGATCAAATCAGAAATGGATAACATCCCTCTTTCATCGATGCCAAGGATTACGCTACGAAGTAATAGGCTGTTGTTGTTCTCTTTAGTTGGTTTCAGATGATTTAGAGTTGTTCTGGTGTTTTTATTTAATGTTTGTTTCGTTACTGTATTTTAAACATTTTTTTGCTGTGGTATTAAGGTTTTTACTTTCCTTATCCTATAATAAGGAAAGTAATGTAATCGGCGGAAATTTGACCTACCCAGTTTTTCACATTTCTGGACACCAAAAAAGTTGTTTTGAGCCATTGGTTCGTGTGTGTGTGTGTGTGTGTGTCTGTCTGTCGGTCTGTCAGTAAACAAGATATCTTGAGAACCGTAAGAGCTAGAGACATGAAATTTGGTATGCAAATTACTTGTAGGTAGGGGACGCAGTGCGAAGCTTTTGGTAAAATCGGCCAAGCCGTTTGGTCGCAAGGTCGCAAAAATTCGGTGCAAAGCGGTCGCGAATCTAAACGTTGAAGATACAAAATATATGAGAATAAAATGATTTGTTATATGAAATAAACATGAATTTAAAATCAAAGTTGGTAAAATAGGAACTGAATAAATTGAAGTTCAGGAATTTTAATATACCGGTGTGTATAAATGTTTCGGAAAATTTATATTACCGTTAGATCAAACGAACAAAAAAAATTACAATGAAATTTTGATCCGAGGTCAAATAAATAAGTTAAGCCGATAATGTACAATTCTTGTCCAAGATCTCGAAGGATCTACCGGGCCTGGAACGTTTTACTGGTGGTAGGAATTCCAAGAACGCAGGTGACGCATGCGATAAATCAGAAATGGATACACTCTGGCTCATGCAAGGACCTTCGCTGACGTAGTAATAGTTTGTTGTTTTCAAGTTGGTCTTGACTGTTTAGAGTTTGTGTTTTTATTTAATGTTTGTATCTTACTGTATTTTAACATTTTTGCTGTGGTTGATGTTACAGATTTTTACAGTTAAGTTTCGTTTTTTTGTTGTTTTTTTAAATCCCACTATGTGCCGTGTAAATACATCGAACAAAATTTCTGGATAATTGCAAAAAGTTATGCCAAAATAAAAAAGATTGTACCAAAAGGTTAAATTTTGAATATAATATTGACAGATACTGACACACGGTTTAACTTTTATAAATTAAATATTCAGATACAAATATATTCAGAACACAAATAATTGCTCTTTTTTAATAAAAGACATAAAAGTATTAGAGCACATACCGATATATAGCCGTCTTGGTTTATGAAAAATAGAGAGAACATTTTAGATATGATAGAGTTAGTCACCATGAACTAAACAAAGAAAAGTGCAACTTTTGAGGGTTGTAAGTAGGGGTGTGTAAAAAAGGTTCTTTTCATAAAATACCTTGTCAGAGAAAGAAATGCTCTCTTCCGTTGAGCAGAAGATTTCCGACGTCACTAAAGTATAGCGCTACTGAAAAGAATATTTGCATTGTCCTCCACCGATTAACGGTTGCTAAAATTGTTTCTGTTAACTTTTGGATAACACAACACCCGAATATCATCAGTAAAGGCGTAAATTTATAATCAAAACAATTATTTTGCTTTATGGCAACGTCCAACCACATACAGCTGCCCAAACAAATATTGAAAATTTGTTTTGGACAACACTGAGATGCTATCTCTACAGTCTGGATTTATTACTTTGCAATTATCACTTGCTTGGATCATTAAAAGAAGTATTTAAAGGACAAAAGCTTTATGTTTATGTTGACAATCGGCTGGTGCTACAACCACTTTTTATTATACAACAGCGGAACCAAGAGAAATAATGCAAAAAATTGACTTTGTACATTTATATTTTTATAATGCTTTTATAAGTTTTAATATAATAATTCCAGTTTATATTTCATTTACCCGCGTACATCGTTAAAGAGTTAATATTTAGTTACAGTTGCCCCTAGTTAGTTTTTTTTAATTTTATATTGAAATTCAATTGGCTATGGATTACTAGTTTTACATCTGGGTGCTATGGTAAAATTAATTTTTAAAGCACATTTTATGCACTCAATCAAACAACTAAACAAAATTCTATTTTCTTTTTGTCACGAACTCAATTATAGGAATTCATAAACACGCCCATTACGTTGTTATTAAGTAGCCATAAACCGGGACACAAAAAGCGTATTAGAAAATGACATTTCGGCGATCGGAATCCGCGGCGCTGCGCGACGGGCCAATTAAAAGAGCGGCCGTCCGCTGGGAAAGAGCCCGGTTATTACAGTGCCAATACAAAAACTTGCAGCAGTAATTATAAGAATTTCGGAATTGCCATTAATTACGGAAAGTCGATAGCCGTTCGAGCCATCGGAGTCGGGCGGAATTCCTCAAATTTATCACGGGCATATGTTCATGCGCTCATTAGACGGTGCCGACAAAGGGTAATTTTGGCAATCAACATCGGCCGCTTCTTGCCGACGTAAACGGCGATCAATCTATCTGCTCAAGTATTCAAACCTCCTATATAATTGAAGACGGTTACTAATAAGTAATTTTTTAGTTGTGCGAGGATTCCTCCGGCGCTGCTGTGCCTGGGCGTTTAATGGATGCACCGGTCGTTACGAAGAATGAGTTCGTTTGCCTACACGCCGAACTGTTGACGTATAATTGATGCTTTGTTCGAAACTTCATAAACAGACCTTTGATTCGTCGGGCTCTTCTTTTTATCGCGCGCCACATAAAGGCATTCGGGGCCAAACAGATTTGTCTTTCGTCCAGATATTTACTTTGATGTTTTGGAGGGTCCAGCCTCATTCTTCGTGAACTGTGTTTGCCATTTCGCTTCTAATAAAGAGCAACAACGAATGTCGTGTTAGTTTTTCCCTGCTATTTTGCAATCGCAAATTGCAGAAAAATGTTAGTATCAAACACAGCAAAAAATAAATAAACGGATATATGTCTTCATAATATCAGCTTATGTCGTGTTTCTTGCTTTAACTCATTTAGTACATTTTAAAAAGTGTGTTATATGTAAAAATTATGAGATATTTCAAAATGATTGTACACTTTACATATTAAAATTGTTTAACTACATGTTCCCCCGGTTTAAAACATTTAAATCAATTTTTATTGTATTTCTTTAAAAATTTATAACAAATTCTCTAATTTTGTAAACTCAAATTTTTAGGAAATATGCACTAAAGACTCTAATAATGCTCGAGGGTGTAATACCCTTAAGATTATTCTACCCTGTAGAGTAGCACTAAGCAGAATTTGCAGTTTTACTTTTTTGTGGGCAGAACAAACATGGCACCTCCTAGCAGGATATTCACTGTTGCCTTATTCACTTTCAAGAATTTTCTTTATCACATCTTTATGCATATCACACTAAGGGGTGGTGGTGGGGGGAGTTATTACAAAGCACACGAGAAGTTGATGTCTATCTTCACCTTACCAGAATTTTCCCACTTGTAGCAGATTCCTTGAATCTCATTTTTGATTCAAGGTTTAGTTTTCGAGAGAGTTAAAGAGAATTAAAAAATACATAATTTATAAGTTAAAATACAGTGGCGCGCGGCAACCGCATGGATTTGGAAATGGAATAAAACGCAAACTGTTACAAAATGAAAACAATTTTTATTTTCTTCTGATTCATTAACATGGAAAATTTAAGTTTACATGGTTTTGAACAAAGTATCGTCCAAATGGCGTCTCTCGCAATCAAACACTGAGTAAGCCCTTTTCTGAAGTTTTCGTGCACTCGTTGAAGCGTTGCCACAGGAATTTCGGCGATTTGGGTTCGAATGTTGTTTTTTAGGGCTTCCAAGGTCCTGAGACGATTGTGGCAAACAAAGAATTTTAGGTATCCCCACAGGAACAATTCACAAAGAGCTAATTCAGGAGAGCGCGCCGGACATTTCAAATTGTCTCAAAAACTCTTGCTGTGTGGGTTGTGGCCCCGTCCTTGCGAAACCAGATATCTTCCGCTGTATTTCTTCCAAATCAGACATGAAAAAATTCTGGATCATGGTCGAGTAACGTGCAGAAGCGACTGTAGCCGCTCGATCATTTTCTTAAAAAAGTAAGGGTCGATTATTCCAATTCTTGAAATTGCACACCATACTGTCACCCTGTCAGAGTGCAAGGGTCTCTGCTGGAGCTCCCTGGGATTCGATCACTCCAATAGCGCACATTCTGTTTATTGACACATCCACTGAAGTGAAAGTGTGCATCATGAGAGAAGAAAACGATACCGCCTCGAGGCAACGCAGCAAACATGTTCTCACTAGCGAGTTGTCTGGCTTAAAAATCATGTAGCTTCAACCATCTTATAGGAGTGCAAATAAAGATGTTCATTAACGATTCGTTGAATGGAACGTCTCGAAATGCCAAGGGTACCTGCCTGTTTCCGAATTGCGCACCTGGGAGATTGTTGAATTACAACTCAAATCCTCTCGTTGTTTTCTGGGATAGTGGCGGTATTTTGAGGCTCCCTTCTTATTGTGGACACATTTTTGGTATCCTGGAATGCATTAACCTACGCGGAAATCCGATTTCGATCAAAAATTTGACCACGGGGGGCAATATTGAACTTCAAACGGAAGGCCCGCTGCACGCGGACGCACCAGCGGGCGTTCGACAATAGGTCTGAACATAAAAAACACGTTGTTGAACGGACTACTCTATTAAATTGAGTAAAACCGCGTGGATCATCCTTTCTTTCGAATCATCCTACTTTCAAACTTCTAGTACCGTTAGGAAGTGAACAATGACCTTTTCAAATCCATCCGTCTGCCGCGCGCCACCTTGTACCTTTGGCTACTTCACTATTTTTCTCCAAGAGAATAATAAGACAAGTACTAATCTACCCACACAACAGTCTTTGTGAATGAATATATTGTACTGAAAAATAAAAATAGGTTTTGTCTTTACGTCATTTCTCTAAGAAAGGTCAACCATTCTTAAATAGTGAATTGTGTAAATCATGTTGACAACACTAGTATTTCTCCAGGGTTGAAGAAGGATTTCACCTTTCTCTTGAATGTGGTTTTGCCGCACTTCAGAAATTGTTAGTCGTTTTTTATTTCTTTAGGAAAACTCTGTTCACTCTGGTTGTTTCACATATTCTAGCCTTAAAAGAAAAGTCGCATGATTGTAATAGTTGTCTTGGTAGACATGGTAATTCTGATTAAAATACAGTTTTAAAAGTGTGAAAATCATTTTTTGTATTTTTTTCTCCCGCCAGAATACATCTCTAAATTTAAGATGTAGCATGAGGCGCTTTTAGTGTCAATTCAAACAAGTACGCCATACTTTCGTACACGAATTTCCCGTCCAAAAAATTATTGCTTCGTCCAAGGAAAGTTGTTGATTTGGTTTATAAGTAGTCTAAAATCTTTCAGGAAAAAACACAGTAAGGGTTGAATTTTAAAAAGCCTGTTAGTTGAATGTTACAGAAGTTTATTATTCGTAAAATGTAAATACTACCAAATTTGTTCGACTTTATTATGGCTCATAAGTCCTGATAGTAGAAGTATAGTCCTTTAGCTTATCTTTTCTGGATTGGCGTGAATTTTTTTAATTTCTGCTATAATGCCATTAACCATTTCAACTCCTTAAACAATAGCCTTTCTGGTTTTCTAAATACTACATATCCACTTTCTCGCACAACACAGAAGATCTGTCTCAAAGAGAAAGTCTTGTTACTTGCACCCTCTGAATTTCTAGGAAATAGTCCTAAGTTTGACATTATACCTGTTTTTACTCATGTAGAAAGCGCTGAATTTAATGTGCATCTGTCATAATTACGTTTATTATCGCTTCATTCGTGGTAACTCGGTAAAAGACTCATAATTTTGTATTTCCTGTTTTTAATAATAGAAAAGTCAGTTTTGCTGTTGCCAGGACCATCAGACAGTGTGCTCGCCAACAATTTCACTAAAATTTTATCTATTTTAAAATATTCTTCTTGTAAGAACTATGTCTCTTCGTCAAAGATATAAAGTGACTGAATGATGGCCAAAAACAGAGTAGAGCGGCAGAGATAAATACAAAACTATTTGTTTTCCATATTTATCGGTAGTCATTAAATCAGTTAGGTTACGTTTCTATAAATATTTGGAGAAAGGCTCTCTGTATTGCGTCGTTAAATGGTCGTGTTAAAAACTCAAGTTACATTGCCTATTGTTCAGGTTTAAGCGGAATGTATCGTATTTTTAATTTCAGAAAAAGAATTTCAAACAAAAGGTCAAAAAGCTGTAAGACACTCACCGTGGAAGCAGACGCTCTGCTGCAGAATTGGCTTACCCGGGGCTATAATCGGGGGATCGAGAAAGAGGAAAGAAGGGTGTGGGTGGAAAAAAGGGCAAGTCTTTCCTAATGTGGGTCCTTCAGCTGGCCGTGTCTGAGTGTTACAAACGGACCGAGTTGCTCCGTCGGCAAATATCGACTCCCGTACACGCAATCGGCCTACAACGAACGACCTCCGGAATGTGGAAACTCCTGCCACCAATCGAACTTTCTGTCAAAACGGTTTCATACACACGGAACAATTAAAGATGGTCGAACGTTTTCAAAACCAGAAACGGCCATACCAGCTAAGCCTTCACAGCGACGTCCCCGCGCAGTAATAAGTTAGAAAAAAATAAAAAAATGTGTACCTTTTCTAGCATAAATCTAATTTTTAACACTTACTTTGGATTTAAAGTTTAGTATTTTAAATGTAGAACTAGTAGTAACAGTAAAGCAAGAATAAATTAAATATTTACCAGAAGTTTATTTTATACATTGAAAGATGAACGGAGAAATATGCAGGTTCTGAGCGTTATAAGTAGAAGATTTTGCTCACAGCAGTATCTCATACTAGCACCACAATAGTCAACATTGTAATATTACAGTTAGAAGCACAACGAAGAAGATTATCATCAAAATTTCTAATAACAAAGAGCGTAAAATCGTCCGAAATGAAGACCACAAACATGTAAAAACCAGCGTCATTGATGAAAATATTCGTATTGCCCGTCACCTTCCTGCGGGTGACCGCCAATTACCAGCCATTGAAATTATTTCTGAGAACTTGAAAAGCCACGATAGCAATTCACTAATTATTATTGATAATTATTGTGTTTCGACAAGTCTCCGCAAGACATGTTTCTTGTTTTCTTATTGAGGATCAGTCACAATATACATTTGGACTGTGCAAACGACTATTGACGAGCTACCAGGCTAAAGGTGGGAAGGACTTTGCATTGTTACCTGCAAATAAACTTAGTTGTTATATTACACCCCAAACTCCAAGCAATCCAGTATGGAGTAGTGGAAGAAGAAAGGATCTACACCAGTTAAAGTCAGCTTTCATCTGGAAGGATCCTTGCAACTGTATATATATATTTCGAAGAGATTTTGGATTATGAAGTTTCTACAAACGTAGTATTGTGAATGCCACGCGCTACTGCTAACTTTTGTATAAAACAAAACTCGCATATTGTTGCTAATATTGCAAATTTTCAATCCGAAATGCTATCTTTCTAAACGACAACGCCCAGTTCCATACGGCTATCCAAAATCGACACATAATTGAAGATTCGTTCTAAACTGCACTAAAAACTTCCTTCCAATATTCTTAACTTATGTTCCTGAAATTACTTATTTGTTTTAACTACCAAAAGAAGCACTTGCTCTGGAAGCGTTCGTACGCGATTGGCTGAAACTACAACCACTTTTACTTAAAAGAACTGTTCATTCGTTGGAAATAGTTGTGTTTCTTATGTTAGAAGATCATGTGGAAGAATTACTTTGTATTTTTATATTTCTGTTCCTCTTAGCAAGATTATTCATCTCACCGTAGGACAAAGACCTCCTCTATATTTAATTTTTTTTTCCGGCTGTCTTACCTTTCAAAATAGGGCCAGCAATTTTCAAAATTTTATCCGAACATCGCGTTTCTGCTTGTTCTATCTGTGAGATTCCAAAATGTTACAATTACATTGGATTAATTGGATGATTTATATTTCTGCACATTCATCTCAGTTTCAATTTAGCTTTTCACTTGTTATATAATTTTTTTTTACTTGAGTTTTTTAATCAATTTTAAGATTAACTGTTATTTTATTAGTTTTTGACTGATGTTTTTAATATAACTTATTAAAGATTTCCGTTTGTGCCCCATGCCTTATTAATGACGTTGTTTTAATTTCCTTTGTAAGGCTTAAAATTGGTATTGCATTATATTTCTACACCAGTTTTTAATACATTTTCGATTTTTTCTATGTTAATAACATTTTATTTTATACGTTTATGAAATGGAAAGTTTGAAAACTATTTTGAAAATTATTTATTGGGTGAATTAAACATTATGTTGTTCCACGTATGAAACGTGGTCTTTTGTTAATACTATGCCAAACTTTCTTTTAGACGTTGTTTACGACATAGCACAGCATTTTACTAGCATCAACCGTTCATAGGTAATGAATCGAAACTTGAAAAAGTAAATTTCACAAGAAGTCTACCGGTAACTTATCTCAAAACACAATTATTTTCGAGATGTTCTATTTCAGAAACGTTTTTCTTAAAATTGCTATTAATCTCATAATTAGCGAGCTCTTCGCATCAAATTTATTTACATATCATTTTCCTAGATTTCTCTAAAGTAACAGTAACGGCTCATTTCTACTATCCTCAAAAAAAGTACAATAATCATTTAAGAGTAGATTTCACACCACACGGTAAATATTTAGTCGAATTTAATATGTTCGTTACTTATATGAGCAACCTTCGTTCCCCAAATGTGACGGAATTTTTACAACGTGATAATTTAAAGTTAATTTTGTCACCCATTGTTTGTGATGATTTTGGGGGATAGTAAAACGAACATTCCTCACATATTGTTTTTATTTATAGACGCTTTTTTATATTATTTACAAGAGTTTATTATAGGCCGCGAGAGTGCTGAGGTCCCAACCGGCAGTTGGGTCGTATCCGTGGCGTTGGCGTACGCAAAGGGTTGGTTCTTACGATCCGGTGGGGGCCGAACAGTGTTTGCAAGACGCGCTGGAGATGTTTTTCAGTCGGTGACGCTGCTGCCGGTCTCACGGGGGATGGAGATTCACCGAACAGCTCTTTCAGGAATCGTGCTAGGGGTTTTCGGCGGGCCGGTGGCAATGGGGACAGAGGTTCTGGTACCGGCATTCTTCGGCGGTAAGCTCGCCACTGGTTCCGATAGTGCTTTTTCTGAGGTGGCGATCGAACGATGTTGGTGCTGGTCCTCCTAGGTGCCATAGGCCTAGGTCACGTAGTTGTCGAATGTGGCTCACGATTCGGCAAGATCCTATGCCTAGCGGCAAGCACTGTTCAATGTTGGCCAAGGTTTTTAGGTAGCAGCAAGGCCAGTTTGAAGGTTTTCAAGTAGCGGTAGCGAACTGTCCTGGACTGGCGCGAGGCACGCTTTTATCCCCCAGGGATTGTGCGCGGGGGGTGGTTCCTCCTAAAAAAAATCGCGTGATTTGGCAGGGCTCAGGTTTCTGCATTACGCTAATTTGTTCGCTTCGCGAAAACACTTTGCATTTCGATATTGGGCTAACTATTTTGCTTCTTGGAAGTACTTTGCGTCCCGACAGTTTGTATGTATTTTCTACAGAGTGTTAAGAATATTTTGAAATATGGTGCAAGCGATGGTCACGCATGACAAATTAAAAAGTGTTAAAATGGGTTTCTACTTACATTGCAGTAGCTAGAATTTTCGTTGCTCCTAGGCTTGAGCAGTTAAAAGTGCTCGCAATGTTATCTTGGTGGAAAACGGTGATCAACATTCAGAGAAAATGGCTGTTGTTTTAAGAGATGATTGTTTGATAATACTACCATATTCATGCAGCATTGAAACTGCTGCAATTTAGATCATTGTGTACGACCGTTTTTAAATGAAAAAAGTTTCTTTCTATTTGGGTACCCCATACCTTAACCGATGAGCAGATAGAACGTAGAAATGGGAAAACTCTTATGTGAACATAAATCCCTCTTTATTTTTATGGTGTGCCCAACAAGGGCCTTTTGATGAACAGGGACGCCAAGTGTGCCCAGATTTCTGAGGAAATGTGAAAAAGTTGGTCAAACGACTGGTTTCCAGGAATGCATAAGTTCATATAAAAAATAAAAATTTAACACCCTATATAAATGCTTTTGTAAATCATGTGGTGGCAGTTTACTTACAATTTTAATTTTATCCAGCAAAATATGCAAACTAGTATACGAAATATATAAACTGCGCTGCGTAATCCTTTGTCATCAGCAATATTTGCATTTGAGCGATCATTGCAATACTTGCCACCGTACTTTACACAAGACTGCATAAACTTCGAAATTCCTTTTATCTTTTCTACGAATTTTCTTGTGATAATTTTATCTTTGTACTTTCTGATCCAATCTTTTTGTTGAAGTTGCCTAGAATTGTTTCGTTATATACCTCTGATGCAAATAATATTGTGTGTGTGCTTAAATAAATGTTACTAATTTTTAGCAGTAATATTCTCAGTGTTTTCTTTTTATATACAATATGGTAGGTTCTGCTTTTCTCGTTATTAAATTTGCCCCATTTTCTAACTTCTCTTCATATAGCAAGTTATTCTTCTCAATCCGGGCTTTAATTTTGTTGATTTTTAATTAGTTTTTAGTGTCTTTACATTGTTTGTTATAATATTAATTTTTATTTTGTTTTACTTGGCTTGCACGTACAAATTTTTTTGGAAATTGAGAGATTATGAGGTATCTTACTCTAAACTAGGAAGCGTTTGTACGATTCTTTTGTACATTTTTTCCATATTGTTTTCTGCCAAGACTTTTTCCTTGCAATTGTGTCATTAAAGTTTTCGCCCATGTATATTTTACTTTATTTATTTTTATTTGTCTTTTAATGCAGAAGTACTGCTACCGTCTGATCTGTTTTTTATTTGCAACGTCATTTTAGAATTTTCTAATTGCAACTTCTTCTTTCTTATTTTTCACATCCTAATGCGTATCTCATAATTTCTTTGTTTTGTCTAATTTGAACTTCTCGTCTTGTATATTTTATTTATATTACAATGTGCTAGTGTATTTTTCCGTCAATTGTTAATTGGTACTCTGTGCTCTTCATTTTCTACCTCTTTTAAATCAGATAGTTTTGTTCTTTCAAAAACTTATTTTAATTTATAATGTTATAAGCAAAAGCCCGTGAGGGGTAACTAGTCCCCCATCGGGCACCTCCCCAGGTGGCGGATAGGGGAATGCTCACCAGATATGACGGGTACCGGGGAAATAAAATACCCGGGGCGGACCAAAACTAGTAGGTATTGGGAAGCAGCATGTACCTCAACTGGACTAAGGCGGAGGAGATGGAATTGCTTACTCCCAGATAGTCATAGGCGACGGCCACATAATGGCCCTACCGGTTATGATACTGCGATGAGGAAGGCAACGGAAAACCACCTCATTACTTATTTCCTAGTACAATCATCATGGCTGAGAACAAGAATCCCCGGGTCAGCTATGAAAATTGCAACATGGAATGTGCGAAGTATATTTGGAGCAGGAAGACTGCAAAATGTAACCAAAGAGATGAATCGACTACAGCTGAACATTCTCGGAATTAGTGAAGTACGGTGGCCAGGATCTGGTAAAATAAAAACAGATAATGGAGTAATGTACTACTCAGGCGTAATGAAGCAAAACACCAACATGGAGTCGGAATAATAGTCACCAAAGAAACTAACAAAAGCGTCACTAGTTTCACACCACTATGTGAAAGAGCAATGTTAATACAACTATGTGCTACAGTAGGTAAAATAAATATAATCCAAGTCTATGCACCTACCAATGAAAAAAACGCGGATGAAGTACAAGAATTCTATGAACAAATAGACACCATTCTATCACTAATCAAAAAGAGCGATGTGACATTAATAATAGGAGACTTTAATGCCAAAATTGGAAAAGGAAGAAGTGGAGAACATGTTGGAGAGTTCGGTCTTGGAATGCGAAATGATCTAATTTTGCCAAGAAAAAGAATTTATAATAGCCAACACATTCTTTAAACTGCCAGATAGAAGGTTATGGACTTGGAAATCACCACAAGACACACCACAGAATATTTACCGAAATCAAATTGACTATGTTTTAATTAGAGAACGATACAGAAATAGTATAAAGTCGGCAAAAACATATCCAGGGACAGATATAGCGTCTGATCACAATCCTGTTGTCATAAAAATGCATATAAAACTTAAGAAGATACAAATAACAAAGAAGACAAGTAGAATAGAAGTGCAACACCTGAAGGAAGAAACATAAGAACACAAGTTAAAAATGAAGTAAATAACAATTTAAGCAACATGGGAAGACACTCCTTGGATAACAACGACAACATAGACTCAAGATGGCATACCATAAAAGATGCGATAATGAAACCACCGAAAGAAATACTCACCGAAAGAAAACCAACAAAGAAAAAACGGTGGATGACAGACGAAATCTTAGAGCAGATGGAAGAGAGAAGAAAAAGTAAGATAAAAGAGGACGGCAAATACAGTGAAATCCACAAACTGATAAGGAAAAAAATTAAAATGGAAAAAGAAAATTGGGTAAAACAAGAATGTGAAGAAATAGAAAAGGCACTACAGAAACACGATATGTTCAACGTACACAGAAAGATCAAAGATGTCACAGCTACATACAAGAAGAGACAATCAAACATTTTAAAAGACAAACAAGGAATAATTATACTAGATGTAAAACAAAAAATAGAAAGATGGAAAGAATATATTGAAGAACTATTCGCCGATGACAGAAAGGAAGACTATAAAACTATTGAAGGAGAACATGGCCCCAAAATAACAAAAGAAGAAGTCATTAAAGCATTTGAAACATCAAAATGCGGTAAAGCAGCTGGACCAGACGAAGTTCCAATTGAACTAATTAAACTAATAGACGACGACCAAGTAAATATTCTTGTAGATTTATACAACACCATATACTCAACTGGTATAATACCGAAAGAATGGCTGAATTCAACGTTTATTACAATACCAAAGAAAAACAACGCAAAGGAATGTTGTGAACATAGAACGATAAGCTTAATGAGCCACACGCTTAAAGCCTTTCTAAAGAACATACACGCAAGAATATATAAAAAACTAGAAGTAGATATTAGTCAGACACAGTTTGGCTTTAGAAATGGTTTTGGAACAAGAGAAGCATTGTTCACACTAAACATACTAATACAGAGATGCAGAGATATTAATAAAGAAGTATACGCATGCTTCATAGACTACGGAAAAGCGTTCGATAAAGTTAGACACGATAAACTAATGAAACTCCTAAAACAAAAGAAAATAGGCGTAGAAGACATGCGGATAATTGCAAACTTATATTGGCAACAAAAAACAACAGTAAAAGTAGAAAATCAGCTGACAGAAGAAATAAAAATACAGAGAGGAGTTCGGCAAGGTTGTATTCTTTCGCCCATGCTGTTCAACCTATACTCGGAAGCAATATTTCGAGAAGCACTAATGGAAGAAAACGGTGGTATAGTAGTAAACGGAAAGATAATTAACAACATACGTTATGCTGATGATACTGTACTTTTAGCAGATAATATTCCAGATTTACAGAGACTTATTGAACGGACAAATGACATCAGCAGAAAATATGGTCTCCGAATGAATTTAAATAAAACTAGATACATGGCAATCACAAAAACGCCAGTGAACATTTCTGACATTAGAATAGATAATGTGAGTATAGAGAGAGTAAACAAATATAAATACCTGGGAACATGGGTTAATGATAATTGGGAATACACAAATGAAATAAGGACACGTATTGAAATGGCTAGAGCCACATTTGTAAAAATGAAACAAATTCTAACCAAAAGGGATTTAAGCTTGGAAATACGGATGAAGACAACCAGATGCTATGTTTTCAGTGTTCTCTTATATGGAATGGAGGCATGAACCCTAAATAAAGAAATTAGCAGAAAAATAGAAGCATTCGAACTCTAGATATACCGGCGAATATTGAAAATATCATGGATGGATAGAGTGACAAACGAGGAGGTACTACGACGAATGAAGAAGAACAAAGAACTTCTGTATACAATAAAGAAAAGAAAGCTGGAATATTTAGGCCACGTAATGAGAGGGAACAAATACCAAATTCTACAACTGGTAATACAAGGAAAGATACATGGAAAACGAGACGTGAGAAGAAGAAGAATATCCTGGCTTTAAAACCTACGCCAGTGGTGCGACTGCACGTCAAGAGAATTGTTTAGAGCAGCAATGTCCAAAGTTAGAATAGCAATGATGATCGCCAACATCCGATAGGATACGGCACCTAAAGAAAAAATAAGCAAAAGTTGATAATTTTTATTAAGAAATTCTGCTTGCATTATTCTCTTCAGTTACAAATAAACACTTCAGCTTAAAATATTTTTACGCATCGAATATTGCTAAACATATTTATAGATATAGTCGTACACGTTTTCTTTTCAAAGGAGGCATAAGTAAATATACGAAAAAACCTAATAATAACGATTATATCACATGTAAGAATATTGTCAACATGACATATCTTTTATTACAAAAGCAATAAGTTAGTAAAATATAAAAAAAATAAAAATTTATTTTCAATGGTAAAGAAAAATTCCAAAAATTTTTTTCTAAATGTTCCATAATTTTCAAGAAATATTTACAAAATAAAATAAGTGCTTGGCTAGTACAGCTTTCCTGTCAAATTTATCTTCGAATCGCATATTTACACTTGCTGAGCTCTTAGGTGGTAACTAAAATATTCAAAGACAACACAGTTTCTTGGAGTCGATTATTATAGTGCACTTAATTTATAAAATTTATAAGCACTCACAATATTCACGTATTGCTTGAAGTTAAAAACGTCTTAACTGCTGTCTTAAGTTAATAATAATAAAAGTAATCGATGTTATCTGTATCGTAACGGGCTGACAAATAGTCCACTAGTAACCTATGTCAAAACCACCCCTTGCTTCAATTTTATACATGTAATAGTTAACTATGGGTATTTAATTAATCACTCATTAAAAGTTAGAAATAAAATCAAAAAAAAACATTAAAATCATTGCTAGTACTGATTTTTACCTACAATTTATTAAACTATTTCAGAGAAGATAAAATAGCATATCATATATATCAAAATAAGAGCATGAAATATACAGAATAGTAGGGTAAGAGATCATGGGGTAGAAGCAAATTATGAAACGTCAACTTGCAATTTTTTTATTTAGCAATTAACAATGCACCTAATATTTAGGGTTAATTAACATTTTGTTTATGACCTAAAATGCTAATATATTTATTAGTCTGAATATTTCCATCCACTTATTTTATCTTCTGAAATATTTTGGTTGCTACAGTGTACACTGTGTTACACTTCACTCTAGAATCTCTTTTGAGTCTGCGGACATCTTGGCTGTGGAAGTTATAGAGCTCCTAGATTTGGATTTATAACGCTTCTCACTGTTTTTGGAACTTCTAAATGCAAGCAACTAGATAAATTTGTACTGGTCATACGATCCGTTTCTTCCAGAAATTAGAATATATTTCCTGAATGGACAGTAAAGGTATCTGCTTTTCGCTTGTTTGTTCTTGCCCAAGATTAGTTTTTTTTTTGCAGAACAGTGTCGGTCTATTAATTTTACTTGAGCTCTTTCATAGTTCCATAAGTGGTAAGTGCTTTGGTCTTGTTATTTACTTAAGATTCGCATTGAGCGATTTTTATTAATTCTCCTTCTATCTATCCAATATTAATGGCAAGAGTGAAGACGTGTTCGATGTCGCTCTAGCAGTGATATCTAATACGAGATTGCGAGTACGTGTAAAACGCGAAGTGAAGTGTGATAAGGATCCTGCCGAGAAAGTGCAACTGCCTGAAAATGTGATTGTACTCTGCTCGGTAAGATAACAAGCTAATCATTTTTCAGCAGTGCAAATATGCACACAGCAACAATATATCTCCCGCTAATACAACGACCTCCAACACCAGCTGAGGCTTTATTATCTCAGCAAAACCAGATTCTTGTACAAGAGAATCAATTAAAAACTCAAAATGAGCTTAATTTGTCAAACGCTTGGCAACAATCCCTCGCAACCATCGAAACTCTACAGGATAATATCAACCAGCTAATGCAAAGGGTAAAAAGCATCGAGAACCCAGTGGCGGCACCCAAAGCAGAGCAAGTAACTGATGAAAAAGTCGAATATCACACCGACGAAAAAGAATTAGCCAGAGAAACAAACTGGATAGTTCAGAAATCAAGACATAAAAACGGAAAGCAATTGCGTCCCCGGAGATCTCTCACAGCAGCAATCAACAACCGCTAAACAATCAGACAATAAGTCGAAAGAGAGAAAACACCCTACCTCCACCAATAAATCTGGTGAATATAAAAGAATACCAAACTGTACATGACATATTGCAAGCAGCAAAGGTTAGTTATAGAGTAACCGCTTTGAATAATGATGTATTTAAGATCAACGTCTCAGATGAAACGCAATACCGTAGTCTGATCTCAACTCTACGCAATTACGATGTTGAATATTACACCTATGAAGACAAACAAAACCGACCCATAAAAGTTATGGCCAGAGGTATACACCCGACGTGTTCAATAAAATGATCACAGAAGACTTAAAAGAAAGAGGATTTAAAATCGTAAATGTTACTAACATTATGAAAAAACGAAAACAGAGAATGGCATCATCACTAAGCCACTGCCTCTATACATGTTAGATTTTGACAAATCAGAAGATATTAAAGATATTCACAAAATTAGTATGATTGCAGGATTGAGGGTAAAAATTGAACCTCTACGTAAGAAAACAACCCTTATCCCGCAATGCAAAAAGTGCCAGGCGTATGGACACACCCAATCCTTCTGCCACAAAGAGGCAAGGTGCGTAAAGTGTGCAGGACCTCACGCTACTAAGGACTGGAAGTTAACTAAACCTGCAAAAGCTAAATGCGTCAATTGTGGAGAAGCTCGCCCGACAAACTATCGCGGGTGCGTAGTCGCAAAGGAACTTCAAAAACGTAGGGAAAAAACCCTACAAGAAAACAAACGAAACAACCGAAGAACAACTAATGCCCAAGAAACGGCACCAATAAAGAAAACGCTGCAAAATTTTCCAACCTTACCTAAGGCTAGTACGGCTGTGCAAAATAGCTCAACAGGTACCAGATACGCACGAATGGCAAAAGGTAAAACTCAACAAGGCAAGATCGAAGAAGCTAATATGGATGTAATCAACAAAACATTGCAAGCAATTCTTGGAAAACTTGAAAAGCAAGAAGATTCCATAAAGTCTATCTTAACTAGAGTGACGAAACTAGAAAATAGCAATAGGGTCGCGCCCATAACTAGGAAATAAAAATGGCTATGTCAATTAGAATAGCAGCATGGAATGCAAATGGGCTTCTCCAGCACGGCCATGAATTAGAACTATTCCTCTGGGATCAAAAAATAGACATCTGCCTAATTTCTGAAACCCATTTTACTAAGGAAAACTACCTAAATATAAAAGGGTACAAACTATGCCACACCCCCCATACAGATAATACAGCAAGGGGTGGATCGGCGGTATTATTAAAAGATAACATAAAACATTATGAATAAGTAAACTACAATACTCGCGAAATACAAGCAATAGCGGTAAAAATCCTCACAAAGTCCAAGGATTATACAGTTGCTGCAATATACTGTCCACCAAGGTACGCACTAGAAAAAGATGACTTTATAAGGCTTTTCCAAGAGCTAGGAGATTAATTCCTATTAGGAGGTGACTTCAACGCCAAACATACCCACTGGGGATCCAGACTTGTCACTACTAAAGGAAAACAGCTATATGAAGCGATCAAGCAAGCTAAATGCGTATGTCATTCAACTGGCAAACCAACATACTGGCCGTCAGATAGCAACAAAATACCAGATCTGATAGACTTCTTCATACTGAAAAGCGTATCTTCCAACTACATTGGTATTGAAGATAACTACAACATGTCATCAGACCACTCCCCCATTATCCTGACACTAAGCGAAACAATAATCAATAAATCACCTTCACCATCACTAACAAACAAATGGACTGACTGGGATGGATTTAGAGCAGAAGTAGAACAGCGTATCAAACTAAATGTTCCACTAAGATCAATTGAGCAGCTAGATGAACAAGCAGAGCGGTTTTTAATCGACCAGCAGCAAGCCGCATGGAGCAATACCCTGAGCCAAAAAGAAAAACAATTGGCGTGAACTACCCTAGGAGATCAGAGAACTTGTCTCAGCGAAATGAAAAGCACGGAAGAAATGGCAACAAACCAGAGCTCCGGCAGACAAACAACTGCTAAACCGGCTAAGCCAACAACTCAAAGAAGAGATCCGTTCTGTTAAGAATGAAACGTTCACTGAATTTCTAAAGGGACTAACAGACGATAAAGATACCGAATACTCTCTCTGGAAAGCCACAAGGAGATTAAAGCGGCCTCATAATCATAATCCACCCATTCGTAAAAATGATGGCGGATGGGCTAGAAAAGACGAGGAAAAAGCAGAAATATTTGCTGAACACTTAGCGAATACATTCCAACCACATCCAGCTGATGACAATGAGAACCTACCAGAGATAAACATCAGGGAGGACAGGGTCATATTGCCAGTAACTCCAAAAGAAATTTACAATGAGATACAAAAGAATCTCAGTGCCAAAAAAGCCCCCGGCTATGACTTAATAAGTGGACAACTGTTAGAGGAACTACCAGAAAAGGGTATAATGAAGCTTACGCATCTATTCAACGCTGCGCTACGACTACAGTACGTACCGCTGCAGTGGAAAGTTGCGGAAGTTATTATGATCCCCAAATCAGGGAAGCCACCCAATGAGAAAGCATCTTACCGCCCGATTTCACTACTACCAAACATATCCAAACTGTTCGAAAAACTGCTTCTGAAACGCCTCAAGCCAATTATTGAAGAAAAGCAGCTCTTTCCAACTCACCAGTTTGGATTTCAGAACAAACATTCGACCATTGATCAAGTGCACTGATGTAATTGAAAGAACCCTAGAAGAAAAAGAAATATGCGCAGCGATATTTCTTGACGTGGCCCAAGCTTTTGACAAAGTATGGCACGAGGGCCTCGAATACAAAATAACTAAAAATCTGAATAGGCAGATGAGCCACATTCTGATATCATACATCTCTGGCCGACAGTTCAGAGTGAGATATGGCGAAGAATACTCCAAACTAAAAGCCATTGCCGCAGGTGTACCGCAAGGAAGCGTCCTTGGGCCAGTTCTATACTTGCTTTATACTAGTGACACCCCCATGAGTGATGGAGTGACGACAGCCACATTTGCTGACGACACTGCATTACTGGCCACAAGCAACGAAATAGAAGTAGCTACTAATAAACTACAATTAGCCGTCAACAACGTCACCAGGTGGACCAAGAAGTGGCGAATTAAACTAAACGAGGCGAAGTCTACCCATATAAACTTCACCAATAAAAAAATAAACTACTTGACTGTAGTGATCAATCAGCAAACAATTCCTTACGCTAACACAGCTAAATACCTGGGTATGACACTAGATGCCAAGCTCAGGTGGAAAGCACATATAAAGAAAAAACGCGAAGAACTTTGCATTAAATTCAGAAAAATGTGGTGGTTACTTGGACGACATTCCGAGCTGTCTCTGCATAACAAACTATTGTTGTATAAACAAATTCTAAAACCAATTTGGACTTACGGTGTGCAGCTGTGGGGATGCACAAAGAAATCTAATGTAAAAATTATTCAAACCTTTCAAAACAAAGTACTGCGCAGCATCGTCAACGCTCCATGGTACATTAGAAATGAAGACATCCACAGGGACCTAAAAGTGCCTATGGTCAGTGAGGAAATTAAACGGTTTGCGAAAAAACACGAAACAAGACTACATGAACATGTGAATGTCGAAGTGCTACAATTACTCGACAACAGTGGACTTATACGTAGGTTAAAAAGGCAAAAACCTTTTGAACTAGTGTAAGTTAAGTTAAGTGAATTATGAGCAATTAAAACATGTGAACAAAGTGTTTTTAACATATGTGGATTGCGCCAATGGGAGTACATCCACCAACTACTAAGACTTACCTAGATTTAAGACTTTAAACTTGAATTTAAGTGAGAATTTATTAAGAACAAATTGCTAGATAGTATTTACTAGTTACAATGTATACGCTTAGTGCTTGTTAAATAAAAAAAAATTCTCCTTCTGAGTTATAAAGTATAATGGTCTAATCTATGTTCTCTTTTGTTCTGGATCCTTTCCTTATTAAATCTGAAATTTTAGCGTAATTGTTCCTGGTCGACTTTTTTCTTATTTTTGGTGTATTATTCCATGCTGCTTACTAAATTCCCCTGTTTCATATTTTAACTACCTTTAGTTTGAATTGGTAGAGTTAACATAATCCTTTCGTTTAATTTTAGAGAGTCTTTCCAATGTGTGAATCTTTGGGTTGAATTCTTTGGTGACCCTTTCTTCCCCTATTTAAGAAATATAGGTGAATGGTCACACATAAAATTCCCGTAGTCTAGTGTCTCCATAAAAGATACATATTTTTCTTTAAAAACAAAATCCAAGAGGTCTAAGGCTTTTTCGTTATCTTTTGGCCAATACGTTGAATAAAGATCGCCATGAAGTTACATAATTGCACAGTAAAAGGCTTTTGTCTGTTTTGGCATGGGAATCTTGCTATGTAATAAATATTTCGCCTAAGATAAAAAAGCTTATATAACATTCTTCTGCAATATGTGCTGCTGGGTTTTAATGCCTATATGTGTTACACCTGTCTCGTATTTTTCTTTTAGTTGTAATAGCTGCTCCTATTCTAGCTTCATTCTGTGAATGCAAGGTATGATAAACTTGATAACATTCGTTGGATATGTGTGGCATATATGGACATACTCATATATGGACATTTTCGGTTTCCAGTAAGAATCCTTAAGATTGTTAGCCATGACTAATATATGGTTTTGAACGTTGAGTTTTCTAGTCTAATTAATCTTTCTAAGATTAATGTTAAAATATTTATTGTTATCTTCCCTATTCTTTCATCCGTTTTAAAATCTGTTGATGAACTGTACGTCAATGCCAAAATAAAGTTGTTAAGTTTTATTCTTTGTTGTTTGGACGTAAAACATACTATTATTTATCTATATTTGTTCTATTTTCAACACCTTCCGTGTTAACATGTCTTTTTGAGATTCGATCTTTTATTTCTTAATTTTTGAAAAGCTGTTGCTGTACCAAAGCACTTAGGTTTTGTATCTTTTGTTTTTTTGCACTGTTTATATTTGGTATTGCGATAATAGTTTAGATTATTTTAAATGCTTTAATCTTTACTTCCATGTATAATATTCTGTCAACATTACATATATATTTTTAATAGCTCTATCTTTACTGAACGATATCACTGAGAGGGGTAACGGCGTCTTTCGTTTGAGTAATTTTCTCTCTCATTATAAATTTTAGCTTTTAGGCCCCCAAAATTTTGTTCAGTTTAGCATGCCCAACACAGTTTTCTTATGATGACCTTAATCGGTCTTGTTTGTTTATTTTCAATAAATACCGTCGAAGAATGTTAAAAAATTGTGATTCATTCTACATTAAGCTTTACGTTAGCTCCTAAAAGTGTAGTTGCCTTGTAACTAATTTTATTTCTGAAGAGTTTTAAATAAATTATTATAGTTCTGCAACTTATCGATTATGACTGGTGGTGGCTTATTTTTTGGGTGAGTGGCTATTTTATTGTATCTACCTTTAGACTGTTTTACTTTTTATTGAAAAACGCTAGCCTTCAACTATAATTTTTTTAATGATTAGCCATTTTAAAGATAATTTAAGTTAAAGATCTTAAAACTTATGGAATATTTATGACTACGATAAAAAATTAAAAAATAATCCTAAAAATTTAGTAGCTTTGCAATTATTTAAAACGATTCTTGGTCAACAAAATATAAAAAGAGTATTTACGTATTGAAAGTAGACAAAGATTAAGCGTAAGCGCCGTCATTGTTGCAATTTATTTACGCAAGCACTTTGCAATATTCAACGAACTTAAAAAGTTCGTTACTGAATTCTATATGTCTGTCGGTCTGTCGGTCGGTCTGTCTGTCTGTCTGTCTGTCTGTCTGTCGCTGTCACAAAATAATGGATTTTTTAAAATTTTAAAATGGATTCTTATAGGAAATTTAGGCTGATTTTAAAATCGAAATCAAAAAGTTTCTATCTCGAATAGTTTTCGAGATATTCAACTTCGAACTTCGGGAAAATTTTGACATTGCGATTTTATGAGTAATTCTTAAAGAAAATTTTACGCTGATTTCAATAATGAAATCGAAAAATTCTATGTCGAATAGTTTTCGAGATATTCGACTTCGAATTTGAAATTTTTCGACATTACGATTTAAATGTGATTCTTATAGGAAATTTTACGCTGAATTCGAAAATGAAGTCGAAAAATTCTATGTCGAATAATTTTGAGATATTCGATTTCGAATTTTCCCGAAATTCGAAATCGAAATGGAAAGGTTATTTAAGTTCGTTCTGGGATTGCTTACAGAGCAATCTCTTCGCCAGCCCCATGTTTTTTAAATGTTTTTGATCAAGCTGTACTACATTAACCAGAAACTATACACGACAATTGTCAACAATTTCCTCCTTATTCATCTCGTGCTAGACCTGATTGGTGTGCTGCGACGATGTTTTTGTCTGAAGCAGATGAAACACTAGCACCAACGTGTAAAAGACCTAACATTCTTTTAGTAGCAAGCCTTTTAAAATTCACACAAGTTTCTTGACCACCTGATGGCACTGTTTGCCAGTTTGGTCACTTACACTGCCAATGTGCGAGGGAAAGTCGTCCAGGTGAGATTCCAACATATGGACATTTTATAAAGTCTAATCTATTACTTTAGCTATATTGGAACTCAAATAGGTACAAAAGTATTTTGTTTTAAATTTTGAATTAGTCAAAAACACCTAAGAGTGCAAACTTTAGAATTATTTTGCTAAGAATCGCTTAATGGATTTAAAAACAAATTTTAGGTTAAAAATCAGCAACCAAAAATAAGTAAAATAGTTTTGTTACTAAACAATTTAAAATTCATTGTAGACATGTGTAATAAATAACTTGAATGTTACAACATTCAACAGCTACACAAAAAATAAAAATAAAGAAAAATCTTTAATAACTTGCAGATTTTATTGGTTGTAACAAAATGAAGCTTTAATTCTTTTTACGATATTTAATTCTCTTTTGACGGTAGCGGATAGACACTCTCTACGAACCCGGTAGAGATAGGTCTGTCCCAGGGAAGCGACCCTGCCTACGCGAGCCTTGGTTCTCCCTCAATTCCCAATACCGAGGGAAATCATGTCCTAACCTTGTAATCATAACCACACCACATTCAGTCCTACCCATATCCTACCCAACTCGCCAAGACGCCTGGCAAGCGTGGCGTTTTACTGCCAATTACTCCCTAATGATAATGATAATGTCGAACTCCAGAACGAAATTACCCCAGGTTAGTAAAGCGAACAGCTCACAATCTAACCCTGATGCGTCAGGCTGCCACAAGGATTCTGGGGCAAGATTTCGACTTTGAAATGTAAACACAAATCAATACAGATAATCAAACTATGGATTGCAACGTACAATGCTCGTACACTCAGAACGGATGATATGATTATAGAGATGGAAGAGGAACTAACAAAAACAATTGGGATATTGTTGGAATAAGTGAAATTCGAAGAAAAGGAGAAGAATGGATTAAGCTCAAGTCAGGAAACACGCTAATACACAAAGGCGGAATAGATGGAACCACGGCAGGAATCGGACTGTTCGTTAACAAAAATGGACACCATATATAAAAACCTTTAAATCAGTATCAGAAAGAGTTGCTTATATAATTCTAAAATTACGGCAACAATAAAGATCAAAGTTATACAGGTATACGCCCTACTTCCTCCCACACGGACGAAGAGATGGAATTGTTCTACGAACATCTAAAAATATCTATGCAAACGGATCCCTCAGGTTGGACCATCGTTATGGGGACTTTGATGCCAAATTAGGCAAAAACAAGAACCCGATGAAGAATACATGGGTAATTTTGGAATAGACCAAAGAAATGAAAGAGGAGACATGCTAATGAATTTCATGAACGAGCATAAACTATATGCTATGAATTCCTTCTTTAAAAAAGATCCAGTCGAAAATGGACCTGGATATCACCATCCGGAAATACAAAAACGAAATAGATTATATTTTGACAAACAAAAACAAAAATAAATGACGTTACCGTACTAAACCTATTTAATACGGGGAGTGACCACAGACTGGTAAGAGCTGTACTGACTATTAATAAAAGAACAGAAAGAAAACAATTAATCGGGAAAATTCAATTAAACTGACAGCAGAAGAAATAAAAAGAAAGGGAGAGGCGTATAGAAATAATAAACAAACAGTTAACTAATGATGATATCGATGACAAAATACTCACAATAGATGAAGTAAATAATAAAATAACTACAATAATTAACACTTCGATAAAAGAACTACGGAGAATTATACCACGCAAAAGAACAGAGATATTATTAATGCAGATATCAAGAGTCTAATGGAAAACGCAGACGACTAGCAAAGGAAAATAAAAGAATAACAAAAAGAATTTAAGCAAGTGAATAAACAAATAAGAAAGCAGATAAGAGTACATAGAAGACAAATACAAGAACAACAAATTAATGAAGTAATAAAGAAAACCAAGGAATGAAAATACTTCAACAAAAATGAGAAAGAAAGAAACGTACGCATTACGTAACAAAGATGGTATAATAATAATCCACGACAGAGATGAAATTCAAAAATTATAGAAGAGTTTTACACCGAATTATATGAATCCAAAGTACATCAAGAAATAGAAGACAATGCCATTAGAACTATAAAGATTCAAAACGTGGGATCCGAAGAACAACCCGATATAACCATAGAAGAAGTGAAGAGCACTATGAGAGAATTCAAATTTAATAAAGCTACAGGAGATGACGAAATATCAATAGATATGATCAGAGAGGCTGGGGATAATTTAATATCAAAATAGCAAAACTATTAAACACATGCTTAAAAACGACTCAAATACCCAAAACCTGGAAAAACTCAAACGTCATATTATTATACAAAAAAGGAGAAAACACAAAACTTGAAAATTATAGACCCATCAGTTTATTGTCATATTTGTACAAATTGCTAACAAAGATTATTACCAACAGACTAGGAAGAAAGCTGGATGAGTATCAACCCCGGGAACAGGCGGGATTCAGGAAGGAGTACAGCACTATAGACCACCTATTAACAATAAAAATAATCATCGAAAAATCAAACGAATATGGATTCCCCGTATGCATGGCCTTTGTAGATTATGAAAAGGCGTTTGATACCATTGAACACTGGGCAATATATAGAGCATTAGCAAACAGTCGAATAGATCAAAGATACATACAACTCATACAACAACTAAACGAGGAGTCACAGCAACATATACATTACACGCGAAAACTAACCCAGTACCACTTGCAAGAGGAGTGCGACAGGGTGATACACTGTCGCCGAAACTCTTACCCTAACACTGGAGGACGTGTTCAAGAAGATAGAATGGCCAGATAAAGGAATAAATGTAAACGGAGGCGGCTTACTAACACCTACGCTATGCTGATGATGTCATACTACTCGCGGAAAATTTAGAAGACTTGAAAGAAATGATCATTGATCTAAATAGAGAGTCAAACAAAATAGGATTAAAATGAATTTAAGAAAAACAAAAGTAATGCACCCTGGTCCAGATGTAGAAATTAGAATTGACGATTCTCAAATTGAACGAGTAGAAGAATATATATATACCTAGGCCAAAGAATAGAACTAGGACGAAGCAGTGAAAAGAAGGAAATAAAAGACGAATAAAAAGTGGATGGATCGCATTTGGAAGACTATCCTTCATTTTGAAAAACACAAAAATAGATCAACGCCTGAAAACAAAAGTATTCGAACAATGTATTTTACCGGCCATGACATATGGAGTAGAGAATTGGGCAACAACAAAAAGCAACATAGAATCAATGAGAATAGCATAAAGGGGAATGGAGAGAGCAATGTTAAATATAACAAGGAGAGATAAAGTTAGGAATGACAGAATAAGAGCAATTACAAAAGTGACAGACATTGGTATTAAGATTGCCCAATTAAAATGGAGTTACGCAGGACACGTGGCGAGAAGTGACAAAAATAGATGGAACCGTAAAATAATTGAATGGAGACCGTACGAGCATAAGAGAGAAGAGGACGACCACCTATGCGTTGGTATGATGATTTTAAACGTACAGCTGGACTAAATTGGATCCAAATCGCACAAAATCGTGATAGGTGGAAGGAGTTAGGGAAGGCCTACATCCAAAAATGGATTTAATTAATTACATAATTAATTGGGCTTAGGAGAAGAAGAAGAAGAGAAGAAGAAGAAGAGAAGAAGAAGAAGAGAAGAAGAAGAAGAGAAGAAGAAGAATTCTCTTTTGCAGAATAATTGTTACCAAAAGAATTTTACTTTGTGTTACATTTATTGTTTCGCTTTTACAATTACTTTTCGAACTGATAGGGCTGTTTTGTATATAAAATACAAAAACAATAACGCCGACTTCGATGCGCTACATCCACCCAAATAATTTTAAGCTTTTTCGTCGATGCTGCAACGCTTAAGCCGCCTCTCATAAACCATCGCTGAAGTTAAAACTGATTATGTTGTAGTCCATATCCAGCCGCAAAAAGGCGACTAGACACTCCTGGGAGAGCCAGCAATTTCGAACAAAACCAGCCGCCATCGCGCCCGGCGCTGCCACCAATAATTCGGAATTTGAATGGGCACTAATTCAAAACCCTTCGTTTAACAAAATTGCGGCGCGCTTTGCCCGGTATCTTTCGGTTTCGTTTAGTATCTTCCGCGAAATGCTTATCTGCGCCCAAATACACCGGGCGCACAAAGGGCGGCTTTTTCGGATATTTCAGCTCATACTCGGAGGCATCCGAGATAGCTGGAAATATTCGCGCAGCGGGCCAGATAAATACTTTCCGATTCGGGCGCTTTCATCCGCGAACATCAAACGCGCCGGATGTTGCACATTTTATCGAAATGTTTTAATTCGTTCGATGGCGCGCCGGGCGAGCGGCGCGAAGGAGCCGGCCCAAAGCGCCCACCTTCGCTCTGATGTTTTGATTATATCTGGATAAACCACGAGAGCATTCTTCAGCTCAAAAGCAGGAATGCATCAACTATTCCCGATACCTGGGGCTTGTTCTCGTATGAGTCCTGAATATCCCGCAGGATCAAAGGGTTCAAAGGAGCCACCGCGAGCTAAACTATGCGAAAAATTAATATCTAACCGACGATTATTGTGATTGCCTGCTTTCCCTCGCAAATTATCTCGTTTAGGCGCTGCGTGCTTTGTTGCGCCGGTTTGAGGTTAATTTCAGATCCAAATGGTACGATTGCTGAGCCAGCAGTTCCCAACCGGCAAAAAGCTACAAACTTTCGCAACTACCAAGCCGAATTATATTTGACAAACCCCTAAAAATAACATGGATTATAAAAAGTCACATATATGCTCATATATTCAAAAGTTAATTTTTTTTCTAAATATTATATTGAGTTTCTAACAAAAGAAAGTAACATAAAAGTAATGTATATAAATATAAAGTTAATAAGGGTGCCTTACAACAGGTGCAAAAGCAAAGAACAAAAAGATAGTTATTTGAGATTATATATAAACAACTTTGGGATAAATAAAGAAAGTAAAAACAAAGTAAAAACATTAACATTACAACATAATTAATCGTTAACTTAACCCTAATGTCTTTTTACCCTTTCGGTTGGAGTTGGGTGACTGTGTTTTTCGTCTCTATTATTTTCTATCTTCCGCCAGTTACTATTATGCTTTGCTGCTGCACATTTCACTTCTTCTATCCACATTCTTTTCAGTTTTTCTTTCTGATTCTTTTTATAAGGTTTTGCTTTGAATGCGCTTCTTGCCGTTTTCTCCTCCCCATCCTCATTACGTATCCGAATCATCTCAATTTTTCTTTCTCTAGTGTATTTTGTAACGTTTTTGTTTTCAGAATTTTTTTATTTTTCGCAGGAACCTTATTTTGAGCTTTAGATTTTACTTATTTGGTTTTGTATTAGAGTTTATGTCTCGGGCCCGTAAGTGAAGATTGGAGAGGCTGCTTTATAAAAATTTCTTTTTTATTTCTTTTGGTATTTCTTTTTGCCAGCAAGGCGTTCTTTAATTTATTGAGGAATCTTCTTACCGTCCTCATTCTTGCGTATATTTCTATTTTTAATTGCTGCTGCTGAGCACTTAAACTTGTTGACTTGTTCCAATGTTGTTTCTTCAAATTTTATCTGGTCTTTCTTCTTTTGGCTACTTGCAATCATGGCTTTCGTTTTAAGTTTAATAATCTTTATGTTAATTGGTTTTAAGCTGTTGTTATAAATAATTAAGTAGTTTTTTATTAACCTTTTATCTTTTGCAATGATGACCTTATCATCCGCTTAGAACAATCCTTCTAGCTTCCAATGTCCTACTTTATGTTGTATTTCTTGACTCTTTACTTTTTTGATAGCTTTGTTCAAAACTATTCTAATCTTTAAAAGGTTTAGAATGCACCCTTGTTATACTCCTTTTGTGGTTTCACATTTGTGCCCTCTTGTGCTTAAGGTGACAAAGTTTCAAGTCTCTCCATATAGTGTTTTTACTCTTTCTATTATTGTATTATTTTTCTTTCTTTCAAGATTCTCTATATATCTATTCACAAAGGTGGATCTGCCCGTTTTGTCTAATTATGTTTTCAGTTATTTACTGTACTATGAAATGTGCGTCTATCACTCCTCAATTGTAAATCCTCTAAAGTTCCTTTCAGTGTATCTCATAATCTCATTTCTAGGATTCTCACATGTTCTTAGTAAGGTGATTCCTCTGTAATTCTTAAAGTCCTTTACATCTCCTATTTTGTGAATTGAGTTTATTATTTCCATTTTTCAGTCGTCTGATGCATCTTCTGTTCTCAATGTCTTATTCATGATTTTTTCTTCTTCTTCTTCTTCTTTTCCTTATACCCCTTCAGGGTGTCGGATATGAGGTCCAGTCCTTCCACTCCTTCCGGTTCTTTGCCATTCTTTTCATATATGCCAATGTTTTGCCCCTCTTGATACCGATTTCTTCGATCCTTTGTGTCCATCTCTTTCTGGGTCTACCCCTTTTCCTCTTTCGTTCTCCTGTTGACTCTGTGATCTTTTTTAGTAGCGATTGTTCATCTTTTCTTATTATGTGGCCATACCATCTTAGTTGCTTTCTTTCTATAAAGTCCATTATTCCTTCTTGTCTTAGAGTGTGTTTGATTCTTTCGTTCGTCTCTCTATCCCATTTGGTTTTCCCCTCGATTTTTCTTAGGAACTGCATTTCACCAGCATTGATCTTGCTTTCGTGCTTTTTGTTTATGGTCCATGTCTCACCACCATATGTTAATGTTGGTCTTGTTATTGTGTTGTAAACTTTCAATTTCACTTGCTTGTCTATTTCTTGTTTTTGTAATATTGGTTTGTTTATTGCGTAGAATATGTTTCTCGTCTTTTTCATCCTATTTGCTATGTCGACTTCTATTCTTCCGTCATCTGTTATTACGGAGCCAAGATATTCTACTGCTGTGACTACTTCTATTGTAGTCCCGTTTATTTCTATTCTTCTTTTTGTTATTTATAATTATCATTTTTGTTTTGTTAGTGTTTACTTCCATACCCATGTTCTCTATTTCTTCGCTCCATATTTTAACCAGTCCCTTCATTTTATTGTGGGTGTCTGCTATGAGTATTATGTCATCTGCGTACATTAAATTGTCTACTTTGATTGGCCTTAGTTGGTAATGTCCTATTTGTGTTTGCAGATGCTGTGTTTTTGTTCTTGTGTTTAATAAGATTTTGTCCATCAGTGTTATAAGTAGCAGTGGACTAAGGCTATCTCCTTGTTTTATTCCTTTTGTCATGAGGAACGTGTCTAAAGATTCTCCGTTCATCTGCACTTTCCCTTTGACATTCTGGTACATGTTCCTGATATTTCTGATGAGTTTTCTTGGTGTTTGTAATTCTGCCAAATACCTCCACATGTGACTTCTCTTTATATTGTCAAACGCTGCTTTTAAATCTATGAGTGTCACAAACAGCAAGCTTCTTGCTTTCATTACGACAGATGCTATTTAATAATTTCCTGGGGCTTTTCCCACCTTCATTTTTCTGCTTCTTTTATTTTTTCTCCGGTTAAATTGCCTTCTTATGGCCTGTTTTCTATATTTATATTAATACTATCTTTTTTGCGTTTTTTTCATGTTATATCTGAACCTTTTAATAGTTCTTTAAAGTACTATTTCTATCACTTCATTCTTCTGTAACTATTCTTTATCTTAGGTATTTGAAAGTAGAGCCGTTTTTGTCTTTTTGGCATCTCTTATAGCCGCTAAAAATAATTTTTAATTTTTTTAAGCATTCTGTATTTTGTTTTCAAATTCTTTCCAATAATAGAAAACAATAGAATATTTTATCCGAAAAGAGGCAACGTTAATATGTTTCTGCTGAAGTCTGTACAGATCTTTTCGAGTTTACTGAGCGGAGTAGCTAAATTTTGGCTGTATAGTCAACTAGTAGTTTAGAAGAAATGTTACATCCTCTTTGCTGAAGTTATTTTTGGATCTTTTTACGTTAGCTCCTATGCTTCAATTTATATTGCTTCTAATTGTGATTGTTTTTGGTAGATTACACTTGTAAAAATATTTAGAGGGTTCTAGGCGCGTCGTGAAGGAACATTTTAGAAACCTACTCAGCATGCGGACGCGCAGCTGTAAATATTTTAGAAGTAAACGGTTATGTCGGTGTTTAAGCTTATGACTAACGATCAGAAAGGCAGTTGTGTTAAGGTACGCAGAATAATAATTAATGTTACTGCAATAGTTATTGTAGAAAACGTACTATAAAAGTAAGTAATATATGTAAATAGTAGAAATATGTAATCAAACTCATAAACTAGGGTGATTAAAATATGGTGTTGGTTCTGAAGTTACGGGGATAATTTTATTTTAAAGTAGATTTTAATGTGCTGAAACAACAGTGTCTAGATTTTATTCTGTTGTTTTGTATTATTGATGTCTCCTTGCTAGCCAACCAAATAATTTGGAGAGTTTGCAATAAATCTAGATGTATAATTTAGAACAACATTAACTTCTTTGGTATAAGCTAATATATATAAAAAATTAGTAGACAAAAACTAACTAGACATATTATGGTATTTATAATATTTACACACTTGCTTTTGCGATTAATATGCAGGGCGAAATGTAACCAGGCATTAAAAGTTGCTAATATATTTCTAATATAAATTTATTTGAACAAATAATACATATAAGTTATTGCATAAAATAATAAAAGCAAATCTTTAAATTTTATAGTGGATGCCGATGGTGCCAACCAGTTTCTTCTGAAGGAAGCGGTTTGGGATATTTCTAAAAACTTTAGAAATTTGTACCTTTAAGTCCTTTAGTGTGCAAGTCTTTATCTTGTGCACCTCCTGCTTTGTGCAGTCCTACAGGAAAAATTACTTCAAGTGAGATTAGGATTCCTTGGAAGCCCACGTCGCCCTAGCGGCATTCTGGTCTAATCATGCATCCACAATAAGTGCAAAATACTGCAGAATTAGTATTGGCAAGTCTATATATTCAAAAGTAAAATGTTATTAGAAATATAAAACAGGCAAAAAAATATTATTTATATGTGATAATAAAATGAACAAGATTACCACACCTATTACAGATATTCCGGGCCAAACGTAATCCTCAAGCCTCTAGATAAAGGTGTCTGTACTCAAGGTGTTATGTACAAGATGTGGGCCGGTGATTCTTGTTAAGATTCATATCTATGGTTTCTTCAGTTCGCATGAATTTTATACTTTTGCACTCATACTGTAATTATATCAACGAAGGTCCTATAGTAGAAATTAAGAAATGGTTTGGTGAAAATAACGACAATTGGATCTTGTAAAGGCAAAGTTATCGAAGTGAAATATGTATGCAGACATTGAATTAACTATAGTCCAACTAATATTTCGCCAAAAACAGAAAAATTACCACGATATTCTCATGCCATATCTGATGGTTAAATTGGGGTTATCAACAAAATTGTTTCTATCATTTACTAAAAATATATGTATCTATTAAATGATAATCTGTATGACCCAAAACAATTTACTAATAACGTATTGGATTATGTACATTTCAAAATAAACAACCACAAATGCAGCAAACATCGTAGATAATCTGTCATCAAAATAAGTACCTTCGACACTTCCCCAACGTCGTTTTCGTTGTTCAAAACATCGCTTAAAGTCCTCTGTTGTAATCGTCGCTCATTGATAGCAGATTGAAGTAAGCCACAAGCAAATCTAGCATGGTGTATCTTTTGCTCTAGTCTTAGTAGCCGCAGGAAGAATTTTTTTTGACACGTTTTATTCCAAGACTTCTTATATTCCACACACTTTAGTGTTTTCTTCTCCAGTTCATCACCTAGGCCTAATGGGTCGCAGCTCGCACACGTTTAAAATTTTTCAGTGTTTTGCTCAATGCTCATCTACTAAAACGTGAATTGCGCTTAGCAAATTTCTAGAAATCTGTGAATTCTTTGTACCATGCTTTTAAATGCTTCTAAACCATCATAATGGTTTATGTCGCCAAGTGTTTCAACTTCACACAAAATTTAGTTTTGATGTGTGGTTCTAGTCATTTCAAATGCGATTTACTGGCGTCTAATTCCCAACTGACCTGCCCAGTATTGTCGTTCTTATACACACTTGCCGATTACAGTACATTGTCATTGCTGCCAAGTTACAATGTGATCTCCCAAAATGTCTTCATTATATAAGTATCGGCTGGATATTTTTGAGGCAGAAGAATTATTATTGTTGGAAAATGAGAACGCAACCATATTTATTATAAAGTTGGCAACACATATATTCAATTAGGCTCTCTGCTTCTATCTATGATAGACTTGTACGCTTTTAACCTATAAGTAAGTAAAACACGTTCGTTGCATCTTTCTAATAAATCGTTTATTTATTTCCACCTAAATATCAACATGGTAGCAGAGCGTGGTTGATTGCTACTTGTGGAAATAGAAGAAAAAGTAAACGCAGTAAAAACTAAGAAAACCGGCCGGCGTGTTTTTTGTCCGTCATACATTTTGAGATTAACCGGGGCGGCGTGCTCGGTCAGAAATCACGTGTAAATCATAATTACGCAAAGAAGATGTCGAATTCAGGTTACAATTCATTTCATATCGACAGACTAGTTGGAAGAGATAACTATGTCAGTTGGAAGTTTGCAGTCCAGGCATATTTCGAACTCGACGATTTATGGAGTTGTATCACCGGTGCCAATACAAATCAAAGTAAAGAGACCAAGGCGAAATCTAAGTTGATTTTATTACTGGATCCTATCATTTGCGTACATGTTCAGAATGCAACTACTTGTAAAGAAGACTGGGAGAGTTTGGAACAGGTTTTTGATGACAGCGGGTTGTACAGGAGAGTAGCCTTGTTGAGGGACCTGATAACAACTACATTTGATTCTTCTCGAAGCGTAGATGATTATGTGAATAAAATAATGTCGACCACAAGCTCAGGAATATTAAGTTTGACATTGATGATGAATGGCTCGGTACACTGATGTTAGCCGGCCTCCCTAAAGCTTATAAGCCCATGATCATGGGACTGGAGAGCTCTGACATCAAGATAAGTGCTAATTCTATTAAATCTAAACTCCTGCAGGAAGTTCAATGCTTTGATAATTTAGCATTCTTCACAAGGAAAAAGGTCATTCAAAGAAATCAACATGATTCAACAAAGGCCTATATAGGACCGCGATGTTATAATTGTAACAAGCATGGACACTTTGCTAAGAATTGTCGTGCTCCGAAAAAGAAGAATGTAGAAAATACAAAAGGAAAAAAAGGTTTTGTTGCAGCTTTTTCAGCATCTCCTCAGACAACGAATCCGGACCTGTGGTATGTGGACTCGGGTGCCTCCATGCACATGACATATAGATGTTACAAGTCCACCGATACCCACCATAACTGTTGCCAGTAAGACACCGCTACCTGTGGAAAGTATGGGAAAGGTCAATTTATTGCTAAATGGTAATAAAGAAAGCAAAATTCATGTAAGACAAGTTTTATACATACCTAAACTTGCTGCAAACCTCCTTTCAGTCAGTGCTATGGTGAAAAATGGCTGTAATGTAAATTTTAGAGATGAAGGCTGTGATATCTATGATAAAAATGGAAAGCTCCTGTGTTCGCCCACACTAGTAAACGATTTATATTTGTTAAACACACACAGAGAGGTATTTTCTAACCTGTCTTGTTCAGATAACTTAAATGGTTTGGTTCTGTGGCATAGACGCATGGGACACCTGAATTTTTCAGATGTTAACAAGCTGCCGGAGTGTGCTGAGAGAGTTCAGCCATTCTCATACAAAAATAAAGGTTCTATTACTTGTACTACCTGTCTCTCGGGGAAACAAACCAGATTGCCCTTTAACAACATTGGTTCAAGATCTTCACAGCCCTTGCAGCTGGTCCACACTGATTTATGTGGACCAATGGAGCAAGAATTTTTGGGAGGTATGAAATATTTTATTACTTTTATCGATTATTACACAAGACGAGTTCATGTCTGGTTTTTGAAAAATAAATTGAATATTGTGGAAGTTTTCAAAGATTACAAAAACAAAGTAGAGAATGAACATTAGAGAAAAATAAAGGTAATTCGTTCTGATAATGGAAAAGAATACTGCAATAGAGAATTTGAAAATTTCTTGAACAAACATGGGATTGAACATCAAACAAGTGCTCCATACTCACCCCAGCAGAATGGTCTTGCTGAACGGATGAACAGGACTCTGGTGGAAAGAGCAAAATGTATGTTGTTTGATGATCAGCTTGCAAAACAGTTCTGGGCAGAGGCCCTTGCAACGGCAGCATATATAATGAACAGATCACCTACAAAATCAATTACTGGCAAAACTCCTATGGAGATGTGGACTGGTAAGAAACCCAACTTGTCTAATTTAAAAGTATTTGGCTGTAAAGTAATGACACAATTTCCAAAAGAAAAACGCCAAAAATGAGACTCCCAATCCAGAAAGTTACTGTTTGTTGGTTACTGTGAATCTACCAAAGGTTACCGAATACTTGATCCAGATACCAATAAAATCATAAAAAGTAGAGATGTAGTATTTCTAGAAAATATGGAAAAATATGATAATAATATATACTTACCTTGTACATCCAACAGCAGCAGTCCAGTGATACAGCCACTCAAAGAAACATGTAAGGAAGAATTAGAGGACAGCACAGACCATTTTACTGGTGAGTCAAGCGAGGACTACCAGTCTGGCGAGAATGACAATTCATCTTACATACCAGAGCAATCGATTGATCTCGAGTCACCAATAAGAAACATAAATTTACGTCCACGGAGAACTGTTCAGTATGCAGAAACAGATGACCATGATGTAAGTTACTTCTGTCCAATACTTAATTTAAATGATCCACGTGCAGCAGACGAAGCATTATCATCAACTCATGCTGACCAATGGAAAAGGCTATGCAAGAAGAGTATGACTCTCTGATCAAAAACAAAACTTGGTCACTGGTTGATGCACCATCTGGGAAAAGAGTCTTACCATGTAAATGGGTCTATAAAACTAAAACAAATGAAAAAGCGAGATTATCCGATTTAAAGCAAGATTGGTCATCAAAGGGTGTACTTAGAGAAAAGGAAGTGATGAGACATATGCTCCTGTTGTAAGATATACATCTGTTCGATTCTTACTTTCACTGGCTGCGAAGTATGATTTAGAAATGTTTCAGATGGATGCCATAAGTGCTTTTCTTCAGGATGACATAGATACTGAGATATACATGTCACAACCAGAATACTACAAAGAAAATGATCAAGTACGTATTTTACATAAATCAATTTGTGGACTCAAACAGGCTAGCCGGCAGTGGAATCTTAAATTGAACAATGTTTTATTAAAAATTGGCTTACAGAGATCACATGTGGATCCCTGTATTTATTATTTAGTAAATGAGTCTGCAACTATATTCATTACAGTGTGGGTGGATGATCTTTTGATATTTACAAATAATAAGGATCAAACAACAGAGATTAAAAACAAGTTAAAAGGAGAATGCAATATGAAAGACCTAGGTGAAACGAAGAATTGTATCCGCATAAACATAAATAGGAACTGAGATTCAGATATGATTATGTTAGATCAAGAAAAATACATAAACCTAGTATTGGACCACTTTAATATGTCTGAATGCAAACCAGTTTGTACCCCGATAGAGGTGAATGCAAAATTTGAGAAAAATCCTGAAGATGGGAACAAAAATATCCCATACAGGGAGGCTGTGGGATGTCTGATATATCTGGCACGTGTCACGAGACCTGATATCATCTATGCAGTTAACAAGTTGAGTCAGGACTTTAATAGTCCAGGAAATCAACACTGGCTTGGAATAAAAAGGATTATGAGGTATCTTCAAGGAACCAGGAACCTAAAGCTATGCTATGTCAAAGATGACTCAAAGGAAATAACTGGATATTGTGATGCTGACTGGGCGAGCGACCCAGTGGATAGACGATCGTGCACGGGTTATACTTTTTTGTTTCAGAATGCTTGTTTATCTTGGAATTCGTGTAAACAGCAAACCGTGGCACTCTCTACGGCGGAGGCCGAATACATGGCGATGGCGGCGGCAACCCAGGAGGCCCTGTGGCTGCGGCAGCTGATGGCCGAGCTCGGTCAAGGTGGAGACGGCGCTCTACTCGTCCACTGTGACAATCAAAGTGCAATAAGACTGGCATCAACAGACTGTTATAAACCAAAAACTAAACATATAGATATTCGAAAACATTGTTAATGCTAAAGTTAAATTTAAATTTGTAAATGGTTGCAACATGGTAGCTGATAACTTGACTAAAGGTACTACCTTTGAAAGACATTTGTTCTGTATCAGTAAAATGGGTCTGCGTTCTGTGGGGAGTGTTGGCAAATGAGAACGCAACCATATTTATTATAAGTTGGCAACACATATATTCAATTAGGCTCTCTGCCTCTATCTATGATTGACTTGTACGCTTTTAACCTATAAGTTAGTAATACACGTTCGTTGCATCTTTCAAATAAATCGTTTATTTATTTCCACCTAAATATCAACAATTATGCCTCAAAAGCTAACAAAGTGAGTTAAAATTGAGAGTTAAGTAGTAGATATTGAAGAAACATGTTGTGGAGTGTGAGAATTATAAAAGCCTCACTCACAACTTCATTTGGCCGATAAGATGTGTGACATGTTGCTCAGCCTTGCTGTAACCAATATTGCTCAGTTGAAACCTTGACATTGTTTTAAGAATGGTGTCAAAATGATTCCCTACAGTAGCGATCTTTATTCATAGTAAGAGCTGAAGCTTTTTATTTTTACAGGAAAACGTCCCGATTACCCCTGAGTACACTGCAATTACACGATAACTCTAGGGCTATGAAGAGGGCGCAAATATTGTTGTCTGTGATTTTCTTCCGATCAATCATATTATTGTTATTTAGTGCTTTGTCGTTTTGCTCGCTCTTTCTTAGCAAAGTTCAATTGATTAATATAGTTAATGTTTTTAGTGCTTGCATAAACGGATCTTGTAATGCTTACATGGTGTACGTTGTATTCATAATTGTGTGCAAATACGATTTTTTAATGTTGGGCGTCTGACTGCGTTTGCTTTGATATTGTTTATAACCCCACGTGACGATACTATTTCTACCCTTCAACCATCCCGATAAGAAGCAAACGAAAAACAAACTGTACACAATATTCTTGGACATTTTGCACAAGCCCTAATTAACTTCGCAAATTTCACTATTTAAAAGAGGTGAATAATCGATGCCAGTACAAGTATAGTTATACATATTGAAAAATTTTATAAATTAGAAAGAAAGCAAAATTTTAATTTTTCAACAATTTATGATTTCCTTTAGAAAGAGTCCTAAAGTTTATACCCTTTATCATAACAAATTTGACCACGCTTTCTGCTTAAGCAAACATCTTAGAATATTTGATAATATGTCTGGACTAAATTATTGACGTAGTCAAAAGAAGTACAAACCACAAAATGTTTTGAGCTGTACATCCTCTGTTTGCTCAAGTATAGTAGTAATTTAAAAACAACAATGGATAAAATTAATGGGATCTCTATTAATGTCATTAGTAAATTGGCTAAAACTTACGACTATCCAGATCAAGATTGGTGGTATTTAGTATTTCAAAAATGTTAATACTGCGTATGCTGCTCGGTTTCTTAAGGTTGACGCCTTTATTAAAGAATGCTCTTTAAAATTTGAAACTACATTTTTTAAAAATCAAACGTGATATGCGTTGGAAACAATATTCTTCATTTGATACGTACAAATCAGACATTTCTATGGTTTGCATGAGTCGTAATTTAGATTTTCCAATTTCTTGTTTACAGTAAAACTGTGTTAAATTGTTATTTTAATACGAGAAATATGTTGCTAATTTTTTTAAAGCAAAATATACTAGAAGCTGCAATATAGCGCCAAGAAAAAAATAATTTCTTAAACAGCAAGGTAAGTCTTGGTACGAAAACAAAGATAACACAAATCAACGTCTTTCGAATGGAAGACCAAATTAGTAACAAATTTGAAGTTTTAAGAGGAATATGTTGGCTACGAATGTAACACTAGTGTCTTATTATTAAGATATCTCTACCTCTATACCTGTGTTAGTCCTTTTTCATCCAAGTTCCTTCTAGTTATCCAATTAAATACGACAATCCTCACCCAACAATCTGCCCCTCTTTGCTATCGATGGTCTCTTTTGCTGTATTTCTTTGTTTCACCTGTTATTCGTTGGTCCATTCCAGAGATATTATTTGCTATACGAGTCATTAAGAAATAAATGCAGTGTTGTCAGATTGGGAAGAAAGTTCTGTCACACTGGCGGCACATTTCGACTCGGTTGTTGACCTGTACTTCGGTTAGCTCGTGTAGAGCTTGTCGGCTTTTTGTAGACAATTTCGAACTGATGAAAATTACATCATACTGTCTTCTGCTCGACTTCAAGTTCTTCAGTCAAGTCTCAAGTATTCCTAGACGGTTCGGCATCCGAAGTGGCTTGCAAGTCTCCGTCATCCAAAGCAGATCATATCTGATCTTTAATCTTGCCACAGTTTTGTAACTCACTGTTCCTTCGCCTCAGCCTCACAAATTCTTTTGTCTCTTTCGATGAAAGTTGTCGCTTTCAGCAATAAAGTATCAGGACTGAAAGTTCAGCTCTGTCGATTTAGATCAAAAAGAACCAAATGGTATATTACAAACACAAAAAATAACAAATATGGCCGAAAACTAAATTTTTCTTAAGTGTAACAAAACTTTCTTCTCAACCTAATGTAGTACCAGAGAAAATAATAATTCAAAGTATAAGATTATTATACAATTCTCCAGTATAAATAAATGCATTCAACAAACCATTATTTCTGTTATTAAAACTCTTGTTTTATCACTTTAAGCAAATTTCGCCATATATTTTTAGAGACAGTACCAAGAAATGTATGCCTAAGTTGTGCCCATCTGAGAATGTTTTGTTAATACTTGAAAATCTGGTATACCCAAACGATTGAAAAGCAAAAATTTAAATTTTAGTTCCTTTCAAAAGATGATTTACAGTTACCAAGAATTTGATTTGGAACTAAAAACTAAAATTATTTAGCAATTATATTTATCTTTCCAACTTTCGACAGTTTTTACATGTGATATCTCATTTAACTATCACAATAACTGTAATGTGTAAGGAAATTGTAAACTACGTAGAAGATCGTGCATTAGATGACACAAATGTGGCTTGTAAATATTTCAAAGAACAATTAATGTCAAAAATACCTTCTGCATTATACTGAAGAGATACGAGAGTACGGGTGAAACGATAATTGAGCAGCCATAAAAAAATCATTGGATTTTTGAGCACACAATAACGGAAAAACTATTGATCACATTAAGAGAACGAAACCAGGGGTTAAATCGCACGAAAAAGTTACGGTCCCAAAATATTTAAAAAACAGAAATTATCCGTCCAAAAAAATAATGCCAACAGTCACAACTAATTCTAGTCTTAAACAATAAGATCTAGAGGCCCCTGGATTTTCGTGATACAACTGGGCAAGATATTTAAAATGTGCCTTTGGTGTGGTGGCCTTTTCGCCCTTGAACCGCTTTATATCGCTGCGGGATGCGGGCCTTTGATATCTGCTACGTTTTGCCATCGCACACAAAACGGCATATGGGCTTTTGCTCAGCCGACAAGTCTGCATACGCCGTCGGCGGCACCTTTTGATATGAAAGGTGCTGTCGAATAAAAATTGCCCGCAAAGACCTACCGCCAAGCCAGGCGCGAAGCCCGGCAACATTCGCAAACCGCAGCGCGGCCAATTCGGTCGTGTCTTATCAACCCGCAAGAAGCATTCCGCAACGCGGCCAATTCGGTCGTGTCTTATCATCCCGCAAATACCAGATCCGCAGCGCGGCAAGGTGGCCACCGTGGAACCATCGCCTACGAAGCAGAAGCCGATTCAGGTGAGCGATTTGGCAATACTCGTTGGTTGATATCGGTAGCCGCCCCCATCCGCTTTCGCGACGGCCGTTTAAGGGACGATTTTGGCCTTATCGGTTGACGTTCCAATACGGGCCGTACTACGTTTCCACACCGCACCACGAGAGCGGCTATTTACACGCCTGCCTCTCCAGCCTTATTAAATTGCTTCTATTTATTGAGAAAAATGATGAAAAAACAACATTTCTCTATGGATAGATGTGACATCGTGCCATTCCTCATCGTGACTGAAATGACTAAACCAAAATGGCATAAATTTTACGAAAAATGTGTCTCAAGCTCGTCCTTTAGAGGTGTTATGTGCTCTGCATAAGAAAAAATATGTTAAAAGTTTAAAACCAGAACCAAATCTAAAGCGGCTTAACGTAATATTGAGGAAGCTCTTTTCAAAAATTGTAGTTAAGCCATATTCTGCTCTAATTAATAAAGTACTAAGTAGGATCACCTAAGGTGCACAAAAAGTCACAGCACCATACCACAAGATGGATGCTTTGTCTTAAACCTACTGGAATGTAAGTTACTAACAATATTTGGAAATGTGGTCTGCAAAAAAAAACGCTTTAGTATTAAAAGTTTTTTATCGCTTGTTTAATTGGTGTGTATTTTCAGGGAGTTGCAAAAACAAAAGCTGAAAATCTTAAATTTGTATAGGAATTTCTTCTTAATCAATTTTGAAAGCAAGAAATTTCTTGCTCTTTTAAGAAACAGAAGCAATGCAACAGACCAGTACGTTACCAGAATTTCATGAAGGATGCACCATTTGGGCAATTTGGCCTCCGCACGCCACTGCGGCTGCTCGCATGTTGATTCCACATATCGCGCCGCTAACTATACGGAAATAAATCGCTCGGCCTTATTTACTTCAAATATATTTCCGGTTCCAATTATAAATATGTCTTCGCGGACGTTTCAATTAGCGAAATATTGCGTGCCACGGCGGAATGTAGTTAACCGGTGCCCAATTCTCCGACTCGGTGCCGAAATAAACCAAACCGATCGCGCGGAGCGAGACGCTCAACACCTCCCCGTTCCCACGAAAATCACACGTTCGCCATTATTGTTCCCGTTATCGTCGTTCGCTGCTGATGGCCAGCTAGGCGAGCGTTTTTTCGGCAGCCGCCACTCAAGAGCTCCTGCTAGAAGGAGAATCCTAGGAACGGCTGTCGGTTGTCTGAAAATATTGGCGGGGTGAAACTTCGGCTGTTTAAGCAGCTTTGACCCAATTTCGTAACTGCATTAAGCGCAAATTGCATAAACGCTGCGCACAATGAACGCCGAAACTATATTTTAAGTTTTGAACTGGAAGCTAATTAAAGAAATGTGTTTTTGAGCCACAGAAACATTTTAATTCTGACAGCGGAATCTCATCTTCATAAAATGTTAACGAAACTTATTTCGAGCTAGAGTGTTCTATTATTTTTGCAATTTCCTTTGACTTCTGTTGTAACCAAAACCTGCCAGTTATAAAATTTGTTTATTGACTTCTATTTGCACATTAAGTACGTTATGCGGACAATAAGTACAATTAAAGATTAAAAGTAAGGCTTAGAAATAAGTACATGTCATAGAGGGTGATGCTTTAGTAGGCCAGCCGCTGTGTCGTGAAAATGATCAAAAATAGTTTTTTGGGGGAGTGGTATTTATTTTAAAGTGAATTCCTATGTCTTTTGGGGCGCCGATCACGAATCTGATAGTCAAATTTGTTTGAGCCGCTCCGCTCCAAAATATGGGCATTTTTTAAAACCCAGAAATAGAAAATAAGAAAATTTATATTTTTCTATGTATGAATGTCAATTTAACGAATTTTCAAAAAACAAAGTTCAAATTGGATTCACATGTCGCATGCTATTACCGACCATAAAGTCGTTTTCTCCAAAGTAAAATTAACACTTTATTTTTTCAAATTGTTGCAAAAATTTTTTTGAAATGATCTAGAAATACGCATTTTTAGCTTTCTATAGGTTCATGTATCTAGTTTTCATAAATTCAAAGTTTTTCTCGAAAGACCCAAAATTGGACCCAAGAGAGGCCAAAACACGTTTACTTTAATATCTCGGACGGATCTCAACCAAAATAGGTCTGCTTAGGCTCAAAATTTTCGTCATAAAATATTGAACCAGCTCTAAAAAATTTATTTTTTTTACATGTGTCTTAACCTAAAAAATTTTTAATTTTTTCAAGGTTAGAAATTTTCACCATGGAGCCAAATTGCCGCATTCGGACCAAAATGCTTAAGTTTGGAAACCAAAGTGGAAAATATCAGAATCTGTCGAATGCTTTTGGTCTTGGGTCAAAAAATTCAAAATTTGGCTTGTAACAGCAATTTTACGGTTTTTCGAAAATAGACGATTGTAGCGCCGCCTTATGAGATATCTCAAAAATTCGAAAAGGACATAAAAATAGATAGAAAATACTACTGTTTTTTGGCATTTACAATTTTTTAAACTTAATACTCAGGTCAATAATTTTTTAAATTTTTTTTGAAAAAAACGTCCAAGACTGGTTTTTCTAGGTGGTCTCAATAGACGCGTTTTAATAATACCTACAGTTTTTATAATGAATACTTACTTCATATAAGCCATAGTTTTCCTGTAGAACCCGAAAAACCGAAAAAACGGCTTTTTGGGCCTTAAAAAATGCCCATATTTTGGAGCGCAGCGGCCCAAGATAAATTTGACTATCAGAATCGGGATCAGCGCCCCTAAAAACATAGGATTTCATTTTAAAATACCACTCCCCCACAAAAAAAAAACATCTAAAATTGCACAGCGACTGGACTATAGTGAACATTCTTTAAGATACTATATTTACATATACATAAAATATAACTTCATTACTATCGCACTAGTATATAATATGTTTCAATGTTCATGTAAAGGGAACAAAAATAAAAAACGGCAAGGGAAAACCACTGCACTATCTTCCCAAGAAATGCTATGAAAGTGGACCGAGAGAAGAAAGTGATAGGATCCGGATACCACCCAGCGCCATGTTTAGTCCAGGTCTCATGGTATGAAATAAGTTACTGGCCACACTGTCGCGACTCACCAGGCACAGCGCGGACAGTATATTACCGGTGAAAGAACAACAGGTCATCATACACAATTCGACAAAAAGATAAGGCTGGAAATCTGGAATGTTCGGATGATGATTCAACCAAAGAAAAAGGAGATCATAGACAAAGTATACTGCGACCTGAAAATATTGCGGATCACCAAAACTCACATGAGAGGATCACGATATTATAAACCCCGAAGAACCACACTGTATACCTTTCAGGCCCAGAAAGCGAAAGAAGGAATGGTGTAGCTCTGTCTGTATCGCCCGAAATCAACAATTCGGTTCTAGGATATAACCCAGTGAGTGATGGGATATTAACTCTAAGGATCAACACAAAACCATGTCGTGTCAATGTGGTAGTGTTGGTTATTGAGGCATTCTACAATCAAGTCGACGATAATCTAAAAAGTCTGACAAAAAAAAAGTTATCACAGTTCTACTAAAAGCTAGGGGTCAAAAAATGGCTACCTAAAGGAAGTAGTCGGCAAATATGGACTTGGTACTAGAAATGACAGGGGCGAGAAATGGCGGAAAACTCCCTTACGATTATAAACACCTGCTTTAAAAACCACCCAAGGAGACTGTATATGTAGATAATACCGGGCACGTAATTAACAAAAGATGATGATCGTGTATAAGCAGCATTAAAACGTATTCTGGAGGTGATTGCAGGAGTGACCACAAACTCCTAATATCAGAGATGTGTCTTAAACTAAATAAATGCCGGCAATTAGTTCAATCAAAAATAATAAGGCAAGGCCGAAATAAATCAAGTTACGGAAAGATGGAGATCATACTGTGAAAGCCCATACGCCGACTCTGCAGCACCAGCTGCAAGTACCTAATTACCTTTTTGTTATTTAAAAGTTATTGGCCAATAATAAAACAATTAAATCGTTAGATCATACTGTCGACCAAACACTTTGGGAGGCTTAAATTTAGGTAAATGGAATTAGAGATACGCATACCTGCGGCTCAAAAGGACCAAAAAATGGAGTGAGGCTGTAAATCCGTTTCTTGTTTGTGGAAATTTGCAGTGAACGGCCTTAGTGGAAGGTCAGCCGATAAGGCCAAATCGTCCAAAACGGCCGTACAAATAAACAATGGGGCGGCTACCGATATCAACCAATCAATTGCCATATCGCTCACTGAATCGGCTGGCTTCGGCTCGATGCGATTCCAAGGTGGCACGACGTGGGTTCTTGTATCCTGCCGGATGTTGAGACACGACCAAATTGGCCGAGCTGCGATGCGTGAATATTTGCGGGGATGCGAAATGCGAATTTATGCGGACTGAGACACGACAGTAGTGGGCGTCGGGCATGAATGCCTCGACTGAGCAAAGCCCATGCCGTTTGTGTGCGACGGCAAAACGTAGCTGATATCAAAGGCTCGCATGCCGCCGCGATATAAAGCGGTTCAAGGTCGAAAAGGCCGCCACACCAACACTTTCTGGGTAATCTTATGTTTTACAGTGTAAACATGGCAATTCAAGAAGATATACACAGTACCGGTCAAAAATATATCAATCTTTAGTGTTTTTGCCATAAATTTTTCGTTTCTTTATATCTCCCTCTGAAATTTGCAGTGAACCTTTTTCACGCGGTTTATTGACACAGCAAAAAATGATCAAAATACAACAACAAAATAAACATTAAATAAAAACTCCCGAAATCAACTAAAAGTAGCATAACACTTGGCATCAATAACGGCCTGGCACCTGCAAGGCACGAAATTCAGAGGAGTATGGGTGAAGGAGAAGGGGGTGTTCTTTTATTCCTCCTTAAGTTGGGCACACTTCTCATCCTTATTCTTGGCATTTCTGCAAACCAAACGACGCCCCAGCTCTGCCCAGAGACCCTCGATGTTATTTAAGTCAAGGAGTTGGCTGGATCAGTAGAGCAGAGTCACACAACAACAAACGATTGGGATCATTGTCCTGTTGTAAAATTAAACCTCTGCCCATATTCTGCATGGCGTATGGACGCATCGTGTTCTCGATGCAGTTCTCATGCAGATATTTATTCATAATGCTGTGGATTTTTTTTAAAGAAACTTGTAACAAGGCCTGAGACACAACTCCAGACCAAGACACTTCCGCCCCCGTGCTTTATAGTAAGAATCTGGTACTTGAGATCCAAACAAGTGCCTTGTCGACGACGAATCTACTGAATTATGTCCGTTACAAATAACATGCACTTGCTTTTGTCACTCTAGAGGACATTTTCCCACTTTTTCCTCGTCCAGTTCTTGTGTGCTTGCGCCCATCCACGCGCGCTTCCCTGTTTTTCCGTAATCATCGGCTTCTTCACCCTAATATGTCTATTAAGTCCAGCTGGCTACAAACAATATCTAATAGTACAAATAGGTGGTTTTAAGTCTTTTTTTAAGTCTTACGACGATCGGCCTTGATCTTTTTCATAACACCACCTCCTTGGATCGTTAAACGCTTCAGTAAATATAAAATGGTGCTCTTGTGGATGTTAAACTATACTCCAAGCTCACAAAGAGTTTGACCTTGGGAGCGACCTTCTGCTTTCACTATATATACATATCTGGGGATATGTTGCGAAAGCCAAACCTGACACAACTATTATTATTTAAAATGTCCAACAAACGCAAGAAAAGACGATGAGAACGACGCGAAGTACAAGTTCTTCAAAAGTCAATAAAATGGCGATTTTCACTTGGTACTGTGATTTGGACGCCATTATCAGCAGGCGTTTGAAAAGGTCAAAATTTTCGTTCGCATAATTGCGGAACAGTACTCAAAACGCTATGTTCTCTAAAACCCAGTTTACAATTATACCTTCCTTTGGTGGACTTTTCCTTGTATTTAAATACCAACTGTACAGATGCAAGCTCTCGGTGTTTACAGAATCCTAAAGTTTAATTTTGCTCACCCTATATATTGGAATGATGCCCTCAATGATTGCTCAACTGAAACTGACGTATTCATATGTAAAGAGCTTGTTCAAAAGATATTTTTCGGTTGAGTCTTCCCCAAACGAACAATTCAACGACCGTTTCCGTGTTTCAACCACCGGAAAAGCAAGCTCGCTCGCCAGTTCGGCCGCTGAAGGCGGCGCTGTATATTAAGCCCTCAACGGGGCACGTGAAGTGCTTGCACGTGAGCACAGCCATAAAATAATTTAGCCAGCCTCATTTATTACAAAGCAACCGAGGCAATAATTGAATTTTTCCCGTGCAATCCGCGCTATCGAAGGCTAATGATCAATTTCGCATGCAAACGCGCAGCCAGCGCGTTCACGCAACTGCACTCGGCCTGGGCCCTGGTGCACGTGAAGGGTCTTCCTCGGCCAGCCAGTCCTACGGCTAGAGGAGTCCGTTGGTAATGACAGAGTGCACCTTATAGCTTCCGCCGGAAGCAGATCATTGTCTGATACGCGTTTTATATTCTTATTATTGGATCGCACATACGTAGCAACGACCTGCTTTTAGTGTAACAATGGAATTCCAGTGCGAGATGGCCGATGCTTGAACTCCTCGCTCAATTTAACGCCAGGAGGCGGCGCGGGGGCCGCCGCGGCGAAAGCAAGAAAAATGAGCCGAATCCTGGGCGAAAATGGCTACACGACTTGGCCCCGTATTAATCACTTATCCATTGAAAGGCTGCATTAAAACCAAGGCGGTCGAGCTCATCAATTGTCTAACAATGGAGCTGCGACATAACACCGCACATGTGAGATTAAGTAATCTGTCAGGCGCGACGTTCCTGTTCGATGCTTTTAAAACGCGATATGGCCCCGGGCGCTTAATTTTCCGAAACCACGGCTTTGGATGGAGGCTTTAATGGTTGTTTTAGAAAACGGCGCACTAAATCAATAGCGTGCACTTTGAACACGTCTAAATGGATGTGTGCCTAAGATAAAAGAACTGAGATATCAAATGTAACGTTTTTTGTGGTTCGCATCTATTAATTATGCAGGACCGTAGTAAAAACTTTGAAGCAAAATTGATTTTTAGCACCTTTTGGGATGACTACCTAGATGTTATTTACATTATTGACAATGTATTGTTACTTATACATCGTCATTTAGTATGGAGGCGCTGCCATCTATGTTAATTCTTTTAAATTTTTATTGTATGCTTTTTGGCGCAGCATATTGTTTGTCGGCATATTATGCTGCTGATGTAAGTAAATTTTTACTGAGACGATACCAAGCAGTCTCTTCAGTAAATCATACGAAAGGGTCAAAACTAACGTATACAGTATAAGAAATAGGTAAAGTAATATTTGGAGATTGGAAATGTGGAAGATCTACCAGAGATTTCGCATCACGACAACGAAGAATAATAAAGCGATCCGGCGTCCCCTTGGAGACAAGCCAGATCTTACTCTACTATGTGCCTAACTTTGCAAACAGAAAAATTCAGCTCTCTTTAAGTACGATTTGCATCTGCCGGCATGAAAAAAATTTTTCCTTTCGATCAACTTTGGAGAAAGCTTTGTTTCTATTTACGAAAAATTTTAAACACTAAAAAAAGTGAAGTGTGCTAAAATGTTTTTTGATTTAGACAAGTTAGGTGCTGCAAGAAGGCAATGACCCGAAACATTTCAGAAAATTGTGCAGCATGTGAACGAAATAACGTCACTACGTTCGAATTATCGGCAACATCCCCAGATGTTATCATGTTGAAAATGTGTGGTCATACATAAAAGCTAATGGACAAGTTGAAGCAGTTGTTATTTTAAATTAAGAAGATATGGTGATGTTTCTAAATGGTTATGCAGAAAATCTCGTTGGAAACACGGAAAAAAGGTGTAAAGTAACTCTACCAGATATTAGGTATTATGCAATAGCTCATAAGGTATACTTCAATGAAAAAATTGTCTTTATTTTAATTTTTAAAAACTACACTTTATTATTGAAGAAACTGCACGTAGCGGCATTATAAAGTTATAGAATTATTTTTAAAGCAGATAAATTCACCACCCATTTGTGCAAAAGAGCAAAGGTTCTGCTATTCTTATTCAATTTTCTAACAACCACAAACTCTTTGAGGAACAGTGACACAGTGACCTCTCGCCGATGCTATCAGCCACTTACAATATGCAGTTATGAATCTCCAGTTCTCTCAGTTCTGTCTAGAGATATAAATTCTGTGTTGGTTTAATACACTTCTTACACTTCTTACATATGATATGTTAGATTTCTCAAAAGATATAAAGAAATAAATTTTGTTTTTCTCAAATCGCCAAAATAATAAAATCTACATTTTACTAAACTGAATTCAGTCATCAAAATCTTTACTTAATTTTACTTATCTTAATTTTTACCTCTAGTGAGATTCAACATAATTTAACTTACTTTGATAACTATTACACTTCACCATGTATTTGTATTTCAGTTGTCAATGTAGTTTTACCCTTTAGCCCTAGTACAGGGAATAAGGGTAATGACGGCAACGCAGTTAATTTTTTTCATTATGAACTGTATTACCAATCATAATCGTCATATTCTATAAGCTATTTGTTGCTAAGTATAATATGTGAGCTTAAAACGTTATCAAATGGGGCTTCTAGCTAAGTCGATCTTTGTTTAAATCGTCAGACCTTTGAGTCAGTTCGTCTGAAACCATTGAAAGTGCGAATCTCAAGTTGGTGGTTTCAGGCTGTCATTTATATAATCTTCCAAAATGATCTGATACCATCTTTTAAGTACTGATTGCATAGGTCACTATGTAAGCCGTGATTTTTAAAGTTTTAAATTAGAAACTCTGAATAATATCTAGATTTGAATTTCTGGCACATCCCCACATGTCCAGATTTATCGAATTATGCATTTATATATTAGAGTTTCATTTTCTAGCGTTAAAAGTGGTTTTTTTCTGATTAACTAGCAATTTTTTTTACCTATGTGTCTATTTCTTTATACTTTTTTCCAAGCTAAATGCTTTTTAAGATAAATTTTCAGGTACTTTACTTTATTAATTTGTAAAATGAGAATATTGATAAGGGTGACAGGAGGAAATGATCGACAGGTGGTTTAGGTAGGCTTGAAGTATAACCAATGCTATATTTGAATTGTCATTTAAAGCATAATTAGCAATATCGTCTGCGAAAGTGCTTATTATTGTACTAATGGAAATTGGTAGATCAGATGTAAAGAGAACATATGCTACTGAGCCCATAATACTACCTACATTTATTTTTCCAATATTGGGAACATGATTGCCAATTGTTGTTTTAAAAATTTGCTTAGTAAGGTATGAATTAAATAAGAAAATTTACCGAATGTCTATTGATACAACAGAACAATATTGTTTATGTTGAGGTATAGGTATTACTGAATAGTCGAATGATTTTGTCGAAAACTAAACAGGTGACCATTCCTATTGGAGCAAATCATCAGTTTTTCTTCTTAGAACAATTAGATGCCATTAGAATCTTCTTCTGGTTTAAAAGTTAAAGTAGCTAGTATGTTATTCTTACAATTTTTTTCAACGAAATTACTATAAATTAGGGAAAGAACGAAAAACACAGTACATAGGGCATGTGATGAGAGGCGAACGATATGAATTATTAAAAATTATCATTGAGGGAAAAATACAGGGACGACGATCGGTCGGAAGACGCCAAAATTCCTGGCTAAAAGATCTGAGAAGGTGGTCCGGGTGTACATCCGCAGAAATTTTCCGAGTCGCTGGCTCTAGAACTACAATCGCCATTTGGATCGCCAACCTTCGACAGGAGAGGGCGAAATAAGAAGAAGAAGAAGGTGGATTAATTGTTTTAGTATAATTGATGTTATTAAATTTTATTCTGAAGCTTTGCTGTTCTTTAGAAGGTTTAGTTCTTCTTTAATTTCTGTAGCAGTACAGTTTGGAATGTGTAATAACCTCTGCAAGATTATTTTCTAATTTTTAATTTACAGCATTAGAATTGGGTATGAAAACTTCAATTACATAAAATGCAAATACGCGAGCCTTCTTTTTATTTCTTTAACCAATTACATTCTTTGTTAGACAATGGCGGTATATGTAAGGTCAATCACTTGAAGCTCCCAGTGGCTTTCCAAAGTGGCTAATAAGTCGGACTAAGTTTTCTAATCTCAACAAAGAGTATTATTAAAATCTGCAAATATTACCTTCTGATATAAACTAAAATGTTTTGAAAAATCAAAACTTTCAAACATTTTTATCACCCATCTTTAAAGATCTTAAAGTTCTAAATTTCTGTAACATATAAAGAACTGTTTCAACCATACGGTTACTTTCATTTTCCTATTATACCACATCAGCTGAAGCAAAGGTTTTTTCGCTCCTACAGTGTAATTAACAAGGACATATCTGCTTTTTCCTGCCAGAGGGTGTGGTTGATAGTACTTTGGTTTTTTATCTTCTACTTGTTCAGTTTTGTCCATGAAGCTACACCCGCATTCAGTACGTAGCGTCGTCAGAGATCTCTTTAGTCCAGGCAAGTTAGTAGACGATCTTTAATTTTCTTCTGGTTACACGCATCGAGACATTCTAGCGAGCATTCGATTCGGAAAAGCCTTAGAAAAAATGTTACCATATTTGTTTGTTATGATGCAAGGTGCATTTGTGTACCCAAAAAATGCATTTATATGACGCATTTTTTGTAGACCCTAAAGGATGTTTTATTTCTCGTTTAATATGGCCAAAATAAGCTCAATCCCGTTACGCGGGGATTTTTGGAGTCGCTAATCACGAATATGACGCTTATAAAGTGCCTCAATGCACTTAGGTGGGCATAATCCTGGTCCTGGAGGATTTGGAATTTGGATTTGGGGTCACTTATCACGAATATGATTTTGAAAAAGTGACACGATGCACTTGGCGGGGCAGAATCCTAGGGTTGGGGGTCATTTTGAAAAACCAGTTCAAAGTTGTTTGTTTTTCTTTATTTTAAATTAAAAATCAATGGCCCAGTTTTCCAGAAAAACTACAAAAGTCTCACCGACGGCTAACATGCTAAATTGGATTTTTCCACGTAGGAGTTAAGATATCCTGCAAATTTTAATTTAGCAAATTCTGTTTCAGCGCATGTGAGTTTTGGTCAATTTTGCAACAAGTTGAGGCGACCCTAAAGCCTACTGCTTTGTAATTGGGTTCCAAATTTTCGTTGAGGTGTCGAATAATCAAAACCTGAAATTCAGCAGTTTCCGATTCATCACACGGTAGGTATTTGTGATAATGTAAGCATATGTTGCATATGCAAATTTTCAAGGAAAATGGCGATTTTTGTGACATTTTCTTTACATTATTGCAAACATCTACCTTGTGCTGAATCGCAAACTGACGAATTCTGGTTTTCCAATTATCCGACACCTCACTGAACATTTAAAGTAAATTCATATGCGCGGAAACTCAATTTTCTTTCACAGAATGTTTGTAAACCTTGAAAATCCTTATTTATTTAATACTGTTGATAAGTGACCATCCTGTTGGGGTTATCTGTGTGCAGTTAAAGTTTTTTCGTAATAATATCTGAAAAAATATTTTTGAAAATAATTCAAATCGTATCATATTCAAATGAAAAACTGCACTACTCGTACCCTGGCGCTCCATAGTATCCTTTCCCCAAAGTGCCCTAAGGCATTTCTTCCTTTGATGCATTGGAGTTTAATTTGAAAATCATAATTCTTATCAGCGACCCCAAAACCCTTATCCAGACAGTTCAATCTCGAAAAACAAACAACTTTAAGCTGGTTTCCCAAAATCGCTCCGGCTCCATGATTCTACCCCGTCAAGTGCATCGGGGCGCTTTCTAAGCATCATTCGTGATCAGTGACCCCAAAAACCCTCGAGTAATAGGATTGAGCTTATTTTGGCCGATATTAAGGGAGCAATAAAATATTCTTTATGGTCTTGAAAGACTGCGTAAAATAAATGCATTTTGGCGTGCACAAATGCACTTTCGCATTATAGCAAAAAAATATTAGGCAACATTTGTGAAGCTTTTCCGATTGGAATGCGCTCTGGAACGTCTCGATACGTGTACCCAGAAAAATTTATAAATTTTAGCGTCTTTTTTTTACTAATTTACCAGGGCTACTTATAAAAATCCACTAATTAGATCCTATCTCCAAACCTACAAAATAAAATAACAAATCTATTTTTATTTACTTGGAAAATCTACGATAATTTAAGAAATATTTACTATTTTGCAAGAAAATCTCAAAAACAGGAAAGAGAGGCGAAGCAATGCTTTTGTAACTCTGATTTTAAATAGAACAACCATCTTGATAAAATTATATTTATTTTTATCGGCTTTATTTGATAGCGAAAAAATAACCACCGAATGGAAGCATCATGAAGTTGGGTTGTTAAGCCGTAGTCGAAGTTTGGATACTCTTGACGTTTCCTCCACAACTGCGGCGGACATCTTCAGAAGGAAATCTAAAAAAATTGGACTATGGCTTAACAACTACACAATGCATCAAAACACCGGCTGTAAAAGCTTTGGCATTTATTTAATAAATAAATTATTATTGTGATTAATATTTACTAGCAGCAGAAATTGTTAAGCTAAACGGCATCGAAAAGTTTTTATTACATCCCTTATAATACAATGCCTTTAAGGAAATGTAATATAGATTTACCTATTAAAACTAGTGCAAAAACTCAACACACTGTGGTCTAATTCTTGTTTGTAATTAATCTTAGGTAAAAATTTTTCAACAGTTTCCAATTACATTTGGTATAAGACTACTAATTACTACAGTTGTCTCCTTAGTTATGAAATCTACATTATAAAATCTCAAAGATATATATATATATTTAATTATAAAGTAAAATTCTAGAGTCTAAAATCTAAATTACAGCACAATTAAACTGTCCAAAAACGCAACAAGAAAATTAAGATTTAAGAAAAACTTTATATGGGTTTATAAGTAGGCTTACATCCTGAAAGAAGAAGCTGTTTCTCTCAAACGATTCAAAAATACAGCCAAGACTTCGTCTTTTCGCTATGGTGGCCTATCCTTAAGACTCTTAAGGATAGATTTAGAAAACTAGGAGTAACAAACCGAACAGTTTTATAAGGGAGCATATCAGCTAACATATAACCTAACAAAATTATAGAAAAACGTTATCTTAATATACTTTTTATTAACAAACTACATCAACAATCAAAACTATGTACATATACTCTAATAACATGTAATATATATTCGTCCTATGAGCTGATTTGTTGAGAAGTAGATTGAGCCTATTGACTTTAGAACTGTTAATAGTTTGGCAGGTCTTGCGACCGTTTCAACCATCCTATTAATCACTGATTTTCTTCTCTTATTTCCAGATCTGTTGACATACGGAGATGCATATGTAATCTGTCTGAGAACTTTAGACTGAAATCCTTCTGTAATATTTAAGTTGGATATGCTAAAGCATCTGCATAGTTCCAGATCACATGCCCATATCGCCTTGTAGATAAGACACTTATTGTCAAGTAAAAATAGAGACTTACTCCCAAACTAACTACTAGATTGTTTCTTAGTTGTGTAAGTTTTCAAGATAATTTTCCGTTTAAGTGTAGTCCTCTATACCGAATCTCAGTTGGCTATGGTACATTATTTATATATACAGGGGACGCTACCGCATTCTTAATGTAAAAATGTGTGGACTTGCTTTCGTAAACCTTAATTCTCTGCTTCCAAGTCGTAAGTAATTCTTCAACTGCTGTGACACAAGGGCTGCTTCTTTGTGTGTTGTTAAGATCACTGTGTCATACACAAAAATTTTAATATTAAATCAGCTGTGTGTATCAGGAATCAAACTGGGCCTAACACATTACCCTAAGGGACACCAGTTGATACAACATATTCGTAATAGATTCTTTCCATTTTTGACTTGTTAGCTAGGGTGTAGTACAATACACTCTCGTGGTATCCAAGAAAGCTTTTTTCTGCGACTGTGTATATAACGTTTATCAGACTGACACTGTGGGAATACGTCTAAACCATAGTTGGTGATTTTGTACGAATTTCCCTAAAAGTTATTTTTATTTATTCTTTTTAGCAAACATTTCTTTAAAAGTTTGGACAGCGCTGGTAAATTAGGGCAGTAGGGGATGATACTGTATTAGTATTTTATGTCCGTGCTTCAATTAGATATTTCGTTAACTTAGTCTTAGTAATAAGTTAAATAGCTTTGTATAAACAGCAAGCTAGACTCAAACAGCCCATTTTATTTCCTGATTTATCAGTTTTATCTGCTCCCAGTCAGCACTGTTATTATATAGGATTGCCTCGCTTTTTTTTTGCCTTCATTAACGTTCTACTGATGGTAGCAATAACAAAGATATAATTTGCAGATAGGTCAAAGTTTGATATCGCATCCATAAAATGAATGGAAATGTCATTTGTAATGTAAAAGTAGATCAAGTACTTTGTTTGGGTGTAATAGCCAATAAGTTGATTTACTCTTGGATAATGTGCGGTACCCATTTTTATTAGTAAGTTTGTAAATTATTTAGCTTTTGTTATTGGCAGCCGTGATCCCTAATATTTGGTATTATAGTCACCAATATAAACCTTTGACCAAGTGCTTCAATAAACGGTTCCGTTTGATCCTATTTGTTGTGAGTTACGTTATTCTTAAAATAAAGCGTCTAATTACTAATTTTAAGCGTTGGCATATTAGAATTTAAATAAACTCTTCACTGCAATTTGCAACTGGCGCAATTTTGCGGGAGAAACGTTCCAATTATTAATATTATCACACGAACTTTCCTATTAACGGCGCGATTTTCAAACCGTCTCATATAATTCATTTCCACCTTATTAAACATGTAAGCGTGGAAGAAACTAAGTTGCGAGGCTTTTGCATAATTATACGTTGCGCTTTACGTTGACTTGTAAATTATACAATACCAATGCGATTGCTGCTTCCGATGCCCGCCGCGGCTCAGCATACCACTTTAATTACATATAAAAATCTCTATTAGGCTAGCATCCAGTTTATAATAAAGGACGCCGAGGCTTTCCGCGCGTTTTGGTGACCTTACCGTTGGCTACATCGCCAAAACAAAGGCTGTCGGCGATAAACAACTTTATAGCGTAGAAGTTCTGGGAAGCGTTAACTCGGTTACGCAACAATTCGGAATTCACGCTTTTTAGGTAGATGCGACGATTTTAAATTGTTGGATGTTTAACGAAACTATAATCGAAATTGTGCTAACCATTTGCTACATATTAAATACATTAAATCACTTCTTTGATACACAAGATAAACAAGTTTTAGCGTTTTTAACGCAATATAAAAAAAGTAAAATAAGAACTACAAAAGAACAACATAATAGTGGTTAATAAAGTAAAAGAGTCACCAGAGGTTTCTGGTTGGAAGTGGCAGAAAAACAGAATGGAGGTGGGTGTAATATGACACAAAAATTTTATTATGCAAATTATTTGGGTTTGGACTTTTCTGAACTTCTCACAAAAAGCATTGCTAAACAGTTAGGCGCAATTTTGTGCGCTGGTGCTAATCGTGAGTCTTGTTGGACTATCCACAGCTTTAGCGTGTTCTTTTTGGCAGTAGACAAAGTCTTAGTATCTTTTTACAAATCAAGTATTTTTATCATAAATAATTTACAGATTATTTAAAATTGCAACCTTGAGCATCAATACACCGTTATCAGCGGTTGTGACAAGGGTTTGTAGCTTGCCTGAAAGTCTTGAATTGAAATCTCTTTTGGAGCATTTTCTATAGCAACCTGTGCATTTTTAACAGTTCTAAATAGTGCCCTCCCAAGGTTTTCTTTCCTTTAGCCGCTCAAAATTGTGCACAATGGAGTTTAGAAGTCCCACTTCATCCGGTATCACTCAGACATCGGTTAGATTCCAAACCCGCCTTCGCCTTAGTCACATTATAAGTGTCAGAAGTTGATTGACGCCCTGTGCGTTGCTTATTGTTCTCTAAACACTCGTGCTTTCGATGAAGTGTCTCCCCTGTTGACTTTCTGTATCATAGCAAACGTCTTGGAGTGTAACGTAAAATTTTATCTCTGTAAATGCTCAAAGACAAATGAGCTGGATCGAGCCGTTTATCTGACACTCTCCCTCCCCTTTAACCGTAAGGTCTAAAGACCCCGCCCGTTAGGTTCTTCAGCTTGGACCAAGCAATTCAGTCTTATTACTTTCCGGGCGTAATTTCAGGAAATGACAAAGCTAGAACTCTACACCACGACAATGTTTATCCCAAGAGGACAAATTTTTGCAGTTAGCATTCCACAATAGCCCTAAATGAAGGAATGAAATCGGCAACGTTGCTGCAATCAACGTTCGACAATCATTCCACGCTGTCGCCGGCGATCGCCCGAACAAAGCTCTGTCATCGGCCGCTTCCAGTTTCCAGAAAAGCCGACAATGCACCTGCGGTACCTAATGAAGAAATAACAATACAGGTAGAACGGCTCAGCAATCATGCATACCGGTTGAACGAACACGCACTGATTCTAAACTGCTACATATTCACCGGCTTCCGGTCTAATTGTTCGACATGTCATGGCTGCCAGTCGCCGCAGTCGTCGTCAGTCATTTCACGTATTAATTATGGTCATTACAGGTCGCGGAGCCACCTATGACCCTGGTATCCTGGGAAACACGCAGGAATTGCTCCTTTCAACGAGATATTGTTGTTTTAACGGGGCGCTGCTTTCTTCCTGGCGGCCGCCGGAGTCAACGGTTCGCTTCTCTGGCGTGTACGGGGACTGATCGAAATATTTACCTTTGGATTATGCATAACACAAATAAGGGTAAGCATTACACAACCAAAAATAAAAGCACATTTAATACAGCCGTTTCGTATTACATCGCCATATTTTCTTTTAGTATTTAATGAGTGTTACTTATGATTCTAATATTCTTCTTTATAATGGTTAAATGATACGATCTTAGCCAGTTTTATTATGGCCAAGTAGAACACAAAGAAGGGTGGAAGCTAACTCTGTTTATTTTTTGGTACAAATTTAAATGAAGATATAATCACACAGGAAAAGATTAAAACAGAAGTATAACAAGAGAAAATACGAAATTAATGTGCTAGAAAAGAAAGAAATTTTATTTGAATTTCAAAAAAACTTCAACAAACAGTGTATGGGTCTTAAAGACTCGATGAAAGTCGAAGAACTGTAGAAATAACTAAAGGATTAAAACACTACCGAAAAACGTAAATGAGTAATTCGACAACAAATGCAAAAACGAGTTAGAGGCGAGAATATTGACCTGAACACAAATTTTAAATATAAAGAGAGAACAAATAGAAAAATAAACTAAAACATTAGAAGACAAATATCTTAACAAAAAAATAAAAACTTTTACCAGAAGGTAAATAGAACAAAATAAAGGAGATAATAGCAGACTTATTTTCGTTGAAGGTAAAAAAGGAGAACTGATAGGAACCAAATTAATGATAAAGATGCAACAAACATTTTGGGCAAGCAATCATGGAGAAAGAAGTATACAACATAAAGCAGTTCAAGAATGTAAAGACGCTGTACTAGTACCCATTCGCAGCAAAAGTGACAAGACAATTACAGGAAAAAACAGTACTGCTAGACAAAGCATATAAAATAATAACCATAGCATTAGAGAATCATTGGAAAAGCAAGTGTGATATCCTATGAGAAAGTATGACAGGGGAGTCCATTTGTTATAGACCACATTTTTACAATTGAGGAAATAATTACATCTATATTACATCAATATACTTTAGGCAAGAAACGATATAAATATTGGATCGTTCCGATGTAAAGAAGAAACAGACAAAGTGGTCCAACATCAATCATCTTAATAAGAGACAGTGGCATTGTAACAAAAGAACGATAATGAACAAGCCAACAGTGTTTAGCATATACCGATGATTTAACTCTAATGGAATAGATGACAAAAATACCTAGAATTCCAGAAAATTAGGAAAAGAGGTCTGTACTTTAATGCGACAAAAACCAAATATATACCGATAGGAACAAAGATCAATGCTACAATAAAACCAATAACGATAAAGCTACAGACGGTAGATGAAATAAAGATAAAGAAAATCTGCAATATGTTAGGTGCATATAAAACAGAACACGATGAAGAATATGTTGAAATAAAAGCAAGATTCATTAAACGTGAAAGGTGCGCGGTTGCGTTACATACTATAATATTCTTAAAAGTTGAGTCACGTACTGTTAATATGAAAATATATCTGAAGTTGTTAAGAACTACAGTAATTTATGCACAAAACTAAGCAAAGCAATGTATCGTAAAACTTTGAAAGAGAATGATGTTATAAAAAATATTTAAGTAAACTGAAAAATTGGTGGGTGAGAAGGACAAACGAGGAGGCGCAAAGTATAAGATAGCTAGGCCATATACAAATACTAAAATACGACAGATTGCCGAAATAGCTAATGAATTGAGAACTAGAAGCTAAATCAGAATAGGACGACCCAAAGGAAAATGGTTAAAAGCTGTCGAAGAAAATCTAGACAAAAAAACTAACGAAAAATATTGGACAAGAGCTATAAACCAAAATACTTGGAAGATAATTGTTAAGTAAAACCTGTTAACGCTTTTTATGTGTGTAAATAAAATATAAAAATAAAATCAAAAAGAAGTAGTCGATAGTAGCTACAAATGACTTAATTCTACACAATGCGCGAGAGAGTGATTCATAATACAAATTGCAAATAATGTAAAGCAGTTGAAGTAGACCTGGTAATGGTAGTATTAAAGAGGCGCACAGATCAATGATTTAACGTTTTAACTGTCATAACTTTTTTATATAGTTCAGTTAGTCATGAAACAAATTTATTTTTGCGTAAGTCAATATAAATAAAATATAAACATTCCTACTAAAGGGGCTTTAAAGTAGTAATTTTTATAAGACCAACACGTGACTAAGATGTATTTACAAAAATTGTTCTAGGTCAGTGCGCAAAAAGCAAATAGAAAATCACATCCATAAAGGTTTACTTGTATTAAATACATTTTTCTTTCAAATGCTAAGGATAACGAGTCTAGAAACGAGAATATTGACATGACATTTATAATAAATATTATAAGGTACCTCAATTTAAATTTAAAAATACGATAATGTTAAAAAGCTCAACAGTGTTTCAGAGTATGAAGTTTTTGATGATTTAACTCTGCAACTGCGAGCGGATAATCTTAAGAAGAAAATTTTCTAAAAAAGAAGATGCTATAATTGTTTGTGATTTATACTACAATTGGTTGTCAGAAAAGACTTCTAACATATAAAAAATATGGAAGAGGACGAAACAAAGCGATATCATTCAAAGGAAAAAAGGAATTGGATTGGACGACTCCACAAAAATGAAGAACAATGGGAAAATACAAATAAAACATTAGCTCAACAGGGTCTGCTAGGAGTAAAAGAAAAAAACAAATTTATAGATTTCCTATTTTTCTCTAGAAAATAATGCGCTTTACAACTCCTATGGCATTTTAAAATGCATATCTAGATAGAAAATATGAGGTAATCAAAAATAATTCTCACGATTAAATCGTTCAGATTTTTTTTATAATTTACAATAGGAATATGTAATCATAATGGTGAGGCTTCAACCTGACAAAATGGCCTGCGAACTGAGAGGTTATGTCCACCCTTACTTCCCGGTTGTTGCGCACATCCCTAAAACGGAGCGTCTTAGACAACCGCACTATTACCCTTTGTCTAAAATGAATGCAAGTACTCAATTATTTTCAATAACTGAGTAAGCTACCATTTAAGCCAGAAATGAACCCGAGTCCGTTCGCACCCTCAACCACATGCCAAACTGCATAGTTACATAGAAAAACTCAAAATTTATTTAACATCTTACAAATGCTCTTTTAATTATTTTGCACACATACCAAATACGTAACCAAATTTTGTTCTACTTTTACGACATAAACGTTGGAATGAAAATATGACGGAGCGTTATCTTGCAGAACACGGAATCTGTACTATTGATATCCAACTGTGTCATAACCCATTTCTTCAGTATATTTAGGTAAACGTATAGTAACGATAAACTTTTCAGTGAAGAAAACTATATCACAATCTTGTGGCCTTTTAGCAAAAATACAAACACGTCGCACCTTGGCACGGAGATTTTTGATCTGAGATTGGCATATTACGCTGTTTAATTTATCAATCAGTAAATGTGTACGGCCCCTAAAAATTAGTCTATTACAATCTTCAGTTCCGTAATAAAATTTATTGTATACTTAGTGTAGCATGTTCATACCAGACGCTAAAGATACTAGTAAATTATAGGTATATAACAGTAACGAAGAGCATAAAAAAGTCTAAAATGCCACGTCATCATTTTCATAAGAAATTTGATGATAAGAAGTCACATGTAAGTATAGGAAGTATCGTTAAGAGATAAAGTCAGCACTGCTAATTTCTAGTTATCATAATCCAGCTCCCTCATATACGGATAATTAGATTACGCAATGAACTTTCTTTTTCATCGAAAAAAGTGAATCGTAATCTTTAAATTTTTTTTGTACAAAAATATTCAGTTTCAGAGTCACGAACGTGCTATGGCTGGCATAGCGATTTTTGGTTTTTCCAATTAACATTCCAGAAATACGCTGACCCTTCACTGAAAATAAGTTTATTACATAAATCAATTTTCTCTACAAGTTTCCTACATTAAAATTCTCCAAACAGTAGAACACAAAACATTTAATTTCCCGCTCTACTTATAAATTGACTTTATGGGCAACATGAAACTATTTCTCAAAGTGCGAAAGGACATTAATTTCCCTTTGCAAACGCATCTATTACATTTAGAATATTCATATCAACTCCAAAAAAAGTTGACGCTAGATACATTTGTTTAAACTTCTTTTATTAATGTTGCAAAATCATTAACACTGACAACATAAAGATTCTAAAAGCTTTATTCACACTGGTAACTGTCTGTTTTCAAAATCAAATAACTATCTAATTATTTGAGTTCATATAAAGTCCGCCAATAGGGACGCAGAAAAATAAACGTTGATTTGATACAGACACCTAAACGTCATTTTTTAGTTTAAGAGTCATATTCAATTAAGGACCACGTTAAAATAATTTAAAAACACTAAAATGATAATGAAAAAGTAAAAAACATCTGTAGAGCTCTTCGCGATTATTTCGGTCGTCATAATCGTCCAAATAAGACCACCATTGGTAGCGTGGTGAGAAAATTTGAAACCACTGGTTTTGTTGGTGATATGACAATGCGTCAACAAATTAAAATGTTCGTACACCGGCAAATACTACTGTGGTAAAGGAGGGTGTGAAAGAGGACCTAAAACTTTCAGTAGCACATCAGTCGAAAGAATTGGGTCTTTTGGAGGCCAATTTACGCCGTATTATGAACAAAATTTAAATTTACATACTTACAAGAACCAATTGACTTAAGAACTCAAGCTAATTGACCATTTCAACCAACGTGTGTTCTCTGATTGGCTCATCCAGCACCGTGCAATTGATCAAAATTTTTCGTAAAAAATTATCTTCAGCCATAAGACGCATTTCACATCGAATGGAATGGTGAACAAGCAAAATTGCAACATTTGGGCCAACGAAAAATATCAAAAACACCCAATGCATTCTCAAACAGTGACTGGTTGGTGTGTTCTGTGGTCAAAAGATGTCATTGGATCACTTCCTTCGAAAATGAGACTGGAAATGCAATTACTGTGAATTGTGAGCGATACCGCGGCATGATTAATAACTATTTTTTTCAAAACGTCATTAAACTGACAGATGCCATACAACGCGTGCGAATCTCGAGTTATTGAAGTCGAAGTTCGGTGAACACTGAATTCAGAGAAATGGAAATGAAATTGACCTGCTCGTTCGTGCGATTTGATGCCTTTAGACATTTTTGAGGAGATATTTAAAAAGTAAAGTTTACGCCAATAAACCAACCATAGAGGCCTCAAGAACAACATAATTGCAGAGGTAAATGCTACTGAAGCGACCCTATGTGAAAATGTCATCGAAAATTTCGATCACTGTATCGACATCTGTAAAGTCAGTCGTGGAGAACATTTGAATGATATTATTTTTTATGCATAAATGGCACACATGAATGTTTAAAATAAAATACCCTACTCGTTTATACAATAATTACTGTAGTTTCAATAAGCACTTGAATTAGCGGACCCCATGTGTAGCTAGTTTCTATCCTAAAGATTAAAATTTTTGCTTGTTATTATATATATATATATATATATATATATATATATATATATATATTTCTTTTTCTTTTCGTGAACTTTCGATCACACGATACGCCGTCTGTTGACTCCAATATTAAAGTCCAAATAGGGCCATATTGAGTAAGCAGAGGCAAAAGCAAGCAGAGAATTAGGAAGAGTGAAATAGCAGAAAGTGCGGGAGAGCAGAGAAAATGCAAATAACAGATGAACAGTGAGTAAATTGATGTAGGTAATAGTTAATTGAGGTTAAGGATTTTGAGAATAAAGTCGAAAATTGCATGTGACAAGTGTAGATAAGAGATAAGAGAAATAAATACAACTGGAGTGACCTCCACAACAAAAAATTTTGGGTAGGCAACACATTATACACCAAAATAATGTAATTCACAAACGTTAGTGTAAATAAAGTTTAAATTGAAACATCATAGCAACTAGAAGAGGGCTGTTGATAGATAGGTGACAGACCTGCGACGGGTGGACTGGGGTCTGGCACTTTACGCAATCAACAGCAGACTTGAAGATGAATGAGATGGAGAGAATTGAGAAGATGTTCCAACAAATAGAGGGGAACATGAAACAAATGAACGAGAAATTTGATACGTTTGTAATGGAAATGAAACAAGTGAGGGATGAAAATGAGAAATTAAAAGAGAACATGGTACAACAGAAGGAGAGAATAGCTAACTTAGAAAGAGAGATAAGGAGGAATAATATAATAAAAGGAGTAATAGATGAGGAAAATGAAAGCACAAGTAGGACAGAGGAAAAAGTAACTAGTATAATACAAAAGATAGGAATTGACATAGACCAAAATGATGATGTAGACCAAACGAGAAGAATCGGAAAATATATGAAAGACAAGAAAAGACCAATTTTGGTTAAGTTAACTAAAGTCAATAAAAAAGTATCAATACTACAAAATGCGAGAAAGCTCAAAGGAACAGACATATGGATTGATGAAGATTACACCAAAGAGGTATTAGAGGAAAGAAAAATGTTAATCCCACAAATGAAAGAAGCGAGGAATAAAGGATATAGAGCACATCTAAAATATAATAAATTAATAATTAACGATGAAATATACAGAGCAAATGATTTGGTAAATAAGGATGAATTGGTAAAAGAAGATAGGACTGAAAGCAATGCATTAAAAAGGACAGTAACGGAGAGATCGCCAGAAGGAACAAGTTTTGAGGAACAAATAAGAAAAGTAACCCGAACCGGACGAAAAAACTATTAGGTATAAATATGCAGGGGGGGTAGCGACAACGAAACTGGCAGTGGAAAAGGTAATGAACTACAAGATTGGAAACTTGGAGTTTGGAATACAAGAAGCCTAACGAGAAAAGAAGAAGAAGTTATATACGAGCTTAACAGAACAGGAATAGATATACTAGTACTAGCAGAGACAAAGAAAAAAGGGAAAGGAGAAAAGATATTAATGGATAGACACAGGTTAATATACACCGGAGTGAAAGAAAATGTAAGAGCGGCAGAAGGCGTGGCATGCATTATAAAGAGGAATTGGAGTGATAAGATCACAAACTGGACAGGGTGGTCAGAAAGAATTCTCACGGTAGAACTAGAAATGCAAGGAAAAGAAAGAATATCGATAATTGCAGTCTATGGACCCGATGAAATCGAGAAAAAAGAAGTAAAATATAAATTCTGGGATGTATTAACAATGATAACAGAAACGAGTAAAGGGAAAATATTCGTAGTAGGTGACTTCAACAGTAGAGTGGGGAAGAGAGAAAATGATACAGAAAAGGTAATAGGAAAATTTGGTGAAGATAAAAGGAATAACAACGGAAAGAGATTAATAGAATACTGCTCCCAAAACAACATGATTATAGCAAACTCATTCTTCCAACATAAAAAGATACACACATATACACGAGAGGTTAAAAGTAGAGATGAGAGATCTATATTAGAATACATACTAGTAGAAAAAAACAACAGACATACAGTGAAAGATGTTAGAGTTAAAAGAGGATCTGAGATATACAGCGACCATTACCTATTAGTAGGAAAAATAAGGAGGCCAGAAGAACATAAGCAAACAGTAAAAGAAGAATACACAGTTCCGAAAGAAACAATAAGAATTTATAAACTACAAGAAACAGAAACAGCAAGGGAGTATGAGAACATAATAAGCAGAGACATACTGGTAGATGAAGAGAAGTTTGAACAGTTAAAGGTAGAAGAGATGTGGAACAAGATAAAAAACACTCTACTAAAAGCAGCAAGGTACGCATGCGGTGTAATTAAGACAAACAAACATATGAAAAGAACAGCTTGGTGGAACGAAGAAATAAAAAGACAAGTTAAACTAAAGAAGAAGAGGTGGACAGACTACTTAGGAAGAAAATCAGAAGATACCTACAATGCGTACAAAGAACAACGGACAATAGTAAAACACATGGTGAGAGAAGCGAAAGGAAAGGCGTGGAAAGACTTTGGCGAAAAACTAGAAAAGAACAGTAGAGCAAACCAGAAACTGTTTTATAAAGTTTTAAAAAACCTAAAGAAAGGAAAAACAACAGAGAACACAGTAATAAAAGATAAAAATGGAAAAATCTTGATAAAATCAACAGAAATAATGAGCAGATGGAGGCAATATTTCCAAGAACTCCTACAGATCCAAGTAATGATTAAAGAAGAAAGTACACAGATAGAAGATAGACGCCAGAATACAGGAAATGAAGAAGAAGGTATAACGGAAGAAGAATTAGTGACATAACGGAATCACAGGCGAAATGTTAAAAAAAAATGGGAGAACAAGGAATTAAGACACTACTAAAAATGTTTAATAAAATATGGAAAGAGGAGAAAATACCAAAAGACTGGAAAGTAGGACAGATTGTCCCAATATTTAAGAAAGGAGGTAGGAAGATATGTAATAACTACAGAGGCATAACGCTGTTCAGTATTCCTTTAAAACTGTATGAACAAATACTTGAAGGTAAACTCCGAACTGTAATAGAACCAACGTTATCAGAAGCACAGAGCGGTTTCCGTAAGGGTAGAAGCACACAAGACCATATATTTACTGTTAAGCAAATAATTACAAAAACAATCCAATACAACGAGAAAGCTGCCTTTGCATTTATTGATCTCGAGAAAGCTTTCGATAGAGAGAGGGTGTGGAAAAGTTTGAGCAACAGAGGAGTAAGCCCAAAAGTAACGAGGGTAATTAAAAGTTTGTACCAAAAGACAAGGAATTACGTGATAAATAACAACAGAATATCAGAAGAGTTTGACACAAATGAAGGCTTAAGGCAAGGAGGGGTAATGAGCCCGGTACTGTTCACCATCTTTATAGACGAAATAATACGAACATGCCACCAGAGAATCAAAGGGTTAAATGTAGGATACAGAAAATTACAACCCACATTCATACAAGATTGTGCATTTGCAGATGATATTATAGTAATGGCAGGAAGAGAAGAAGAACTACAGCGAAACCTACTGATATGGAACGAAGAATTAACATATAACGGAATGAAGATGAATATCAGCAAAACAAAAGTAATGACCATTGGGAAAGATCACCAGAAGATAAATATACAGATAAATGGAGAGGAGATAGAACAGATAAAACATTTTAAGTATCTAGGGGTTACTATCGATGATAGTGGAAGACAAGAAATAGACATAACTGAACGGATAGAGAAATGTAACAAATTGTATTATGCAATGAATGTAAACTTTATAAATAAACGAGAGGGGTCACAAAAAACCAAACTTACAGTGTACAAGACAATCTTTAGACCCATCATGACCTATGGATGCGAATCGTGGGTACTGACACAAAAAATGAAATCAAGATTGCAAGCCACAGAAATGAAATACCTGAGAAGAGTGAAAGGTGTCACCCTGAGAGATAAAATAAGAAGCAAGCAGATAAGGGAAGAATTAGAGATCAACCCAATAACAAGTTTCATCGAAGGACGACAGTTAACGTGGTGGGGTCATTTGCAACGGATGGATCAAGATGGACAATTCAAACAAATATGGGAAACGAGAAAAGTAGGCAAAAGGAAACAGGGAAGGCCACAAGAAACATGGGACAATGTCATAGGAAAAATATTAACAAGGAAAGGAAAAGCAATGGTGAAGGCAAAGGAAATGACAAGTAACAGAAAAGATTGGTATAAATTTGTACATAACTAAATAAGTTAATTAAGTTAAGAAAGCAGGTATATAGGTACCATAACACATAATGTATTTATTTCATTTTATTTTAGTTTATTTTATAAGCTAACACCAATTTGGTAAATGGCTTTTGATTATAGATATATATATATATATATATATATATATATATATATATATATATATATATATATATATATATATATATATGCTTTCTATTTCTAATTTAAAATATAATTTGTTATGTTGTCTAGGATATGATTTAAAAGATATTAAACATAAAATTGCTTATCATTAACTTTTCACTTTAAATGAACACGATAACCGTGCTTTTCATATTTTTATTTCTTCTTGCAATATTTCCCACTCTTTAAAAATTTGATAACTTTCTGCCCGCATTTCCTCTTCTTCTTGCCCTTTTTCTAATACCTATCAAAATAGTATCGCCTACGATCTTGCAGTATAGGCATGCGATCACAGTCAATTATAAAAGATAAACATATCACCATGTAATTGAGATCATACATGAGTATAAAAACTAAAAAAGTAATTTTGATTCTGTATCGTCAGTTTATTATTGTATCTTTGTATAATATATTCACACGACACAAATGTGTATACACAGGCCGCATGTTAACTATAAGAACAAGCTGCAGTAGGTAATTTTTAATAGGAAAAGAAAGAAAAGTTTGCATAAAACTAAAACTTAAAATTAAAATAAATGGAAAATAAATATATGAAATATTAGACGTATAAGAAGGGAATAAGAAATAATTGAAAAATTCGAAAAGGTGGATATAGATGTACTAGAGATAACAGAAACTAAAAAAGAGGAAGGGAGAGACCGAATTAAAAGGAAGACTTACACTAATATACAACGAAGTAGAGCAGCAGACCAGAATAAAAAAGCTGTACGGTGAATTATAGATCAGATGAATTTAAAATGTGTAAAAAAATTAAATACGGGAAAAGAAGTGGAAACAACAACTATAATAATTTATGGACTAAGTGAGAATAAGAATGTGTTGATGATTAAAGTGGAATACAATACTTGGCAAATATTAACAAAAATACTAGAAGAATGATAAAAACAAGTGAAGTAATTGGAGGATATGTTATAAATAACAATAGCATAAGGCTATTTATTACAAACACTTTCTTTCAACATAAGATTATTCGTATAAATATTTCCGAAAAATTAATAATAGGAAAGAAAGTTTATGATAGGTTGCTTAAATACAAAAATTATAGAATAGATATATAGGATACTAGAAAGGGAAGATGTGTTAAATTATACTCAGATTACTTTCTAGTAATGATAAACATAGAAATGGACAGTGACAAGGAAAAACAAAACATAATAAAAATAAATTAAATAAAAAGAAATAACGAGGACATATAAACTACTGAAAGAAACAATAGCAGCAAAATACAAAAAGAAAATAAAGATTGCGATGGATACAATTAAAGATATATAAATAATAATTAACCAGAAACAATATTAAGAAAAATAAAAGTTGTAATAATAAAGGTAACAAAAGGGACTTGAGGACCTAGAAACAAACTAGTTGGTGGAATAATAAAAATAAACAAAGCAGAAATAGATCAACTTAACCAAAAGTAATAATGTCAGGTATAATAAATACAAACAGCGATATGTGAAAGTGAGAGAAATGGTAAAAGAAGTACAAAATCTTAAAAGAATTAATAAGTAAAGAAATCGACTTATAAAATCAGAAGACAAAAAGATGTTAATTGAGGAGAAAGACATAATTAGGCGCTAAAGGAATACTAAATAAAAATCAAGTGACCGTACCAAATAAAGAGAAAGGATAAAAATGAGAAATAGAAGATGAGTATGCCAATGACCAACAGGAAATATAATTAGAAGAAGTGCGAGATGTGGTAAAAAGAGTGGTGAAAAGAGGAAAAGCAGCAGACCACGATAGAATAACGTCTGACAAGATAATAAATATAAAAAAGAAAGTCGTAGAAGTGATAGAAATTTTGTACAACAAAGCATGGAAGAAAGAAATAAAACCAAAGGGCTGGGAAGTAGGAACAATGCTAGTTTTATATAAAAATAGGAAATTATACAGGGATTACCATTACTAAACGTAATAGCCAAAATACACCAAGTAATAATAGGGAAAATGCTAAAAGCAATATTTTAATTTATATTCTACAAAATGGCAATAAAAGAAATAAAATTAAAAATAAAAAAGATGCAAGTGGGACATAGGAATATGGAAATGACAACAATATCAAAATACGGGTTTGCCGATGAGCTACTATTATATTCACAAGACCTGAACAAGAACTATACGAAATATGGGCAAAAGTATCTAAAATAAATATAGATAAATCAAAAGTAATTATGATGGGGAAAGAAGAGGAGAAAAAATGTCAATAAATATCGAACCAGCAAAAACATTTAAACACTTGGGTGCAAAAATACACAGAAATGGTAGAAATGAAGCAGAAATAACAGACAGGATAGGGCATGCAACAAAGCTGTTCTGTGCGTTAAGTAATTCATTTATTTATAAGAAAGAAGCAACACACGAGACAAGAAAAACTGTATATAAAATCACATTCAAACCCATTTTGCTGTATGCAAGTGAAAGCTGTAACAATAGAGCAGATGAAAAATAATATGCAGGCTATAGACATGAAAGAAGTGAAGTAATAAGAGAAAAACTAAAAGCGAAGTCAGTTTTAAAATATATAGAGAGACATTAGTTAAAACTTGGGACGAGGCAAGAGCAAGAGAAGAAAGGATTGTGCAAGGTTTATTTATGAATGAAATGAAATGTTAAATTTATTTTTTTTTATTTAAGACACTATTTCTTTTAGATTTTAGATGGGGATAGTTGAAGAGGACTTTCTCCCGGTAATGTACTTCGCACTACCGCTTCTTTAATCACTATCACATGTTAAAGCATGAGGTATCCTCGTCCGTTGTACAACGAATTATAATCTTTCATCAAATACTTTGATAATATTTAAGCACAGTTTGGGGCTAACATACCTAAGAAGAAGCTTGAAGTTACACCTGGTATAAATAGTTTTTAGAGGGACGAGAAGCAATCGAAAATAGAGACCACCGATCTTTTTTATTTGCGTTGTTCGTCGCTTTTTCGAATATAAAAAATTATTTTTAAAAATACAAAAAAGTTTAGTAGTACTTAGGCAATCATTACTGACGATCTTGGGTTTAAAAAGTGTCCGCTAGGTGGGTTCCTCCCCTCTCATCAAAAATCAAATTCAGCAGCATCTTGATAGTGTAAACCACTTTTTGACACTTGATCGTTACATGCAATAAAATTTGGGCAAACCATTACATCCCAGAACCCAAAAAAGCCAATACAGAATTGTGGAAAAGGGGAAATCTGCACCCGTCAAAGCTAATACTTGCCACTCGGTTGGAAAGATCCTCGCAATTGTATTTTTTTATTTTAAAAGAGTCTTCCACGTCAATTCCCTCTATGAACTTTTACTGTAAACAATGCATATTTTTGGTAACCTCTTGAAGGAATAAAATTGTAATTTTGTGAAGAAATATATAAGTATGACTTTATTTTGCTTCACAACATGTTGTCTCATTGAACTGCTAAAACTTAACAACCAATTTGTTTTAAACTACATTTTACCACTTTTTATCATTTATTGGAACCACTACAAGAAGCACTTGGAATACAGAGATTTGACGAAGATGTCGTCATATCCACCTTCATTTTAAGGATTCGAGCAACCACTTATCCAATGGGAAATTTATTTTTAATTCAAAAGATTATGTAATAAAGCAATTTTGTATGATTATATGTTTTGATTCTTTAATAATACAAACAAATCATTTCAGTTTGTATGTCATTTGGTCTTCTAGTAGTATTTAAAAAAGTCAGTATTTGACTGTTAAGGCTTCGGTATTTTTCAAGTGTTTATTTATGTTACCCCATGTAATAAACCTATTGATTTAATATATTGGTTGCATCACGGACTGAACATTACAAACATAAAATTATTTTGTACCAATTCTTAAATAAAATGTATTTCTACTAATATATAGCGGGGAGAAAGGCAATAAGAACAGTGATATTAAGAGGCATAACAAATAATTCCGAAGTTAATTTAAGATCAAGTCTCAAACGTAAAATAGTAAAGATAGGTTTATTTTAGGAAATCTCCACAGACATTGGGTTATCAGTTAATGATAAGTTTTATGTCATTGGAAAACTTTATAGGTAAAACCAGATTAATTTGGAAACTGTGGAGCGAAAGTGTGGAAAGTAAACCTGGAGATCTACAAGTGCAATTTTTATTAGAATATTATTTACAAAGGTTATGACACAAACCCCGTGAGGGGTAACTAGTCCCTCATCGGGCGCCTCCCCAGGTGGCGGATAGGGGAATGCTCACCAGATATGGCGGGTACCGGGGAAATAAAATACTCGGGGCGGACCAAAACTGGTAGATATTGGGAAGCAGCAAGTACCACAACTGGACTAAGGCGCAGGAAATGGACTCTGGAACGACTTACCCCCAGATAGTCATAGGCGACGGCCACATAATGGCCCTACCGGTTATGATACTGCGATGAGGAAGACAACGGAAACCCACCTCATTACTTATTTCCTAGTACAATCATCATGGCTGAGAACATACAAACCACGGCCTTCAGTCCCCGGCAGACCTTCAATGGTCAGAGGGTGCGAAGAATCCCCGGGTCAGCTATGAAAATTGCAACATGGAATGTGCGAAGTATATTTGGAGCAGGAAGACTGCAAAATGTAACCAAAGAGATGAATCGACTACAGCTGAACATTCTCGGAATTAGTGAAGTACGGTGGCCAGGATCTGGTAAAATAAAAACAGATAATGGAGTAATGTACTACTCAGGCGTAATGAAGCAAAACACCAACATGGAGTCGGAATAATAGTCACCAAAGAAACTAACAAAAGCGTCACTAGTTTCACACCACTATCTGAAAGAGCAATGTTAATACAACTATGTGCCACAGTAGGTAAAATAAATATAATACAAGTCTATGCACCTACCAATGAGAAAAACGCGGATGAAGTAGAAGAATTCTATGAACAAATAGACACAATTCTATCCCTAACCAAAAAGAGCGATGTGACATTAATAATAGGAGACTTTAATGCCAAAATTGGAAAAGGAAGAAGTAGAGAACATGTAGGAGAGTTGGGTCTTGGAATGCGAAAGTAAAGGGGTGATAGACGGATCAATTTTGCCAAGAAAGAGAATTTATAGTAGCCAACACATTCTTTAAACTTCAAGATAGAAGATTATGGACTTGGAAATCACCACAAGACACACCACAGAATATTTGCCGAAATCAAATTGACTATGTTTTAATTAGAGAACGATACAGAAATAGTATAAAGTCGGCAAAAACATATCCAGGGACAGATATAGCGTCTGATCACAATCCTGTTGTCATAAAAATGCATATAAAACTTAGGAAGATAAAAATAACAAAGAAGACAAGTAGAATAGAAGTGCAACACCTGAAGGAAGAAAACATAAGAACACAAGTTAAAAATGAAATAAATAACAATTTAAGCAACATGGGAAGACACTCCTTGGATAACAACGACAACATAGACTCAAGATGGCATACCATAAAAGATGCGATAATGAAACCAGCGAAAGAAATACTCACCGAAAGAAAACTAACAAAGAAAAAAGGTGGATGACAGACGAAATCTTAGAGCTGATGGAAGAGAGAAGAAAAGTAAGATAAAAGAGGACGGCAAATACAGTGAAATCCACAAATTGATAAGGAAAAAATTAAAACGGAAAAGAAAATTGGATGAAACAAGAATGTGAAGAAATAGAAAAGGCACAACAGAAACACGATATGTTTAACGTACACAGAAAGATCAGAGATGTCACAGGTACATACAAGAAGAGACAATCAAACATTTTAAAAGACAAACAAGGAATAATTATACTAGATGTAAAACAAAAAATAGAAATATGGAAAGAACATATTGAAGAACTATTCGCCGATCACAGAAAGGAAGACTATAAAACTATTGAAGGAGAACATGGCCCCAAAATAACAAAAGAAGAAGTCATTAAAGCATTTGAAACATCAAAATGCGGTAAAGCAACTGGACCAGACGAAGTTCCAATTGAACTAATTAAACTAATAGACGACGACCAAGTAAATATTCTTGTAGATTTATACAACACCATATACTTAACTGGTATAATACCGAAAGAATGCCTGAATTCAACGTTTATTACAATACCAAAGAAAAACAACGCAAAGGAATGTTGTGAACATAGAACGATAAGCTTAATGAGCCACACGCTTAAAGCCTTTCTAAAGAACATACACGCAAGAATATATAAAAAACTGGAAGTAGATATTAGTCAGACACAGTTTGGCTTTAGAAATGGTTTTGGAACAAGAGAAGCATTGTTCACACTAAACATACTAATACAGAGATGCAGAGATATTAATAAAGAAGTATACGCATGCTTCATAGACTACGAAAAAGCGTCCGATAAAGTTAGACACGATAAACTAATGAAACTCCTAAAACAAAAGAACATAGACGTAGAAGACATGCGGATAATTGCAAACTTATATTGCCAACAAAAAACAACAGTAAAAGTAGAAAATCAGCTGACAGAAGAAATAAAAATACAGAGAGGAGTTCGGCAAGGTTGTATTCTTTCGCCCATGCTGTTCAACCTATACGCGGAAGCAATATTTCAAGAAGCACTAATGGAAGAATACGGTGGTATAGTAGTAAACGGAAAGATAATTAACAACATACGTTATGCTGATGATACTGTACTTTTAGCAGATAATATTCCAGATTTACAGAGACTTATTGAACGGACAAATGACATCAGCAGAAAATATGGTCTCCGAATGAATTTAAATAAAACTAAATACATGGCAATCACAAAAACACCAGTGAACATTCCTGACATTAGAATAGATAATGTGAGTATAGAGAGAGTAAACAAATATAAATACCTGGGAACATGGGTGAATGATAATTGGGAATACACAAATGAAATAAGGACACGTATTGAAATGGCTAGAGCCACATTTGTAAAAATGAAACAAATTCTAACCAACAGGGATTTAAGCTTGGAAATACGGACGAGGACAACCAGATGCTATGTTTTCAGTGTTCTCTTATATGGGATGGAGGCTTGGACCCTAAATAAAGAAATTAGCAGAAAAATAGAAGCATTCGAACTCTGGATATACCGGCGAATATTGAAAATATCATGGATGGATAGAGTGACAAACGAGGAGGTGCTACGACGAACGAACAAGAACAAAGAACTCCTGTATACAATAAAGAAAAGAAAGCTGGAATATTTAGGCCACGTAATGAGAGGGAACAAATACCAAATTCTACAACTGGTAATACAAGGAAAGGTACATGGAAAACGAGACGTGGGAAGAAGAAGAATATCCTGGCTTAAAAACCTACGCCAGTGGTACGACTGCACGTCAAGAGAATTGTTTAGAGCAGCAATGTCCAAAGTTAGAATAGCAATGATGATCGCCGATCCGATAGGATACGGCACCTAAAGAAGAAGATGACACAAACGCAATATGAGTTTAATTTTTTTTTTAATTTGAGTTAGATATTCTTAAATTTGTTGTGCTTTAGATGATATGAACTTTACCTTACCCTTCTAATCAGAAATTGTGCATAACAAATTTTTCAGTTTTATTGTTTATCTTCACCTAAACAAGCAATATTTTTTTAGAAAAATAATGTAGTTATGTGAAAAGTAGACCTCCAGCTTGATATTGCGACTTTTACTCTGTAAAAAGTAGTATATGACGAGTGAGCTGAAACATTCGCTATACATTCTTCTAGCAAGAATTTGAAGAAATGCAATTGGTGTTGATTAATTTTTTTATTTATTTATTGTGCAAAGGTTTGTATAAAGCCAGGAACACTCTTACGACTTTTTTAATTAATTAATGCAAATTTATAAACTGCTCTTTTGGAGCAATAAACGAATTGGTTTATAGTTTATGGCATGAGTGAAAAATTATCCAGTGACAATACTCCGGAAATTAATTATTAATTACATATTATAATTACATTTGTATAGTAACAGCTTGTTACACGTTGTAAGATTGGATTTGGATTCAATTAGCTAGTTAATTTGCTTTAATTTAAGGTTGATTTGATTTTTTTGGCTATTACATGAAGCTTTTATGTCAATTTTTTATTCCTAAATATTTGACTTCATCTTTAACAGGTATCCATGCTTTATTTATTGAAACTTCAGGGGTAGTTTAATTATCGGACTGTAAAAGTGATTTGAACTGATGTTCTTTGTTTACTTTTGTTCTCAAACCATTCTTGAAGAATATTGAGGTGACATTGAAGAATCTTAGAGGCTTCTTGAAGGTTTTTACTTACGGTAATAATATCATCTGTGAAGGAAACAAGTGTTGTATTGTTTGTAGTTGGAATATCGGCGATAAACAGGAGGTACAAAAAAGGACCTAATATGCTACCTTGAGGGACGCCCAAGTTAATCGGTTTGTAGTTGGACGTCTCGCTATTAAATTTGTCTTGGAAATATATGTTAGTAAGATAAGATTTTAGAAGAAGAAAATAAATAGTAGGTAGGGTAAGTTTTCGCTTCTATAATAAATCAGGATGCCAGGCAGCATCAAGAGCCTGTTTAATATCTAGGAAGACAGCTGTGAATAGTTTTCTTCTTTGAAACTTTTGATTATTTCATTTACAAGTGATTTTCACGAAATCCGAATGGGTATGGTAGCATTTTCCCATCCAAGTTAATTTTCTCCGTAATTCTTTATATCATGAAGCTTTCAAATATGTTTGGCATGATGGGCAGTAGATTTACTGATCGATGAAGGTGCACCATTTATTGGTTTTACCGGGTTCGTAAATCTTAACCACTTGAGTAACAGATTAACCTGAGCATACCGTTGTATATAGAATAGTAATTAGAAATGAAAAGCATTTGTAATTAAGTATTTTAGTGTAACTCGGCACTTTAAAAATGTTCTGCCTTAAAGCAGGGCTTCTTGTTTGAGATTCAAAAAGAAATTTAAATGTGTACATACAACTTAATTTTCTTGTACGAGGGCAGTTGATAAGTCAGTGACTTTCTGAATTTTCCGCGTAATAACTTTAAATGCAACACTGCTTCTGTCAACTACCATCTATTAATAGACTACTGTCAAATTTTGAGCAATCTGCATCATTTACTTTGTGTTTGACAGCCATTGAAAGCAGACAACAGCGTGAATTTTGACGAAATGGAAAAAAGTGAATTTCGTGTGCTCATCAAGCATTATTTTTTGCGTAACAAAACCATCACCAAAACCAAGAAAAGGCTTGATAAATACTATGGGGACTCTGCACCATCAATTTTAATGGTTAAGAAGTGGTTTATTGAATTCCTTTGTGGTCGTACCAGCACAAGTGACGCCAAACATTCAGTTCGCCCAAAAGACGTCGTCACGCCAGAAACCGTCGATAAAATCCATGAAATAATATCGGACAAGAATGAAAGTGCTTTAGGTGGCTGAGGCTGTAGGCATCTTAACTGAGCGGGTACATCACATTTTACAGGAATATTTGCACATGAAAAAGCTATTCGCGCAACGAGTGTCGCGATTGCTGACACGACCATAAACGCAATCGTATGACCACTTCAAAGGAGTGTGTGGCGATGTTCAACTGCAATGCGAACGAGTTTTTACGCCGTTTCATAACCGTGGACGAAACATGGATCCATCACAATACACCAGAGGCCTTACAATTTATTAATGAATTAATATACAGTAGCATTACAGGGAAATGCTTATAACTAAAAACTGGTGCTCCGCCTTACGGCACTACACCAGCACGACCGCAACCGTATTAACAGTTTTCCGCAGACCTGTATTTCACAATGCTCCGAATTTGTTATAACTATTGTGGCCGCAAATTTACCTGGCCCGGCATTCGCCTTAGTGCAGGACCCGGGAAAACCACAAAAACCCAGGTCAGGGCAGGTGACTCGAAGCCGCTGATGGCTGCGAGTCCTCCTAGCTTTTACAATACTGCGCAAGAACAGACTAAACAACTACCTTAACTTACGCCGCGCTTAGTGTCTGTTATTCATCGTCCCAGAGTTATTTTTCCCAACCCCCGCGCGCCCATCACAAGTTCGCGTCAACACGTAATCTCGCGCGCCGTTCCGCAAGAACCGCAAGAGCCGTCCACCATTCACGCACGTTTGAAAGTCCCTCAAGCTCCTCCCGCGTTCGTGGCCATCTCCAGCCGCTGGTAATCAGTGTTCTCTCCGCTCTGGTCCTGGTCTCCTCCTCCGCGTTACAGGTCAGCAGGACGTGCGTGGCGTCGTCGACCTCCCCACACGCGCATCTGTTTTGGTTCTCCGCCAGCTTCCGGATTCGAATTAGGTAGGACCGGAAGTTTCCATGCCCAGTGATAAGCTGGACGATGTGCCGGTTAAAGCACTCCGCAGTCTGTCGACCGTGGGGATGAATATCCGCGCATGTCGCCCCGTCTCCGCTGTTTGCCATCTCTGCTCCCATCTTGCTCTCGTCCTAGCTCGTAGTCGTTTCTTTACGAGCCCCATTGGTACCGTCTCGAATATAAGCGGCCCATCTCCTGCCGCTGCCTCTTTGGCCAACTGGTCTGCACGCTCGTTGCCTGGAGTCCCGACGTGCGCCTTGGTCCAATGGAATCGGACATCGATCTCGGCCGACAACGTCTTTGTAAGGCTCCAAACCTCAACTTGCAAATCCGTCGGCGCTCTCATACACTTGAGAGCAAGTAGCGCTGACTTGCTGTTAGATATCCCCTCGCATCTAGGGATTACTGCTCTGTGCCTATGGATATACGTCAAGCACTCTCGGATGGCTACTAACTCGCACTGGAAGATGCTCCAGTCTGCGAGTTTTGCTCAACCACAGTATATTTCTTCCGCTCCTCGCATGACCACGAACACCGCCCCTGCTCTCCAGTCGTCCGTCCGCGTAGCAGCACAGTTGTCGCTCTTCCGGCTCCGTCACGTGAATGGAATGCCGTCACACACCAGAGGCCAAGCAACAATCAAAGCAGTGAACTTCTCCGGGTGAACGTGCACCAAAGAAAGCCAAGGTGGGTTTGTCGGCCAACAAGGTTATGGCGACAGTTTTTTGAGATGCACGCGGTGTCATTCACATCGATTACGTTGAAAAGGGTAAAATAATTACAGGCGAATATAATTCAGAGCTGTTGGACAGATTCTACATTGATTTAAAGCAAAAACGACCGCATTTGGCGAAAAAAAAGCGCTCAAGACAATGCACAAGCGCACACGTGTGTAGTCACCATGGCAAAAATCCATAAATTGAGCTACGAACTGCTACTCTATCTAGCATATTATGCAGATTTAGCGCCTTGTGACTATTTCCTGTTTCCAAACCTGAAGAAATGGTTCGACGGTAAGGGATGTGGGTCGAATGAAGAAGTCATCACTGAAACAAACGCCTATTTTGAGGGCCTTGAGAAAACCTATTATTTGGAAGAAATAAACAGATTGGAAAAACGCTAGACTAAATGTATCGAGCTAAAAGGAGACTATGTTGAGAAATAAACCGCTTTTTTGACGAAAAAATATTTTTTATTCAAAAACTCACTGACTCTCGTACTATTAAGTGTAAAATTGAGTTTACTATCGGCATCCGTATGAAAAATGGTTCTGATTATCACAGTTATTGCTAGTTATCAAATTTATTAATCCAATATTTTCTACTATATTATTCTAGTAGAGGACGGCTACTTCTGTACTAACTGCAAATGGTTAAGTTATTCGCGTCCATTGATCTTATAGTCGTAGAACAATTTTAAACTTTTTTCGAAATCTTCTTCACTTGTATATTTCTTTATGGCCAAATTTAAAGTAAATTAAATTAGATAAATTTTACATCGTCTAGCAAAAATTTAATTTAAAAAAGCTCTTACTAACGCTGTGCGCAAAAAAAAAATTGTCATGAGAAATATAAAAAAATATATAAAAATATTAACATACGATCATCATTTCAATTCTGTATTTCTAATTTATCAGTAAAAAATTACTTTATTAGTACAGAGAAATCATTAATGCAATTATTACTCCAAATAATTCCAACATAACTATAATTGCACTGATAAAAATGTTTTTCTGTTTGTTTTTAGAGTTTCTATCAAATCTCTCATTTGCTTTCTTGCTCCCCTCAGAATTATTAATTATTTGATAATGCATCTAATGATAAATTAAATCTTTTTTTAATATATGCATTTTAAGAACCCTAGAATTTTATCTATTCTGATTGGTGGTATTATATATATAATGTCATCAACAGATGGAAGCTGCGCTTAAATATTTAAATAAAAATTGGACAACTTTCAATTTTAAATTACAATAATTGTAATTATTCCATAACAACGATTTTTTATTGCTCCAGAGATCAGAAATGCAAAAAAGCACTATACTATCCAAGAATGCTATTAATTTTTTTAATTTAAGAAATGTATAACATAATTAAATACAAACCAATTTTTTTTAATATGCCGTATGGTAAATGGAAAAGAGTATGACTTCTAAGCGTTATAAGTAAGGGTGTCCCGTAATATACCTCGCACTAGCGTTTTTTTAGTCAGTGTCACGATGTTAAAGCGTCAAAAAACCTCACAAAATTTGAGAAGAACCAAGATACAGTTTGAAGACAACACCCTTAAGAAGATCCAAGTGTACGCTTAATTTAAACAATTTCTGGGGGGAAGAAACAGGTGAAAATAGTCGAAAGACCAGCATAACACCTTCTTCTTGAGAAAGTATGCTAAATTGTTGCAGTTGTTTCTGAGGTGGGAATAAGGTATATACTTATCTGGTGCATCGTGTGGTTGGTTTTCGGGTGGTTAAGCCGTGATCGGACTTTGGAAATGCTTGGCGTTTTATCCACAACTGCGGCGAACATATTCAGAAGAAAATCTTCTAAAAATTAAGTAACTGTCCCGAGTGTTTTCGCTTTTATACTCGTGGGAGTGTGGTAGGCATGGTGTTGGGGGGCTGGTGTTGATGGTTAATAACGTAATCGGGCTAGCTATTGACCCCAAGCGGATCGTTGAGCATTTTCTGACTTCATTCGCACTTTCACCGTATAGCGGCCTGTTTCTTGTCCCTTAAAAGCGATAAACCAAGATTTAAGTAGATTTAATCCGTTGTTCCTCTAAAAGTTATTTTTATATTTATGGATCTCCACCGCCTACAGTTAGGTAAGAGTTGTGTTTGCCGAAATCTGTCTTGTGGCCCGGATTTTCCAACGCATGTTCAGCAACTGTTGAGTTTTTAGGTTGATTGAGGTAGATGACATTTGTGTTCTTTTATCCTGATGGTAATCGTTCGGCCCGTAGTCCCAATGTAGACCTACTCACGCGAACAAGGTATGCAATATACCCTAGTGTTTTCCGTGGGCTTTTTATATCCTTGGCTGGTTAAAAATCCCGTATCTTGGTGGTGGTAGTATAGATGGTTCCCACCTTGTGTTTATTGAGAATTTTTTCTATTCGGCCCATAACTTTGTTAATATAAGGTAAAAGATTTGCCTAACGTGGGCGATTTCGGTTGTGTTCTGCTTACGCATTTGTTAGGTTTGGTTGCTCTATTTACAAGCACCCCAAATATACAAGGACGATGTATCATTGCGATCTATTGCCAGTGCCATCGGTGGTCCTACCTACAAGCTGGCCAAACACTTATCGAGTCTGTTACAACCGTACTTTGACTTACCAGCAGTTACACCAAGGACTTCGCCCATTATGTCAACTATCTTCAAAACATTTAACTACAGAAAGGAGATCTGATGGTCAGTTTTGTTATACCAACCCCGTTTACCAATATCGATTCAATATGCTCTGTATTACCTGAAAAAGTTTTTCCCAAACGATGACTTACACCTACTTCAGCAGTGCCTTACGTTCAGTTACTTTGTATATTACGAATAAGAACACGGAATAGCAATGGGTAGTCGACTTAGCCCTGTAATCGCCAATTATTACACGGAGAAATTTGAAGAGATTGCCACCAATGCAGTACTATTAAAACTTACAATATGGCTGTGATACGTCGATGACACGTTTGTGATATGGAAACACGGAAAGGAGACTCTACCACAATTTCTTAAATATTTGAATTTATACACCTAAACATACAGTTTACCATAAAACTGGAATCGAATGATAAAATTGCTTTCTTAGATGTACAGGTGTTGAGATCGGAGAATGGACATTTACAAGTCGCTGTGTACAAAAATAGCATACAGACTACTACTTTTATGAGTAGTCGAATCGGCTGTGAAAGCATTGGTAAACCGAGCACGACGTGTATGTTAACCACAGTTTTTGGATACGGAATTAAAACATTTGGAACAAGCCTTATAAGACAATGGACGGAAATAAATAGAGTAACCAAATCCAACAAATGCGCACCTACAACACAACCAAAACGGCTACCGTAGCTAAAGCTTTTTTACCTCATATAAACAAGGTTACGGACTGGATACGAAAAATTTGTAGTAAACACAAAGTGCAAACCATCTATCTGTACTACTACCACCAAAATACAGGATTTCCTTCGACCAGCCAACGATACAAGAAACTTCCAAAATATACCACGGGTATATATATAAAAATAATTTTAAAGAGTACGACAGATTCCATCTACCTAAATCATGGTTTATCACTCTTAAAGAGACAAAAAGACTTCTATGTGTCAAAAGAGGGAGTGACGTCAAAAAATGCCAAGATATTACCAACAACAACCCTATTGACGTCAGCAGCTAGCCCGATTACGTTATCAACCATCCCGGTGACGTCAACAACGACCCCTAACTTATTCTCTGTCGTATTGTCCAGCTAAAAAATTATTGCAAAAATTTATTAGCAGTAACAAATATAGCCTCTATCTGGATGACCTATAGTAAAACAAATAGTTGTAAGCATTCGACAATTGTTATATGAGCTTAGACGATCCCGATGGATAAAAGCCATCACTTGCATAAAATAAGCAGTCAATATTCGATGCAGAGAAATGCTTCAAGCTTAATGCTTTCATTAAATTGTTACCCATGATGATCTTCTAAATCTAAACAGATCAAATCAGTGACTAATAAAGATAAAGTTGGAGAATCGTAAGAGTTTTAAAAGCAAAATTGTGTCTTACGTCTGGTGGAATTACGAAGGTCAGCTCGTTGCTGATGTTTATACTATTTAGTCGAGCTTTATAGTCAACACTGGAAGAACGACACCTTAGCATCGCCAACGGAAAACCAATGTCGTTATAGTTGGTAACGCTAAACCACACACGACTTGAAGAATCTGACAGAAGTTGAAATAATTCGATTAAATCGAATTGTTACGCCGCCTCGACTATAGTCGTTACTTTACAACATCGGATTACTATGTGTTCCAATAAATAGCTTACTTCTTTGTCGAAAATTTTAGGAAATAGGAGAAATGTGTCGTCAGTTCTTTGATTCCAAACCACCAGAATGGTACCAACCAGACATAAGAATTAGCTTCTAGATAAATCGGTGCTATACAACACAATAGAATACATTATATAGTTGTGTATCCTCTTTACAATATTAAAAAACAAAATGCCTTTTACCCCACTGTGTGTCTCTACACTATTTCGACTAAAATCGCCACGTTCGTTCAGAACAATGTGATCATCTAAGGAAGTACCTTTAGAATTGATTTTCAATTTAATTATGGCCAACAGCTGTTGCTTCATTTAAATAACAGAAAATATTTTTATGGCGGTTATTCACAGTTATTTACATAACTATTAATACATCAATGACAATTTTTGCTTCCGGGCCTGCCGGCACTTATCAAGATGAGCGGCGACGTTTCTCGCCAAATTACCCACCACCTGCAGCGGCCGAAAGTGAAAACAATGGCCCGCTCAGTCCGTTCGGCGATGCCGATGAGCCGCCATCGCCTGCGCCAGCCAGCTTAATATCTCGGGGATCTTTCCTGTGGCCGCATCGGCGGTAATTTCTACGGGGCCGTGCTCGATATAATTCCCCGTGCGACATGTTTGCTATAAACAATTACGTGTGACGCCATGGAGCTGTGAACACATCACGACATTTCTAATTATTGCCTCTATAAATCGCGGCCGCGCATCCAGCGGCCGCCCGCGTGGGAGCGCGGCGGCCGCTTCATACGCGGGCGCGCACCATAAGCGGCCGCGCGGTTTATTGCCTAAGAGGGCACTATCATTATTATATTGTATATTAAAAAGTCGCGCTATCTGTGGATCGCGAAACGTCGCCCAAGCGAGACAAATGACTGCGGGATGCGTGGAGGAAGCTACGGCCGTATGTCGTTAGATGGATCGCGAGATATCACGATGCCGTTGACTGATTATTACTTTACTCATTATTAACTCCAACTAAGACATCGCACATGTGTATTGTGCTTAACGGAGGCATTAACCAAGGAAGTGCTGTTGCATTAAATGCGTCATTCTCTTCTTTGCAGTGCTTTGATCTTCACTTCAGATAACTTTTCTTAAAGGACGCAAGTTTTTTTCCGATGGGGTGCCTTTTTACTGATATTCACAATGGATACATTTATTCGTATATTTTTGTGTACGATTTGAAGTGTTTATATAACTCTTTATATAAGATGAATGTTAATTATGGGAGCAATCTTTATGAGGCGATTTCCGACAACAAAAAAGAATAAAAAAGTTTATATAAACATATGTTCAAAAATACAGAGTAGGTCCGTTTGAGAATTATTACTTTACATTCCACAACACCAAGAAAAAGTATGACTTTGTCTCTATCCCCCCTCCGCCCTATTTAACTAGAGTTGAAGGCTACAATAACACGTTGTTCAATGGGAAATTGACTTAGCATTCACCAAGTTTTTCAAGTAGACCAGGAGAGTTTAAGATCGGTGACTGTGTGGACCATGTCTCAAATCCATTAAGCTCAATTTATCCTCCGGGAAAACTGTTACTGAAAGTTTATTGTGCACCATTAATATCACTTGTCGTACAATGGCTCATTTTCAAGTAATAAAGGCAGTGTCCTTCAATATTTGCAAATGGATTGTGGAACAAAGACTACTCTGACTAGATGGACGCCAATACCATCAGGTCAAACGTTATTGACAAAGCATTGAACTTTAACCATTTTATGAGGATCTTGCCTAACCTACAGATATTTGCTGAGAAGGTTCATAATGCTATTTCTATCCTCTGAAGAAGATTAATAACAGAAATTGCATAATGACAGTATCCTGTTCCAAAACCAACAAAATCTTTATCCCGAAAGAAAATCCGCCAAGTAGACTAACAATAAGTAATACGGATAGTAACAAGTTCAGGAAATCGCCCTCGATTTCGCTTGTTTAAACAACACTTAGAAGGAGAACCTCTATAAACAAAAAGAAATGTATAAGCACTCAGTAATTGAGATGAGTATTCCTGAGGCGAAGGGCTCGTATTATCATTTATTATAAAACATATGCATTTTTACTACTAAAAGGTGTCCCAAAATTAACGCAAGATTAAAATCAAATAGAAAACACAGTTTTTAGTCTTTTGATTGTAATTTTTTATTGAATCATAAAGTACATAGGATAGGGTTATTTATGGAATAACACATCGGGCAAATGGCCTCCACGGCTTTGCATACACATACGCACTCGTTTGTCGAAATTTTCCATGACCATTCTGCATAAATGTGGCTGAATTTCGTTGATGCAACGTTGAATCTCCTCCTTTAATGCACGCGTGGTTGTGGGCTTGTTGACATAGACCTGTGATTTTAAGTAACCCCATAAAAAGAAATCTAATGGTGTTAAAACACACGATCTAGGGGGCCAATTCTGATCACCGAAACGAGAGAGTAGTCTCATGCAGTAATTGCTGTACGGCATGTGGCACCCTTCTTGTTGAAACAACATATTGGCCACATCAATATCATCCAATTTCGGCAAAAAGAAATTTGTTATCATGTCGCGATATCGAGCACCAGTAACAGTCACTGCTTGACCAGCCTCATATTCAAAAAAGTATGGTCCAATTATGCCTCCAGCCCAAAATCCACACCAAACAGTGACACGTTGTGGATGCATTTGTTTTTCGACAATCACATGTGGGTTCTCAGAACCCCAAAAGCGGCAATTTTGGCGATTAACAAACCCATCAAGGTGAAAATGTGCTTCATCGCTTAGGATGATTTTGCTCGAAAAATCAGCATCCATTTGTTGATGCTCAATAATCCATTCAACAAACTCTCTTCGCTGTGCATGGTCATTAGGCTTCAGTCGTTGTGTTAATTGAATTTTGTAAGCATGGGGACACAGATCTTTAGTGAGTATACGCCGTAGAGAGCTTCTTAAAATTTGCAATTCTTGTCCACGACGCCGAATTGAGGTTCCTGGATTGTCACCGACACTCTCACGCACTGCTTCGTTGTTGACATTTGAACGGCTTGTTTTTGGACGACCAGTGTGTTTGGCGTTTCCAACGGATCCTGTCTCTCAGAATTTTTCAATTAATCTCTTCACAGTTGACGAAATTAAAACACCATTCCGACCATATTTTGTATGACATTTTCGAACAGCGGCCGCCAAGCTTTCATTATTTTTGAAATATTGTTCAATAATGAAGACACGTTGTTCTATCATGTAACGCTCCATTTTTACTAATCCTAAACTGTCAGCTGTCGATTTGTTTTTGTTTTAGGGTTGTCAACACTTTACTGCATAAATGGAGGCAAATTTAAATCTTTTTTAATTCTGGGGCACTCTATTTACAGACGTGGCTAAAAGTATGAATTACCCTATAAAATTCATTTGTGGGTGTTGGAGAAAAATTACATCAATTTTGTTTTACTGTTTCTGATCTATTTCGTTGGTTCACCTTTTTAATTTGATAACAGCAGCTATTCGTTTGAGCAAATCCTAATTAGCTTTTGACACCCTTCAGAAGCAGCAGCATTCCATTTTTACCTTTGAGGCAGTTATTTCATGGAATCTAATTGTTCCTTATCAAAGATACTCAGCAGGATCCAGATCTGGTGATTGGGTTGGCTAGTCTTACAGCTAGACTGAATCGTTTTGAAACTACTACATGCTGTTTGCAGATTTGTAGTTGAGTGCTGCATTATTTTGATAAATTCGATGTTGTCCATATTTGTGTCACCAAACGTCTTTGTATAAGATAGGTGCAGAACCGTTTCCAACACAGAAATACATTGTTTAGTGTTCATGGGGGTTTTGCAAACAATTTCTCCTATACCATCGGCAGTCATGCAACCCCAGATCACCACGCTGCCCTTTCCGTGTTTAGCTGCAAGCACACTTGCTAAGAAAGGTACTTTGAACCCAGTAATGGCATTAGATAAATAACGCCATATGTGCCACATATCTGAACCAACGTAATATTTAAATATTATTATGTTGCACATGTAACAAACCTATCGTTAGGATTTAAACGTTGAGAATAATGGTAAAACATCTCATTAGACTTGCCTTAAATTTAAACTTGCCCTGTCACAGAACCTTGGACCAATTTTTCTCTATTAAATGTTGAGATTGTACAGCCCACTCACTATAAACAAGTTTTCTTGTTTTTTGCCCGACCTAAAAGCCTTCTAGGCGTGCTTTCCTGAACCTTTCTATCATGTTCGTAGCACTAAAGAGACAATTTTTGTATAAATAAGAGCAACAAGTTGCAAAAAGAGGATTTTCTTCGCTTTTTAAACGACTCTCGAATAAATTTTCAGTCTTCATGTTTAAAAATTACATGCTTTGACTGAAATCGATGTTTGTCACTTGAAATATTTTTATATAAAACAAATATTTTAGTTTTGTTACTGACTTTGTATTAAATCATACTTCACATTTTGGTTTATAAGTATTGACAACACAATAGCAACAGGAGCATATCTGTCCTTTAATTGTGAAGGTAATATAAAAATGTACCTGACCCTTTAGGCCGCAGCTGTATATGGTTTGGAACTCTCTATTCCAACAACACCCGTTTCTGATTAACTGTGCCAGGGTACTGTTGTTACAAGCTGGCATAGTTATGTAAAGGTGTTCATGATCTAACTTTCAAAAACCAACCCAAAATAAATCACTCTTTCCTAATTCCAACAGACGCAAAGTGTAATTTTGACCTTCAAACTCTTCGGCAAAAGAATCGAAAATAGTGAGATTCTCAAACAATCGTCTGCACGCATTAAGCCGGCGTGCAGCTTACTCTTGCGTTAAAAAGTAAGGGATCGTCTGTTGAGTTTTCCTAACTTTTACAAATGATGAGTAATTTTCCAAAGAAATGGTCCAAGTTCCTGTTACACTTAGCGGGGTTTATAGCTGAGGAATTTTTGACAGTTTGAAGTAAAGCTTTTTCAGATTGATGTCGCCGCCAGTAAACTTTTTAAACTGATTTTGAGTCGTACAGCATCTTAACTGTTAATCTAGAGCATTATTCGAGCCGCATTAGCAGCTCTTCGCTGTAACGTCTAAATGTCTAATATAACCAACATTTAACATATTGGGATTGGGCAGGTTATCTATATTTTTTAATTTAAATTTAAGATATAAAATTTAGTACAACAGAGAATAATATACATCCCAGTCTCTTTAATATGAGGTATAACACCTCCGATTTTTTTTCTCACAAACTAATCACACAAAAACTGTAAAACTGTTGTCACTTCTCGGCGTAATCTCCTTACAGTCGTACATATTTTTCACAACGTCGACGCCATCATTACATGGCCGCTGCAAACGCTCCTTTAGACGTCTTCTTTGATCACTGCAAAATCGCTGATGCAATAACGGCACGACTAGTAAATTTGCGACCACCGACGTTGTCTTTCTTCGTTGGAATCAGCCCAAGCTCTCTAGGAGCCAGGTAAGGTGAGTAGGGAGCACTTCAAAGATGTCTGCATTCGTGGCACCCACCTGGAAGACACTTTCGCATTTTTAGGTCTTCACGCAGGATTGTGTGCACAGATCTCACTAAAATGACAACTTTGGATACCATGTGTTCCACACTCATTCAGCAATCCCCTAAAACAAGTTTCTCTACTCGCTTCATCATGTCGTCAGACCGGCTGTTGCGAGGCCGAGATTGTCTTGGTTTGTTGTCACACGACGTTCTGCCTTCTTTGAACTGTCGCACCCAAAAAACGCACATTAGACACATCCATAACACCATCACCACTCAACTGGCGATAAAATTTAATCGGTGTCGCACCACGTCAGTGGAGAAAATAAATGATTACAGGTCTTTTAATGAAAACTTTGCCAATTTAGGTATCAAAAACAGTCCTGGCTCTCGCCGTTGCCGCTAGAGTCCCATGTGCTGTGCAGTGCTGATATCTCTGCCACGCATTCACAAAAAGTGCGCGTGTGTTTTGAAACAAACCGCATGTTTCTATCTGTTCTCAGTCCTGGACAAAAAATTGGAGGTACTATAGCTCAAATGCATTTCTTATAATCTACTCTATAAAACTCTGAAAATGTAACTATGTATATTTGTAACTAACATTGCAACTCTTCCTACAGTTATCAACCAAATTCAAAGGTCAACACCTCATTTAAATCAGGTTAAGGTTTTAAATTTTTGATTTAAGTGACGGTTATAAGTCCTGTTATAAGTCAAAACATAACTTATCATAAAGTACTTAGACAGTTTACGCCACCTATCAGTGTTTCATGCATTACGTGGCCAATTATTGCCGTTAGTAGGCGCATGTGGCACAACTTTGATTTATGTGGCTTGTCTTTGGGGCGTACCTTTTTACTAGTTTATAATAATTCTATTCTTTTGCACTATTTTAATATATATTTTTTACGTTTACGTAGAATAATTATACTACATAGTACTGCACAAAGTATAACGGTGATATATTAAAGACCTTGGATTTAAAACTACTTTTGTCCAAAAGGTGTATCATAAATTTAATATGGTGGACCAAAAAACGCTAAAGGGCACTAATCTCTGACAAGGACGTAGTTTTAAATTTTATACACGTACTTGTCTCAGCACTATTAAGCAGTGAAATGCTGGTTACTTATTAATTTATTTGTAGTATACATGATTTTGTAATTACTTAACGTCACACCTTATAAAGTATGCACGTTTTCAAATATTAACAAAATTAAAGAAAAACGCACAGTTAGATTGAACTTCAACTATACATTTCGTTGGTTTGTGCATATCCGTCTTGTTTTGTTCGTTCGAAATAGAAGAAATAAGTGAATATGCACTTCAAAAACACATTCTCAGGTTGTGTGAAAAAGGACGGTTAAGAACCGTCATCATAAACGAATTTGTTTGAAATTTTCTACTGAAAAAGATAATCATTTATTTTAGTTTTAATATACGCTCAAGAAATATACGCTCTAAAATCTGAACTATTATTTTTCAGTTCTTTATCCTACTAGTACTTTTAGTGGTTTAAACAAGTCATAATTCTAAATCGATACGTTTGGGCTTTAGTAGGGTAGGTAAATCGAGATCCAGAGTAAAGGATTAATTCCAATCCCTTGATAATGGCATCAAAATGGATCCCGAAACGTCGAAAAACGCAGTTCAATATGCGAACTTAATTCTTCATTTATCTTTGAAACCTTTCTTTACATATAATAATAAATGGTAAGGCCCTACGCCTCGCGTGGGAGCACGGCCTGCGAACTAGAGGTTAAGGCTCTCATACGTTCGCTCTCTCTGCCCGGTCGTCGCGCACCATCTCTGATGCGGGGCGATGTGGCAAGCACCACACCTTAGACGACCGCCATTATTACCCTTTGTTGGAATGAACGCAGGTACTCAATTATTTTTAGTGACTTTTAGTAGGCCACCCGCCAGGTATCAGAGAGCACCGGGAATTGAACCCGGGTCCGTCAGCGTCGCAGCCCGCCCCTCAACCACGGGACCACTCTGGCAGTTTTCTTTACATATATATTAAGATAAATATAAAATATTATATCAACGGACAAAAAGTAAGATTTAAAAATATTTTAAAGGGGTAAAAAGAGAAGTTGTGTATGTTATAAGAAAAAAGTTAAAAATAATGATTAGAAAATACAAATATAAAAAATAAAAAAACGATGCTAATATTCTCCTCGGTCACGCTGGTCCCTGGGCGACGCCCGTGACTTTTATTTTAACTGCATCTCGCCCCCCAAACACAGTTTATGTTACGTAAATACTTAGGTCTTCTTAATTTTGATAATACTTAAACACAAAATTTCGAGCGGTTTTACTTCCTTCGTTAGGAGAAACTTGTAATAATTTATTGCGCATTAAATAAGTACTTCTTATTCTAATATTATAGAATTGAGTAAAGAAATAGTTTTTTTTATTATTATTGGCGCACTACCGACACTGCAGCCGCAATGGCTTATTGTGCCTACCAACATGCACTTATTATTAGGACATCAGACACACCCATGGGTTGAGCGAGACTCGAACTGCGCGCGCCGGCTCGATGACAGAGGAACGATGATCTTGACCACCGAGCCACCGCGGCTCCAAAGAAATAGCAGTGAAAAATATCTTACAAGAAGAATTCCCTTCAAGTACCCCTGCCTACTACATTTACCTCATGATTTTCAAAAAAGGTTCCGTTGTATACTTGTTTCCTCTCAGAAAAATCCAAATTGAAATAATGGATGAAACACTTGCTGAATTAAAAAAAAGTTAATATATTTCTTTGCTATAATTTACTATAGTATATTTCCTAGGTAGTGTAATGATTTTTATATTTGTCCTTTTATTATCACACCAAATAAAAATTAATTATTTGACGACATATGCCACCATTAGATAATCTTAATTATTATATTTCTTCATTAATCTTTCTATTATTAGGTGTAAAGCTTGCTATGTTGACGGACTCGGATTTCATTCCCGGACCTCTCTAAAACCTGGCGGCAGGCCTACTCAGTCACTAAAAATAATTGAGTACCTGCGTTCACTCGAACGAGGGGTAATAATTGCGGCGTCCTGCTTAGTACATCGCTTCGCACCAGAAATGGTGCGCGACGGCCGAGCAGAGAGAGCGAACATATGAAAGCCTTAACCTCTGAGTGCTTCCACGCGGGGCGGGGCGTTAGACAACTTGCCTTATTATTATTAGATGTAAAGCCAGCGTAGTAGCGTGGTTGAGGGGTGGGCTGCGGTACTGACAGACCCTGGTTCTTTCCTAATGCTCTCTGAGGACTGGCGGGTGGCTTACCCAATCCCTAAAATTAAGTACTTGTGTTTACTCGAATAAGAGGTAATAATGACGGTCGTCTAAGTAGCAGTGCTGCCAGATGGTGCGCGACGACCGGGTAGAGAGAGAGAGAGAGAGAGCGAACATATAAAAGCCTTAACCTCTCAGTTCTCAAGCCGTGCTCCTACAGGGGAGTTAGACCCGTACCATTTTTAAAACTATCCAATTTTTTTACTAATTTAAGCACAACTTCCCTCTGCTGTTAATCGAGCTGTCAATTATGCCGACTCATTAAATTCAATAGCTCTTCATATATTATAGTGATGGTCGTACAAAATAGTTAATAATTTTGTGGGATCAGGAACGAATCAATGAGAGACAGAGGCCCTAAACGATCACATAGGTTTTACCAAGAATTCTAAAAACATTTAGAATGCTCTTTTATAATAATCCAGTGCAATTATAAAGTGATAAAAAACTAGAACACTATATTTGAGCGTCAAATATAATCTACTTTATTAAATTTACTTCCACTTTACCGAAAGATAAACTTAATATTTCTCTGGATGAAGAGGTGCTTTAGTTTCCTTTGTTCACATAATTTACTATAAGACCATACGAAACGCCGACGACTTATCTCCCAAAAATAGAGAAGTCAACTAGCTACCAAGACCTTGTAACCTCACACTGTACAATTTTTTCCTTTACGAATTCGTAAATACCAAAATATCTGCTATAAAAATAAAAACGGTTCCTAATTTGAAAGAGCTATCAGATAAAATTGAGTTACAGTTATGCATAAGTGACCGAGAATTTTGTTAGAAAAATGCGAAAATATCAAATGAACCCGGAGGACATTTATCAAATATCCTATTCCACACTTACTCTTTAAAATAATATCATAACTTGCTAACTAATAAATAAATAAAATGCTTCTTCTAAAACTAAAATATGCGATTTTTTTGGAATACTGTTTATGATGTTTCCGTTAAAGCAATCTAACCAACTCTCTTAGAAAGATGGTCATTGAGATCGAGTTAAGGCAACTTTTCTAATGTACATAGTGACTTCTTATTTCCCAAGGTTTTAAGCTTTAAAAATTTTAAAGCTTATATCCAAACTAGTAAAAAGAACCGCTTCAAGGATGGGCAACCCGAGCTAAATATTTAGAGTTTTGTCGACAATTAAAAAAAATGAGCCAATAATTGTTTTACCAGTCATATCTAAGCATGATGGCGTTCGTTCGGCTGTACTAGGTTTCACATAAATCAGAGTTGTGCCGCATGCGCCTACTAACTGTAAGAATTGATCACGTGGAGCATAAAACACCGATAGGTGGCGCAAGCTGCATAATTACTTCATGATAATTTATGTTTTGTTCTACAACAGGCGAACCGTGGCCCAAATCGAAAAACCATCATGCAATTTTGACAACAAACCAGTTCGAATGAGGTATTGATATTTGAAATCTGTTTATAACTGTAAGAGGAGTTACAATGTCAGTATTTTTAGCGCACATTTAAAGCTAGGACATCACATACACCCATGGGTTGAGCAAGACTCGAACTCGCCTGCGCCAGCTCGAGGACAGAGGAACGATGATGTTGACCACCGAGCCAACGCGGCTCCTGCATTTACACACATAGTTACATTTTTGCAATTTTATAGAGTATAAAAGCGACATTTTTTTAATTTAATGTTAAATTTAGTCACCTGTACTCTCAACTGCTCTTAAAATTGTTTTGGGAGCCTTTAATCTTCCCTAAATCGTCTCAGCTTTCTAGTTAAAATTTGCATTATTATTGCAATCAAATGTAAAAATTGTTAGCAAAAAAGACGATGCAGGTGGTACGGCACGCAGCGAACAAACTTCTTATTGAAATAGCCTAATTCTTCTGCATCGGTGCTAAGTCTGACAACAGATGCCACGCTTCTATCACTTATTAATCTTGGCAGGAATACAAGGTTTGATTATTTTGTTGTTATAAACGCCGTATTAAGGTTCATAAAAGAAAATCAAAGAAATTAAGTAACGACCTCGTATTTCAACGCAGGTGTTTTCCATTCCCGTAAATTGCCAGAGCGATAGCACCCATCTGCGGTTTTTACGCCAACTTGCAAACACGACCATGTGTTTTTCCATCGTCTGCTTCTAACAAATTCGACTTTTAGAAACGCGTTTTGGCAGTAGTGTTTCTTCGCCGAGTCGTGCGAACTGCATATCGAGTGATGGTGCCACTTCTGCAGTTTTTCTTGTTCCACAACTACAAAAAACAATTTTCAATCGCAGGTACGCTAAGGTTTAGCAATAATATATTTCATTATAATCATTATAACATTCTTTTCAGAAATGTCGGTTGCGGTAAGTAGACTTTGCAAAGTTTATGTAAATTTTGATGTGCGAATTATAGTATTTATATCATAAATTCTTTCAACATTCCCTAGCGCTTTGCGTGTTTGATAGCTTAAGCCTGCATTATTTGAACATGAAAATGTAGAACAGCAAAAATTTTTCGCCTGCAGGCTATTATTTATAAAAACTGTGAAATTAAGTTTCTTGTACATAATTTTATTAATTTGATAATTAATTAAGCTTGGGCATTCAAATATGCAAACAGTATTGAGACTAGCGCCTAAGTAAAGAATCAACCATCATCTGAGTACCCAGCATACTGTAGCATTACTACCGTAAGTCTCACATTTAGGTCTCTCTTCTTGCTTACTACCATAAACTTCGTTTTCTGGATGTTCATAATGAGGCTTAACCTTTCACTTGTTCATTCACTCTGTCTAACAAGACTTGCATATCTTCTTGAGTTGATGCAACCATAATGGTGTCGTCGGCATGTCAAATATTATTTGTTACTTCACTATTTTCTTTAATTTCTTTTTTCTTATCTCTGGTATCCTGGAGTTTTCTTACTTCTATCTTTTAATGAATTCATTTTTTAACAACTTTTATTGTGCATTTAAACCTTACTACTACTGGATTGTGATCGGAATTTATGTTAGCCCGGGTATGTTTTAGCACTCTTAATGCTAGTTTGATATCTTTGGTTAATCACCACATAGTTAATTTGATTTATCTAAATATTTTCTTCTGTTAGCTGGAGAGTTTCAAGTATACAGTTTTCTTGGCAGCAGGCTTTAAAACGTGTTGGTTACCACCAGTTCTTGTTACAGGCAAAATTGTACCATTATATCTCCTCTTTCGTTCCTATTACTTAATCCAAACTTTTCTACTACCCCCGGTACGTGCTCTTTTCCAATCTTGGCGTTAAAGATTATGTTTATATTGTGTTTTTCCGTTGTTTTCACCAGTTGTCCCAATTCTCCATAAAACTCTTTAATCTTCTTAATTGGTTTGTCCGGAGTTGCGACGTATACCTGTATTATATTTATCTTTCTTGGTCTTGGGTCTGTCTGTATCATCATTATTCTTCCCGACATCAGCGCGAAGTTTGTAATAGCCTCCGATAGTCCTTTATCAAGTAGAATGGCCACTCCATGGTGTCCATGTCGTTAGGTATTGCCTGAGTAGTACATAACTTTCCGCTTTCTGTTCTAATTGTTCCTTTCAATGTTATTTCACTTGGTCCGAGAACTTTTAATTTGAGTCGCTCCATGTCCTTAATAACGTTATCTAATTTGCCAGGTTGTTTTAAACCCCTGTCGTTCCATGTCCCAATTTAAGTATCATCTTTGAACATACTCTGGAGATTTTTCGCACCCTGGTCCCATTTAAGGGACGCTGGAAACTCGGGATCATTAATTTTTCAGTATTTACTTCCATTAGTGGCAAACTAGGGATATTAATAACGGTGGTTTCCCGTTGCCTTCCGTTATCGCACTAGTATAACCATTTCGGCCATTCTGGCCATGTCTATACTAGACGTCACTAAATAGCACCGCCTTTCACTGATCTGTAGTTTAATTTCTGTGTTCTGTAGCCCACTGCAGACAAATATGTCTTTGCTTCTTTAATTATGTACATATTAATCGTTACTATTGACTATTTAAAGATCGCTCACTTTGTTTGAAGTCTGGCCAATGTTCGATAATTAATATTTACCAATCAATATAAATGAGACGCTATCCCGCTTCAATACCTTCTCGGAACATTGCGATAGAAGTTGCTTAGTGAGTTTTTGTGTCGTAAGGAAGTATTCCGGTGTGAGGTACCATAAATTTCTCATCATTCATTGTTCTATAATTGTATAGTTATAAAAAATATTAGAGATTTACGATTATGAGAACAAGTTAAAAAGATGTTATCTTATTTTTATCTGACGTAATATTGGTAACAAAACCGTTAAAAATTTTACGATTTCTTAGAATTTATATATTTAACTGAAGTAACCAGACTGGAAACTATTTCACCTAACAATGCTCACACTAATTTACATTTATACTGAGATATATTTTGTTTGAAGATAAGAAAACTATGTTCAGACGAATCAAAGTAAGATAAACTTGCCCACAATTTTTTGAAGTTTTATAGTAAATTGAAAGGTAGGCTACTCTATAAATCAACTTATGTTATAATAAATTTGCTTTAAAGGCTTTTAAAGTCGAGCAAGTATGGCTTAAAGCTTTTTATTTTTTATGATGCTGAAATGTTTTAAATGCCAAAGATAAAATCATTTAAACTCTCAAACGGTTCAAGTGATACTGTTCCGAGTTGTGAGTATATTTATGGTACTTATAAGAACACTACGATGGATGCTTGATTCACATCCATTCTACTAGTGCAAACGTTTCACGAACATAATCAGACTGCAGTTAGAACCGTATAAATAATTTAAAGATGCACAATCTGCTAATTGAACAGCACATACCAGCATGTTCAGTTTAATTACTGAATAAACATTTGTATCTTACACAACAAAAAATGTATCATCATGAGGATATTGATTTAATACTTCCAAGTGGTTTGAGACTCAAAACAGAGAAAGATTTTGGAATCTAGCAGAAAGAAGCTTAAGAACATAACTTACTCTAAGAGATGTACCTGCTGGAAGTGGAAAAAGTAGAAAACGCGATTTTCGTGCTACAGCTGTAATCATACATGGTTTAAAACTATTTAAAAAAGCAGATCTCCAAGATGCAGAATGATTAGATTTCCACATGTTATAAATATGAGTAAATGATATCATTAGCATTCAAATTTATTTTCATCATTTTGTTATAAGTTACAAGACTGTGTATATAACATTGAAACTTTACTAAAAAACTTTATAATTTTTTATTATTTAAACAGAACATTACTACAGTTAACCTAAGTGATAATCGATTTAATATGAAAAAACCTAACCTGGTCAATAATCCGTGGCTTATCGCACTTTGGTGCTCACAGAAGCCACCAACTTCTCCAAGGGTGTAGACTAGAACTGGTAGTTTTCTTATTTGTTCTTGCTTTACAACCACCTTCGTAAACTTTTTGCTCCAGGAGATCTAAAAAGCTCAATTGCATTTTCTGCCCGTAGAATAAATTTCATATGATACTTCTCATAGGGCTAGAGTATCGTGTCCACAATGCGACAGTGCTATAGTAGATACAATTTTCACAATTGTGGTGTTTTCTTATGTACCGTGTAAGGCTTTTGTGAATATTGCGTTCCTCTACTTATATTTTTTGATTGATACTTAATCCTGAAGAAGCAACAAAAGCAGCACATTGTTCTTCCTGCTTATCGCTAGCCGAACCAAAACTATCTTAGCAAACGTACGTCAGAATTTACCTTGAAACATTTTTTTGTAGAAGTAACTATTATTGGTGGTAATCTCAATTCTATCTAATATAAAGTAGGACTCATCGTCTCGTATTACAAAAGCTTGATATGGCGAATTTATATGTCCTTTTTGCAACCTGTTTGATTCTTTATTTGCGTTTTTTTTTCCTTTCATGTTGCCTTGCATATTTTTTGACCTATTTTAAATTCTCCTGCTGATTCTTAGACCATCAGTTTGTTCTCCGCCCATCTTTTTAAAATAACTCACACTGTACGTTTCAGTTTGCTCTTTATGTTTCCCCTGAAGTTCGCTAATAAACTTTTTGCAAGTTTTATCTTTCAACATCCTCACCCTAGACATATCCAGTAATAGAGTAATGTAACATGTTTTAGCGTCAAAAATTTAAATTTAAAAGTTGTTATCTGAACGATATTGAGATTATCTCATAAGCACTTGATTATAATTTTCCGACCTTTAATTATCAAACTTATATTTTGATATCACTTGATCATTGGCAAAGAGTAAGGATCTATATAACTTGCAGTTATATATGTACATTTTATTCTTCCATTGCCATAACATGCCATAAAAATAAATACTGAATATTAATAGCTGCATCCATACTTTAGTCCCAAACTTAGCAAAGCTGCTCGCCTTTCTTTCGACAAGAGCAATTTGTAGTATATGATACATGTCACCTTTATTATATAATGCAAGTGTAAGATGTAAAAGTGAAAGCAATTACTCAATGTTATAAATAACCCAGCAAACGTAAGAGTTCAGAAAAGTACCCAAACAGCATAGCTTCAATAGTAAAATTTAGAAAAACAATTTTTTTGATAATTAAACAACTCTTGAAATGCTATATTTTAGTAAACATCTTAAAAGAACAAAATCTGTCAATTTTTTACTCCAGTTTTAATATAGTGCAATCAGACTAAAGTATGAACAAGACCACCTAAGTAGCACCCAAAAAATAAATCACAACCAAGCGGAAAATACAAACAAAATCGAATAAATATAAAATAGGGCAAGTTAAGGAAAGTACTATAAAAAGTAAGAGACTTCATGAAGCAGAAATAAACTAAAGAGTAGATCATACAGTTTTACTACTCAAAGATAATTTTATTCGTAAATAATAAACCACTCACAACAAAAACAAGAATGACTGTATTTAAGACACGCTATTAAGTGATTCTAAATTTTGAGGGAAAATGATGGACACTAGTTAACAGACAGAGTAATAAAATATATACTACAGATATGAAATATTTGATACAAGCTTTGTTGGGGAACGAGATAGGATACGAAAAATAAAACACAATAACTACAACAGTTGTGATTAATTAAGATTACACAAAGATAGATAGGTTAAAAGATTGGAATCTGAGAGAATTAAACTCGAACATTCCTCAACATTGCACGGTTTTCAAGTGATGGCGCCAAATGAATGCATTTATACTCCATACAGAATTGACTACTAACTCGATATCTTCGACCATGTCCTGCAGAACTTCTCCAAGCAAATAAACTAAAGTGTAATCGCAGACTAAATTCTGACTATCTGCCTGTATTAGTATACTTTCTTTGCGAACCAAAAACTAGAGACCTTTTCATTTAAACTAATTAATGGCGCAATCAAATTAGAAAATTTCCAAATTGCGCTAGACCACAACCTCGTAGGATTGCATGTGTTAAATAATAAGAAAACATTGATACAGCTGTCTCTAATAACACTGCATCAATTACCAATGCCACGAGTATTGTTGCCACAGTCTTGGCATGGCACCAGAGCAGTAGTTATAACTAAAAATATCCTCCTAATTACATTATAAACAATTAAAAACGTAGCTAGGCAAGACGACAATGGCAAAGGACTAGAAACCCTGAGACAAAGAGCCTTTTGAACAACTTAACTCACCGACTAAAAAGAGAAATGGATGACTACAGAATACAATCCTATATAAGGCATATTGAAGCTATTGAAGCTTTTGCTGAGCATCTAGAACAGGTTTTTACAGCCGCAGTCACCTGCACTCCCACAAAGGTAGTACAAGTAATCAATCATATAGAGAAGAATTATTTAGTAGTTAAAGGTGATATTAAACCCACATCTCCAAATAAAATTGGGACAATTATAACAACACTACTAAAACAAATGCCACCCAACCATGACATGATATCTATCTTAGTCCTGCAACACCTAAACAAGAAAGGTTTGGCATATCTAGCGACAACAATTAATGCATGTTTACAAACAGGTTACTTTCATCGGACATGGAAACATGTCCATGTTCTCACGTTTCCCAAACAAGTAAAATACAAAAATACTGTCAAAAACCAATAAGCCCATTGATTATTCTTTTAAAACTGTTAGAAACAGTGTTCCGCACACAACTGATCAAAGAAGTACAAACCCTAAGTTATCTTAAAATTTCCAATTTGGTTTTAAAAGAACACACTTTATTTGTCACCAGTTACAGCTAAGCAGCAAAATAATTGAGAATGGTTACGAAAATGGGTGCTACCTACAGCGATTTTCTTAGACTTCAACAAAGGCTGGATTGAGGGGCTTAAGAAGAACAAACATTTACAGCAAAAGTAAGCTCATTGTCAGCAATTTCAAGAACCAAATGCACCCAAGCAGGAGTACTGCAGCGTAGTAAGACCCAGAAGGTTCTTTAATATCTACACGTCAAATGCTCCACAAACATCGGCGTCGTTGTCATCTAATGCTGATGACACACAAAGTGCAACTACAGCAAGCAACAAATAAAATCTGTAGATGGTTTAATAGTTGATAATCCAGATAAACCTCTCCAAATGGCAGTGCAAAATCTTCAAATTAAGAAGAACAATCAACTTGCCCAACGTTGAAGTTAACCAACAAGGTATTCAATTAAATACGGTATATTCTGCAATTAAACACCTAAGGGTCTACTTGGATGCCAGACTAAGCTGGAACTTTTACGTAAATATAATATATTACGACTATATCTGCTGATAAACTGGAAATCTACGCTAAAGTTCGAATGTGCCATTCTCATCTACAAAACACTACTACAACCCCTTTGTATGCCTCTCCAATATGGTGCAACATAAACAAAACCAACATTCAGAAACTACAGAGGTTTTAAAATAAAGTCTTTCTCAAGAACCAACAACATTATGAGCTAGGAGTATCGCATGTCCGAGACTATATTAAAGAAAGTGTCAAAAAGTTTTTCCGTAATATACTATACTATACTATAACCTAGGTGAACGCAATATATCATGTAAAACTCAAACGAAAACTTCTCCAGGATATAACAACATTTGATGAAGATATTAACTAAATTGACAATATCATAGAAAACGGGTCTCGAATGTTAATGCAAATACAAATGTTAAGTGTATATATGGCAGTTATATTAGTAACTGAATGTTTATAATGGCATATATAATATCTATAACGTTGATCTGACAATTTTTAATAAAAAAAAGACACTTGAGTCTCCCTAATAGTATTATCCCCAAACGGGGACGCAGTGGCTCAAATGGTTCAACCAGTTGGCTCTGTCCTCTAGCCGGCGCGCGCGAGTTCGAGTCTCGCTTAACTCATCGGTGTGTGTGAATGACCTAGCATTAAGTGCATGTTAGTGGGCACAATTACAACAAAAATTATCCCCAAACTGTGCCTTAAATATTGGTCACTTTTACGCTCACTACCATAAAAAAGTTGATAACAAATCGTAGCGCAATGAAGAACCGATAGTTATATACAACGTTCGAATGCCGCGCCCCTTTCCTTTTACCTTACGGCACATAAAAAAAATCCTAATAAAATGGAAATAAAGTGTATATTGAAATTTTCTAGAAAACAGCCCGAATAACAGGGTTAAAATGAATAATTTCTATACGCGTAACACTTTAACAAAGGAAGTATAATTTTAAGAAACTTTAAAAAACAATCAATAATACTTTGTGCTTAAAAAAGTTATTGAGTATTTGCAGGAAATAGAAATGTAATTAAACAGTTAAAAAAAACTTAAGAAATAGCCCACGAAAATTGTGATGATGCATGTGCACTTTTCGACATTTAATAATAGCAAGAAAAAAATTGTGGTTAATATAACAATGGCATTTGTGATTAAAATAATTTAAAAACAAATCACGTAAAATTGGTAAAAATAACAATGATAATAAGGATACGTAACCACAACACTTGAATTTATTATTAAATACCTCTACAAGCAAAAAGAAACAAAACTTTTAATCATAATTAATTCTGATGGAAACTTACAAAAGCTAACACCAATATTGACATCAAAATAAGACTGAGTACGATAGTACAAAAAATAAAAATTCTAACAAGCACCAAGCAACAAATAATAATATAAGAAAACGAGATTAAGAAAGATTAAAGAATGAAGAAATTGAGCTCTCCGAAATCAACATAAAGGCAGATCTGAAAGAAAGAATTGCACTAGTAAAAGAAAAACTTAGCAGACTATAAACAATACTAAAGTCTAATATAGCAAATATAGTAAAGGAAAAAACCTTTGACCAATATGTGGTCATTCAATAAGAATGTTCTAGATAGATTATGATAACTTAAAGAGTGATGGAAAAGAGAATGCTAAACATAACACTACGGGATCATGCCCGTCATGAAAAGTAGAAGAAAAGCTACAACTGTCAGACCCGGGTTCCATTCCCGGAGCTCTCTGATGCCTGGCGGTTGGTCTACTAAAAATAATTGAGTACTTGTGTTCATTGGAACAAAGGGCAATAATGGCGGTCGTCTAAAGCGCGGTGCTTACCGAAAATAGTGCCGACGACCGCGCAGAGAAGGAGAACAAATGGAAGCCTTAACCTCTCAGTTCGCAGGCCGCGCTCCCACACAGGCAGTTAGAGCCGTGAAAAAAATATTGACAGAACTAGAAACCATAGTATTGTCAAGATCACTCTTTAATTAGAGGATTAGATTAGAGGTTTCACTGATAGTGGCGATAGTAACTATTTTTTTATTCGTCTGCATAGCTACTATACAATTTATCAAAAAGATTTTTTGCCTAAAATTTTACAAAGTTTAAAATATTCGATCTAAAGCATTGTATACTTTTACCATTATGCTGCCAATTAACATATAAATATATTGTTCTGGAGTTATTTTTTATTTTAGGTTAACACAGCTAAAAATAAAAAAGAGCGCGCCACAAAAGACTTATTTTCGAAGACGAAAATTCTACATCTCATAACGTGGGGTGAGTCAGTTTTCGCCCCTATCGTTCGGGCACGTACCTCAAGGCAGGTATAATTAGCGAATTAATATTTACAGTTCCAAATCCGACTGCGTGCCCCAGAACGAACTCCATAAACACGTTCAGGCAACTGCAGCTCCTTAACAGCGCCGTAAAAGAACTTAATTTCATTGCGCATTGCAGAAAGCGTTGCACAGGGTAGCCGTATATCATAATATTCGACACACGAAACGTCACGTAAATCCAATTCACCTTAATTAGCCCAGAAAGAAGCGGACTCGGGCCGCCGAAATTATGCATGGCCGCTGCAAGTGCGCGTCGGCCATTCGAATTATTTGGCAATTACGCAATTTGCGACGTCACAATTGTCAATTAGACCACTGGCTAAGAAAATTGCCGAACAATCGGCCTTCCGATGCAGAACGCAAATGGGAATTTAAATACGCGGATTTCTTTGTTTTGCTCTGTCTGAATTGCTCTTAGATCACGTTTTTAAGTTGCCGCGCGTACGTGGGGCCCGCGGAAAGTATCGCAACTAATTTTTGCGGGCAGCGATGCGAAGCTGAAAGGTATCGGTGTAATCCTAAGCAGGTGGCATTGAGAAACTGCGCCGACACAACTTCAACTGGATACGTTCCTTGATTATACTCTGAGCTAGACTAAGAGCTTTACGGAAGCGAGTGCCATAGATAAAACCGTGCTATGGAAATCCTAACGTCCTCAAATTTATAGATTTGTATTTGTATTCACATGGCGCGTCCAGTCATACCGTGACAGCTACATTGAAACGGGCGTCGGGGTGTCTTGTGGCAGGGGGTGATGAACGTCGAGCAGCGGGCACAGGAAGGGTTGAAAGGGATAGATTTGTCACTGACTGCTGCTGTCTTAACTTGACCGTATCCGGATCAAAATTTCGTTTATTATGTTTGCGCCAAGAATGCGCTTCGGCGGGTCATCGGCTCTTCGCGCCGGGTCCGAGCCTGCCGCTGCCCCTCAATTTTTAATCGCCGGGCTAAATGAGGAAGTCGGCGTGTCGCCGGGGCGACCTCCTGAAACATGGATCTTGCCGATTGCTCGCCCCGCGCGCCTTGCTCGGTCTTTCATCTGAGGTTATCAATCACGGCTAACCCTTCTGCTCGCCTGCCCTCCGTTAACTGCGCGCTGTCCCTCCTGTCCACCCCAAATTTAAATCCTTGGAGAAAAGACTGACCCTTTTAAGCTGCGATATGTTTATGAATATATTGATTTGCCCGACCCTTCGCTGGCTGCAACTTCCCTCTCAAGACAGCTTTCGTGTTGTGGCCTGTTTCAAACTTCTTGAGATTTGATGGTCGATTAATGGCCAACAGCGCAGCTTTAAAGTCAATGTCCTGCTCTGTCGCATTCTAATCACAGACAACAAAATACTGAATAATAATGTACGCTATCATATCTTTTTCATGTTCCAAAAAACATTAAAATAAAAAAATAAACTAAAAATGATAAAGAGAAAATACCTGATATATTTAGTAAGGAATATTTAAAAATAAAAAAAAGTAACTCCTCTGTGATGAAAAATTTATAAAGATCTAAAGAAAGGAACTCAAATTTGTCCTTCTAGAGTGGTAGAAAATTAAATTTAACGATAAACTATGTATTGATAAAACAAAAATCAGCCTCTTTTTTCTTCAACGAAGTTAAGATAAGAAACTGTAGTTTCATTGAAGATAGGATACTTTTTTCCTGAATACCAAAATCTTGGAAAAAATGGAATTTTATCGCTATACCTGTAAAGCATAGATTTGGCAGATAGATATAAAATATAAGGTCGGCCAAGTACCCTTGGACTATTCCTTTAGGAAAGTTTCCATAATTCTTTCCAATAAATGCGTCTCTATTAGAGCAATTACATGTATGATGTTCTCTTTGGGCTCTGAATTCGTAGCAGGTATATTATAACATAAACCCTTTCTTTCAAACAGCCCTAGAAGTAAAATTCTAATTAGTTTAGATCGCGAAACAACGGTGGCCAATTAATATTACCCCTATGTTTTGTAAAAATCAGCATCAGTGTTCTCTAAAACCCAGTTCACAAATGTATACCGCTTCTAGTAGTCTTTGCCATCTGTCTAGATACAAACAGAACACAAATGGGGCGTATTTCAAATACTAAAATTTAATTCGGATCACCTTATACATAAAACATCTGTTTTAAAGGGAATTATAATATTTGTACCCAGCCTGTACCTTACAAATAAAAGTTGTATTTATATTGATAAAACTCAGGCACTCACCCAAGTTACGGGATAGTTCCTCCAATTGTTTATTAAGTATCCTCGTTCGATAACCTCGATGATTATTCTGCCACATATAACTTACGTATAGAGCCAGTGCGCGCTTGCCTTAAACTGCAGAATAGAAGTGGGCCGAATGGACATTGATGAAGCTAGGGATTGATTAACTAACCAAGCTGACTAACACTAAACGAATCGTTTGCTGGGGCTAAAATTTTTCCCTTCGCACTTCTTAACCAATATCTAAGAATAACATCCACACAGGTATTGCCACAGACGGCGTCCGCTGCCGTATGAATATCAAGAAGCGTACAATTTAGAAGCTCAATGCAACGTGATGCTTCACCGAATGTCCATGTTACTTATTGGTTTGGTGATTACAGTAGAACCACCTAATATTCCAGCGAAACGCTATTCCATCTACCAGACTTACCAGTCAAGGGACAAGACTTTTCAAAATGTTCTTTAACACAGAAGACTGCTTATTCTTAAGAATAAATATTTTTCTTTTTGAGGTAAGATGAAATAATATTTAATGGGACTTAAAATCTATAAGAAGGCAAAATATTAAATCAATAGTAAATATTTCATTTACATATTAACTGCTTCTCTATAACAATTTATTTTTGTATCCATTTCTTCTTTTTCTATTTCTCTTTTTGTAGTATACAAAATAATGGTAACATACTCCATGAGCTTAGAATACGTTTTATCATTGCTGCTAGCGATTTAGCTGCATGTAAAGTAAAATACAGAATAGTTTTTTGTACATATCTGCAGTAGACCATGAGAAAAATCGGCTAGCAAAAGTCAAATATAATCACTGCCCTAATTATTACAAATGTAGATCACCAAACAAAGCTACAAATTAACATTAAAAGTAATTAATGTTACGGGCAAGCTGATAACTCTAGTCGCGAAGAAGACAGCCTAAGTGGTCGGGTGTTTTTATTTGTGAAATTTAGACGATGTCAATAAATTAAAATAACTAACCGGCGAAAAAATAGCAACATTTTAAAAGATTCTAAGCACATCACCAGGGGAAGATTTCTAAAATAAAATTAGGTACATCGAGAAAGTAGTTAGGCTTAGACACAATTGGCGAAGTGATCTAACTGGGCCAGGGAACAGACTAAAATGTGAAAACACATAATAAATAATAGTATTAGCGTGTCGATTAATAAGCTACAAGCAAAGTTTACAAGAAATAGTGTATGTATATTTTTAAACTATTACTAAACAAAAATAATAATCAAACCCATACACCAACTTCGTTACAATAATATTGTGATTGCCAGAGTAGAAGCAACATCAATATAAATAGAAGAATTTTTCTAGAAAGAGTTGAACCTTATCATTAACATGCAACCACTTTTTACAAAAGGTGAAGATAATAGTATCGGCCAATAAAAAAATTATATATGATCATATATAAAAAATAGAGTTAAAGAAGATTTAAATAGAACAAAATAAGATATAATTAGTAGAAACAAGACTTTGAAAGAAAAAAAGAAAAACAAAAAGAATTATTTCTGTATTAACAAAAATGTTAAAAATAGATTGTGATATTTAAAAACTTCATAAGAAAACAGCAGTAATATAAATGAAATTAATAAGAAAAGATGAAGTTACAATTATGCAACCTTATGTCCAAACAGTTGCTAGCAGAAAAGAAGAAAAGAGTAATTTTACGATCAATTAGACAAGTTGATAATAGAATGACAAGAAAAAGTTGAACACACAGTAATGTAGCTAACAAAACAATTGGAACAAAAAAATAGTACAAAAATTACTTGGCCTTATATATGGTAAGGCCCTACGTCCCGCGTGGAAGCACGGCCTGCGAACTGAGGGGTTAAGGCTCTCATACGTTCGCTCTCTCTGCCCGCAAGCACCGCACCTTAGACGACCGCCATTATTACCCCTTGTTCGAATGAACGCAGGTACTCAATTATTTTTAGTGACTGAGTAGCCCACCCGCCAGGCATCAGAGAGCATCGGGAATTGAACCCGGGTCCGTCAGCATCGTAGCCCGCCCCTCAACCAGGGGACCACTCTAGCAGCACTTGGTCTTATATTTAGATAAAAATTAATAATAGTCAATATCTAAAAAGAGAAAAAATAAACGATGGACATATTTATCATTAATTAGAATGTCTAAAAATAAAATTGATGTTATTTTGACAGACGTAAAGTACAAAAATACAACATTTAGCAATTAACAAATAATTAAATGACTTGAGTACTAATGAGAATACTTAAACAATAGAAGATAAATTTAAAGGGAATATTAAAGTGGCATATACTAGATCAAGAGCCAAACACAACCCAAAATGTGATACTCTTCCTCAAAACACTAAAGATTAAATAAAATGGAGAGAAGCTCTTAAAAGAAACAGACAGAAAGTATGAGAAACATAAAAACATATGAGAGGAATCTGGCTCAACAAAAGAATTGGTGAAAGCATTAGCCGGTGGTAAAAAATTAAAAGATCCAAAGAAGATAAAGTAGAATAGCGTAAGGACAAAGGTAGTCTTAAACACCACTAAGAAATTAAAAAATAAAAAACTACTGACTTCTAAGTTTAATAAAACTGAGATATTAAAAATTGACAATAGAGCTTGCAGTATCACTGGAGTCGTGAAGAAAACGGTCCCCAAATAGAAGATAGTAAATATAATTTTATATTTCCCCTATCATTACTACATATATTGACCTTGAGTGTCAAAACATGTAACATAAACAAAGATGACTGAGCGCTTGACTGTTTAGTAACGAGCTGAAATTGAAACGCTATGAAGGTTGATTTTAATTGTTCTTGTGCAGAAATGGTGAAATACAGTCAAATGGAAAAGGTCAGAAACAATAAAGAAGTCTCAGGACTACAGGTTTGGTAAACTGTTGAAAGTTATGTATGGCCTACGATATCTGGCTAGGAAAACATCGGCGACTTTAATTCCATGCAGGATGGCGCACCATCTCATGTTGCTCATATTGTGGGTGCGTGGTTATAACAGCATTTTCTGGGACGTTCTGAATGTCGCCCAAGAAATCCACGTGACTCTTACCTCAAAGCTACTCAAAGAAGATGTACAGGACAGAGCCTTGCATACTAAAAGACTTAGAGACACAAATTTAAAATATTCTTAGCAGTATCCCAAACTATTTCCTTCAGAAGATTATGTGCTTTATCTACGGCGGTTTGAAGGAACCGGTTGAGGCGACCGGTGTCTACGTTAAACTTGGTTTTTCCTCATTGTCCTACGCAGCAGATTATGTGTATAATTTGTTTCAATAAACTTTTATTAAAATGTGTAACCTTATCACTAATTTGTAATGTCCAGTTACCTTTCATTTGCCCTGTATATACAGAGTGAACCAAAAATCAACGTCAAGCCAGAAACGGGTGATAGACCGGGTGGTGGCAGTTATCAGAAAAATTAAAAAAACATCTTAGTCGTGTACTTTTAAAATTATAGACATTCAAAAAAAATCGAAAATATTGACACCCTATGATGATCTTTCAAGTACTGTGACTACAAATCTTTATTGTTCTTCATTTTTTTGCGTGTGATGTAACCCTGAATAATCCCTCTGTAATTTAAAATCTAAAATTAAAACACAACTGCTTCAGGTTTAAAGAAAATATCACTTTTTTATCCAACGTGTACTCAAAATTATTACATCGCACAACATTAACTGACTGTACTGAAAAAAATCTCACCCGTACCATGTACAACAAGTACAAACTCTACTACCCCAAGATTACTCTGGAAGAGCTGCATTTTGTCGAACGATGTTGCAAAGGTTTAGGAAATATCCGCGATTCTTGGTAAAATTCTAAGATTTTTTTTAAATTTTTCTGATAACTGACGTTAATTTTTGGGGCACCCTCTATAATATATAATGCAACATATATAAAAGAGAATCAATAAAATAGCAAAACGCAACCAACTACGATAAACCACCTTCCTAGTATTAATCAGTTCACTAAAGATAAGTAAGTTCAATAATCCCATATTTGTAAGTCTGGCAAATTACAATAGGGCGTTTGATCTATTAGAGAATCAATGTATTTGGCAAATTTTGAAAGTACAGGAAACTTATAATAAATGCATAAACATAATAAGAGATATCTATTTGTAAAAAAAGCTCTAATAAAAAGACATAACCAGCGGGGGTATGCCAAAGATTTCTTATTGCCAATTTTATTTAATGAGACACCAGAAGTAATATATAAAAATTGAAATGGAAAAAACACAAATGGGCTTAAATGGGCTATCAAATGGATGATGTAGTGTTAGACACAAATAAAAACAAGAAAAAACATCAACTCAATTAGTAGATGCAAGAGAAAATATAGGTTTAACAATTGATAATACCGGGAGGGCCAAAAATTTATAGATGACAATGTTGTAAAAAATGTAACGCAATTGTTGAACTGTTTTGTATCAAGTCTCCTTTTTCTAGGACATTCTTCAAAATAAATCTGTCATCAGCGGTATCGTCCAGTTTCTGTAGGTTTTGAAATTGATTCCGATACATATTTTCTTTTAAGTAATTTCGTCTCCTGTGAAGATTAACAATTGCCAACTTGCGCAAGTCGAAGAAGCTAAATATCTCGGCATTCACTTGGACCCACATCTTTCTTGGAAGAAACATCTTTTTACCAAAAGAAAGCAGCTAGGACTAAAACTAATTCAAATGGCTCGTTGGCCGTAAATCAAAATTGTCCTTGGATAATAAACTATTGCTATAGCAATTCATTCTTAAATCTGTCTAGACTTACGGTAGCTTATGGGAAACTACTAGTGATTTCAACACAGCTATCCTGCAGAAGTTTCAAAACAAGGTCTTGCGTGCCATCGTGGATGCCCCTTACTACGTCTCCAACGAAGTTATTCTACACGACATCCCTCTAGAATCCGTTAAGGAAGCCGTGCATCGATTCAGTGCGAAATACAGTGAAAGAGTGTCAATGCATCCAAATGTGTTGGCTAATCAGTTAAACGTTCGCGAAGTCAATGAAGTGCGAAGGCTAAAACGTCTGCTGCCATAAGACCTTACCTTAGGACCCAGATAAGTTTTAAGTTAAGACTACACAGACAAATATACTCTAGACTTATGATTTAGATAATTCTATGGAGGTCACTCAATCAAATCAAACGCTTATTGCCCACGGGCAGATTGCCGATCTCTCATGGAGTTATAAAAAAAAGTAATTTCGTAGGCAAAAGTTGCACTTCGTAAGATAGAAAGAACCTGCTGGAAATTCAATTTTTTATTATCCAATAGACGCAATATACTTAAGCCGCTAGGTTTACGTATTTTTAACACCGAAACAGTATTGAAGACTTCCAAATTTTAAAACCTTTGTAATTATTGTGACTATTTGTCCCTACATTTTGATCAGATGGTGGAGAGTATTACTAGACTTATTTCAATTAATAAAGGCTCAAGAAGGCAAAAAATCTATAGATTATTTCCAAGTTTAGTATCAGTTAATGGAGGGTAGGCCACAAGTTCATATGTGATTTACAATTACAAGTTCTTTGTTTTTTAATATTTTTGAATTTAATTTACTGAACTGTAACTCAATTAATAGAATGTTTTGCATTGGACATGTAAAGTAACACTATGTATTATTTTCCACTTTCAACTTGATATTTAGCCCTTTCTAAGCCATAGCAGCTCTAAGTGTACCCATTGCATCTCCAGAATTCAGCTTAGATATTGTCCATCAGTTGCTGTAGACTTTGAGATTTATTCCTATATAGTTTTTCTTTTAAATATCATCATAGATAAAAGTCAAGTGCTGTAAGATTGGAAGAACATACTGGAGTATTTAATAATCACAGTTGGTAACTAACTATTTTCTTGAAAAGCTACCGATAACACAACTCTCTTGAAAATTTAATCAAGGTATTATTTAAATATTGAATAAGAAAACGAAGAGCTCTTTTAAGGGTGTGATTCCACACAAGTTTAAGTAGATTTAGGCAGGTCTTATTAATATATTGGATAAAAAGTGGACACCAACTCTTGTTTAAAGAAAGTAAGGCCTAAATGAAGTGGGTGAACTAAAAATAGTGTATTAAGAAAGTACAACGCATATAAGTGTGGCTGAATTTGAAGAACATTTAGAGGCTAATGCGTTCCACATTTTTCTAATCTTATATTCCCTAAAACTGTTATTTTTTTGTTTTTAGTACTCCTATTTACTGTATATATTTCTTAAGAGCTAAATATATGTCGCAACTTTAAACACCCGCATGCTTAGCTATCATAAATTATCGTTAATTAAAGTTTGTTTTAAACCGGTATTCTTCTCTTGTACTAATATTTATTTTTCTAATACAATGGGGAATGACTATTATATTGGCAAAGCTACAGCATCATAAAAAGGTTAATGTACAGATTGTTGATTTTTATAAGGTTATTGTCTGGTATTTTAGAGCCAATGTGAGATGCCTTCGCAAAAAATTAGTCATTTTTTCAAATCTTTCGCGTTCTATTAGAGTATGCTGCAAGATGGTATCATGTAATTTTGCATTTAATACTCAGAGTTAATAAAGCGAAGAAGCGATGGCTTCCTTACCCGCTTTTAGATTTATGGTACATAATTTTCTTTCTTTGTGTCTGTAATGACTACATAAAGTATGGGAGATTTAAGTTAGATGCCTGTGATTTCTACTGCCTAAATGTAAGTATTATTGCCCTGTGAAACATCGGTACTGTCTACTCTGAAGGATTAAAAATATATTTCTTAGCGTTGGTACAACATACGAGGAACATACTTGGTTTTAGATTGATGCCGGTTTCATAGATTTTTGTGTTGTAGATCTGCATACTTGATGGCTAGCCGTTCTTTTCTTTGGAGTTTTTGGTTCTTTATTTGATTTACCGCAGTATCACTCAAACATAAGAATTATTGCTTCGGAAATCGTGTGCAGCTGAAAGAGTTTTAAATTGTTGCTTAACAAGCTTAGATTTTTGGGGGAGTCCGGTCCGTACATTGAAGCAGAGTGGACGCGTGCGGGCCAATTTTACCTGCGATATCGCCTAGCCGAGCCGCAGTCTTTAAGGTCAGGCGTATTTATTTATTTAACAATTTAATACCTTTAACGCATAAATCTACTATTGAATAAAACAAAGACTTCGCCAATAAGAACCCCTGCGGAGGGGTTCTTTATTCAAGATGAGTAATCTTAATCTTAAACGAACCAGCTCTACCTTATAGCCACTTGTATTCGAACCGAATAGACAAAATTTATTTATACCCGAAAATCTCATAACCAAAAATAAATCTTACGTTACGGAGAAACAAATCGAGGATGCCAGTAAAATCATTTATTAAGGTAAACTCGCTGCAGCTATAAAAGACATGGATACCTCTGTTACCGCTACGTCCCATTCTGTAAATACTAAGGAGAATAAAATAAAGATCCCGCCGATTTATCTGCATAATGCAGACAAATTAAAATTTCAAGAAATAATTACTGATCTTAAGGAAAAAGCTACGAGTGAACTTACCACTGTAGTTAGAAACAAACAACTACCGAGTAATGACTAAGCATTACAGCAAGAACAATCTAGACTACCACACATTTAAAAACCCAGAAGTTAGCAACTTATCTGTAATAATCCAAAACGTCCCTGTCTCCCTTACGGAAGATGAAATCAAAAGCGAATTAACAACTCTAAAATATCCGGTACAAAAAGTAGCTAAATTATACAACAAAGACAGATATCTGATCCCACTATGCGCGGTGGACCTCGATGACATTCAAGAAGGCAAGGAAATTTTCAAACCAACAAAACTAAACCACAGCATAGTAGAAGTAGAGATACGAAGAAAGTCGAAGGAAATTCCCCAGTGCAAAAAATGCCAACTGTACGGCCACACACGTAACTATTGCCACTCGCATGCACGCTGTGTGAAGTGCACTGGCAATCACTTATTTACCGGATGACCTAAACAACCTGAATATGATCCTCAGTGCGTAAACTGTTTGGGAAAGCACCCAGCGAACTACAAAGGTTGTAGTTATTACGCTAAGGTAACCCTGAACCAAACAAGAAACTCTAGCTGTAGAACTCAAAACAGATCATAACGCCCAAGCTGTAATAGACAAACAAAATACTACGACTAATGAGTCATCGCTCCTAAGACGTTTTGTATCCAAGCCCAACGTTTCCACTCACGACGAACAGCAATCATCAACCGACCTTATCTCCACAGTACTTAAGAAATTAATAGAACTGCTAATCCCACATTTAGACAAAATAATGCCATTCCTAACAACGTTATTATCAACATTGCTAGACAATGGTTTAAAATAATTCTCCGTTAATAAATAATATAACAGTGACAAATTGGAATGCCAATTGTCTTAAATCTCAATGTTCAACTTTTATAGAATTCATGACACGACACAACATTGATATCGCGTATATCACAGAGACACACTTTGTTAGCACCGAAAAATTCAGAATTCCTGGGTATCACGTATATCGGAAAGACCGAGAAGCTGTAAAAGCATCAGGAGGAGTTTCAATTATAATTAAAAAGAAATTCAGCCACCACCTCCATATGGGCGTTCTTCAAAACATAGAAGCCATTTCTATCAAAATACACATGAAAACTAGTGGCTCTTTAACCCTTACATCTGCATACAAACCCCCAAATAAACGGCTTGTTGAAGACGAAATTGGTGAATTGTTCAGCAGCAACGAGCCCACGTTAGTTTTAGGAGACTTAAATGCAAAAAATACTATATGGGGATGCCGTGCTAGTAATCCAGACGGGATGAAGTTGCATAACATTATGGCCAAACACAGTATATTAATATCAGACCCTGACGATTACACTTACCATCCATACCGAACAGACCATCAACCTGACATCTTAGATGTTATACTGTATAAAAATGTCACTTATCCAGTGTATCAAACTGTGACATCTGAACTGGACTCTGATCATCTTCCTGTCATCATCAACCTCCACAGCACCTTTCAAATAATACCTCCACCGCCTAGCTTAGCGAATGGTAAAACTGATTGGGACAATCTTCATTCGACCCTTGATCAAAAACTCCGTTGGGTGGGACCACCTAAACTTCCCCCGGATATAGACAATGCCGTCCTACAATACACATCAGCCTTGCAAGCAAGTATACAAGAAACAACCACTCCATGGAAGCAAGGGAAACTTGTCGAGCATATTAGAACTCTCAACTACATGCTTGATCTAATTAAGCGAAAGAATAGATACAGAAGAGATTGGCAAATACACCGGTTACCATACCTTAAAACACTGTACAACCAACTATGTCACTTAGTAAAGAATGAACTTGACAGTCTAAGAATCCAATGATACAATTCTTACCTTGAAGACACTAAACCCGGTGACCCATCTATGTGGTTAGCTACCAAACGCTTATTGAGACAACCGAGTATAATCTATCCTATGATATCGAATAACGCCAGATACTCCTCTGATGATGAAAAAGCCAACTTATTAGTAACTCATCTTGAACAGGCATTTACGCCCAATATTGTAGAACAAGACGAACACTTCGCAATCGCAAATATGCAATTACAGGATAACCACGAAATAGCTTCTACATCTGTCCAAGAAATTAAATCTTATATAACAATATTACCCACGCATAAGACCCCTGGACCCGACCTTATAACAAATGAAATGCTAAAACACCTATCAAAAAAGGCTCTGGCTCCCTTAACCTCAATATACAACGCCTGTCTCAGACTAAGATACTTTCCGACAGAATGGAAAACTTCAAATATACTCCCCATCTATAAAGTAGGAAAACCGAAGGAAAACCCTGACAGTTACCGACCTATCAGTCAAGATTACCTCCACCAAAATGATACTATACCTCCTCTTCAATTTGGCTTCCGAACCGAATCACTCCACCTCTCACCAGTTTCTCAGAATAAGTGAATCAATTGAAAGAGGATTTGAAAAGAAAGAATACACTGCGGTTGTATTTATAGACTTTGAAAGAGCTTTCGTCAAGGTCTGGCATGATGGACTTCTATATAAAATGGGGCTTTTAAACATTCCAAATTGCCTAACCAAAATCATTCGCTCATTTCTCACTAACAGAACTTTTAGAGTCCGGATCAGCTCAACCTTATCTAGTTCTAAACCTATTCGGGCTGTTCGTTCACGACGTACCTACAGATCTCAACTCAACGCTGGCCATGTATGCTGACGATACTGCAATTATTACACAGAGCCTCAGTCTTGACACAGAAATCGTACTCCCACAAAACTCTATAAATATGTTGTGCATGGTTTCAGAAATGGAAAATTAAAATAAATTCTGATAAATGTCAAACAAAAATTTTTACCCTCAAGAGGTATGATCAAATTACAAAAATAAAAATAAATAATAACGAAATAGATTGTAATCCAAAAGACTCAGCTGTTAAATATTTAGGCGTGCACTTAGATGCGAAACTGAACTGGGGGTTTCATATCACTCAACTCAACGAGTGCCACAACAGACTGGATGCATTATATCCCCTTATAGACTGCAGATCTCACCTTAGATCTGAGTGTGCTGTACTTATCTACAAAGGAATCCTCAGATCAATTCTTACGTATGCATGTCCAATATGGTGCAACACATCAAAGACTAACATAAAGAAACTCCAAAGAATCCAGAACAAAGTGCTCAGAATCGCCATCAACTGCCCTTGGTTTGTGCGTAATAATCAAGTCCACAGTGAATTAAGTGTTCCATTAATTACAGAGTTCATTAATAAATCCACTGTAAAGTTTTTCCAAAATCTAACCTTATGTTCAAGTGCTACCAAATTAAATCTAGGCCAAAAAAATTCACAGGCGTCTTAAGCGTAAACTACCAGAGGACTTAATTTAAATGTGGTATATAAACCCAACTCAATTTCAAATTAAGATAGAAATGTAACTTATCAGTTAATCCCCACTGGATTAAACCTCAATGTATGTAGTTTAGTTCTTATTTAATTGTACTATAACAACCAAGCCGTGTACTGCATTGTATATTGCAGGGCTAGCTATAATAAATTAAAAAAAAAGATTTTCGGGGTAATCAAGATCTGACTGTTACGCGATTTTACCTTTTTTTATTTTTAAAAGGCAAGTCTTGAATCTATACTTTTTCAAATTTTGTATAAACTAGGTGGCACAAGATAGGTTAATTAGTTTGCTGTTTGTATAATTGCAAAGAAAAATAAAATACACGTCATATAAACAGTATTTATTTAAACAAAGATTAAGAAGTAAAATATGGGTCAAATAACCTTCTAGTGTCCAAACATTTACCTAGTCTCTTTCAGAGCTCCAAAAAAGATTGTGGGCGTTTCTCTTTTGATATTCCCTCTATGATTTACAAATTGCTGGCGTAAACCTTGAGCCCAAAAGAAAATTACTGGGAGAGTTAAATTCAGTGAAGGCAATCTTATATTGCTGAAATTAAATATAGTGACAGCAAAGACATTGCAAACATTGATTCTATTAACTTTTGAGGAACACCATCATCATTTTCAAAATGACCCAATAGTGTATCGACTATTATGGTCTTTTGTGAATTCTACTAAGTTGGCACTACCTCAAAATCTATAGTTTTGTCTGCTTAAAAATCACTTAATTAAAAATGTGCTTTGTTATCAAATTTGAAAGAACAATTGAATTGTTTTTGACTTGATTGAGAAACACACAGGCAGTTTTTTGTTTCCGGAATTGGGGGCTTGAACTGATACATACAGATCTCTGCTTAATATTCCGTGAAATTTAAGCTTTCACGTTTTGAACTGATAGACCGCTACAAGGTCTTTTAGCATCTAAAAAACTTATAATTTCTACTTGGATCAGGCTCTCAGTCACTGCTTTGTCTAATTTTTGTGCACCTGTTACGATAAATTAGCAACCAGTGATTTTCTAGAGACATCATTGCAATTTTAGCACGCTGAACGATCAAGCACCTCTTTATAGTTAAATTTCTTCAACCTCACCTGTAATAAAAAAAAACTAAAAATTATTAATTATAAAAGAACTAAAATGCAGATTTTCATTGTATTTACTTAATCCACAGCGTAGTCTTTTATGTAGCTTCTATTGTCAGATATGTCAGTTGAGTTAACTTGTGTAAATTATTTCATGTAGATAAACCATCTGCATCACAAATTCTGACTATTTTAAATGCTTACCAGGCATAATTTTTATAGAAGCTGTTGGTTCCAGTTAAACTTTTCTTTGACGTCATATATCACTAGAATTTCTTTGTGTTCCAAAATAACAAAGACTACAATTTTGTTAATTTTTATACTTCTATGTTACACGCAAACATTAAAATTTTGTATAATCTGTAACTCTTTAAACGTCTAAGGATCTGATAATTATTGTTTCAAATTCAGATAATATGCAACCGTACAAAAATGTACTCTAATATTCTAATACCTATTTATCGTCTTCCCTTGAATTACTTTTATTGTTCCTTTTTATTTTAATTCTTTGGTTAGTTTTGCAAAAAAGCTTATTATGTCTACTAATATTACGCTTTGTAGCCCTCAGTTGTATGCTCTAATCATAGATTTTTGGTAGAAATCTTCCTTCGTGTAGAAAGTTGCTAGCAGATGTGGTTTTTGCATGTTACCATGAAGTACGTGTGCCGATCTGCTGGGAAAAAGCCATTTTATTCCTTATTTGTTTCAAGTGTAAGAGAATAAAATATGCAGATGTAACCTAAAAACTGTTTCGGGTAACCATTTCTTGAGAAGGGCAATATTATGAAAATTGAAGCTGAAAATTTTAAATTTATTTTATGAGCAAGTGCTAAAACTAGCATAAAATTTGTTTCCAGCCCTAACGTAGCAATCATGCATGCAGTTAAAAAACTTTTAGTTTTTTTATTATTAGCCCTTGGTGAACCGTTAGTTAAATTAGAAAGCGTTCCACAAGAACTTTTGTATTTCTGGAATAGATTTCGATCTCTCTCGCTATAATCAAGACTACTGAAGGTCGGCCGATAATTAAGCGGCTATAAAAGTGAGTGTTTACCATTGGACAACTCCAAAAAGTAGCAGTAGACTATTATAACTACTACTATAATCGCAAAGGGATGACTGTAATGAAACAGAACTAGCATTTTAATTTAAAATCCTATAGTACCCAAAAATAGTTATTTAACATACATACGTTTAAATATTTTTATTTGAGTATGGAAAAGCAAATGCAATTAATAAAATTGTGTATATATAGTAGCCTCTTGGAGTCTTCTATTCTTGATAGTGGAATAGAACAGGGAACCACATTTAAAACATTAAAGAACGGGTTCCAAAGCGGAAGCTGCTGATAGAAATAATATGATTTTGACATGGTGCTTAAGAGTCTAAAGATTGGATAAGTTTATTATTGTGTATTTTTGATGTAGGTTTTACCTACTACACTGAAGCTCTAAGTTTACTGTGTACCCTGACATAATTTGCTTTATCAGATATGTATTTCTAAAGCATTTTAGGCTGAAAATTCACACAGGACGTGTAGTGCTAACTCTTTTTCTTGCAGACTACAAGTTGGATTGTTAACAATAAGTCCTTTGAGAATGCAGTGTTCTGTTAATAGTCCTCTTATACTCCTTAGTTGCTTTCTGCTTAGTTTTCCATTGTCTTTGTTCTGTTAGTAGACGAGGGCATTACTAACGATTTAAAGTAGACATACTTGTACCGGTAGGTTTTATGTTTCTTCTTCAGTAGGTCAAACACACCTACTTCAGAGTGCTTTAATTTTGAGCTATCTCTATACCATGCAGACCCCAATCTCAACCATTTCGTTGTTTAGTACCCCTCTTGGGTATTAGTACCTTGAAAGATCTTCTGAAGTCCCAAGAATGAATGAATTTTATCAGGTTATATGTTAAGTATGCAGTTACTTCTCAATATATTTAAAATCTCTATGTTGCCTTCCGTTATATGGCACATTTTCCCATGATCACTTATATTTACGGTTGCACTACTAAGATTTAGCATTTTTGTAGATGACATCGTCCCAGTTATCCTTATTCTTTATTCGATTATTGTTGATTACCACTCTGTTTCTAGTTCTATGCCACCAGAAAATAGGGCATATATAACTGTTGGTATAACCACTCTCGCATAAACTCAGAAACCCATCCTCAGTTTCAGGCCTAAAGTTCCTTCGTAATCTTTTCTAAATGAAGGTTGAAGGCCACTTTGGTATCTAGGATGACGCCTAAGTATTCAACTTCTTTCTCCGTAGATACTGACTGTTCGCCGATTCTTATTTTCTTCAAATCTTAAAGATCAAAGTCTTGTTGAGATTAACCAAAATTCCTTCTTTTAAACACCACCTATCCATGGTTTTCAGGACTTGTTGCTATAACTTCCCTAAACTTTTCGTTTATGCATGTGGTTATATTAATAGCATATCCTTTTGCCTAAACCTCTTTCGTATTCATATCAGCGGGATAACTGTAGTTTACTAAGCTCCAAAGTAAAGGCAAGAGCAAAAGAAAATTTCTTAGTGGTATTTCTAGAGCTTATTATTTAACGATTGCATAGATTGGTATACGTTACGCCTATTCAGTGTTTTTATAATTGAGTTAAAGGCACAGTTTACGTCTAGACATGCTCATAGAGCAATCTCTCGATTGTTAATTGCTGCTTACTCTCTTGTGCAACACTAAATTACAAAATGTACGTTTGGTAAGCGAATTGGTTTCGACAATAGATTAGCTTGAGCATAGTAATTGCGCTCTAGTTTTGGTATAGATCATACCTTAATCCGATTCCAGCCACTTAGTATGTACACAAGTGCTAGACTTGCCCTATTACAGTGGTGTAGAGAAAATTGGTTATTTATATATGCTACTATGTTGATTATTTTGTCAGCTGATCCAATCTTCGTTTCTTGCTTGAGTTGTGGATATTTTTAATGTATCTGCATTCAAATTGTGATTTGTCGTAATTACACTATTTGAGAAGTGTGTCCTTAACGAAATCGCAAGAGTTTTGTTGCCAGTTTTTGTATATTTTCTATTTGGCTTCTGAAATAAAGCTAATTTTTTTAAATAGAGCTTTTTAAAATTTAGTATATATGAATTTAGTACATCATTGGCTTTTCTAGCGCGCGTTTGTATGATTTCAGGCGATTAGTATTGTATTCTACCCAATTATCAGTTATTTTCGCTATACTGAACAGTTTTTGGCTACTGCCCTAAGTTTGGTGGTTTATGGTTCTTATTTGTTCTGTTTTTTCTTTGTGCTAACAACTGTTTTCAAGTGTTGATATAATAGATGATGTAACAAATTTGTTAGCCATTCGTACTGCATCTGGTATTTCAGGTTTTGATATACATAGTCTTCCAGCTCTAGTACTACGTTCTGCTTAAATAGTTTCTAGTTATAAGTCCCCAATTTTCAGTGAGTCATTAGACAAGTTACTCAATGCATACAATTTTATAAAGTGATTGTGACCCTCGCCCCATCTAAGGTAGAATCGTATTGAAGCTTAAATTTTACCTAATTTTAAGCCACAATCCGTAGCTGGATATTTACTATTGTACCACAAATTTATAAATACAACCAAAATAGGCAACCATTTTGAATAAAGTAAAAACAACAATTTTTCTATTAAATATTTTTAAAAATAGCCAAAAATAGGTTTACCTTCAAACTGTAATTTGAAAAAGATATATTAAATTAACATTATAAAACCTCTCCTGTCCACCGCTTTGCCTAATTTAGCTTTGTAACTTTATTAGTTTCTAAAACTAAATATTTGTGCATTGAGAAGAATTTAAAGTAAGCAAAGAAGTGATCAACAGTACAAACTGATGTTTTAAAACATAAAAAAGGGAATCTAATGTTGGAACTAGTACTAGTCTGCGTTAGTATCGGGAAAATTGGGACAAAAAATTAAAATAATAACTTGAATCATTACGATGTTGTTTTAATTGCCATCTTGGGTTTTTTAAATATACGCTTGCTTAAAAATAGAATAAGAAGTATAAAACGCTAGATTAATAAGCGTTAAGCCAATCATCTGCTGACTAAGAAATAGTACACGTGAAATAAACGTTCTAAAACCAAATAACGAAGACAAACAGCATAACTAAAACGAAATAAGATCGTAAATAGAGCTGAAACTTTTGCTGAATTTAATTGAAGTTGAAAAGCTTAAAAGAGAGTCGTAAAGAAGGTGCCAAGGGGTGAGGAAATGGGTAAGCAAGTACGAAATTCACTAAGCAAATTTCAATCGGTCAGTCTGGTTTAAATGGCTCAGACAATTGCAAAGTTACGTTTAAAACAGAAATATTGTGCATGTAGCGCGTTTAGCCTTTAAAATTTCAAAAAAATTTATATCTAAATAAAACCTAATGATACAAAAGGAACAAAAATACACAGTAAGTACTACAATTAAAATTAATAAAAGCGGGAAAGAAAATTTAGGATATTTTCACTGTTGATTGTGCTTCTTCGTTTTAGTCAGCAACGTCAAAACTTCAAAAAAATTTCTATTTGGTATAAATTTGAAAATGTCACTAATTGTTTTGAATTTATTAGGCGAATGTGTTAGATGATATTACATTACAAATTTGGACAAACTTTATTTTAATTGAAATAATATTTAAGAAGGTGTCAACCCCACTGGGCTTATTAGAAGCCGTCAACAACGAAAACAAAGTTTCTAAAGAACTAAACCTGACAATTTTCGTGGATAAACATAAATCTGTATGTAGTAATATATAGGTAGCAGAAAGAGCTGTAATACTTTTAAATATATTGCAATGGATTTTTTTATGGTAAAATAAAGAATTTTAAACAGCTGATGTGTAACTTAGTTTCAATGTCAAAAATTAACGAACACACGCATGTTGTTTTGTTTATTCCATTATACACCAAAGTTGCTTCTAGCATATTAGATTACATTGTTTGCATATCAAGTACAAAGTATGAGCAAGTGAGTCTTCAAAACAAGTTGGATAAGTTGGTGCACACCGCACGTCATTTTGCTGCAACTACAAAGTCTATCTGGTGATGACAGCCGTTGACGAAGTTATTTAACTTTTATATTGGGCTACTGCAGCTTCAATACTAGGCTGTCCGACAGTACTGAGTCTAATAACAAAATATAATTTTAAGTTTCCAACATTATACACCTTGAGGTATTTAAACATAAATAAGTTTCTGATTCTTATGTTCACAGTTAGATTACTAGAATTTACTACACGCTCTTGCTATGTTGATTTTAAAAATAGAATGAACTTTATACACTATATGCAACTTTTATTTTATAAAAAGTTTATAGAGCTTACAAATGAAGCTGGACTGAAATAACCAAATTAAAAAACTCAACTTAAATTTGGAAAAAGCGTTATTCTTTATAACTTTACAATCTGGACTCAAAACTAATTTTCCTGCTTCGATAAGCGAACAAGCAGCGAAATTGTGTTGCATATTGATACCACTAAACAATGAGCAGCTTCCATGAATGCAGCAACAATTCCTACACAATTTAGCAGAGCAAACAAACTAAACAAAGTTCTGCTACTTCAGTTCGCTGACGGACATGCACAATAAACATCTTTTATTGTTTTTATAAATAAGTTGCTGCAATAAAACGCATGTACGCCGCATACCATCAGATAAGGGAACAGCACAGCAAGATCGGTCTGTTAAGCTGTTTAATAAGCTTCTGCTGGAATTGCGTTAAAACCTAACCGAAAGGCAAGTTCGCAGAAATCTAACGCGGAAATCGTTTAACCGGGCTAACATTTTCAGTTTACGACTTGAAGATATAATTAGAGGGTTCGCCACTGCTATACTATTTACGGCTACGATATGTATTTTAATTAAATACGAAAGATTTTATTGGAAGGTTCGTTTTCGCTATCTGAACCATATCATCTATTTTAAAAAGAATTAAATATGTGATACATCATTTTATTAGCATCAGGGATAGAAAAAATTGAGGCTGTAGAAAAGGATAAACCCTAAACAACAAATCTGTTGTATAGAAAGTTTTCATCAGTATTATTTATAGATAAAAAGCCTTCATTGATAACATCAATACAATATTAAATACGCAGATTTCAACATTTTTTATTATGTTTATTGCTTTTTTGAGCGCAGCTAAACTTAAATCCAATCTTCATAAAAGAATTAATCTCAATAATTTAATATATAAATAGCCTAAGCCAAATTCTCAAGGTCTTCTACTTTTTATAATTATAAAATTTCTTTGCACAAAGGGCAGTTGTCTAATATTTTCAAAAAAAATTTTAAGGCTAGTACTGATTAAACTAGCTGTCATTCTATCCATCATTTTAGTTTTATTTTTATCCCGACTACTTTATCAGTAATTATATTCAATAGATTAGAGGTGTTCTCGGTTTTTCATTGAGCGCTCAGCCCCCAGATGGAGTATAGAAAAGGGCTCGCCAGATATGGAAGGCATTAGGAAAATAAAATACCCAGGATAAACCAAAACTATTAGAACATAGTCAGAACTTCAGGTAAGAAGTAGCTGTTCGAAGCGTCTCTTGTATAAATTAAGAGCGACTTTTTTTTAAATACACCAACTTGCCTAGCAAGCGCACACGTTTAAAGATTCCTAGCACCACCCCTAAAAATGAGTAGATCAAGTAATACGAAGCTTCCAGTCTTGGAGAAAAAGCTACCGTAAGATGTAACTAACCATCGAAACACGTAATATACATACAATCCACGAGTAAGAGCTAAAAAAATAGAAGAACAAATAATTAAGTAAAATGTTGCAAAAATGAAAGAGAAAAAGGGAAAATTCTTGGCATTAACTTTAAGCAATGTGTTAAAAAGAGTATTAAAAAAAGTCAAAAAAGATAAAACCGGTTTTTTAAAGCAGATAAAAGAGACAACTAATGGTAAAATTTTAGGTAACACAAAACTGCTACACCTCTTTTAAGAAAACGCACAATCGTATGCGTATATAGATCAACCCAAACGGGGGGAAATAACGGGATCGTATCAATACCTTCAAAAGATGTATTAGTGTTAAATAGAGTAAGTACAGTCCATAAAATGGTCAAAGCATAAAAAAATAATACGAGTTAAATTTATAAAACAAGAATTAAAAACCTTTTCCAAAAAATTAGAATATTTAATATGAACAGCAACGTGAACTAACTAAGCTAAGTCTTAAAAGTAGTAATACTCAAAAACAGAAAAATAGACCAAAAATCGGAGCAGACAAAATGAAATGCCAAAACAACATTCGAGGACAAAGAAATTCACAATACGATAGAACACATAATTTAAAAAAACATTAAGAAAATTCATCATGAAGAACAAACAAAAAATGGAAGAAGGTATTTTAAATGTAATAAAAAAGAACAAAAGCATGAAAAACAAACAGAGAACCCGCTGTGCAGGCATTAAACATACTACTAAAGAAATTTTTATCAGAAGGAAAAATTTCAAAAGACTAAACTGGCGTTATACAGAATTGCTGTATAAAAAGACAAATAAAAAAATTGGACAGTACCGTTTTACCTCACTATTATATTAAATGTACAAACTCTGTAGAATCATTATCAACAAAATTAGCTCATTGAGTAGGCCGAATTGGGTAAATGATGTAATACATGTGATCACTTATTCTAAAAACCTAATTGGAAGATTAATGTGCCGTTATATTAAGCCTATATAGACTACCAAAATGCCTTGAACGTAATGAGACAATATGGGTAATAATAATGCACTACAAAGGAGTAAATACATAGATATATACAAATAATCAAACTCATCTTTGAATAAGCCGAAATAACAAAATAAATGCACAAAAACACTGCCCTAATATCAATTAAAAGAGATCTAATACAGGGCGACATAATAAGCCTAAAACCGCTCTGAGAGACGTATTCAAAGCATAGAATGGGATTGAGAGGCATAAACATAAATAGAAGAAGGCTTAATAAAATCTCAAACAATTTTGAAGATCTCCAGTATGGGGTAGAAGAACTTAATGTACGATTGGAAAAAGTGGGACTGAAGATAAAGACTGAATGAAGATCATGAGCGAAATATCACAATAGACGAAAAAACAACAGTTATAGCGAATAAACAAAATCTGCCAGCTAAAGTAAGGAGACGTATGCGATTAGAATGGTCAGCATTTGATAGACAACAGGTCTTAAATAACAAGAATATATCATTTTGTTTAAGATAGTAAGTGTTTAATCAGTGCGTATTACGGGTTCTCATATCTAAAACCCAGACTTGGACATTAGCAAAAAATATTATCGATAAATTAGGCCTAACCAGCAAATGCTGGTCATTGAACAAATAGATCCAGCACTAGAGATTGAAAAAAGTAGAGAACCGGCGGACGATTAAAAAAAAGTGTCTAACTCAGGAGGAAGCATAAGTTCTGACGATTGTGAAACATAGAAGGACTAAGGAGAGAACTATTTCCGACATTGGATGAAGATTGTGATTTTCGAATAGTGAATCATTACTAGAAAAAGGAAATTACTAAACCGAGATTCTAAAACAATCGCTAAAGTGAAGTAAAAAGAACAAGAACTCTTTAACGTTCATCACACTTACAGTAGTTCTTTTTGGAAAGTAATACAATCAAACACAAACCCAACATTGACAAAATATATCATCAGAAAATTGTCCAAGACACAACGGGCAATGGAGAAGCAAATGCTGAACACCAAACTAAAGATAAAGTTAGAAATAAAATTAGCAATTAAAAAGTAAAAGTAATAGATGTTGTATAACACACAGTCTCTAAAATGGAGATAGGTCGGGCATACAACGAGACAAATAAATACTATATGGAACAAAGAGGCCCAGTACTGGAAAGAAATAGAGGAGATGGAGCAGAAGTACTGATAATCGTAAAGCATCTAAGAACTAAAGATATACTAGATAGAAAGCGTTAAATGACGATCTTCAAATAGTGAATAACTTTAATTTAAAAAAAATTACAAAAGTAAAAGCTAAATTGTAAGAACAAAACGAAAAACTCTTTAAAATAATCAGAAAAGCATAAATTTGTTTAAAACGGTGTATGTTGAAAACTTTACTCAATCCGTAAACGACACAATCATCATAGTTGGCCTATTCTTCAACTTTTGTACAATTGGTACTTTGGTACAATTAGTACAATCGAAGTAGCATCAAGCAGTCAGTTGTGAGTTTCATTAAATCTCCTGAAACAACAGGAAAACTTTTATTAAGGTGACAATGTTAACTATCGTATAATTATACTGTTAGGCTATTACCTTTTTTGGATACTCTTAAGAATATTTATTACTAAATTATCTTTTAAATCATTCTGAATACAGAGTTTGTATAAAAAGTATCGGGAAAAGTTTCGGAAAAATAGATTTATTTGAGATGTACCTCAAAAGTCTTCAAAGTACATCCCTTGAGGGTCGACACACTTTTGCCAGCGGCTTTTCTACGACTCGAAGGCTCCCTGGCAGGCGGATTCCGGAATGTCCTTAAGCGTACGCGTTCAAGCTTCTTTGACAGCACTTAGAGTCCAATGGTGGTGTCCTTTGAGAAATGATTTCACTTTTGGGAATAAGAAATAGCCTGCTGGTGCCAAGTCGAAACTGTAGGGGGTTGGGAAATCGTTCAAAAAGCTGAAGTCTTCTTCAACGAGTTGCAAACACACGCCTCTGCTTTTGGATATCCGTTAAGACCTTCGGAACGAGTTTAGCGCAAATCTTTCGCATCGCCAAATTTTTAGTGATAATGCTGTGCACGGTCATTTTATCCATGCCAGTTTCATCTGCAACCATGCGCACACTTAACCGACGGTCTGAATTCAACACTTCACGCACACGTTGCACGTTGTCGTCGGTTCTTGAGGTCGACGGCCGTCTAGCGGGGCTCCACACTCTCTTCAAAGAGCTTGTACTACTTAAAAACTGCAGTTTATGACATACTTTTATCTTTGAACACTTAGCGAATCATGCCTTCCGCACCCGATTTCCCCACTCCAACACAAAATTTTATGGTGTACCACTGTTCAATCGTTCGCTGCATTTTGCACTTGCAGCGAGTCACTCGACAGCGGTCCACTAAAAATATGATCTAGCCTAAACGAACGCTCGTAGGCAACTGGCGCTTGGTCTTGAAAGTCACATCCATCACCACCGAGCATGCGCAGTGCGAACGCGCTTCGACGTACAGTCACGCCAAAAAAATTGTTTCCAATACTTTTTAGACAAACTTGTTGATTTGGCATTTCATATATTTATTATTTACATATGTAGTATTCAAGCCTTTTCGTTTACACTAGCCCAGTGTAACACATCAGCTGTTGCACTTTTATTCTTTGTTTTGTAATATTTGTAAAATAATTACAATATATGCGTTTATTTTTTGAAGCATTTGAGTCACATTCCTCTTCTTCAGCTCCCCCTTCTAAATTTCCAAAACTTAAAAATATTATTGTATCCTTTGTTCTCATCTTTCTTTCTTAGCTCTTCAATTTTAAGTCTTTTTTCAAAGCAGTTTCACGAGGATGCTAGATATACTTAATTACTACGACAAAAAGATGTTTTATTACTACCAGATTTGCTTAGGATAGATGTATCGCAATGAGTTTAATTCTGCCAGTAGTAGATAGTGATGGGCTTGACTCATTTATTTTGCACTTTTAGCGGTAGAGCCTAATGGTTTTATTGGCACTATGTAAGGATTTCGTAAATATATCCGTTATTTAGCCCTGAGTGAAGTCATATTTATCAAAAAACAAATGAGCTTTGCGAAACAGCAGTTTTATGTCTTCTTTTTCAATTCATTGTTTAGGGCGATATGTCAAGACCTATCACAAAATAGTAAATACGTCCTAGAAGAAAACTATTACGTCTTATACACAGTAATCGATCGAAAACAATTTCCATTAATAATAAAACCAGTGACTAAAGTAATAAAATATTTAAGACGCTGAATGAGTAGTCGTAATTAATGCCACTGTTAGAACATAACCTATTGAACTAAGAAGACAGCCATAAAAGCATAGTTTTATTCTAATGCAAGAGAGTCGCGTTGATCTCACCTTCTACAGTTAGATTTGTTCCTTTCCCCGTGAGCATAATTTTTTACAATCTTATTTAGAAGGTTTGACTGGTTTGGACACATAGCTAGAACGGAGCAGAAGAGACGGGTGAAAAGAAAAATGAGGTAAATGGCAGAAGGCATGAAAAATTGGGGTAAATAGCTGAAGAAAAATTAAATTTGACCTTAAAGGACAAGAGAAGATACTGACAAGAAGAAGCAGATGAAGAAGAGTAACAGTTACATAAAACTCATTTGTAGAACGTATTGGATTATTGCAAACACAAACTATTAACATGTTTGCGGACTTCTTCCTCGTAGAAACCATGTGGCTTTTCTTCAAAAAAGACTGCGCGGTAACTTTTCCACAGCTTTCACGGAATCACATATTATGCTATTTAAGCTATTCTGTACAGACTGGCACAGATAAAAATTTTAATGAGCAAGGTCTGGATGCAAACAGTTGGTGCCGAAGAAATTTCAATTTTAATTTCTTCAGTTATCTTATCCTTATGAAAAACAATACCAAACCAGACGTTGTTTGTTCATACTACATACTCACCACAACTATTACGTCGAGTGGGAGAAACTTGTATTAGATGGCCGACGAATTAAGATGCATGAAATTGCTGATGCTGTAAGTATTTCAAAACAGCGAGAAAGAAATATTTTTCGTAAAGAATTGCACATGAAAAAGCTTTGTGCAAGCTGAGTCAAGAATATATCAATTTTTGGAATTTCCTCTGTAACTTTTGTATGTGCTAATACATTTTTTTAATTTTTCCGGCAATGTTTTGATATCTGTTCCGCACTTTCCAAATTTTGATTTTGAAACGCCTACTGATAACAAAGTGCAAATCACTGTAACCAGTGAGAATCATCATTTTATTCACTATTAAGGAACTTGTATTTCGGGTCGCTTTTATATTTAGTTCTTGATTTTTGCATTTTTTAAACAAGAACGGTGGCGTCAGGTATGACTGAGCAGTCTTGCCCTCGCAACATATCCTCAGGTATTCAGAAGGCGATTGCAAATGATTGTGCTGAGGGTCGAACCCTCCATGAGCCTGCAGTGTAGTTCAACCCCCACAAAAGCACAATTTTCCGTTTCTTGAAGTGCGGAAGAGTCCAAGATGGTGTTTTGAAACAATTCAAGGCCGGTTGTTCCAAGGTAACCTCGAGGTTCTTCGACAGGAACGTCATTGACATGTTCACGACAACCCCCGCCTCACGGCAGCCAATTGTTTGACCTCCTTGACTTCGTCGCAGCTGAATTTAATGGATGTCTCCGGTCAAGAAACCGATAAGTTCAGGCACACTAAAGTGGACGAAGAAAAAGTGGAAAAATGTGCTCTGGTGTGACGAAAGCAAGTACATGTTGTTTGGAACGGATGAAATTCGCAGATGCGTCGTCCGCAAGGCATTCGTTTCGACCCCAAGTACCAGATTCCCATAATGAAGCACGGAGGCGGGAGTGTCATGATCTGGGGTTATGCCTACGGCCTTGGCACGAGTTCCTATAGAAATCTACGGCACTGTGAATCACTATCTGTATGACAACATTTTTAAGAGCATTTGGGTAGATGCTTTATTTTTCAACAGGACAATGATCCCAAGCATCGTTCGATACATTGTGTCACCCCCTCAACAGGCCCAGCAAATTCCCTGACCTGAATATCATCAAAAGTCTCTGAGCAGAGCTGTGACGTCGTCTGGTTGGCAGAAATGTTAAGAATGCAGATGCTCAACTCGAGGAGGAATGGAAGAACATCCTCTTCTTCATCCATATTCTGCATTCAATGCTTCGCAGCTGCAAAACCATCATCAATGCTAAAGGTTATGCTATTAAGTATTAGACACTTATAGTTGATTTTCTGCCATTTAGATTTATTCTGATGTTTTATTTTATGTTGGTTGTGTATTTTGCAGTATTTTGATCATTTTTTGCTAGTGAAGTTTTTCCAGTTAAGTTGTGATTCGTTTTATTTTTATTTTTGAATAATCGGTCGAGGGCCCATGCAAAATATCTCGAAAAAAATTCCCTGAAAATTTCAGCGTAAAATGCAGAGAAACGAAAAAGTTACGGCAAAAATACTTAAAATTGATATATTTTTGACCGCCACTATACGAATCACAGCTTCCTAATGACGCCTAAATCGTTTTAAAGATAGTAAAATTGTTTTTTTCGTCAATTTATTACCATGGATGAAAGCTGAATTCACCATTTTACAACAGCAACAAAAACACTGAATTAGAACAGGTTTTTCAGCTCCAAAGAGATGAAATCTGTTTTATCTGCAGAAAAGAGCATTTTAGACTGCCAAACGTTTGATGGTAGCACTATCTGTGAAACTATTAGACTTTTTACCGCTAGAGCTGTCACAATCCACAGAAGTAGAGGTCATACTAGGCCAGTACGATCCCACATTTTACGGCAGCATCCGATGTATTACTGCATTTTTCCACAGTCTGTGGTCTACAAGTCGCTTAATCAAGTTTCAAATCCGTACTCAGCGCAGCTCTGACCAGTATTTTCGGCTCTGTGATATGCCAGAGTTATGTTTGAAGTGGACGACGACCCTTCTTTATCCAGGAGTGCCACCCTGTTATGTTTGCAAGAACGAGAACAAGTTTGACACAAAAATGTGCACAGGATGAGGATGGCCGAGCTTATACTTCGCCATCAGTAACATGTGAGATCGTTTCCATCAACAAGGTCGCTATGAAGCCTTGATGAGTAGGAAGGTTGCGCAGAAGGACCGGGTATGAGCTCGTCTGGAGCCGCCGTCGGCGCAGATCTTGGTGGTAGTATCAAATGGAAAAAGGTCTCGTGTTCTCAGCCGCTACACCCAAGTCTACCGTATGGTGTATTTGTGCCTGTATTGTCAGGCCCTCAAAACAAAATTCGTAGGGATAACTCAAAATGACCCGGATACGCTGCCGGGAGATCTAAAGGAGTTTCCATGAACTGTGGTATAGTGACGCCCTAAGTTTGTTTTAAGTTTAAACTCTTTACCACAACCTTCTATGTTGCAGCGGTCTTCTTGCCCACAGACTCGAGATCATTTTCACCAAAACGCGTGAGCTCTTTCAAACAACCTTATCTATTCCAGCATAGCGGTCGATGGACTTTTCACCATTGACTTGACAAGGTACACCACGCTGATTCACATGTTTTCCTAGTTGCTTGCCATGGTAAAAACCCTTGTTATTATTGAGTGCTACTGGATTCTTTATCATAATTAGAAATGTAGGCTTTTCAAACAGTCGCTATGCCCTCCGACAGCCTTGACCCTTTCTGTTGCACATTTCGGTCCCGTGATTTTCCGTAGACACAACCCGCTATAGACAGGTTTAATTTTCCATGGAACACAAACCGCTGCAACAGCTAAAATTGACAGATCTGTCCTAGTTTGTTCAGCTTTCAAACAGGTTGCCCTCCGAGGCGTTCCATTCCTCCATTTCGTCCCGGAAGACCACCGCCGCTCTAGAAGGTGCTAATGAACACAAACCGCGCAACAGCTAAAAATTGATAGATCTGACCGTGAAGTTAAGGCCTAGCGTCCAAACTAGCTCACGCCCGTCATTCTCACCTTCCCCCAGCAGGTTAGTCATATCACACTGGTAACGGCTACTAGAGCGGATTTTCCCCATGTCTGCCAGAAAAGTCTTTTTCGTGGTGTCGAACACCAAGTAGTAGAAGAATATGTTGTCCTCCTTCAACGAGGCCAACGACTTCGTCTCATTGGACAATGTGACCGAACAGTTTTCCCAAATCACTTGGCGTGGTGGCTCCCGGTGCTTTATCTACTTCGGCGTGAACCAATTGTTCCTTTCACTATACTAACAGTTTCCTTTTGACTCATCTAAGGCACATTAGTGTTTGTGGGCGAGCTGGACCAGGGGGCTCGGCAGGTCACTCCGCCGCTAGAAGCGCATCACCTTAATCTTTACGTTTTGTTTTAATTGCTAAGCGGAGAATTTTTCAGACCGCCCGTGTAAGAACAAATAAGTAAATAGAAGTGCAAAACAATAACAAACTGATAAAAGTATAATTTTCTTTGGAAAACCCTCAATTGCCAAAGTGAACATAAACATCAACAAAGCAAGGAGCAGAAGAATAAGAAGCAGAGACATAACTACTGCAAGAACGCGCGCGTGTAAATAGAACGAAGTAATTGCCCTCCCCTAACCTTTACAATCTTCGATGGCGTTTATCTTAGATGGAAAATTCATCAAGCCTTCTCAATGATTTACTTATGTAAATGTGCAAACCTTTCGCCAAGCACTTTGTTTGTGTTCTGTTCGGCAAGAACGAATTTGCATGAACTCCGAAAACGTAAACATTTCGGTCTCCCGCAACTCTCCAGGAGCCGCCGCCGGCCGCTTCGGAGCTTCGGGCCGCCGCGGCACGCGAAAAAGCGGCGTGCCCGCGCTAATTGTCCGCCGTTTCGCGCGTTTTCGGCGCGCACGGAAGAATCGAATTAAACCGCGCGCTTGCGATTAAACTATGAATTACAACTTTGCGTTTCGGATCCGAATGCGCGGCGTCGCAGTGGTATCGGTAACAGTCAGGCACAATATAAACTAACGGGGGAATTTAAGGCAAATCGTTAGTGCGTATAGTTTATTTCCTCGAGACGCGCCCGGCCGTTTTTGGAATAAATTCGGCTTGTTGGAGCGCTAATGCCTTATGTTAATGAGGTATGCCGTTTCGATAGCATGCCTAATTGCGTATCAAACTTAATTGCCGCCTAATATATTGCTTCGGCTTTGCCAGTTTTTCCGCGTTCTGTTCCGCTCGGCGTGGAATCCGCTTTACGGCTGTCTGACGGATTCTTTACTGCATTACCCGCATCTTTCCCGGGCCCTCGTTATTTTTGGGGCGCTAGGGCACGTTTACACGCAAATTCGTGGTTCGCGTTAATCAAAGAAATAGAAAACCGAATGCCTAGAGGATTATGGCCATCCTATGCTAATAAAAAGAACGTTTAATTGCGCTATTTAGCATCGATACTTACATTCTTATTTCAGGAAGTCTAAAAACAAATTTCACAAAATAAAAAAGAGACAAAAATTTGTGCAGTTGAAAGGCACTACGCAAAAAAATTGATTAGAATCACCAAGACAAATATTAGACCACTCAACAACTAAAATAACAAGAATTGAATACATTAGGCTAGATCACAAGACCTTATCAATCACTCCTGGTCACCTTGCAAAGAAATCACTTGTTGCGGAAATTTTTCGTTGAGTGAAGCAACCGTCTCGTGAGAAGTATGGCAGGTTTCTCCATCCTGATGAATTCAGAAATTATCAATCTTTTATATATATATATATATATTCAAGAATAGGCCACAACCGATTGGACATCAGGTTATGATAAAGTTTTCCATTGACGGTAACTGCAGAGTCATCATAATATTTAAAAAAACGGCTCTATCACTCCAGCTACCAAAAAACCACACACGCAGTTGTTCTTAATGGATCCATGTCACACTCCTGAATTATTCAAAAAATTATTTGCTCAAATCCTGCAGTTTTGTTTGTTGACGAATCCACTCAAGTAAAAATGAGCTTCATTACTGAAAATTATTTTTTTGTGTGTGAAATCTTTTCACAATCCGTTTAGCAAATCGTTTCCATTTCCATAATGAGCAAGTTTAAGTTTACATTTTGTACGCGCGCATATGGATATCTTTGTGCAAAATTTGATATAGCAAAGCTTTCAGAATGTCCAACTGCTGCAACCGTCAGCAAATCGATTTTTCAGCACTCACAGTGACCTTATCTTGCACAACAGCGATTTCCCCCAGGCGATTTCACTGTTCCCACTGAATCAGTGATCTCTGTGAAAAAATTAAGTTTGTTCAGTGCTTTATTTGCCCAAGTATCGTGCGAAGTTTTCGCACTGTTTGTGACACTTTCTGTAAACTGTTCCATGACAAAAACATACCAAAAGAACTGAAAAACTGAAGGCCTTGGCTATCATCCTTAACACTTTAACTTGAAAGGGTTGAACAATGTTAATGTTTTCATTTTTTGCACATCTTCATAAGGTTATGTCGAGTGGGAGGATCGATTTGTAACGTAACAATACATCATTTTGATTTTATCAGTCAAGTGTATCTCCAAATATCTGGCAGAACCTTTGGTTAGTATCACTTTACCGTTTAGAGTTACAGTTGGAGTTGCAGTATGTTTTGTTGTCACCAACAGTGACAATAGAGACACTGCTAGACCTACTTGTTCCTCATTTTAAAATTATGGAAGAGGAGTAGCTCATTATAGAGTGCGCAACGCACCCTCTCGTAGAGAAAGTATGGAAGGAGGCATCTGAATTTAGACATATAGGTGGAGGCATATTGGATAGGAACACAGTCCATGTGACGCCAAAATTCGCATTAAACATGAATTTCTGGGTAAATATTAAAGACCGAATTAAACATACAAGCGAAATAAGCAACGGAAACAGATTTGTAAAGACTTTCTGGTATACAGATCAATTGAAGACCGAGCCTGGAACGGAAGCAGTCATATACTGGAAAACTATACATCTACCTTTCGTGTAAAGATAATTGTTATTATAGGACACCTTGACAATATATGGTTATACAAAGCAGACCTGAGAAACGGGCAATACGGAGGAAACGACCATCTGCATCTTGTGCGAGTGTGAAGCTTTAGTTCACAGGAGGCAAGCTATTTGTGGAAACCCAATAATAGATCCAGAAGAATATAGCAATTATCCAGTGAGGGCCTTGTACAGATTGATACCAGGGACAAAGATACTAGAAAAAATGTAAAAAAAATGAGAGAAGTACAGTAAGTCCACGAGACTGCAGTGCTACCGGAAGTAGAAGACAGTAAAAAAGTCTTATAAATGTGATCTGTAGAGATTCGCCTTCATCTACTTTTATTCACCATTTGAGCAACTACGGTGCCAGAGTTTTGAAGTTTGCATCAGATTTGAAGCTTCTATTGGATCATGGCCAGAAAAAAGCATTACCATGTCATCGCACTGACGACACTGCCTTGAGGAACTCCCGCTTGTTTTTCCTTTTACTTTTTTCTCTTTGTCCAGTTATACCTTTCGGTCTTTGGTTTTCTCCTCTATTTACTTTCAATAGTTGGTTCTCTCTCTTGCCATTTTCTGTACTTCTGTGAGATTGTTTGTATTCTTTTCCAAACCAATTATTTTGTATGTTCTTATAATTTTCTTGACTTTCGTAATCTTATCCTTTCCGTTTTTAAATTAGGAACTTTTTGTATTGTCCGTTCTGGTTAGATAGTCACCATTTTAATTGTTTTATTTTGATTTCGCTCACTAGGATGTCGATTTCTAGCTCTTCTTTAATACTTCTATTTCGGATCTCAGCTCTTGCCGTTTTACCTACTGTTTTTCTCATGTAATTTATTTTTGTTGCTGTTATTTTAGCTCTGTGTTTGTCTGACGTTATCCACGATTCACCTGCATAAGTTGGTATTGGTGAGTATATGGTTTTTATACGTGAATTTTGGCCTTTCGTTAATTTCTGTTTTCTTATCTGATTATTTGATTTTGCTATTCTATTAACTGTTCCGTGCTCTGTTTTTCCATTTTTGGTTATGACACTGCCTAAGCATTCATACTTATCGACCATTTCTGTAGTTTTCGTTGTTTCTATATTTTCTTCCTGTCCTTCCTCAGTAATGTACTTTTTTTATTTATTATTACTAATTTTATTTTAATTTCATCTTTACTCTTTATTCTGCAAATTTTCTGCACAATTGTTTATATTTCTCTGTTTCCTAATATTAGCGCAATGTCATCAGTATATATTAAATTGTGTGTATATTGGATTTAAAAAATGTTTCTGAGTTAATAGTTTTTGTATCTTTTGTTAATTCTTTATTAGTTAGTCCATATATATTACAAATAGCAGTGGGCTTAGGGTATCTTTGTGTTTGATTTCCTTTTGTGAATTTTTTTTCTTTTTATTGGATTAATGCAAATTTACAAACGTTGTGTTTTCAATTCTCCGGCACCCTTTCTGTATCCTATGCTTTTTGAAATATTTTACCGCATTTTAGCTTTTTCCTCACTTTCTTTTCTTTCTCAGCTAATTCATATTGATCACCTACTTTTGTTTCTAATTTTTGAGATTCATTTCTTCTTGAATTTCTCTTGATTATGTTTTTTTACAGTAGTATCTTTTTTGTATTTTTAATTAATTTATCTCCTTTATTACTTATGTTTCTTATTGGTATTTCCTTTGTGCCCCTAAGTCATTTAATTATGTTAATTTTTTTTAATTGTCTATACAGTTATCTTATATTTTTGTTCCGAGTTCTTTGTAAGAGTTCTTTTGGCTTGTTTGTCGCTATTTTTGCTTCGTTTCTTTTCTATGTGTATATACTTTGCTTCCTTCTGCAGTATTAATTCTTTATACTTATTGTAGGCTCTTTTCTTACTTTTTACTCTTCTTTGTTCCACCATTATGTTCTCTTCTGCTTAGGGCTGCTGCACATGTAGCTTTTGTTGTTTTCAGCGTCGTTTTCTTAACTCTATTTCATTTAGGTTCCGTTATTAGTTTGCCATTTTCCTTGTTTTTCTAATTGCGTTTGTTTTATCTGTAATTGCCTTTGTACCTTTTCTTATTTCATTATCTTTTAGTGGTTTTTCTTTGATCTCATACTTTTATTTATTATTCTTGTTAATTTTAACATTTTGTATTGCATACCGATGTTTCTCATATAGTCTGTTATACTCTTTTGTTCTTATTTTCCTGCTTCATATGTAATTTTTTATGTATCTAGAATACGTTTTATATTAATAATTGGCTATATATGCAGAAGTCTATCATCGTCTCATCGTTGTTATTTCTGATTTTCTTATAAACCGGTATATCTCTCATTTTCATTTTGCGAACATTTCATTCGCTTACTGTCATGTGTCTATTTTCCTCTTATATTTTTTTGGCCTGCGTGGCAGGTTTTCATAAAAGTCTTCTTTTTCTCTCACGCCTGTATGTTCCATATGTGCACATATTTGACCATTGCTATTTTTTTTATTTAGAACTATGTTTCTATACATAAAACTTAAATTTATAGCTTCCCAGAACGGCCACTCTAAATTCTGTTTCGTGGGACGTTATTATCCCCATCCCTTTTCTGCTCGAATTTTGTACTGCAGTTCCTGAATACCTTTATATGTCACCTTTTATCCAATGTTATGGCTCCTATTTCTTTTTTTAACTTTACTTATGTCAAGAATTTGTGTTTTATGTCTTTCTACTTCCTGTATTATTTACAATTCTTTTCAATAGTGTTTTGATATTTGCAATCTGATTTGTTTACTTCATGTGGTGATTGGTCCAACGACAGAGGTTCGTTACTTTGGGTCAATTGACCTTTGCTCCAAGGCTACTTATTGTGATTAGTTCTCTATCTGCCACTCGAAGGACGCCTTTTCTAGAAGAATGGTCCTCCGAGAAGCTCCTGCTTGCACGAGACGATATTCTAAGAAACCATTCGTACATTTCACTTCAAAATTTTTTACAAATTAGAAGGATTGGTGGACAGGATTGTTTCATTATATGTGTTGCTTTACAAAGAGAATTGCCTCTACTGACTAAGGAGACAAATCGCTAATGTAATTCTGAAATGTGTCGTTTCTGATTTTTATAACAAGTCCAGTATCTCTTTTTTATCTTATTTTTGGATAGCTTATTGTTTTAAAGTTACTTTTTTAGAGGAGGAATAGCCTATGAAGCAGCCTTTTTAATTGTTCTTTGTTGGAACTTCTGTTGGCTGTTCAATATCTGTTTCTGACTTAAATAGTAGTTTTATTTGGTTGTCTAAATACGGTTTTTCAATTATAATAATAGTTGTACTTAAAGTAGCTAACACTGGGCCAATTTGATACTAAGTCTAAATTGGATTTAGATCAGTATTGTGTTTTAAATCAGAGGGTCGGTAAATAAGTTCACCGGTACTTAGATATCCACAATTATTAACGATTACTGCTTTTTGTAGTTTGCCATTCTTAATTGTTAAATGTTATAATTCTGGATTACCATTGCAAATTTTTAACGTTTAAATTAACCCTGACGATAAATCGGCATTCTAGTGATACATAATAATTGAGAAATTGTTCTTTACTTGTGAAATGTTTAGGAGAACAATAAATGGCTGCCTCTACTATTTGAAATCTGTATCTTTGCTATAATTACCGAGTGCAAAATCTGATCAAAATACACACACGCTTCCCTGTACAAGATTATTGTTAGATTCTTTGCAATAAAATATTCTTAACCCGGAATCTACAAAAACTGATCTTACAGGTTTGAAGCCTTGTTTGAAGCATTTTGGCTATACATCGCATAGAGATGTTGGAGTTTAGGGTAAACTATACTTTGGTCTTCAAATTAGTCGGCTTATTTTCTTTCTTTTTTCTGGGTGTAGTTTTATCTATTGCACTGAATCTTTAGCTTTATTGCACCCAAGAAAGAATTTACTCTATCAGGCCTGCATCTCTACAAATGTTTAGGATACATGTGCTGAATGCCATTTTATTTGATTCTACATATTAAACCCCAAAATGCTTGAATGTTTAGACCCCAAGGGCTAGACATTCACAGGAAACGTGTAGCGCATGGTCTACAAGTTAGATCATTGACAATGTGCACCATATTAAGTTGCTTTCTAGCACTACAGTTATACTCCTTAGTTGTTTTCTGCTTAGTTTTAGCACTTCATTTATTATCTTACTGGACAGGGATTTTGAGTGTCGGCGTACCTACATTTGTTTCCAGAAAGTTTTCCTTCCATAGATCTTTAATAGTTGCTTTTACGGTTAAACAAAAAACTCGGTTTGTAGGTTCTAAATCTATTATTAGAACTTTAGAGTATGTTTTAGTAACTTTCACTTCAGTTGGTTGTTTTAGAGGTTTGCTTATTTTTAAAACTCACATTCACCATACTTTTTGCAAATATCGTTAAAAACTGAGATAAGTTGAACCAGGTTTACATTAGTTCCGTTTACTAATCTTGCCTCACATACTTTTGTTCCAAATCTGCGTTTTATTTTTAAGCCATACAAAGACTTGTTTTTGATTAAACTCTCGTTTTCGTTGTTTGCACCTTTCTTAGGAATTAGTATTCCGAAAGACTTTTTTCGGTCCCAAACGGTGTAAATTTTGATGTTATATTAAAAATATTAGCATGGACCCCCGTTGTATAGTGCAATTCCCGATTATATCGCCCTAGGTGTCCCTACACAGGCAAATCTTTTTAGTTTGTTCAATTGCTGATTACCCCCTGTTTCTGGTTTTCTGTCGTCATAGGATAAAGGCGTATGTGATTGTTGGTACAACTACTCAATTTTGGTTTCAGACCACAACTGTTCTTAAACACGGCTTTGTTAATAATCTTTTTCGAATGAGAAAAGGTCAGTTTGGTGTCTAAGATGACATCCAAGCATTTGACTTTTGCCGTAGGTGTTGACTGTTTGCTGAATCAGACGGGTGACTTTTGCGACTTGATCTTGATAATATTTTAGTACTCAAATGTTCTTTAAATATAAGCGAATGAGTACATTCTAGTGTTTTAGCAATTGATTACCACATATGACTCTTCTGTGTACTTCTGCCAATTTCTTCAATTTTTTTAAATGCCATATTAGCAGATAAATAATTTACGCTTGCGTCTGCGTATTGAATATCTGGACGTATAAGTTGCTACGATATTTTAATTTTTAAACCCACAGGAACAAATCTGGTTTGTCGTGTTGGCTGCCGTAGCAGATTTTCTTGCACATACGAATTTTAATTTTCTTTTACATTTATTTCTCTGGTTCATTTTTCATACCTGTAACTGTACAAAAGTGTTCCCTCTGTAGTTGATAGAAATCTGTTATCACATGTTGCATTAATCAGAATTTGATGTTAGATCTCGGGAGCGCAGATTTTTGCATTGTCTTGAGGCCTTTAAGTTTACTGTATTTTTACTTTTCAATTTTTTTTAAATGCATTAATCATCCTATTATACTCAATTTAGATGGCAGTCTATTTCCTCATGACATTTGCTGCTACAGATTTAGCAAGTTTCAATTATTGTCTGGTTTGATTTTGGTATAACTCTGTATTTTCAATTTGTTGTGTCAAAATTCAGTTTCGAATGTCTTCTCAATCAAATTCCACTGCTATTACCAACTTTTTATATGTCACAAGATAGACACAGACAAAACTTTAAATAAATTCAACATAAAATAACAAGTTCCATTAGAAAGAACAGCAAATAAATTAAATTATTTCATCATAATTTTTTAGCCACTAAATTAACGATATTTAAAATTATGATTTAATTAGAACCTATCGTATTTCAAAATCTAATATTTAAACCTAAGTAAGGAAGATCTCAACAAATAAATAAATATAAAAAAGCCCATTTAAAAGCGTGGATTTAATTAAAACTTAATTAATATTAGCTATAAAGTATAATAATTGTTGTCTATTAATCCATTTCAAGTTTTTAAAGTATACATTACGCTGTTAGAAATAATTTACTTTTTCCGTTTACCACCAAATAATTGCATAGTTTCAAGGACCTATCGATAATTTAGTACATACTGACACTATAAAAACTGTATTACAGTGCTGTATTTTTTAGAACAATAGTACAACTGATATTTAAGTAAAATATTATTTAAAAAATAAATATTTTCTAAAGAGTGTCCCAAAAGAACCGCAAGATTTAAATTGTGGGGCATTTTTTCCGCAAGGTCGGAAGTGTTCGGTTTGGTGACATTTTGTAGTAAACACATTGGGGTTGGTCAATATGGAGCGCTACTCGACAGAAGAGCGAGTAACAATAGTTAAAATGCACTGTAACCATGGAAAATGTACCCAAACTACGTGGTATATTTGGAAGAAGAAATTAAAAAATTTGCCGCTGCTAATGACGATGTGATGGAGCGTCCAGAAACCTCAGTGCGCCCTCAGTCACTGCAACAGAATATTGCAAAAAGTACCATCCAATAGATTTTAACAAAAAATGTGCATCTGAGTCCATTCAAAATCTAATTCATCCAGAAACTAAAGCCAGGCTATTTTAAGGGTCGTTTAGTTGCTGATTGGATGCTAGATATTCAAGAACTTGGTGGCAATTTTGCTGAGAAAGCAAAGAGGCGCATTTCCATCTTCATGAGTATATTAATAAGCAAAACTGTTGCATTTCGGATGTCCCAGGACATTCAAAAACAACCAATAAATACCTAAATATTAACAGTTTGGTGTGGATTCCATGCTGGTGCAGTGATTGGACGGAAATCCAATGATTATCGATAGTTGATGTTATCGTAAGATGATCTGAATTTTTGTGACCTTACTGGAGGACACATATCTTTTCTAATATTAAATCCTGAGTTTCTTTTGGGACACTCTTTATAAATAATCATATTTTACTTTTACTATATCTTTTAATCACCATGAAGAGATGTTAAATGTTAAAATATAAATGCATTAGAGAGAGCTAAAGCAATCAGGCTTCAATTGCAACTAAACCATCTCGCCTTAATCGTCTCAACCCCAGCTCCGAAATTTTGAGCGATCCCGGTAATGAATCGCATCCATTCGAGACGCTGGCATTGTCCATATATTACACATTCTATCCGTACGAAACAAAAACTGTCAACCATCATTGGTCATAAGCATTAGCACAATACATCCGTTCACCCACACTCCGCATTCTGAGTCGCGAATCGGACAAAACATATCACGTCCTTTGTCCTGCCGGAGCGCACGTCGCCGCGCCGTCCTGCTCCGGCCGCCTCCTTGCGGCCGCGCGACAAAGACGCAGCCAGCCGCGCGGCGGCCGCGCGCTCAAGTATCGCTTGATATATGATTCGATTCATATATCATAGACGACCTGACAGACCGAATTACAATAAGTCCTTGACTAATCACCGCATCCGAATGTCTTTGATGTAACAGAAACAGAACCTGTTCCAATTGTGTCCACCCGCAGCTCCTCCTGGGCTTCGGCTTCTGGAGCGGCCTCCGCGGGATCGATACAAGGGATCTCGCGCGCCCGCAGGTAATATCTCACCTCGGTGCCAAACGTCAATTATGAGTCATCCGGCCGCGGCTCCAATTAATCTTCCCGCAAAAAACGCGCGTTCGGATGATAGAACTGCCGACCACCTGGGGGAGTTCGATCCCCGATACCCTCCGAGGCGAACGACTCCCGCTGGCGCACCTGAGATCTTCATTCTTTCGCCGTGCTGGATTTCGTTGTTCAGATGAACGGTGCTAAACTCCTCTTGCGTAATTTATATTGAAATGCCTTACCCATTCTACGAGGTGCGTTCACGTTCTAACATCTCCAGTTTTTTTCGGATAAAGTACTTCTGTTACTTCTCAATGCAATCTCTGTCGAGACGTACACATTTTTTACTTCTTTAGGAGTGTGTTTTGCCCACTGGAAAATCGCTGATACAACGGCTCGATTGGAAAATAAGCGGCCACAAGCAGTGCCCCTATACTCGAAAATTCGTGGCGGCATCACTTGTCAACATGTCCTGAGACATTGCCAAGTTGGAGACGATATCATGTTCACCTAATGATGGTCTGCCATAGCAAATTGCTCCACTCGCGCAATCATGGTTTCAGTCCGGCTGGTTTGTGGTCGAGGCTGCTTCGATTCATTGTCACACAACTCTCGACTTTCACAGCTTTCGCACACACGAGCGCACATCCATAACGAATTCCTCGTATGTCTCACTCAATTGACGATGGATATCGATGGGCATTCATTTCATTTCATAGGAATTTTCTTTTATGATCATCATCGTCAGTTCCATAGCTTAAGCCCTCTTATCTTTCTGATTCAACGTTCCGCCTTCTTTTAAGACGTCCTACATATCTATTTCCTTGTAGAGTTTGTTGGGGCAAACGGCTGCCTTCCTCTTTTTGATAGCTATTAATTTTTTCATTAATTGCGAATATTTTAAATTCCTCTCTGATATAATTTTTTTCTAAACCCCTTTGACAACCATAGAATCTTCACTTCTGCTGCGTAGATTCGGCTGACGTCTTTTTTCCTAGAGATCAAATTTCACTACCATAGAGAAGAGTTAGTACAGTTTCGCACACAGTTTTGAATATTGTTACCTTATTATTAACATCGTGATTATTGTCATAGGTCGCATTATATCCTAAATACACAAAATGCACCATAATTATTACAAATACAAATTTTTGACTTAATTGGATCTTTTCCAAGAAAAGCTACTCCTTTCGCCTTCAATTTTAATATTTCGCAATTATACTCTTTTGAAAGGACATTTAGTCTGTATCTTTGTAGATCATTTTCTAAGGACGTAACAATTGCTTGGCCGTCAGCAAAACGTGAGGTAATTTCTGGTGGGGCTTTCTTCTTCCATTTTTAATAAAATGGTCTAGGTACAGGTTAAATAGAAGAGACGACAGGAAGGATCACAATCTTCACCAGATTTATTTTTAATAATAATGGTAGTACGTTTGTCTAGGCTCTTACTTTCTATTCTTTAATATTTTCCACGTTTTATCAAAGCCTTATTATAACCTATGAAAGCAATACTTGTCTATAAACTTATTTCCCTGCTTTTTATTATTTGATTAAATGTTAATATGAATCCTTTGCGAAATCCGTTTTGTTCTTCTTCGAGGAAAGTTTATTTAATTACTTGCATTCTTGTAGTTATTATTCTCGTGTACATTTTGTATTCGGAGTTTGGTAGACTGATGTTTATACAATTATTAGTATTCATTATGTTTTCTTTTTGAAGATTTTTGAATTTGTCTTTCTTTCTAACGCAGATTAAGCAGGCGTAACAAACAAAATTTAAGAAGTAACACTTCCTACTTATATAGCATCTATTCCGTGGCTTTTCTGTTTTCAGGCTCGTCCGCAGTTATGCAATCACAGTGTTACTGCTCCTGGGAGTGTCGTCACTTTTCGTTTTTTTTTATTGCTTGTGGATTGATATCACAAATTTTTGGACTGTTCAGTCAATCTATAGTTATGTATTGTATTTATTTGTAACACTTTGTTTAGGTGCTTCATAATTTTAAAAGCTAATCACCTTCTTTAGTAGTCACCGTCTTCCATAAGTACATATGATAGCTTTCACTATGTGCGCGTTATACTTTCAACTATATATCTTTTTTGCTTACAATTTTTTTTTTTGGGAGTTTGTCTTGCCAGAAAAGTTTTATATGCTTTCTGCTTTTCTTTATGCAGCTCTAGTTTCCTCATTCAAAAGCTTTATTCCTCTCTTTCGGTAATTTTTCTTTCTTTCACCAAGCACTTCGCACGCTGCTTTACGTAACATATTTTTTAAATTAAACCATTCCTTCTCTATTCAGTGCTGTGTGTCTATATCTATTAAAAATTATGTTAGTCTTGTTTGGTATCGATATTTAACAGCAGCATCTTGCAATAAATAAGTTTTCTATCATTCATCAGTTTCTTTTTTGTTCAAACTTTTTACCCAAGACCGTGACGGTGCAACTTTTAACCAAATAGTGGCCAGACCCACTATCTTCGTTCCTAAAAACGTATGTATCTTCAAGTAACCTTCCCAGCTTCTACTGTAATATGAGAGATAATTTTGTGCCTTCATCTGGTTGTCCGTCCACCTTTATTTATTAGTACCTTTCTTTCAAAGAAATGTACTTGTTACTTTCAAATTATTAAATGACGTAATTCTCAGCCAGTCTTGTTTGTTATTGCTTCTTCTTGGTGTCTAATTATTTCATTTTATTTATTTAGATCACCTGCTGGGATTATAAACTTATTTTTATTAAAGTGATTATATTCTTTTTGAAGAACGTTGCAGAACCTTCCAGTTTTGCTTTCTTATCATTTTTCCCAATTATAGTTATTTGTCCTCCATTTATCATCAAGTCAGAGGTCATAATTTTTTTATTGGTGTATTTGTAATCTGGTATGGTTTTTTCCAACGTTTATGGATTGACACAGCTACAATTTTAACTTTTATTTTCTGTGATACTCCACTCCATATAAATAGACTATCATCATTTATCTAGGGTTTCTCATTATTTTTTTTTTGTTTTACTAAATGCTGTTACATTTATGTTCCTGTTTTTTATTGCTTTATTTAATTAAGCTTGCTTTAGTATCATACCTTCTTTTATATTCTAAGCAGTTACATTAATTCTATCAAATAGCCGTTTTCATTTATTATCTTTGCCTTGTTCGCCGTCTTTAAATTCGTTCTTTCAGAAACGTACGTCGAAATTGCGAGTATCTAAGTGAACATCAAGTCAACCTCAGTACCTTTTCTTTATAATTATTTATTTCCCAGATCAACACTACAATTGTATTATACATGGCATTGTTAATATATTTAAAATTATTATTCTAACTTATGAGGTGACTTGCTACCTCGAACAAATCTGTGTGGTTATTCTTCGTCGTCGGATAAGAATTGATCTTGAGGGAGTCTTCGTTTTAGCCGGGAGTGAATGTTTCGTTTACCTAGGTTATAGTGAACTACTCCTTCGCACGCCGTGATGTTTTTGAGAAATTTATTAGTGGTTGTTTTAATGTAGTCTTCGATTGTTGGTACACCTAGCTCATCGTGTAGTTGTTTATTTCTAATAAACCATGGAGCGTCCACTGAGATTCTTAGGACTTTGTTCTGTAGTCTTTGTAGCTTGGTTATATTAGTTTTGATGTTGTACTCAGATAGGTACCGCATAGAGTGCTAAAGGTCTTATGAGGGAAGTGTACATTATAATTGCACATTTGGTTTTTAACTTTGACTTTCGATTTAGTAACGGATATAGTTGTGCTAATCTTGCGTGGCTCTGGTTGAGTTTGGAGTTGATATGCTGGTTCCATGATAATTTGGTGTCTAGAAGTACTCCTAGGTATTGGTTCATCGGGGGTATTCCATAGGACGATTTCATTGTTGACATGAATACTTGGTGATTGCGTATTCTCTGAGTGTGAATATTTTAGCTTGGCATTTGCTCGAGTTGATTTGGATGTTCCAGTTGTTAAACCATTTACATACTTTGTTTATTGCTGTCTGAAGTAATTGAGTTGCTTGTGTTAAGTCATTGCTTAGAGTGATAATGGCCGTGTCGTCAGCAAAGGTTGCTAACGTAGCGTTGAGATTTGGTATGTCAGATGTATATATATTAAATAATAGAGGTCCCAATATACTGCCGTGAGGGACTCCGGCTCGTATACGTTTGGTTTCTGAGACTTCGGTATTAATTTTAACTGCAAAGCTTCTGCTCTCAAGGAAAGAGAATAGTATTGCTGTAAGGTAGTTAGGTATTCTTAGTTTTAATAACTTTATTTTCAGCCCCTCTAGCCAAACCTTGTCGAAGGCTTGAGCTACGTCTAGGAAAATGGCTGTTGCAAACTGTTTGTTTTCATATCCGGTTTCTAATACTTCTACTATTCTCTGGAGTTGATGTGTAGTTGAGTGATATTTCTGAAGCCAAACTGATGTGGCGGGGGTATGTTAAATGAAGTCACTTCATTGTTGAGATGAGTGTAGATTATTTTTTCTAACAGCTTGGATAAGGATGTCAGAAGACTTATAGGTCTATAGTTTTTAAGTGGTTTTGTCTTTTCTTGGCTTGAGGAATAACAGTATTATAGCATGTTTCCACTGTTTTGGAAAGTAACCCACCCTCAGGCAACCGTTAAATATTGATGGAAAGTAAGCTAGGGATTTAGTTGTTAAATGAGTTAGCACAATGTTAGGTATAAGATCGTAGCCGGAGTCTTCCGTTTGGGGAGCCTGGCAATTAGGGATTGTAGTTCGTGAGGCGAAGTTGGTTCGATATGTTCAGTGACGACAGGTAAGTTTCTTTCGATGTAGTCAATTGTTGCTGCTACTTCTGTTGGGCTGCAAGTTATTTTGGTGTAAATACGCGTTCCAAGTGATTGGCGAACGCTACGGCTTTTCTGCGTCAGTGTAGTAGCTGTTGTTGTCATATGTTATTGTTGGAATTTCGTTATTCTGTTTTAGGATTCGCTTGGTTGCTCTCCACATACCTGGGTCACTGGGTTCAAGCTCTTCAATGTATCTTTGGTAGGTGGTTATTCTTATCTCGTCTAGTTCTTTTTTGAGTTGGTGTGTTAAATGGTTGAGCGTTTGCTTGTCCAGTGGGTTTCTGCTTCGTTGCCATTTGCGTCTCGTTTGGCTCTTTTTTATGAGCTCTGTTATGTGGCTTGAGTGGTAATAGTGTCTCGCTTTGCTATATACTTTAGGTTTTTTAGATGTTGCATCGCGAACGCTGCTTACGATGGCTGTTGTGAAGTTAGTTGTTGCTTCGTCAATATCTTCAAGTGATTTTAACTTGGATGGTTGTTGCAGATGGTTATTTAGAGCTATTTGGAATTTGTCCCAATTTATTGCTCCATTTATTAGACGAACCTCAGTACCAGAACTATTTATCGATATTCTCTGGTCTAGATGCGTAGTGTTTTGTTCTAAGAGGGGTACTTTAAGAAGAATGTGGCTCTTCAGCACGCACGACGCTCTTGAACAAGGAGAAGCTGTAAATTTTACGGCATTTCTAACTACTATACCTATTTCTAGGCCATCGACCCTATCCCCTATATTCTGTTTTAGTAATTTTTCCAATTTTTCTCGGACGTGTATAGAAAATGAAGAAGAATGTCCTAGTTAAGCTATATAAACGTAGTTGAACAGTATTTTAAAAAGCAGTCGTTTACGACTGGTCAATCCTAGATATATTTAGGAAGTCTACTTGTAGGTAGCACACATTAAAATTATTTTATTATGATGTACAAAATTTTTTTCTAGTCTCGCTAGATGCACCTAATTATTTAACACCTTAGCAGTTTGGTTATCTGGCTTGATCATTTGTAAGTCACTCTGTCATCTACTTACTATTAATAAATTAATGGGACACTATATATTAATTAGCAAAACAAAGAATGAAAGCTCCGTTTGTCCAGAAACTTGATAATACAAAAATGATTCATGTGACACTTATATTTAGCCGAAAAATAATTTTAATATTTACGACACTATTAAATTATACTCATCTGAAGAACTCGCGTTAGTGTAAATACTGCCACCACATCAGTTTTTGTTTACTTTCTAAACTGTTGAGATAATGGTAGCCTGTGTACTTTTTTGTATTTCTATAGTAACAATACATTCATTCGCCGATTTTTAACCCTTTATTTATAATAGGAAAACAATCTTACTATTTTCTAATTTTTGTAATCAGCCATATAAGGGTCACCATATACTTATTTGTCGGCAGATTAATTCTAGGGGAAAGTTGGGGTTGCAGAAGTTCCATAAACGTAAATATTTTGCCTCTTCTGGCAGCCAGAGAAGCTTAAATTAATTAAAAATTATGTTGATTTTACGGAATCAAGAAAGGTCCTTATCAGGCTGATGATATAGATTGTGATTATATAGTAATTGGAATAGAATAGTCATATTCATGTATCCATCTCATTATAGATTCAACCAGTAAGCTTTATACGTTATAAATATCTCATTTAGAAAATGACACTACGCTAACCAGGTTGAATTAGCTGTTTTCAAAGAGACTCGTTATAATTTTCCAAAATCTTTGTGTACGGTAGCTTACAATGCAGACCATGCTACACCTCTTCAGATTTTTTTAATTTTTCCACAACTTCAAACTATTTGTATCTGTATTATTCAAATTCCGCTCTTTTATAGTAATGTCATCATTCCGTTAAGATTTTCAGCCAAATAGTGACATCCAAAATGCCATCGTTAAAAGATGTCAACTGTTAGGCGTTCTTAGTCAGTCATTTCAAGAGTTTTACATCATAAAGATATAAATGGCAGAATTATTAAGAAATACAGTCCTAGAAGATCTCGCATTTTAGCTTATCTCACAGAATCGTTCTTTGTCTCTTTACCGAACTAATCGTAAACACTACGTTTCATTCCGTATTTTGCACTTACACTTAACAATCATTAAGTGTATGTTCTGCTGATTTATACAAAAGCAAGTTTTTAAAAAGAATCACTGTACTCTATTAATCTTTGATTACTCTATATGTACCGGCGTGTATATAACTATAAAAAGAGTTTAGGTCAACTTAATCAAATGTTATGGTGTTTCAAACATATTTTGGGAAAAAATAGACGATAACTACTTATTACCATTATAAACCACAGACACGGGTAGGTTATATAATATAAATATTGGTTGGGTTTTTTCTCAAGTTGAAAGGAGAATAAATAAGAAGTTCGGAACACAACTTTCCTAAAAAGCATAACAATAGTCCAAAACATACTCCATAGTTAAGCAAGGAAGAGCCCAGCTAAATAAATAGTTTAAGTCTTGGAATAACCAAGTTTACACTCAATTAAGCACCTGTGGTACAAATTGACGTGGCGTTTGAAGAATAATAAAGCCAGTAATTTGGCTGAAATATTTGGTCTAGTGAAGAACGCGTAGGGGCGCATTTCAATAGACATTACCACTAATTTAGTCACTTCGATGCATCTACGTTGTTAAGCAGTACTCAACGCGTGCATTGAATGTGTCCAAATATATTAACTGCTCTTATAGCAAATATTTAATGTAATTTTAATTTTTGTATTTCTTCTATATCACATCACCAACCTAACAGCACTTTTGAAAGAATGTTAACCAAAACTGTGGAAAAGGTGGATTAAATACTAGATTTCCTAGGCCCTCTATTACTAAAATGATTTAATGGAAGGGATCAGATTTAAATTATGTACCTGGAATGCCAATTGCCTGTTAAACATGCCTAAAATTAAAATTCCTTATTATTACGCACAGCCTTAATATTATTCTAATTCCAGAAATACACAAAACTGACAAAAGTTGCATCAAAATATCACAGTATACTATTTGTAACACACCATACCCAAAAAAACTATTAAATAAAACATTAAACGCATTGAACTAAACAAGCACACAAGCTACTACCTCAAGAAGAACTAGTATTCTTGGTTGTATATTGCTCTCCAAATGAAACTGTTAGTAAAGAATAATCAAAAGTATTTTTCATGAAACTTGGTCATTGTTTTTTAGGAGATGCCGACTAAAATTCTAGGCTGAGAGCTTCAAGAGAAACACAATTATTTTAAACAGTTCAAGGCAAAAATGTGGGGTGCTTTTCAAGAAGCAAACCGACTTATTGGTCCACCGATCGTAAGATGATCAAATCAAGCTTTAAGTTATCTTCTAATTACACCCCATTTTTGGCTTGTCGCAGAATAGTAAAAGAATAAAAAAACGCCAAAAGAAACAATTTACCTATAAAGAAAACTAATGGCCACTAAACTAGAAACGACCATAAAAAGTCAAAGTACTCTCTAAGTATCTAAGCCAAGTCTTTAAACTTTTTCCTATAGAAATGACATAGGAGAATTAAAAACACAGCCTACAAATTGCAAAAATCCTTCACAAAATGAAATGCCAATGCAAAAATTCAAAACGAATAAAATTATCAACAAATGTTTTAACCTAAACTCCAAGAATCGCTTGGTTTCGGCTTAGTGGCGAGCAAAATATTAAAGAAGTTAAGTTTCGTAGTGCTTACAAGATGTGTCAAAATGTCTTTAACGCCATGCTAAAAACTGGATATTACCCAAACCAGTGGAAAGTAGGGACAATTACACACATTCCTAAACCTAAAAAATCCATCCGATGCTACTTCATAGCGTCCGTTTCATTTCTCTAATATCAAAAGTTTTTGAGGAACTTTCTAGACCCTATCATTGAAGTAAAATTAGAACTCAACTACCAATTTGGTTTTTAACACCATCACTCTACTACTGAACTATATATGATCTCCTACACAAATAATACAGCACAACTGCTTTCAATAACGTTTTACACGATGGTCTAATTTATAAAATTAAATTAAACCTACTCCGCCCATAGCAGAATACTAATATCATACCTGAAGAAATAAGAATTTCTGGTAAAGTACAGATAAGCCCATTTTTTCTTGGTTGAGGTACCACAAGACAGTGTTCTTAGTCTGTTGTATACCACGTATGTAGCAGACATACCACTGCGATTCAAGCATCCCATCACAATCATAACCAAGCCTCCAACTTAATAAAATTTGAATTTGGCCCAAACGATGGCACGTAGATGCAAACACGTTTAAATCAGCACGTCACGTTTACATTTCAAAAAAGACCATGCCAAGCTGTGCTACTGTACAATATTGTAATTTCCCAAAGAGGTCAAATTAAACACTTGGAATTCCATATCTACACAAGACTGACTTGAAACTCATCTGGAACAAATTCGTATTTATCTAAGAAAAAACCCTTTTACTTTACAAGAAGATTCTGAAATTAATCTGAAGCTACGGAATCCAACTACGATGCACCACATTAAAAGTCACGACATGTACCTAGCTAACTATAAATTTACTGCGAGAAGGAAGAAGTAGCTGGTTATATGAAGACGCAGCTTCCAAAGTGACACAGCTCAAGAAACTTGATTCACTAGACCTGCCTCAAAGAAAGTGAACTTGATTTTTATATTCTATTATGCGTTACTAGTAGTTAATCTAAAACATGTTTTGTTACATGCTTATTTAAAAAGCTTGCCCTAAATCGCACAATATACTTTATCCAGAAGAAATATGACAAATTATAACTGAAACGAAGAAAATATTGTAAGTCTAAATAACATAAAAAAATTCCAAAACTGTTAAACAAGTTTAAGTGTTGATGAACAACGCCAGCGACAAATAAAAAGACCCAAGCACCGATTATGACCATTGTAATGAAAAAACTGTTGCTAAAGAGACAACAGAAACAGAAAATGTTTGCTGTAATACAATTGAATTAAAAGTACTGCAGATTAAAACGTTTCAATGGTAAAATGCTCTTGGTATTCAGACTTTTCGAGGATGCATATAAATTTAGAAATAAATTTGAAATGTCAGCAATTATATCGGCCAGTAACTGTGTTGTATTGGTTTGAATTACTCTCTCCATATATGTTGTATATAATGATACATTTAAGTTTTGCTAGAGTGTTAAGAATTATATGTTGAAGGTAAATCTAACAACGCCCACCTTTTAAGATGTATGAAGGCTTCTAGTAAACATAGCTTTTGGTAAGCTTGTCGCTAAACAATTTTCAAAAAATAAAAGTAAAACTTTGAAAAACTAAAAAATATGCTTAAATTCTTTCCGGGTGGAAAAACGATAAAATAAGAAAACATTATCTATTTTACATCCAGTGACGTAGGTAGACACTTTCATTTCTTTAAACTGAAGAAATTGGTACTGTTAATTATTTTGAACTTTAAGGGAATATGAGGCAGTAATCTATCTCATAGACTAAAAAATTATATTAGCACGACAACCAAAAAAATAGAGTACGCTAAACTCATAGATCAGAAAAAGATGCAATATAAGCAGAAGCAAACGACATTTTCATTAAAAGCGAGAATACAATGACCAACATTGGAACATATAGTAAGACATTGATCAATTTTTGTGTTGCTTTGTTTATCGAGTTAATGGGTGATTTCACTTCTAGCTGTATACTAGAAGTAACCAAACATAAGTATAACCTATTGAAACGAAAAGTTCCAGACAATTTAAAAAGCGCAAGAGTTTTGTACTATTGATTCTACTTAGTGCACTCTTAAAGTGCAGCACAAATTGTAAATCATTTTCATTGCCATGATGATATGCCAAAACAAACGCAGCTTTATTTTCAAAATTCTCAGATATTATTATCTCTGATCAGCGAGTGAAAATAGGCATGTAGTTCTGCAGTTGCAAAGTAGCAGGGAAAACTTTGCAAAATATTCCACCCTTACAAACACAAACGTTAAAAGGAAAGCTGTATGCGATGTCATAAAAACGTACAAGAATCCTGAAACTGTGAATAACCGTATGGGTAGCGACAGACCAAGAACTAAGCGGGCACCGCAAACACTTAAAACGCTATAAGAAAGAATTCACCGAAAATTGGCCATTAAGATGAAGATGTTTGAAAATCCACTAAAAACTTTAAAACGTGGTCCATTCCACTTCTTAAGCCTGGGAAAAAAACTCCGAAAAAGGCATGCGGAAGTAGGCATGAAGAACATTTTGTTTTCTAGCAAAAGAATCTTACCGGTACAAAAGAAATTTAATGGTCAGAATGATAGGATGTATGCAGTTGAGTAAACACATAACTAAAAAAATTTAAAATCAGGCAGAGCCCAAAAGTCCGAGTATGTTATAGTGTGGTAAGATGTGAAGTAGATGGGAAAAACTAAGCTCCAACCAGAAATTACGCCTATAATATTTTAAGTCTCTATCAAGCTTCTTTCCAATAATGCCTTCTTACAACGGGACTCTGCACTATTGCACAAAGCGAAAGATGTCGAGTACCCATTTCATTTTAACCGAGAAATGATTGTCTGCGTCGCCAAAGTGGAACCTCTCGAATTATGCCTTGTGAAATAAACGTGAGGTGAAGGTATGTATAATTCCTCATACGAATGTAAAAGTTTTTTGAAAAACATTGTGATTTCCTAATTGAAACCAACGAAAAGAAAATTTTGAGTAATAGATATGTTGTAAGTAGCATATAGTGGAAAACAAAGATACTTGTTAGCGCACTAAGTAGTACAGGGTCATCGAGGTAAATCCTAAACAGTAATAAATAATCAAAGTTAAAATTAAAAAATTAAATATATATACATGTTACTCAGCACAATTAAAGTAAATAGTATTGAAAATCACGCCATTGAATGAAGCTCCATCAGCAATCACAGGACTTAAATTTGCTGCAAACCAACACAACTTCCTCCTTGTCCATGTATAGGATGTCCCACGAGGATATATGTTATTATCTCCATAAAGAAAGTCCTTAAGCCTCACTTGGTATTATGATGCCTATCACTGACCTTTGTTCCGACCATGTCCCGCACGCAGCAGTTGAAGCTGAAAGATAGCTAGTAGTAATACAAATTATTGTGTAGCCCTGCTCGGGCCTGCCTTATGGGCTGAAAGTCATTTTCGCCCAGCAGCCACGTCTTCTATCTAGGGGATGGCAACTGTATATAACACGTTGATATAGCTGTCGACGGTCACATTCAAATCCTTCTCAAATACGTGGTGCATTCACTAATTATTTACGTATGACTGTAGATAGTTTAGATGCACCTTGTCAGATCCAACGGTCATTTTCCTGTTCTGGATGAAGTTCTTTCTGCTAGAAAAGAATTTTAAGAAACCAGTGCTAACGCGCATGATGTCGTTTAACAGTATTTAGAACTTTAACTTCCCGTCCATTCATTTTTTTCAGTCAACAATTGGCGGTTCTTTGGGATGAAAGACTTTTGGTCACATCAGCTCTCAGTTCAGTTTCAGTTTCCGTTTTATTTCGTTCTGGAAACAGGTTTGTCTTTACAAGATCCGTTCAGTTATCACTTGTCACCCTCTTCATTTTTCTGTTTAGTCCGAGTTGCATTTTCAAAGTGTACATGTGTTCAAAAGTATACTTAAAGTCTTTTACTACACCGGTCATAGAATTGTAAAACTGAAAAGTAATCAATATATGTTTGGTACTTTATCGGGTACATAGCGCAGAAGTCACTTATTGTTTCTTGACTGGTTCATAAAGTTTGTTGCCATCTCAATTGGATCTATGTCGAATTCAATATTGCTTGGTGTAGTTGCCTATTTCTTCCTTGGCCGTTGGAATTTGGTGATCACTGCTGTTACGGCCAATTTGAACAAAAGAACTTCAAACAAAAACCAAAGCTGAAACACTCACTTTTTTGGAAGCGGTGCTGTCCTGCAGAAATCGGTTCTCTGTGCTGTAATCTTGGGGAATCCAGGAAGAGGAAGTAAGGGTGTGGGTAAAAAGATAAGATTTACCTCGATCTTCACAGAGGAGCCGATCGGAAGCGTCTTTCCTGGTGCAAGGTTCCTTCTTGATTCCTCGCCGGGCCAGATGCAAAGGAAATCAGACCGAGTTTTCAACTCCCAAATGCAATCGGGCAACAAAACGCTTTCCGGGAACGCAATAATCTGGTCGGCAGAATGTCGAATTTTGCAACGAAATTATCCTCGACAAAACGGCCACGTGAAAATGAAAACTTCTGCCGCCAATCAAACTCTCGGTCAGAACGCTCTCAGAAACGGAAAATTCAAAGTCGGCCGCTCGCTTTTTAAACTATCACAACTCAAAAAAACGAAGAGAGCGAAAGAGCGAAAAGCCAGACAGCAAGAGCCGCTGCTTTATATATCGCGCACCGCGCACGCATAATCCAAATAAAAGTAATTGGAAATTGGCGCAAATAATTGCGAATACGTTGAAGTATCTCTATATTGGAGTTGAAAGCGGTACCCCAGAGATAGATTCCATAGCACCCCATTAATTTAATTATGGTTTCATAAACAAAAAGTTTGTGGTTGATGGTAAATTTTGAGTTTTCACCAGGTAGCTACTACATTTTGGTGTGTCAGGCTTAATTGCTTCCTCTTGTAGATAGTTTTCTTCGTCAGATGAATCTCATGTCCAAAATATTTTACTTCTTCCTGTTGTGGCAGTTCAGTGTGGTTTAGATACACAGGAGGGTAAGTTTCTTGTTGTGTGGTAAACGTTATATATAACTTTTATTCTCCACTTTTTTAGCCATGATTATATTAAAGCTAGGATAGTTTGTAGGGTTTATATATGGCGACAACATGATTATGACTAGCGGCCAAGGCAGCGATATCATCCGCAAATGTTGCTACTAGAACTTCTGGTGTAGTCGGAAGGTCTGCCGTGTGTATTAAGTACAACAAAGGCCCAAGGACACTGCTTTGTGGTACTCCAGCATTTATGGCATATAGTTCAGTTAGTTTAGTTACAGCTTTTACGAAGAAGTGTCAATTTTGCAGGCATGATTTGAGTAGAAGAAAATAGTTCAAGGTGCAGATTAATCGTAACTTAGCTAGCAGTCCAGTATGCCACACCTTATCAAAAACTTGAGTAATGTGAATAAATGCTGCGGGCCAGTATTGTTTGTTTTCAAATACTTCAATGATTTTATCAACAACTCGGTGAAGTTGCTCTATCGTGGAGTGCATCAGTCTGAAGCTGAAAGGGTAGTTGTGTATATTTTCGTTATTCTCAAGGATAGTAGAGAGTCTAGTTTATAGAATAAGTAAGGACATTATTTGTCCGAATTTATTATTTCCTTGGGTCCCTGGAGGAATAGAGAAATTTGGCTTTGCATTAGTAATTAGAAAAATATGCTTGTGGTGGTTGCAAAGATGAAAAGTGCCCCATTGACTTCAAAAAACATCTGTGTGATTGCTGCGGAGACGGTTAGCGATTCTGTGGTGATTGCATAACTGGAAATTGGCCTGACACTCGGTGCGTCACTACTGATAAAGATATATTTAAAGTTTTCATATGCCCCTCAAATATAGCCATGTTTATAATTTTTTTGACATTAGCTACCATTTTAGGTGGCATATTAGCTAATTCTTCGGCAACATACTTGCCAAAGCTGTGATGTGTCTTTACTCTTATATCATCAGCTTTTTCAATCTCTCAGCCACCAATTGTAACACTTTTGTGTTTAAACTTACGTCTTTCTTGTTACTACCCGCTGACCGCCTGCTTCCTGTGTTTACTGTTAATGGAAATGGCAATTTGTAATTCTTGACCTAATGATTAACCTTATTCAGAACTTTCATCATCAACTCCATCTTTGTTTCTGATTGATTGAGTTCTCTTAAGAATAAAATAATTATAAAGGTTACCACTCAATTGGTGTCCTACTCAGAAGATATCTATTTCCTTAATTTGCGTCGTCCTGTAGAAAAGCAAGCAGATACGACTGTTTGATCTTTTCATTTGTGGCATTTGTATATTTAAAAGTATTCACGTTCTGACCAAAAAGCCAGCCCAAGTCAACTGATTAGGTGGAAATGACGTTGGCGGCGGTGATCTTGCCTGCGTCTCGCCATTTCTACTGTTATACGCACTTTTAGGCACATTTTGAATATTTTCAACCACCAACAACATCAGAAGACCTGTTACACTAGTTGAACTTTACGAAGTTTAAATTAATTTAGAAATTTCCATAATTTAGTGTAATCATAGTGACATTGTTTTAGCTTCATCTTCCACAGAATTAATTCGAATGGAAAGAGCTTGCTGATTATTTTCATGAAAAGCGGTAGTTCCCAAATTGTCTAGGAGCCGTGAAGTGGATCACTATATAGAAATTACAAGTTTCGTCACATTGTTCTCATAGCTAGTGAAAATTCGAATTACGAATTAATAATGTGTGAAGGTGCGAATGAAAGCATGTTAGATGGTGGCGTAACTTTCAATACTAAATTTTACAAAAAATTAACTGCCAACACCTTCTGAATAAAAATCTAAATCTACAGATTATCAAGAAACAGAACTCGAAAATGCGTTTGGCATACTGTCACACAGATTTCGAATTTTCATTCCTCTATAAATTTGAAAGACTTTGAACAGTTGAATATGCTCGTCTCAACATGCTGTTACATATCTTTTACAATTTCGTAAAGAGATAGTCTAAAGATTCATACATTACACCCGATTTAAATCACACCAATTCAGATGAGATTAGTGAAGTGCAAGGGCTAGCAGATCTCAAAATCAACACGAGCAGCGGGAATGTTAGTAGTGATGCTAAATATATTTTTTTGGTTGGATAATTGGTTTTTGGTGACAAAATAAATTAAGAGTTATGCATTTTTAAATACTTATCACTTTCTAATTTTCACCTTCGTAGTTCACAGTATTAAAACTTCTTTCAGTCGGCTGTTAGTCGCTGACAAACAAAAGGAGGTCATAATGTCATATAATCTTCAGTTCCTGCTCCACTTTTTCCACTATCTTTAACTTTTCTAAGTTCTTTGTTATAAGTTTAGCGCAGGTTATTAATTTGGACTTCACCCGTCGCCTTTGTGGCCTATTCGTTGTATTTTTAGTATTTCTTGAATAGAAGAGTGTAGGCAGCTTCCCTAATGTTTCCATTGATAGTGTAGGTCCTTTTTCTTCCACAAATACTGAGAAATTTGACAAAGTTTAATAAACTCCACAAGATAATCGTAATCTCTCTTGGACATAGCAACAGATGTACACTGAACCAGTATTTTGAAGAGAACTGACCTAAGAAAACGGAGTGAGGCATGACGGGTTTGTTGACACTTAGGAATTCCCAGAACTGAAATGAATCAGACAGGTCTGCTTATCCCATCAGGTCTCCGTCTCCGTTTCAGAGTTGTCCTTTCAGTTTTTAGTTTTTACACATAGGAGAAACTCTAATCGATCTTCTGTTTTAATTTGTAAATTAATTCATCATTTTCCTTGGGATCAGATCACTTAATGTGAGTGGTCTTGTCAGCAATTACCTCTCACTGTTGGTCAGATTCCTTGTAGCACTAGAGTCAAAAAGTTCCGGGACTAACCAATAAAAACACATTTTTTTCGTAAAATTTGACTTTATTCGTCTATATACTCTCCTTTTTGAGCGATACAATAATTCCAACGCTTTTGTGACATTGCTATGCTTTTTTGTAAAATGATTTATCTTTGGCCTCAATATAGGCTTCAGTTTCGGCAATCACTTCTTCATTTGAGCCAAATTTTTGCCTGGAGCGTTTTTTTGAGGTCTGCGAACAGATAATAGTCGCTGGGTGCAAGATCTGAAGAATATGGTGGGTGGGGCAACGATTCGAATCGTAAGTCGTTTAATTTCACCATGGTTTTCATCGACTTGCAAATTGGTGCATTGTCTTGGTGAAACAGCGTTTTTTTTCTTCGCCATGTGAGGTCGTTTACGCTTTAATTCGTCACTCAATCGGCCCAATAATGCAATGTAATAGTCAATGAACAATATTCTATGCGAATCTCAGAAAGCAGACGCCATAACCTTGCCGGCCGACTGTTGAGTCTTCGGGCGCTTTGGACGGCTTTCTTTCTCAGCTCCCCACTCACCAGAGGCTCGTCTCGACTCTGGCGTATAGTGGTGGATCCACGTTTCGTCTATTATCACATGCCAATGCAAAAAATCCTATGTGTCACGCTTAAAAAGCTCCAAACAGCGCTCGGATTCATGAACACGTTGTTGCTTTTGCTCCATAGTGAGCAAACGCGGCACCCACCTTGAAAAAAGTTTTTTCATGCCCAAATTTTCGTGCAAAATGTTGAACACGTTGCCTTTTGATATCTTTAGAATGTCAGCTATCTCCTGAAACTTCACTTTATGATCGTTCATAACAATTTTTAGGATTTTTTGGATATTTTCTGGTGCAGTTACTTCTTTTGGGCGTCTCGAGCGTTCCGCATCTTCGGTGACATTGCAACCGCGTTTAAAATCAGAATACCATCGCCAAATAGTTGTTTTTGACGGAGAATTTTCTGGGTACCAGTTTTCAAGCTATTGCTGAGCTTGAACGATATTTTTTCCCATTAAATAACGGTCTTGTATTAACGCATTGAACTCGTTTTGATTCATTGTTTACAAAATCACAGAAGTAGCGTCACTTCAACTTCAATATCTCGAAAACTACTGAACGAAATGTCACGAAATTTTGACACGTTTCTTTGAGGGTTGGTATTACCTAAAACAAAAGCGCATTCGGTATTTGTGGCGCCTTCTCTGGATCAGTCCCGGCACTTTTTGACCCGGGTGTTAGATGACTACTAATAGGGTCTCGATATCGCACACTGAACCTTTATATTTCTTCATTAACTGAAGCCATTTCAAGATCGCGTCTTATGGTTTCATTGGGAACATACCATGGTGCGTTTACAATTATTCTGAGTACCTTGGATTAAAATTTTCTAAGAATTTTGATATTGGATGTCTTGGTAGTACCTCAGAGTTGTATTCCATATATCCATATGGGCTTGATCACGGTTTTGTATAGGAGTAACTTATTCTCCGAGGATAGCTGGGAGCGTCGTTCTAAAAGCCAGTACATTTTTGTAACTTTATACCCATCTGTTTGCCTTTTTTCCATATATGCGTTCTTCAAGTCAGCCTTTTATCTAGATGGATATTGAGATATTTGGCACTACCAGATTTAGAGATCTGTTGATTGTTTAGCATCATTGGTGGACAAGTGCCTCTCCTTAGCATGAACGTTGTTGATTATGTGAAGCTAACATATTGTGTGCATAGGCATAGCACGAGATTCAGCTTTCTCTCAATATAACAAAAAAAAATAGGATTTACCTCTACGACCCTGCACATCAGGCAAAAGAATTGTAAATGCTTTCAACTATTGATAACAACATTCAACTTAATTTAAAACCGACACACAGAAAATCTTTTTACTTCTACGTTTGATTATTTTTTGAATTTATAAGTATAGTGCAATGAACACCAAGGCAATTTAAAGTCCATTAGATTTTATGCCCAATATGAGTACTAATTTAATCCATTTTTTAATTGTGGGAAAATAGGTTTAGAACCACTGGCCTAAATTTCAGGAGCGCCCTGGACGAATCTGTGCCTCCGCTGAAGTTTTTAAACGCCACGTCCAAAGTTGCGGCAACGCACGTCGCACTTAATTCCGATAGCCGCGCGAACAATCGCGGCCATTGTTGTGCGGCCAAATTTAATTTGCGCCGGTCAACAATTCATGAAAACTCCGCCGTAATGCGGCAAATTATTAGTTGGAGTATGCCCAGGTATTTAATCAAATAATGAAATAACGAATTTATTTAGCGAAATGCCCGGGCGCTCACTCCGGAAAATTAGGTACATTTTCTCGGGCTTAATACAGGTGTATGCGGTTAAAACTGCACAAAACTCACCTTTATAACACAATTTTCAGCCGCGCGGAACGTAATATTTTAATATGAATTGGCGTGTGTTTGCATTCGCGGCCGCGAATGCACTTGGAAACAAAAGCTAATTACGGCGGCGGCGGCGCCGGGCGCGCCGCGGGGGCGGCGCGAAAGGCGCCGATAATTCGGCGTTCGGCCGGAAACGGAAAAACAATCGCGTCGAACCCACCAATAGCCCTGAACAATGGCCGATTAATTCCGAAACAAATGACTGACAACTGACAACATCCGAGCATCGCGGCCCGTCAAACGGCAAATAAACGGCGCCCCGCGTTTATTAGATCGGAACGAGCTCGCGAACGGGCGGATGAATCGACAGCGAGCGCGTAAAACACGGAAAGCCCTTGTAAAATCCCCTATTTTCCAATAAACTGATATCAATAGCAACCTGTTGAATGCGAGGGTGGAAAAATCCCCCGAAAAATCCCTCTGCGGCGGGCTCGCGGTGGCTGTTGAGCTTTGGCTGATGCACCTCTCGATGCTCCCTTTCTTTTCGGGCCTATGCAGAGGGAATACAAATGGCCGCTTTAACTATCGATGTAGTGATACATATAAATTGAAGTGATGATCAATTACGGTGCCTAGTAAAGTGTCAAAATAATAAAAAACTATTAGTCTATCATTTAATAAGTAATAAGCAAATTTTATCATCGCTGGTCTCTCAGATAGATATGCATCAGTACGATGAAATCTCGTGGTCAATTCTGCTGAAGTTTTTGTACTACTGATTGTTGGATTGATAGACATTCTACAAGGTCATTTTTGGGTTTTACTAACTTACAGTTGTACGTGGTAGCACGTCTGTGAATTTCGCTAGTTATATGGAATTTATAAATCTGTTTAAAAACTACTATTTTTATTGTACCATAGCACGTGTGTCAGCATGGAAAAAATTTTGGTTTGGAACCACTATAGTATTTTGCTATGACGTACTTTTGTACAACCTCTTAGTGGGATGCCATAGGTTCAGATAGGATTCAATATTACCTTATATAATTTGCGGACATATTGTTCTTCTGTTGATAAAGGTTCTTTGCGTGGATCTTTCACTGTTGATTGTTGCTCTCCATTTGAAATTTGGCCCAAGTCTGTAGCAAGTCAAGATGGTGATGTGGGTGTTCTGCCTACTATGAGGATAGGCGTATCATATGAAAATGTAGCAATAACAGCACTATCTATGGTTGATAAGTCTGAGGCATAAATCAGATAGAGAAGTGGTCCCAGTGCACTCCCTTGCGGACTCCAAACATGAATTGGTAGCAAAATAAAACTTCACTGTTAATCTTAACTTAAAAAAACTGGTCATCAAAATACGAAAAGCACATTTTGAGTTTATATAACGAACTTTTATAGCGTACGTTGTTGAAGGCATGTCTTATGTCTAGGAATATAGTCGTGCATACACTTCTTGGATCAAGACTTATTTTAATGATAATCTGGCGATTTTCATACATAAGTAAGTGGTGTTTACAAAATCCGAACTGATAAGATGGCATTGTGTGCTAGGAGATTTATTGGTTTGCAAAGAGAGGATTGATTGGGTGGACAGGCTTGACAATCGCACTTACATCGTATCAGAAGGTAAATTATTTTTAAAATACTATTTTATATATATATATATATATATATATATATATATATATATATATAAAAAGCAGCAACGCCTTTCTTGAAGAGTGTTGAAATAATTCTACTTTCAGGTCACAACCCAAAACTCTTGGAGTTTTTGTATGACTAAATTTCTGACGAACTTCAAATGCTGTAATTGGTAGATGTAGCTGGCATGAAACGCCCACAAATAATTCGATTTTATTGTCATCGTTATTTTTTAAGGAGGTAAGAGGGATGACCGTGGTTGAGGGACGGGCTGCGATGCTGACGGACCCGGGTTCAATTCCCGGTGCTCTCTGATGCCTGGTGGGTGGCCTACTCAGTCACTAAAAATAATTGAGGGTCTGCGTTCGTTCGAGCAAGGGGTAATAATGGCGGCCGTTTTAGGCGCGGTACTTGCCACATCGCCCCGCGTCAGAGATGGTGCGCGATGACCGGGCAGAGAGAGCGAACGTATGAGAGCCTTAACCTCTCAGTTCGCAAGCCGTGCTCCCACGCAGGACGTACAGCCTTACCATTACCATTATTATTATTATTAAGGGGAGGAAGAACGTGGTACCCTCTGCTAGAAAACGAACGGGGCTCTGACGACCCAGCATCGGTGGGTATAACCTGATACCAGTTGTCCCGAGGTAACTGGGCCCTCGTCGTCGGGCTAACCACCCATACGAGGTATACAGATTCAGAGAAACACAGAAAGCCTCGGACATGGACGGAAAGATGGAAAACGACCTAAGCGTGCAGAAAGGACAAGAATTGGAATATGGAACGTGACAGGACTAAATGGGAAAGAGATAGAGTTAGTTGAAGAAATGGAGAGATATAAAGTTAAAATCCTAGGACTTTCAGAAATCAAAAAGAAAGGAATCAAACAACAAACACTCGAAAAAGGATACAAATTGTTCTACTCTGGAGTTCAGTTAGGAACAAGAGCAAAGGAGGGAGTAGGAGTGATAATTACCGGAAAGGTGATAGGATGGGAAGGTATCAGTTCAAGAATAATGACAATAGATGTCAAGCTAGAAGAGAGAACTACATTCATACATATTTATGCCCCAACAGAAAATGACAACATACTGGAAAAAGAAGAGTTCTACACAAGCCTACAACAAGTGCTCGACAAAGCTAGAGACAGAAGCAGACACACATTTATACTTGGAGACTGGAACGCCCGAGTGGGAAAGAACCCAGACAAAGGACATGGAGTTCTAGGAAGATACTGTACAGACAGAGTGTTAAACGACAATGGCAATAGGATGATTGACTTCTGCATAACTAACGAAATGCTAATAAGAAATAGTTTCTTCAGTCAGAAACTAATACATAAAATAACTTTCATTGCAGAAAACAGAGAGGCCAAAAGTGAAATAGACTACTTCACATACACAAAGGGAGCAAAGTACGCAGTATTAGACGTGAAGGTCATCCGAGGGGCAGAAATCCACTCAAATCACAAGCTAGTAATAGCGGACACGAGATTTTATGTAAGCTACGAGAAAATAAAAATAACTAAACTAAGAAAGCCCGAGAAAAAACAGAATATGCAGAAGAAGTAGAGCGCAGATTACTAGAACACGAACAACAAGAGCACCATCAGGAGGTAGAATGGAACGTGGAAGAGAGATGGACAAGACTTAAGGAAGTAATACTTGAGACAGCAACAACAATCTGTGGGAAAAGCAAAATATCACCTCGATACCAACGCACGAAATGGTGGAATGAGGAAGTAAAAAGGATAGTAATGGAAAAGAAAACAGCTTGGAAGAGATACCTACAGACCAAGAGAGAAGAAGACAGGCAACATTATATAACAAGGAGAAATGAGGCAAAAGAGGTAGTGAAGAGGGCCAAAGAGGAAGCTTGGGAAGAGTTTGGTAGAGAGATGGAGCAGAAATTCAAAGACAACAAAAACAACGAAAAGGACTTCTGGAAAACAGTTAAAGGCCTAAGGGGAATGCACAAACAAAAGGTGTGGAGCATTAGGAACGAAGAAGGAGAAGTCGTTACAGAACTGCCACAAATATTAGAAACATGGAAGAGACATTACAGCACAAAATTCAAAGCACCAAACGTACAAGAACAATACAACCCCATCAGAGTAGAACAAGAAGAGACAGAAAACGAAACAATAACTTTGGAAGAAACAGAAGAAGCAATTGCACACATGAAAGTAGGAAAATCTGCAGGAAAAGACGGAATAAGCCCTGAACTAATCAAATACGGAGGGGAGTGTATAAAGAAATGGACACACAAGATATGCCAGCAAGTATACGAAGGAGAAGGAATACCGAGGAATTGGGAAGAACACATAATAGTACCAATCCACAAAAAAGGTAACAGAAACGACTGTGGAAACTACAGAGCAATATGCCTGGCATCCTGCGTACAAAAGATCTACACCAGGGTACTAGAAAAAAAGATAAGGCATCACATAGAAGACGAGCTATTAGAGGAACAAGCTGCATACAGAAAAGGCAGACAGACTCAAGACCACATATTTACGCTTCGCACAGTAATAGAAAAGACACTTGAAGGAAAAGCAAAGAGCTACACCTGGCATTCATAGACCTCCTAGCAGCCTTCGACACGGTACCAAGAGCAACCCTGTGGAATTCAATGGAAAGAATTGACGTCCCGAGAAAACCTGTAGAAGCCACAAAACGACTATACGGAAGAACGAAAGGAATAGTAAGAAGACAAGGACAAGAATCGGGGAAATTCTTGATGGAGAGGGGGATAAAACAGGGAGACTCCCTCAGTCCACTACTATTCATTATCATGATGAATGAAATAGTTAAGAACAGCAAGAACCCAAACCTGAACACTAAACTAGGACACTGGAACATGGGGGCAATCAATATACAAAGCCTCGTCTTCGCAGATGATATACTACTCATAGCCGATAGCCAAAGGAAACTACAACAAGCAATAAATAATTGGAACAACGAAATTAAAATAAAAGGAATGACAATAAATGCGAAGAAAAGCAAAATAATGAGAATAAGTAAGACGGAACAGTAACAGAAGAATTAAGGAACCGGATCTCCAAGGCGACTAGAGTATACTATCAGATCAACTTAACATTAATCAACAAGAAAGAGCTGAGCAAAGAGACTAAGCTCCACCTGTATAAAACAATATACTTACCTACATTAACATACGGAATAGAAAGCATACCGCTACAAGACAAGAGCAAAAGTAAATTAACGGCTGAGGAAATCAAGTGCCTGCGACGTATAGTCGGAAGAACAAAGAGGGACAGAGTGAGGAACATCACAACAAGAGAGGAGTTAGACCTAGAACCGCTAGTGGAAACACTACAGAAAAGACAACTAATGTGGTTTGGGCACGTGACACGAATGGGCGAAGAAAGGCTGCCAAGAAGGGTATTAGAGGCAAGAAGAGAAGGAAAAAGAGGAAGAGGAAGGCCAAGTCAAACATGGATGGAAACTATCAGGAAGGAAGTGGAAAGGAGGGGGAAAAGCATGGCAGAAGCTAAACAAATCGCTAGGGACAGGAAGAGATTTCGAAAATGGATAGAGGACCTGACACCTTAGGGTATAAGGGATGGACAAAGAAGAAGAAGAAGAGGGGGGAAGAAGATAAGCCATGAAACATTGGCAAGATATTGACTAAAAGCGTCTGTTTTATCTTTATTCGTATTGGCCGAACTGCTGTGGGTTTTTCTTATTGGTGGGATTACTACTACTGGCATTTTAAATTCTTTTGTTGTCTTCCATGTAACGTAATCACTGGGAGAATGTTTTTATATATAGTCTTTGAACATCTATTGGGTTTTCGTTCTTTGCTATTTCTTTGCTCTACAAAGGTCACGTATATGACGAGGGATGTTAGTGGCATTAAGAATGTTATTTGTAGGGGTATATCTGGCTTATCAAGCAGCTTATTAGAGAAATTATTATCAAGTATTGATTCTAACAAATAGACTGAGATTTTTATCCAAGTCTGCCGAATTTTATCTCTAGGAACCTAAACATTTTTTCGTGTTAATCAGCATCTTAGATTTTTTCCGTTTGATAATGGTGTTATCCAAAATAATGGTCAGTTGTACATTTGACTGGGCCGTAGTGGGTTGTTCCATAAAGTTGATTAGCTTAGTAAATGTTATAACGTGCTGTCCTATTCGTCGCAAAAGTTTCTAAATTGTTGCAACTGCAGAGAAGATACTTTTATAATGGTGGCAAACTTGTTTGAACTCATGCTAGTTTAAACTGAATAAGAAATGTTCACTTGTTGATCAGGATTTGGTGGATTGTTAGACTTTGAAAGAATTCTTGGTGTTCCTTATAGGAGTTATTGACTTGATACTGAAAAAAGTCATTTATATTGAAAGGTACTTGTTACGAGTGAGTTTTATTTGCTATCCCTTAAAAGAGTCCTGACAAGTTGTACCGGGTGTCTTCCATCATATTATATTAGCTGGAGTCTTGGAATATTTCTTGGACAGTAAAGTTTTGTGTCTACCGCCGCATTTAACGCACGTAAAAAAATATTGCCGTCATAGGTATTGGACAATAATATGTTTCTTTCCGAAGGGCTCAATTCAAACAGATATGTTGCTGCTGTGTTTTACGTCGAATATTTTTTATTGTTTTTGTTTGGTTCGACGGCTACCATGGAGAAGGGAAGAAGATGTTTAGTTACGTTGACTAGTTTGTCCTTGATGGCATCTGCGGGAATAAAATAATGTAAATTTCAAATAGCCACTCTATATGTTCTTCCTTCTTTAAACTGATATGTGTGGAGAATGATTTGGTCCTTGAGATGTCGCGTTAATTTTCTATAGAAATATGCATTGTGTCGTTATATGTTGCTCTTTGCCGAGAACCTGAGTAAGATTTTCTCATAATTAGTGACGTTAGATTGATGGGGTTGCACGTCTTACTTGCATGGAGATTTTATATCTATTGGATGTGCGCAGTTGGTCTAATTGGGTTGTGCTGAAATTTAATTGGTGTGTGTTTATTTTTCTCTCCACCATTTGTGTTTTGTTGAACTTACTTAGTCAGTATTATTGTGTGGTTATGTATCAATCCCAGAATTCTCTGTGTGCTCATATAATCTGCAAGATTGGCGGCGTGTACTCTTGGAAGGTTTCGTTGACTTAAATTGAATTAAATTGCGGGGAAAAGTAGACAGCGGCATTACACGTATTGTTTGAGTACGAGACACAATTGGGAATTGGGACTTTACTTGACTTTGTTGATGAAGAAAATGGTATCCGCGAGTATATGATATACTAAATGCAAAGCTGCCGTTTTCAGAAGCAATTTGATTATTTGTAGTTGATCCTTCTGGCGAGACGAAGCCGTGCACGTTTCTGACTGGAAATATTGTTTATTGAATATTTATATTTAGTAAACATAATAAATTTTATGTACTTACGATTTCAATGTTATTTTGTAAATATAAAGAAAACTCCCTATTTAACCATATGGTTACAAAGCAGAGTGGTCTAGCGGCTGAGGCGCGGACTGCAATGCGGACGGACCCGGGTTCCATTCCCTGAGCTCTCTGACACCTGGCAGATGGCCTATTCAAAATAATTGAGTACCTGCGTTCACTCGAACAAAGCGCAATAATAGCGATCATCTAAAGTGTGGTGCTTGCCACATCACCCCGTACCAGGGATGATGAGCAGAGAAGGCAAACATATGAGCTTCTCAGTTCGCAGGCCGTGCTCTCACACGGAGAGTTAGAGTCGTAAAAAAACTATGGTATTGCATTTTCAAGGTAACGGAGAATGTCAAGCTTACCTATATTACTTTGATAAAGCCGAGTCCCTACTAGTTTATCATTTTAAAAAAATGAGAACAAGAAGATATTTACAAAATAGTAATTGCATAAGAAAATCACATTTTTATTATTGTAGTTACTCTAATATCTTAATGAGTTCTATTAATCAATTAGGGAAATAAATAATGCAACTGGCTTACACATTTCACCAACAGTTAGTCTGTTGGCGATAATAGTTTGTAGTTAGTTTAAAAATTATTAAAACACATAAATGTTAACAATGATGCCTAACAGCATTGAGAAACCAAAAAATCACTTTTAGATTTGAAAATATTTTAAACCTCTCTCGCAATATAATGTTATGATAAAATTATATATTTGTAAGGTTCTGACTATTTGAAGAAAGTGGTTGATGCAAGATGAAGTTCCTTCCCATTAAGCCAACACTGTCTTTGAAACAATTTACTTGAAGTTTGAACAAAATGTCAAGTATTTTCCCTTCCTGTGGAATTTTTTATAAGGTTTTATCAAATATGAATTTTGTTAATCCTCAAATAATTTTTAGTAATAGCTCACATGCAATGCCCAAGATTAATAATCTTCTAATTTAAAAACATATGAAGAAAAAAGTAATTTTATTTGTAACCAATTCCTATTATGGAAAAAGTTGACTGAAATAATCCTCTGATCGTTATAAAATCGTTAATCTAATTAGACTCTGTGAAAGCTTCCAAAATAAGTTAAAAATTATGACTAAGAAGCCATACAATAATTATTGATAGGAAGAACAAAGAATTTTACAGAGAAATACATAGAATGCTAAAAAGGTTAACAAGTTTGGGCAAGTTTCAGTGTATTAAAGCATAACGATCTCTGATTGTCAGTTGCTGCTGTAAAAATAGATTTAAATAAATCATGGTTTGGAGTATTAAATTTATTTCTGTAAAATTCTTCAAGATCACAGTTTTTTCCCGTCTTCCAGAGAGAAATACATCGTTGTTACCAGGGAGATACCCGAGTCCCACAAAAAATCTACCATCAGCACGACTATCTACAAGTGGGAAAAACAGGCTTCCTTTCCTTAAATTTCAAAACGGAATATCTCGCTGTCAACAGCACTGTAACAGGTGACAGAAGTTAGCTTTCTTTTGATAATGTTAATAATAGGCTACAATGATCTAGAGCCACGGGATAAAAAGTATGCCCAAATTTCTAAGAAAAAGAATACTTTGAGGATTGATTTTCAAGAATGTAAAAGCAGATAGAATGTGGTGGGAAGTATTTTGAAACTCTATGTAACCATTAATGAGTCATAAATTAAATATTTCCAAAATATACTCTGATTTCTATAATAGAGTTAACGCTTTAAGAAGCAATGGATAGGCATCACTAAAATTTTACATAAAAATCGGCTTAAAACAATTTACCAAATTTATAGCGTGGTATAGAGTTGTAAAGGTTGTAAATGTAAAAATGTCATAGTTTTGAGAGATCAAAATACTGTATCCTGTATCATGCGTGTTATAGAGTAGTATGAATGGAAATCACCCTTAAAGCAGCATCTCAACTTAAACCTCAATTATTCAAAAATTAATAAAAATATCAGCTTGTAACCTGAAAAAAATATTTACTAAAAGTAATAAAGCAAATTTATGAATGCCTAAACAACTCTCGAATACAAACAGATACTGGCCTTATTATACTCTGATTCACAAATCGTCTTTGTTTAATGAAACTCTGGGATATGACAGCAAACATCGACCTATCATGTCTCAGACAACAGCCAGGGATTGTGCAAATATGTACGTTGTCTTGCTGAAATATTTCGCTAGAATCCTGCCGAGCAAAGAAATATAGTTCTACCTGAATTACCTTAGCAATGACTAGCTATAATAACGAATGCCTTTTCAAATAATAATACAAATATACACTTAATAATGCAAGTTAAAATGTCATTTGTGGGAAAACATCACCAAATGCTACTACTATAACCAAAATCAGCATTTACGGTACGATATCAGGCGAACTTGAGGGTGTTGACGTGTCAAAATAGAAAGCACTATGCTAGAAGCTTAGAATGACTCAACTAATGGAAAACAGAAGAAATAAGGGGTTGCAAATCTGTCACCACTTCTGGAAAAACTCAAGCAGCGTCGGACTAGCTCGGGAGGGTCACTTGCAAAAGGTGGTGATTTTTTAAAGTTTTGAAAATTGAAGCTAACTATAAACTAGGTGTCGTGCGGTCGATTAATAATAGTCGCATTTTGTTTTAATGTGCCGGCAATTTTGCTTATCTCCATACCTTCCTAACGTAGACTTACCATTCAGTCTGTTAAAACTAGGAGACATGCTCGTTTACTGCTCATTCCCACATGCAAGACATTGCAGTGCCGTTCTTCACCGAAAAGGTTATAAAGTAAATGGCCGTCAGAGGGCGGAAAAAGTGATTTCATTAGACGCAAGTGATTTTGACTAGAAAACCCCCTAGTGGCCAACACGACATGGAAGGACAAACACAAGGCTTTTGCTATTAAAGCGTATTTCTGAAACCCGTTGCGCTTTAACTTACACCTCCGACTTGTGTTTTTGACCAAAGTACAATTTTGTTGTGAGTAGAAAACTTCAAAAGCACCGGTTCTATAGCGAGGAGAGAGGAGGAAGATCGGAAAACATTGATGCAGTAAGCCGTTCCATTTTTGCAGTCTAGTCGTACTCTATGGTGAGCTTTACACCACAGCCTTTGATTTTATTCATACATAATAATTGTTATAAAAGAACTTTTCAAAAGTAATGCCAATGCGGAAAGATATTGAAAGGCACACTACATAATCCAGTTGTTTACTTTACTGATGAAATGTACATCCACTTGTATTTATTAAAATGGTAAAAACCCACAAGAAATCCATAAAAGGTTTTTTGCAGCAAACATGTCACTGTTTGATGTACGATAAATAAAGTTGAGGTCATTAGCCTTTTTTTACTGTCAAGTCCTTTCTGTATATGGAAATAAGTCAATACTTTTTGCATCAAATCCCGATAGACTTCAACTAGGAAACATTTGATTCCAGTAGGATTGTGCCAAACCCCAAACAGCAAGAACTTCATTCCTAGTAATGCTTGAGATGTTTCCTGGGCATCTAATCTCTCAACGAGATAATGTCGCTTGTGTTCATATGACTTACCGAATCTCGTCCCGTGTGACTTTTTCTTACAAGAACATCTCAAGGATGAGACTTACAAATAGCACCCTAAAAATCTACGAAATGCAATAATGTTGGAAAGAATAACGAATAACATGCATTGAAACAGAGGAAATTCACTTGGTCCATATCCTCTTTAAAATACTTAAAATTTTCAGTTTTAGAGTTTTACGCTACAAGAATAAATTTTGTATTTCTGCTTTCTTTAACTTTAAAATAAAGAACAAAATTTTTCTCCAATCTATGTATTCACCTTGGAGTTAAAGAATCCCTTAATTAGTGTATCTTATATTTTTTGTTTTTTATAACTATTTCTAGTATACTTCCCAATCCAATGGAAATTTGCCGAAGTAATTGTCATTCAAAAGCCAGGAAAACCAGCTCAATTACCAGCTTCTTATAGACCTATTTCGCTGTTACCACTCCTCTCTAAGCTCTTTGAGCGAATTCTACTAAGAAGACTTGAACCCATTATAGAAGAACTGCATTTAGTTCCGGAACATCAATTCGGTTTCCGCAGAAAACACTCAACATTGGAACAAGTCCATAGGATAGTGGATAAGGTAGAAAAAGACTTCGAGGAAAAACGGTTATGCCTAGCAGCATTCTTAGACGTGGGTCAAGCTTTTGATCGAATTTGGCACCCTGGCCTCCTATATAACATCAAGCAAACCCTACCGCAACAGTACTATCTGCTCTTCAAGTCGTATCTAGAAAACAGATACTTTCGGGTCAAAATCAATGACAGCCACTCGCCAATCAGTCGAGGCAGGTGTAACACAAGGTAGCGTACTGGGACCGACATTATACCAGTTGTTTACGGCAGACCTTCCTGTTACCGACAATGTTTTAATTGATACGTTTGCGGACGACACGGCTGTATTATCTTCACACAGAGATCCACTTCAGGCATCAATATACCTGCAAAATGCGCTGGAAGCTTTAGAAAACTGGATAAAGACCTGGCGCATCAAAATCAATGAAAACAAATCGGCTTCAGTGGCCTTCACCCTCCGCAAGGTTGTTCCACCTCCTATAATCTTCAACGGCACTAACATACCACACAAAGAAGATATCAAATATCTCGGTATCCATCTCGATAGCAAACTAAACTGGAAAAAACGTATACAGACTAAGCGAAAAGAATTAGATATCCGCGTGAAGAAGATGTTCTGGCTCCTCGGACGAAAATCCCAGCTCAGTTTAACAAACAAGGTGTTGTTATATAAAACCACGTTAGTACCGATTTGGACGTATGGGATCCAGTTTTGGGGATCTGCTAAGTCATCGAACATCGAGATATTACAGCGATTTCAAAGCAAAACACTTCGCGCAATAGCAAACGCCGAATGGTATGTGAACAACCGCACATTACATAACGATCTAAAGATCCCATGGATTAAAGATGTCATCAAAGCTTGCTGCATCAGATACAACGATCGTATTAGTGATCACCCTAGTGTTCTAGTGACAGACTTATTAAATAATGCAAACGCAGTTAGACGCCTGAAACGGACAAAGTTTAGTGACCTAACAAATTAGTAATAAGACTTGTATACCTTGTAATGACAGGAGGTTACTCTTGGTGTTCCTCCCCACATGCTATGTACATTAACTCATTTGCTTGTTAGTCTAGTTAGACTAGTTGTAAATATGCAGTAAATAAAAAAAAATTCTAGTATAGTTTTAACAGTCGTAGTTGATACTCACAACATAGCTCAAACCAGGAAATCATCATAAGCTCGTAATTTATTTAGTGTACCTGTCTCGGCAATGGCGCATTGACATGGTCCTCCTCCCTCCCCTCTACAAATCTTGTAATAATTAGCAATTTCGTATATTTTTTAACCTCTTGGCAACTTTTTCTGTTTGACAAAAATAACAAATTACTTTTTATTCTTACTGAAAACTTGTTGCCACCCTCGTGTTGTTGGTTCTCGGGTTATTAGGCCGTGGTCGAAGTTTGAAAACTCTTGACGTTCCGTCCCCAAACTCTCGCGATAATCTTCAGAAGGAAATCTAAAAACCTAGAAGATTTGTTTCTGAAGATATATAAAAAAATTTAGATTTTCTTCTACACGATGCACCAAAATATAGCCCATAAAAGCTTTTGCGTTTATTGCGCCTCTATTTTTTTATATACGTTTTATCAAGAAATAAACCTTTTATTTCTCCCATAAGTTAACACGAATGAAGCAGCACAAAACAATCCAAATTTATTTTGATCAAAACTCAATAACTTTAAATTGAAAATGATTTATCAGTAAGCCGTATACCATTTTTTGATAACATGTTATGTGCAACTCGTAGTCCAGCGTAGTAGTGCAATCATAGTGTGATGTATTTTATAAACCACCCAAAAAGATAATCGTGTTAAAGACTAACGAATATACAGGCGAACTAAGACGGAGGAGTAGTTAAGGACACTCAGGGCATACCTAACTACCCTTAGTCTTCAAAAAGCTTTGAGAATGCTTGCAAGTTTTCTTTATTTTCAAAAGCTCTATTTTTCTGAAAAAATATGTTAATATAGATAAACTCTCTGGCTGGGTATCCCAATAAAAAAGATAATCCTAGTATAGAAATCTTCTGGTTTAAAAAAACTTTACTATTATTAAAAGGCAGAATTAAAAGTATCAGTGCCATCAATATATCCCAGTACAATTGTCTTGCAGCCATAAAATTGAAGAGCTACAATGTACAAATAATTAGAAGTTCGTCATTCTTTGGTACTGACCAAAGTTAATAAAAATACATCAAAGACTACACAAAAACAAAACCTTCCTTAGATTTTATAACCTTCTGCCTCTACATAATTGTAGGTTTCTGAGAGATTATACTAGTATGTTAGATGGAACAAAGAATTGCGGTACTTTTTAGGAATACGTTGATTAAGAAAGAGTTTCAACCCAATCAATACATCAATAACTTTTGTATATAAAATCCCCATCATTTATCATCTTAGACCCATACGCAATAAAAAAAAATTTAAAAGATTACAAAATTTAAATTTAATTTCATATACAATGGCACTGTTAGTAAGTCAGCAGCTATTAAAAAATAGTATAGTTTTTTGAGTATGCAGAAAACCACGGGAAAAAGGTTGATGACTTGTAAATTAAACTTATCTGAAAGGTATACACGTGCCTACGTTTGTTGATATATTAGGGAATATACTAGGGTTCAAAACTTAAGTGCCTTAAAAAATTATGTGGGTAAAAACGTCCACTATGACAAGAGTTTTCAAATACAAAATATGAATATAGAAGGCTGTCCAAAAGGTTGTGCTCAAGATTAAAAGTGATATTTTTCATTTTGTTTATATTACTTTGTATTGGCAATTGCAATTTACATTTTTCATGATAACTGACACTTACGGGGAGTTGACAAACAGTTCGGGTTTTGTTACGATATTATTGCAAAAGGTACAGGAGATGTTAATGAGGCAATTTGCAAAGTTAAAAGCGAGGAAGGGAGATGTTGCTCTTGAAGACAAACCTCGTTCATTTTGGCTATCAAAGTTGAACAATGAATATTTATAGACGGCGTGATATGCCATCGGTTCTTAGAGTATTATCTCATAAAACTGTGCGAAATTGTGTGCTAAACTTGACTTAGTTTACAATAAGCATGGGGCCAATAAATGATTCGAGATCTGCCGTCAATTGCTCGACAAGCTGCTGAAAGATAATTTCAGGAAGCGAATTGTGACGTTGGATGAGAAGCGGGTTTAACTGATAAATCACTATAAATTAAAGAGGTAGGTTTTGCAAAGTCAAATTCCGTGATTTCCCCAGAAAGGTCGTGGTTTGCTTGTGGTCGAATTTATCAATCCGACTACGGTCTCTTCCAATCAACAGAGCACTTCTTGAGTGGTCGCTGATTTTAGTCTTTTAATAAAGTTAAAAACGGGTGTCAAGTATAATTTGATTTAAATTAACCAGAATAGTACCCAAAAATAAACCTATATTATTATGAAGGCTAAATGTTATTGTTTTTGAATAAATTTACCCTTTCCGTTATACTACAAATTGAAAAAAAAAACTGCTGAAAAACTCTGGTACCCTAAAACTGTATATATTGTTACTGTTGCAATCTGATAGTGGATCACTCAACATTATATACGAACAAAATATAACATTCCCTAGAATAAATCAAATAACTCAGTAACACCCTCTTTTTATAATAAAAATAAATTTTTCAGTGACAATCTTTGTAATCCTATTAACAAATATAGTTTATAAAAATTGACATTTTAATATTTCCAGCCTAAAACTCACTACTATAAAGGCAATACTTTATTATTATTAAGCAAAATTCAAATTTTTTGTGTCGATGTTTATTTATTCAATTATGTGTTTACCATCCTTCCAGAACTTTTCAGGTTTATGAATGAAAAGTTGACGTTTTTGCTGTTAAGAGAAAAACCTAAATCAATAAAAATTTTAAAATACAATGCATCTGGTAAATAAGGCGGGTGGGGCAGCACATTCCAGCCAAGCGCCAATAATTTTGGTCGAGTAGTAAATAAACATGAGGTCTAAAATTATCCTGGTGGAACACGATGTCCTTCCTATCAGCTAATTGTGAAAGTTTTCGCTAAATTGATATTTTCAATTTATCCAATTGCGAACTGCTCGTTTGGTAGGAGCTCATAATACATAATTCCTTTCTAATCCCACCAGATGCAAATATTAACTTTCTTCGGGTACAGAGCAGTTCTCGAGATAGTTAAGATTACTCCAGAACCTTTTTCGCTTAATATTGTTGTAATCACATCACTAGCTTAACCCATTTCTAACTCCTAAAATATAAGCCTCAAATTTCAGTCAACGCGTTCTCTTGGTCATTTACAGTGGCAGATATTTACTCCCCTCCTAAACATACAATAGTTGAAGATGATTATATTGAATTCTTTCACATTTTAAGAAACAGATTCATTGCTGGAGGAGACCGAAACTCCAAACATACCCACTGGGATTCCAGAATCATTACAACAAAAGGCAGAAAATTACAACTGTCACAGCACCGGGAACCGACGCATTGGCCAACGGATCCAGCCAAGCTTCCTCACCTGTTGGATTTTTACATTTCCTATGGAATAGCTATAAACTTAGTTACGGTTGAACCCAATAACGATTTAATAGGAAATCATGCACCACTAATACTAGTTTAAGTACTCCATCTATCAACAAAAAGCTGACTCCTAGGCTTACCTCAAAACTTACTGATTGGCATAAATTCCAACAAAACATTGCAAATAAGATCCAACTTAAACTGCGAATAGAACAACCAAGAGATTTAGACCAAACAGTCCAATACTTAGTTCCTCATATCCAAGAAGTGACATGCGAAACCACTCCCAACCAAGCTGAGCCACCACAACATGTCAATAATATACCTTTACTAACTAATAGCTGAGAAAATACGAGCTCGATCACGATGGCGAAGAACACGTAATGTAGCTAATAAACTAAATCTTAACAGACTAACTCCACGACTTCGTGCTGCCCTACTGGATTGTAAAAATGCCAGTAATTATTACGTCACAAATCTCTAGCAAGAAAATCACACCATCTGGAGGGCTACAAAAAGATTTAAAAGGCCGCAAGTAATCATTCCTCCTATACGCAAAACTGATGCACATGGACTAGGTCTAAAAAATAAAAAGTCGAGACTTTCACTGAGCATTTGACAAATGTATTTCAACCTCTTCAACCTAATGTACCAGATAAAGCTGTAGAGAACTACTTAGAAGTCCCAAGCCAGATGTCCTAACCCATTAAACTGTTTTCACCAACGAAGGTTTAGCTTGAAATAAAGAATCTAAACAATTTTAAAGCACCAAGATACGACTTGATAACAGGGCAAATATTAAAAGAACTTCCAAAAAAAAAGCCATCATATTATTAACGACTAATTATAATTGCATGTTAAGCATGTCTTATTATCCTATATTGTGAAAGTGTGCCCACATAATAATGGCTTCCAAACCTGGAAAGCAAGCGGAAAACGTAACTTCTTACAGGCCGCTCAATCTCATATCCCTACTAGGCAAACTTTTTGAGAAACTGTTCCTTGAAGACTAATGAACAACACGGACATAGTAACACTTCTTCCTGTACACCAGTTTGGGTTTTGCGAGGGATACTCTAGAACGCAGCAAGTACATAGGATAGTTAATGAAATATCACGTAGCCTCAAAGAAAATAAATATTGTACACCGTTTTTTTTAAACGCTACCTAAGCGTTTGACGGGGTCTGGCACACTGGGTCACTCTACAAACTGAAAAGGCTACTCTCAAATTACTATTATCTTCTCATTAAATCCTACCTTACAGATAGATTTTGCACAGTCAAGCGCGACAACAAATTATCCAGCTACTCTCCTATGAAATCCGGTGTCCCACAAGGTAGTTTCCTTGGCCCCCTCCTGCATCTTATATACACTGCTAACATACCAGAAAATGGAAACGCTGTTATCGCTACTTTTGCTGATGACACTGTTGTGTTATATATACATGAAGACCCTATGTTAGCATCCGATAATCTTCAACATCATCGAATCGTAATCAAGGAATGGCTTACTAAATAGTGTACCAAAATCAACACATCCAAATCCGTTCAAGTAACCTTCACAACTAGATTTAACACATGTCCGTCAGTTAATCTGAATAATACTCCAGTACCTATCAAAACACAAACTAAATACCTGGAATTACACCTGGATCAAAGACTGACTTGGAATAAACATATCCAGGTTAAGTGACTGTAAATGATCCTAAAGTTTCAAAAAATGTACTGGTTATTAGAAAGAAGATCAAAACTATCTCTATCCAACAAATTACTCCTATACAAAACCATGCTGAAGTCGATTTGAACTTACAGAGTACAACTCTAGGGTTGCGCTAAACCATCCCGAACAAAAAGTATTCAACAGTTCCAATCTAAGGTACTCCGAGCCATAGAGGTGCACCGTGGTATGTACCAATCAAACATGTTGACCTTGACATACCATTAGTTTCGGAAGAAATTAATAAACTCTCCCAAAACTACTACCACAACAACGAACTAATTCATCGGTTATTCACTGCCAACCACTCTGTAAGAAGATTAAATAGAACCTGGGCATACGATCTTCTAGCACCCCAATGTGAAAGGATTCCCAAAAGGAGTGGTTTCTCCTAACATTGTCTACTTGTGTTAGCATATTTAGTTAATACTCCTTTTAGAGTAGATTGCACATTTTCGAATGACAAAATAAAAAAATATTGTTGCAAATGATTTCTTTTTAATTATTCAGTGCTAATTACTTCATAAACGTTTTGGTTGTGTTTGTACAACGCGTTGCAAATAAAACCCAAACATGGTAGCAATTTAGGTGACCAAGCTTTACTAAGTGCTCTTAGGCAGTGGTTTTTGATTTTTTTAGTATCTTTGCTAAATCTTTTGTCGGGTATCGCAGATTATTCTCGATCAGTGTCTTGATTTAATCATCGTCAGCGATGGAGGACCTACCCGAGTGTTGTTGACCTTTAAAATCAAAATCAGCAGCTCTAAACTAAACGAACCACTTTTGAATAGTTCTTTCAATCAAAAGACATTCTAAGCAGCTCTCTCAATGTGGCATTTTTGCTTTTTTCCATCTTCTTACGACACAAAACAATTTATTGCAAGGAACTTTTTAAAGGCGCGTTGAAATTACCCTTTAAGAATATGTACACAAAACGTACGTTTTCTCTAAGACACTTTCCAATACCATCTAGTGAAAATCGGCACGAACTTTCCGCACAACCCAATACAAAGAGTAGTTGTTAGAGCATTAGTGAAGGAACACATGGATTTGACATTATCTCATTATTTATAAAGCACAATAAAGTTATTTAGCACTAAAAATTCAAACATCTTTTATAATGATTTGGCCAAATCTAGTTAATTCCTTTCTTATGCGTGAACTTGACTCAATCTGTTCGAAATTTAAAATTCGTGGATCTTCTGCACTGCGTAAGCGAGTATTTTAGGGATTAACCTGTTTCAATTCTATGTTTTCAATTATTTACGTCATAAATTCTTTAATGATCCTTAAATTGCTTCTGTGCCAGCGAATATGTGAATAACGATATTTCAGTCTTTTCGTCGGCACACTGCAAAGTAAAGGGTTGCCAACTGGAGGGAGTAAAAACCCGAAGCGTGCCTAAGCGGCGGGATGCGGCAAATTTCCTCATGGCATTGTAGTTTGTATCATCATTAGATTAGCCGGCGGGTTTACTACCTGTACCTGTATAGAGCCGAGGCGGAAATTGTCATAATTCGTCTACTTGACGTGGTTGGCAGTCTCTCTAAATTTAATACGAAAATTAACGAAACGCGGCCGGGAGTGTACCGGGAGCCGTAAGCAAGCAAACGAGTAAAGCCCCGTCGTAATAATTCATAAATTGAATGTTTCACAATTGCTAATTCAACATCATTCACACACAGTCCGCTTGTTCTTAACTGGAAATGTATGTAATTAAGTTTGTTTTCTATTATGTTCCGTATAGGTACTGGTTGACCAAAGCATAAATAATTTAATTGTTCAAACAAGCCGCCAAGTAAACAGTCGGCGCCGGTCCGCGAGCCACAATGCGGAATACTCGATTGGGCTGACGGCGGGGTTAGTTAAATTAAGTTTTGCTTTAGAGAGTGGCGTATTGCGGCTGCTACATTGTATAATTCCTTTAGGGTAACTAAAAGTCACTCAAAATGGTGTATTTGGTGGCGGCTGCACGCCGCCCCTCCGGCCCTGCAGCCCTGCGCCCCGCCGTCCCGCCGCCTGGACGGCGGTCTTTTAAAACGGCGCTCCGTGTGTACACACGCCTACCTGCCGGACATACGTGCGGTACCAATTATGATTACTAATTTGTCGGCAAACGCTCCGGGCGGCGGCTCCGCTCGCCGCTGCACACCTAAGACAAAAACTTCCCGTTTCCATAACCCTGAGAGCGCCCGTTCCGCCTGGCCGGTATTAATTTCATTAATTGAATCCTGCAAAAAATTGCGTACAGTTGCCGAAGGCGCCAACATGCGGAGAACTTTAGTGTGGTCCAATTTCTAGAGAGCACGTGAAAGTTTCAACTTTCAGAACAACAGGAGTTTTCAATAAACGCCATCTTCATAAAAGAGTCGCCGAAGTTCTTAGATGGGCGGTAAAGACTCCTCACTCAACATGGTCATACTACTTTCACTCCTTGATTACATCGCTCGTTTTCACATTTACCTTATTGCTCTTTTATGAAAAATAATGCGTTGATGATCTCACCGCACTTGGTAGTGAACCCACGATTAGTGAAGGTTGAAACCAAGCGTGATACAAGGTTTTCATTTACCCTCCAATAAACGTAGAACTTATAATTAATCGTATTCATTTCGATCTCTAGCTATTTAGATCCATTTTTTCCCACCGAATTTTTCACAACTACTTCATTGTAGTCTTTTTTAGTTTCCAGTTTCCAACTTTTTGTTACGTCCTCCACTCACTATGATCAAAGCCTCTCTGGACGTGCCATTATATTTATAAATTATATTTGTTTATTTTAAATTTTGTCTGTTGGGATAATTTGCAGTACAGCTCTCTGAGGCGCCTGACAATCCACCAGATACCTCTTCAACTTACCCCACAAGTTCTCGATAATATTGAGATTGAGAGTTTGGTTCTGTCATTCCATAGGATTCATACGGTGCCGGTGAAACCAGTCCATGACATTCTTGTTCTGATGCTTCGGTTCATTATCCTGTGGGTTTATAAAGGTCCTGCCGTAAGTCTGGCCTGCACACGGCAGCATCTGGTTCTTCAGAAACCATTCATATACTTGACGATCTATTGTTTCCTGTATATGGATGAGAAAACCCATTACTATTGAGGAGAATCACCTACTCACATCCACTGACTCTCCTCTATGTTTAATCATCGGAAGGATATACCTGGAAGCGTACCAAGTGCCCATGCTTCACTTCACCCCTGCCAAATATAAAGTATTTTGATTTGTCGCTCCACTAAAAAAGAAAACCATAAAAAACACTCGCGAAAAAATAGAATTCGAGTAAGGATATGAGAAAGAAGACAATTAAGATAAAAATTGAACTTAAGGATATAAACACAAGAACATGGAATGTAAATACACTAACAAGAAAGGAGCTAGAAATAGCAGAAGACATGGACAACTATAATTTACAAATATTAGGTTTAAGCTAAACAAAAAAAGGGAGATGGTATTATAAAACTAACAAATATTATATTACTGTGGGATAAAACCTAAACAAAGAGCAAGAGAAGAAGTAGGAATAATCGTTACAGAAGAAATAAACAAAAAATAGTATAACTCGAAAATAATAGTAATTACTATGAAAATGAATGATATAATCATCTTTGTACACATATATGTACCAGTAAAAAACAGCCAAAAAGGAAATAGCAGAATTGATAAGATTAGAGAAGATAACGAGAAAACAGTAATTATGAAAAACTGGAACGGCAGAATAGGGAATGAGTACAGTAGAGGTTAGGGATATATGGGAATCTGTGGTGAAGAAACTATAAACATAAATGGAATAAAAATGATAGATTCCTATAAAAGAAACGACCTAATTATAGGGAACAAAAAGTAAAGAACAAATACATATTTGTAACAGAAGAAAGAAATGCCAGACGCATAATAGACTATATAACATAAACAAGACCCATCAGGTATAATTCAAAAAATTGAAACACAGAAAGAAGCAGAAATTGGATCAAATCATAGACTAGTTACAGCAAAGGGACTAATGAAACTAAAATATATGGATGCAATAAAAGCAAAGAGAGGAATAGCAATTCATAAGCTAAAAGCTAAGGAACACAAAAAAATTTAAAGTAGGACAGGCATAAAATTCCTGAAACTTAAAATAGAAATATCGGATTGGACACTAGCAGAAAGATGGTAGACATTTAAAAAGACATTGTTAACTAGCAGAGGGTATATGTGGGAAAAATAAATATAATAACCAACAAAAAAAATTAAATGATGGAGTCATGGTATTAAAAGATTAGTAAATGGAAAGGAATTGCCCTGGGTAAATTATTTACAAACCAAAACATAACAGGATAAAGAAAAATATACTAGAGAAAGAAATATTAGGAAACGAACAGTCACGAAAGCAACCAAAAGAAAGCGGAAAAAATTTCGAGAAGAAATAACAGGAATACATCAGCTAGATAATAGAAAATTCTGGACAAGAATTAGAAGATTAAAAGAACACAAAAGAAAATAACAAACATAATAATGGACAATTAATAACAGAAAGAAACGAAATACTATAAACACGGAAGGGACACTATAACAAAAAATACTATACAACAGATAGACTTTAAACCACGAATTAGAAAAAAAGAAGTCGAAGAGACAATAAAAAAACTAAAACCGGGAAAGCGAGTGGAGAAGGTGCTATAACACCGGAGATGATTAGGTGGTTAGAAGAAAAATGGATAAACTTGATTTGGATTATACCTATGTAAAACAGCTTGGAAAAACGAAAGATTTCACAAGACTGGGAAAACAATCTAATACTATTCATATACAAAAAGAGATCATAGCAGCTGTGAAAACTGCAACCAATCTGTCTAGCACAAACTGGATACACACTGCATACAAAAATATTGGAAAAGAGACGATAAACAAACCTAGAACCAATCAAATTAAATAGCCTACCATATGCACAAGTTACTGAATATATAGGCTAACGAGACAGAGAACATGAAAATAGAATTAAATTCAAATAAACCAAAAGCGATGATGGTAAACGAAAAATAGAAAGAAAACCAAAATAATAAAGAAATTAAATGTAAAGGCATTACATTAGAAAGAGTAACTACTTACAAATACTTAGGTACTATAATAACCAAAAATGGGAAAATAGATGTAGATCTAGCAAATAGACCGAACAAATCAAACAAATTATATTATGCATTAACTAAAACAATACTGGGGCGCTAAGACGTAGACAAAAAGTGAAAATGAGAATCCATAATACGATAAATATTCCAACAATAACGTAAGCATCTGAGAACTGAATATTAAGAAAAAAGACGAACCAAAAGTAAACGACGCAGAAATGAAATATTAGGAAAAACCAAATGGAGCTGAGTAAAAACGAGGATATAAGAGAAATAACAAAACATAGACCAATAACCAAAAAAATAAAAAACACAATTAAATTGGTATGGATATATAACAAGAATAGCATCAGAAAAACCTACAAAACGCATAATTGAAATAGGAGAACCAAGTAAAAAACGGAGAGAGAGAGAGAGAAAGATCAAGAAGAAAATGGATGAATCATATACAAGAAATAGGACTAGAAGAAGGTAGAACACTGGAAGAAATGAAAACACTAGCTGATGAAGAAGAAGATTTGTCGTTCCAGATAATCTTCCAGTTTTTGCGCGTCCTCCCAGATGCTAGTTTGCCCACTCTACTCTCATCTAACTGTTCTTGGAAGAAACCCATGGCTTCTTTAAGGATCGACAGGAAGGAATTTGTTCCGAAACCCAACTCTTGCGTGACATGCAAACGATATGTAGATCAGTGAATGTGATTGTAGTTTTAAATCTCCCAGAAACGCTATGCTTCTTGATTCCTCCATTTATTCGCCAACGCTTTATAACTTGCGGAACAGCTTGCTTGGATACGTTGAACTGCTTTTGTTTGTGCACAGTTAGTTGCGGCTTCTAGGTTTTCGATTAATTTTGTAAAATAATTTTAATTTGAAGAAATGGTAAAATGAGGAAATATAATTCAATGGTGAATTATCAGGGTTCACTTGAACGTCTGAGATTTACCAAATCACACAAGGATGGTGTCAAAGCACTCTAAGACACACCTCAAACATACTGTAAAAACATCAAATAAGTTTGTTGAAATTTCTAAGTAGAAATAGCAAATATCAATAAGCTTTTGGCTATTACTGTGTATCGTCCGCAAATCTTTATTATTTAGATTACACTATCCGTATTCAGATAGTTTTTCTTTCAATGTTTGTTTTTAAATATTTATCAAAGTGAATGTAAACAATTCAGGTGGAACAGTATCACCTATGCCAAAAGAAACTTATTTTGTGGTGTATTTTTCATAAAAGCAAATCTGGCCTTAAGGATGGTATAGAGAGATCTATTCTAAAGTCCTGTAGTATTAATAAGAAAGACCAAGCTTCAAAGCTATTGAAAGACGTGTGTCTATGAATACTAAATATTTAAGAACATTGTATTCTATGATTTTCTCTTTTACTAGTCTCAAGGTCATTTGTACTACAGCCTATTTGGAACCTGGCGTGTTTTACAAGTTGATATAATACTATCATAAATAATATTCTTTTTTTATTTAAAACATTATCTTTTATATTTATACTTAAAGCATATTGTTCCCTGCACCATGCTGGGCGGACCCATTTGTAGCCCAGCGTCAATAAATTGCGGGTACATAGACTATATTTCGTTGCGTATAAAAATTTACAACCCGATAGCTGTTGTAATATTTCTATTAAATTGTTTCTGGCTACACTATGCAGTTACCTCATGGAGCTTAATAGCAAATTATGCATTTCGTGAACATCTACTGTTGTACTCTCAAATAACAGTCTTGCGGTAATACTGTGTGTACTTGAATCTGCTGGCCACTAGTATTTAAGAGACATCAAAGACAAGTCAGCCAATTATTCTTCTTAGAACTTTATTATGAATTCCTATTAACAACGTACTACCTGTTCTCGGATAGTGTTAGTATGGTAAATTACTAAAGTCGCTTTCAGGTAGAACATGTGATTTTCAACTAGAAGTGGCGTCCATCTATCTCGAGATTATTTATCAGCCCCATCAGTTATTTGATAAATTGAGATCTATCTTTGTTGCCATACATCTCTTACCTTGTAAACTCACAAATTCGTGCAGAATCATCTATGGCAGTTGATCAAAAGAGGATACCCAACACTGATATCCCCCATCACACTGTAATCCTTGGTACATTGTAATCTCTGCCAACTAAAATATTCAGCAGAATAATACTAGCAGAAATTCCAGTCGCTTTCTACAACTCGAGTTAAAAAGATAAAGAGTCGGTGCCCAAAATTAGGTTGTAAAGAAGAAACATTTAAAAAGCCTCTGCTAGGGCCAAAGCTTCGACAATTTTGATAATTTGGTTGGCGTTATGGCGTACGTAGTGCATACAAATTTTATTGTTCCTACGGAGCATTTCAAAGCGACTACTATGCCATCATCATCATCACCCAGTCTCTCTTCTCCACTGCTGGACATATGCCTTCTCTAAGAATGTGTTTGGAATTAAAACGCCACGCTGCCCGGCGTGTTGGCGAGTTGGATAGAAAAGCTAAAGAACCCGGAGAGGGGTGTATTTATGTGTTTGTTGGGATTGTAGGTTAGGACATAATTCCTCCCGGTATTTAAGGATGGGGGTTAGTCATGGCTCTCATGAGGCAAGGGCGCATCCCTGAAGTAGACTTGACTCCGTCGAGATCACGGAGTGCATCTACCTGCTACCTAGACTAATATGTACATACTAGCAAATTTCGTTGTTACTCCATAAGCCTAAAAATCTCACAAACTGATTACAAGTGACAATGTTCCTTTGGACTCCTACATCTACAACACACATAAATTGTCCAAAATTTATTATAGAAAATCTATGTTGCAGGAGGCAGATATTTCCGTTTTATAAGAAAAAAAATTTCACCAAATTTAAACAAAAAGTGCAAGTGTTTAGATGGCTCACATCCATGGCAGTTGCCTTTATTTAGAAAAATACTTCGGTTTTTTTAATATACAATTCACTTTTTTATTTGTGTATAACAGGTGTACACGTGCTCATGACGCCAGTGTAAAATATTAATATGGCCTTATAGGTACGTTACAAGCATATTAGTATATTAGCCATGAAGTTTCAAGGCAAGCTACTATTTTTTCTTTACCTAAAAGGCAACTCATAATAGATTTGAGGAAACTTTCAAAGTTTTCGTTAAACTTAACAATTGAATAAATTTCCTTGTAGAGAAATGCTCAAGAGGCAGCTAATATAGCGATTTGATGTAAATCTAATCAAAATAATATGTGAGTTAAGAGTATAAATAAAAAATATTTATTATCATATTTTTCTACCCCTTATCCGATTTCCACTATTTTTGGAGACGTACATGTGAGACAGATATGACCTGATTTGATCGAAGTCGGCTGAGAACTCTGGAAGTTGAAAAAATTCAAAAACCTTTAAGGGTCGTTTCCTCCTACCCTGAACTTAACGGAGACATTGGCCCAACAATTATGTGTGCAAAATTTTATTCAAGTTCAGTAAGAGTTACGGCAGTTATTGTGTCCAGAAGATCCTTATCCCACATTTATTGTTGTACAGTAGTTCAGAATTTTGCCTTTAAAAGATTGACGTGTCATCGGTGAATGTACCTATTTCCGTATGATCTGTTATGGGTATGTCCGATGCAAATAATATGTATAGCATTCCCCAGGACACTTCCCTGGGGAACTCCTGCTCTATTTCTTCAATTTGGGGTACTTCGTTGCCAATTTTGGTTTGAAACTTTCTGCATGTTAGGTACGATTGTAGTAGTCGGTAATATTTATGGCGAAGAAGTTTCTTGGTTTTATATAGTAGTCCTCTGTGCCACACTCGATCGAAAGCTTGACTCACGTCTAGGAAGACTGCGGGGCAGAAGGCTTTGTTTTATAAAGCGGCTTGGATTGTGTTTGTCAGATGGTGGCACTGTTGGATTGTTGAGTGTTGGTGCCTAAAACCAAACTGGTGATTGGACAGCCCTATTTCTTGTAACGAGTCTTCATTACTACGCTTTAGCACCAATTTCTCCAGCAACTCGGACACTACCGGTAGTAAACTGATTAGGCGGTAAGAAGTAATTTCGTTGAGGGGTTTTTCAGGTTTAAGGATAAGAATTATTTGGATTTGATTTGTCTTTGATTTCTTTGGTATTGGTAGAGACATCTGTAGGGGTGATTGTAGATCTTCCTCTATTTCCTCGTCTACTTCATTAAAGTTTGGTTGGAACACATCTGCCAGGTCGTCTGCGAATGCTTGTTTGTCCGATTTCAGCCATGAATTATTTTGATCACGGATAGGTGGGTTTTGTATTTGGGGTATCTTGATTCCCTTGGTGGCAGTACATAGGGAGTTGTCATGAACCGTATATGATTGAAGGTAGGTTTGGAAGGATTCGTTATGGACAGACTTTAGTTTGTTTCTGAGTTTATTGTTTAGTTGGGTGAATGTTCGTTTGTCTTCTATGTTGTGGGTAGGTTGCCGTTTTACTCTTGCCCGTTTTTTTCTTTCACAATCTCGATGATCTCGTATGGTATATAGATTGACAAATGGATCTTCAAATGTTTCTATTTCATTTTTTTAATATTGTCGTTAAAAATCTTATTAGTACACACATAAGATTTGTTAAAGCAGTGTAAGGGGTAACCCAATAGAAGAAAAAATGTTAACACAATTTTTTAATGCCGAAATTGTCTTTGTTGCACCTGAACGGTGATCTGCAATAGCAGACTAAATTAAAATGCTTAAAATAGCTTGAACTGCATTCTCCAACGTAAGGGAGTTTTCTATTTCTGCATCATCAGTGACGACAGTAAATGCATTTATAGGTCGTAAGAGAAGGCCACTCATTTGGTATATAAATTATACCTATAATTTTAAATGCAATACACCAACATCAATAGTTGTTAGCCTACTATTTAATGCCTTGACGATACCATTTGCGATTCTTTGAATCAGAGCTTCGACTACTTCCCAGAACAGTCTCTTCGAACAACAAGAATTTTTTTCTGACCTTTCGGATGGTGCAGAAAGATCATTTTCTCATAGGGGATTACGATTCGGTGCCAAAACAACTGACTTGTGAGAAGCTTGCAAAACCTACTACAATGACGTCTGTTTTAATTAATTCCGTTTCTAGTATTTAGAGTTTGCCAGGTATTTCTGATGTTTCAAGTAGCAAAATTGTATTGTTGACAAATTTTCAATTTAAACTGTTTATAATTACAATTTTTTTAATTTTCTTTTTGTTTTGTGAGTTTTATAGAATACATATTTCATTAGATTTCTCTTGCTTTCTGGGCTATGACGTATGTAAAAAGTCTACTCAATAAGGAACATTTTAATTAACTACTTAGATAGTAATTATGTGCTATTATGTCTGAAAAATTAGCTCAAAATTATGGAAAACATATCAAGACTATGAAATACACAAATTAATTCAAGCCAAAAAATTGTTTTAGAATGCTAGGTCAAAAGACTGCTAAACTAAAGTTAGGCAAAAAATGATCTCGTAGAGATCCTAACAGTATTGATCTTATCTGTAATAGTTAATAAATTATAACAAATTTGCTATTCATATGCTATTCCTATGTTGACAAAGATAATTTAACCTCCCTACTTAAAATCTCGACCAAATCAAAAGGAAATATTACAATAGAAACTGCAAAATATTTTTGTGTGTTTTTTTCCTTATATTATAATAAATGAGTATACTATCACTTATTTTTTTTTGTATATGCGATGCAAAAAATAAATAAAGAACAATTTTTTCAATCTTCTATCATTTCCACTAGAAAACCACAAGAAACTAATAAAAACAGACATTTTAGCCCCCAAATACAACAACTTAAAATTTGTTTATAAAGAATTTCAATTAGTAAACCCAATCACGTATAAATATAGACCCCTACTTCTTTCTACATCAAATAAACCTTTTTATGATGTAACGGTGGTTTTGTAAGTAAGCTGCATAGCCACGTATCCATCTAGTCTTCATCAAAAGTAACTTTTTGTGTCTGTAAGGTGATGGTTATTATTTATGCATTTCTTTGAGATTTAGTAGTATCTTGTAGTAATTTTCAGAATTTGTAGTTTATTTTTGTTTTTAGGGTATATGAAATGAGAAAAAACTATTGAATAATATCTCTCCTTTATACCAAAACAACTGTAGTCATTAACTTTTTGTCGGAGATTCTGCTCTGGCCATCATGGGTCAAAAAATAGCCTATTATTTTTTAACGTGTAAGTAAAACTTCTATTTTGGCTTAAGTAGTCTCTAAATTGAAGGTTAATTCTTAAGCAGTTAAGTAGTATTTTAAAGACAGTTGTTTTCAATCACAAACACACAAACTTGCTCCGCCTCTTTCACAATTCTTTCAGAGAGTTCCGCTCCATGACAAATCTTTGACTAACGTTCTATCTTAAAGAAAATGCTTACGTTATTCTTTTACTCGACAATATTTATTTGTTATAATTTTTCGTAGTCCTACCTTCTTTAGTGAGAATCTTTATAACATTCCAGGATTTTAATGTCACTTTATTCACTATAAAACCTCACGTAGCCTCAAAAATTTATTCAATTTGGATGTAACTAAGTTAACGTATACAAATGTCAGCACTATTTATAGAAAAAAGTAAACGCATTTTCTTTTGTATCGTGACTAGGTGGCTTCTTAAAAAATCATTTTCGCAACTATCTAAAAATTTTAAAATCTAAAAAATATTTTTGATCATTAAAAACCCCCTTTCCTTTCATAAAAGATGTATATAATTGGTATCAAATAAATAGTTGCACAATCGTCACAAGAACAAAGTGTACGCATTTTTTTCAGTTAAAAAATAAAAATGAGGTAACTATGACTACAAATAAAAATATGTGTGCACTTGGTTTTAAAAAAATAATTCAAATTTGCCCAAAGCCCAATATAATGAAAGTATCAAAATAAGTCGCAATGTAATCTTTTTGTTGAAAACTAAATATATGTTGCATATAAGGTACAAAGAATTATAAGTGTGTATGTTTACAGGTCTGATAAGTTAAGAAAGAAAATAAATGACAATGTTCTCACATCGTATTAGTAGTATACTCTATACGCCCAAAACTACCCAGGACGCCCACTATTATAGAATCAGAGACACATGTGGCGTGCATTAATAAAATATCGCTCCATCTTTAGCATCAATCACAGCCCTGTATACGCCTGGGAAGATTCTACACTAGGTTTTGATATGAGCGTAGCAATTTCCTTCCATTCATCCACGAAAGCTGCTAAAAATGGGCGAGTTGACCTAGCAAAATCTGCGTTTCAATTCTTTCTCTGTAAAGCCCAGCCTAGCCTTTCAACGCCCATATATTCAAACTACCACAGAATAACCTTCGCTGTGTGGAAAGAACAGTTAACATGTTGATAAAGCAAAGATCCTTCCTCCAACTGTTCCCAGAAAGTTGAAAGCACAGATTTGCCAATAATATCAAGATATATTTCAGAGTCTATCTTCATGGTTACAGGAATTAAGGAACCCAGCTCAAACCATAAAAAATAAACCAAAACCATGATGCCTGTGCCACCAAACTTGACTGTTGGCACAATACACACGGATAAGAAGCGTTCTTCTAACATCCGCCAAATCCAGGCGCGTTCATAGATTACTAGATCATGTAACGAGATTCACCGCTCCACAGAATTCATTGCTGTTGTTTCAAAGGCCAATCCTTCGATTCAGCACCTACAGCAAAAGTGATGTTTCACGAACCGATTTGTTGCAACGATGACACCCCAATGTTATGTTCAAAATGACAGGCAGACTTCAGCTTCAATTTAGCTTAGAAGTTTAATTTATTGTTCTCAAATGTATACATTACACAAAAGAAAATTTTGGTTAAGTCCGTTATGATAGTATAATATAATTAAAATGCCCCCAGTAACAATAGAACTACACTTGTAATTTAAACTTTTACAGATTCTTACACAAGTTCATTTTAAACCCCAACGGACTACGAATTTTCAACAAGGGCCTCATATGTTAATTTTTCATTTTTATAACAAAAAAATATCCCGGAGCGCCTTACTTTTGAACACATCAATCACATAGTATGCAATTAAATCGGGCTAATCGTAAAGTTACACCTAAACCTATCATTAATCTCACATTAACTAATCGTCAGTTTAATGATTTGCGTTGTTGTGAATGATTATTTCTAATGAAAAGCTAACACACAAATAGTACAGCTGTACTAGACCCTGTTTATATTCAAAAACAAAACAGTTAACTATAACAGTGAAATCAGAAGATTTATTAGATATAATGCCTATGGTGCTGTACAAAACCCTATTTAAAGTGAACAAAACCGATCGGAATACTAAACCATCGCATCGCGATTAGCACGGAGCTGCCCCATAAAAAGGCGATTGCTGCTTCTTCGCAATTTTTGCGCATAAAGATAATGTCCTAATGTACACTGCTGGCATTACAATTAGCGCAACTAACAGGATGTGCTCTGCGATGCAACGTTGTTACCTGAAAATGACGTACTTTCTAACCGCAATTGTTCCACGTAAACAGTTAAAATGTTTAAACTTAATTGTGGCAGCATAATGCTGCAACGCCTTCGTTATACTTTAAATATCACTAATTCACTGCGGTCAGCTCGCGATTTACGGCAGAGAGCCATCGCTCGTCACGTCTTCTCGCTTCTTAGAAAACGCCGCTTTTGCGAAATTTGCGCTTTTTGCGCGCGGCCGAACGAAAGCAACGAAACAGCCCGCGGATTTATTAGTCGAAGTCCCACGAAATATGAGAGCTGTTCGATGTTTATTGCTCGACGCTAAGTTAACAAACCTTGACGCCAATTATACATAGAAGCTAAACAAAGTGACAATTTTTATAAAGAATGCGCAGCCTTAATCATATTAAGCTTTTTCTTTATTAATACAACCTTTGATTTTTTAACAAATGAAACTTAAATGTCAATTAAAACGTACAACACCCAGTTCACAGTAGTTTTTTGCTGAAAAAGTTACATATGAGAATGCTTCCTCCTATATTTCATACGTTATTAATTAGAGTTAAAATTACAAAAACTTGCTGTCATCTTAACAGCTAGGAATTTTACAAAAATTAATTAGTGTGTCTGAAGAATTCTCTTGATTTAAAACAGACGGAAAAAGTTTAACAATAAGAATGGTTAGATAATGGAATATAATTTATGGTAATGCATTTCTCGCTTATTACAGAAAACGTTCTAAAGTGGAATGCATAAAAGGTGACTTCATAAAATAATTAAAATTGTGAAACAAAACTGAAACTTGTGATCCAAAATTAAAATGATATTATTATAAATGACACATTTTTTAATTGGCAAAAAAGGAGCAAAAAAGGAAAAGTACGTTCTTCGAGTATAAAACTAATAAAAAAAAACCCAATTCAAATGAAGGGACTTAAAAGCATTTACAGTACTTTATCTTAATTTTTTTATTCTATAAGTATTAAAATTAAAAATAAGAAATACGTTCTGCCAATCTACAGAATGGTGGTATACTTTTGAAGAGAGGAGAATGAAGGCAAGAAGCATAATCGACTTTATGATTTACATACAAGGAGCCAAAAAAATTATCACTGAAAAGCAGAACTAGAAACAGCGCACAATCTGGTGATAATGAAGACCAACACAAGGATAGCATGCAAGTACCTAGTAAAAAACACAACAAAATCAACGGAAAAATCTAAATAGAGAAGAAATCATAATAAAATGCCAGAAATGATTAGAAATAGAGCTTAGAAGAATAGATTGCAAATAACAAAGTTAGAACTTAGAAGAACTGTGGAACAAGAGGTGATCAAATATACAGCAGGGAAGATATGTGGAAGGATAGTGACTGATAAAAAGCATAACAAAATGCATTAGTGGAATAAAGAAAAAAAATTAGTAAGAAGGAAAAAGTACATAAACACAGAGCATCAAGGAGGTGAAGAAATAGAAGAAACGGACTATTTAGAACAGTCAAGAGAGGAGGAAGTAGCAAGTACAAATATAACTAGGGAGAAAGTCTACGAAGCAATTAGCAAAATAGAAATAGAAAAAGTCTGCAACGAAGACGAAGTAGAAGCTAAAATGATAAAGTGAAGGGGGAGGGGCTAAAGCCACTACATGGTTGTGGAAAATATACAACAAAGCTTGGGAGAAACAATAAATACCAAAGAATTAGCAAAGGAACATTACAGTCCCAATATATAAAAAGGAGAACACACAATTGTAATAACTACAGACCCATATGCCTCTCTACAGTGTGTTTCAAAGTATATACAAGAATAAAAGAAAGACATCTTAGGAACGAAGTAGAAGAAAAAATGGAACACAAAAACTAATTATTATATAAATGTACTTAGAAACCTAACAAAAAAGAGCAAAGAGGACAGGCAAACAATTGTATATAATTTTCATAACCTTCAAAAATATAGAGAGGAGCATACTATGAAACTGCTTAAAGTAATTAAAATTTACAGATGAACTGCTCAGGGTAGTGATAAATATTTACGAAAAGGTATACGAAATACTCCAAATCAAGGGAAAAAGATCAAATTCACTCGAGATAAAAAAGGAATAAAATAGAGAGGATACTCTAAGCCCACTGCTTTTTATTATTGTGATGGGTAGGCTGCTATAGAATACACGACAAAAAGCACAAAAGACTATTATAGGATATACAGAAACCTTAACCCAATTCAAATAAACAACCCGTTATATGCGGATGATACAGTATTAATAGCAGACACATTCGATAAGGCACAACAGTTAACGGATATATGGATACCAAAAATTGAAAAACTGAAAATGAAGAGAAACATAAGTAAAACAAAAGTTATGATAATAAATGAACCATCTGAAGAAAATGCGATAGGATGAGTATTAAATTTTTACTACATCGGAAGCATAGCAACAAAGGACAAAAAATAGTTGCGTAGATAACAAACAGAAGAAGTAAAACAAACAAATTATACTATGCCTTGAATAGAACGATATATAGAAAATCAAAGCTTAAAACGAAAAAGAAATTACATGTATACAATACAATTGTAAGCCCATCTCTTTTATATGCAAGTGGATGCTGCTCAATTTAAAAGAAAAACTTATAGCAGAGGAAATGAAGCACGTTAGAGAAATAGCAGGGAAGGCAAAATTGGACAGGATCAGAAAAATGAGGAAATAATAAGAGCAGAAGGCAATAACGGACACAGCAGGCATAAAGCAATTAAAATGATTCGGACACATTTGCAGAATGGACAAAGATATACTGGTGAAGAAAGTAATACAAGCGAGAGAGTTGGATAAAATAAAGGCAGAAAGATATAAGGAAAGCTGGTGGGACAAACTTGAAGAATTGGAGACGAAAAGAGGCAAGATCATTGAGAAAATAAGAGAGCGTGTGTGGGACAGGAAGAAAGATTTGAAATCAGGCATCAGCATGAAAGAAAATTAAGAGTTAAAATATAAGATATCTAGAACAAAACTTCTAAAAAATTAACACTCAATGAAGGAGTTGAACCATTTGAACTAATTACAAAGTGTCGTAGATAGAAATGAAATAAGATATAGAAAAGAACTATCGAAAACCAGGCGTACTCGATGAATTATTCTTCTGGTTTTTATGAAAAAATACAAGCTTCACCAGTTGTTCAGGTTCTGCACTGTTTACTGTTGATGATTCTAACAGCCTATAGCATAGCAGAGGAAGAATTGATTTATAGATATAGAATTTGACTTATATAACAGACCAAACTTGGACTACGTCTATACCTACGACAGAACAACACATTTCATTGGCTGATTTTTTCAGGAGCTTGAAGATAGGGAATAATAAACTTATATGAGAAGAAAAGTTGGTGAGAACTGCCTCAGATTATCGTCATTGTCGCCAAGCGGCTGAAAGCCTCGGTTGCAGTGCGGGCAGACTTCTGGGTTTCAGGTGCCTCCGTCCATTTCGAACAAGAGATCAGATATAATGCGCGATGACTGGGCGTTAGAATCTCTCTACCTGATGGCACTATTGAGTCCTTTATATTGATTTAAATATATAAGTTACTACTGTTAGCCAATTTAAAAAAGGTCGTTATTTTGGTAATATCTTGGTCTATCTTATTGAAGATCTCTTATATGTCTTGAGCTTCGATTAAATATGCAAAAACTTTCTTTTCCTTGATAACTTCTGACTCGCCGCTTTACATTTGGTGTTTCTATGCTCATGAGGTCTTTTTAAAAATCTAATTATCGCCAAATAGAGTTTTCGTGGCGATTACGGTTTCAAATATACTCAAAATAATTGTAGTCAAACATTTGCGTAAGTTTCATTTTAATTTTATTCCGACTGGATTTAATGTGGATTTATCTCTTGGAGAGTAACATTTTCAGCAATCCCCAAGAGAAAAATTGATTTTATTATTGTTTTAACGATTACTTCTATTTAGACAGTTTCATCAATAGATTACACTGCAGACTTTTGAGTAAAAATATAGTACCTTGTTTATCTGACCAATAAAACAGTGCGTGACATAAGACAGTGATTTTAAATTACTTTCTGCAGATCAACATAAAACGCCGATGTAATTACAAGATAAAGTAGTGCGCAGCGATAAATTTAACACAAATTTTTGAAATGCAATGGATTCTAAACTTCTTGAAGAGTTGCTTAAAGCAGATGTGGTGAAGTGTACTCAAAATTCTCGCACTTGCGAGACGATTATGTAGTATTTGAGAAACTCTCCGATTTCATATTCAATGACAATCAATTTTCATTGGTCGATCTGTTAGAAACGACTGCTCTACATTTTCTACAACTTTTCAGTTTTTCAGTTTACTAGTTTCCCAATTTTTGGCTCATTTTTAACAAACGTCTTTCCAACGAAATTGTTCACACCGATATTTTATTTGATAGTAAGACGATAAGTTTACTCTATAAACAATATTATTTCTTTGGAGCTCCTGCCTTTTTATTAAGGAACTTTAGAGCACTGCTATGATCTAATATTACTTCACTTACTGTAAAACTTCTACTCTTAAAAATTTATTTAACAGGGACGTGACTAAGAAACATATGGGCCGCTACTTTGTCGCTGTGGGTACGAGCATTGCTCCTCTGACCACAAGCCAGCAGGGGAGAATTCAAATCTCGCTGGAAACCCATGGGTGTGGAAATACCGGTAACATTTTCGATCTTTAAAAAATGAGGCCGTTGTTAGAAAACTGTACTGATATTATATGAAAGCACAAGTTTTTAACAGTTCTGATTAATTTCATATTGATATTGAAGTTAACACATTTGAATTAATTAAATTTATTGAATTTTTAGCACAGATTTCAAGTTTTACAGCCCTTATATTCTTTTAGATTTGTTGGAAAGAGATAATGTGGTAAAGTATACCCCAAAATTATCACCAGTTTTAAAACAAATCCCAATCGAATACTGCAGTGATACGGTTCGAATGCAATGCATGTGTTCCCTTATAAACGCAATACATTTGGCCTTCTAATTACTATCCCAACTATCCCAACAACCAAAAACGGATGATACTAACCAAAGCCAAATAGAACCGCTACTATGCCGAATAAAGAAAAATACTACCTATCTACCTGCATAATGCAGCACCGTACTCTCACAAAGTTTTATAGTAAAAATAAAATTCCACATCACACCTTTCAAAGCCCAATCACCAAACCCTTATAAGTTATTAAAAATGTACCTCCATCACTAACAAAGGAGAAAATAAGCGAAACATTGGCGAAATTACCTATTATCAATATAACACAACTACTAACAAAAGATAAAAATATTTAAATTAAAAGCATTACACCATTCCTTAGTGCCAGTAGAAGTTAGAAAAAAGTTGGTAAACCAACTGCAGTGTCATAGATGTCAGCGCTATGGGCTCACGAAAAACTAGTGCACCCTTACCCAAAAATGTGCAAAAGCTCACAATCATATGGAAAGTCCTAAAAAGCGCGAAGACACACCCACATGTGCCAATAAAAATCAAAACATCAACACAAATGCAAACAGAACAAAATCACACAATGCATATGTCAACAGAACACAAACCTTTGCCTTTTCTCCGAAACTAGTACGTCAAACCCGTTAACACCTTTTTCATCAAACACATGTCTTAATGGGTCTAATAACATTTTAACTGTCTCAAATTAAAACGTTCATCATAAATACTACTCTTCAATGGATCATAATTCGCTAAAACTCCTAGAAGATATAACAATCCTGGAACGCAAACGGCACTATCAATCAACGCTCAGTTTTTATAGCCTTTCTAGCCAGACATAGAGTTGATATTGCATGTACCTCTAAAACCCATTTAACTGAAAGCGACACCCTAAAAATACCCGGGTATAAAATATATCTCAAAGACCGAAATACCAGAGTAGCTTCTGGAGGAGTAGCAATTATGATCAAACAAAAACTTGAACACAGCCATATCCGGACCTTCCCAACCTTAAGGAAATAAAAGTAAAACTAAATGATAATAGCCAAGTTACCATCCTAAGCATATACAAACAATTAAATAAAAAACTAGACGATAATGAACTCAAAATTATATTTAACACACCTGAGCCAACTTTTTAACAGTAGATACACAACATGGGGATGCAGAGTAAGTAACCCTGAGGGAATTCAACTCAAATATTATTCTACAGTACACAATTCTACAGTTACGACGCTGAACGAATACTCCCATTTTCCATACAGAATTGACCACCAATCCGATATCTTGAATATTGTTCTGCAGAAAAACTTCTCCAAGCAAATAAACCAAAGCGTAACCATGAAGCTAAATTCCGACCACGTGCCTGTATTAGTAAACTTTCTTTGCGAACCGAAAACTAGAGACTCCCCACTTAAGCTAAATGGACCAATCAAATAGGACATTTTCCAAATTACGCTAGACCACAACTTTGTGAGACTACATGCATTAAATAAAAAGGAAGACATTGCATCAATTACCAATGCCATTAATACTCTGCTACGGCCCTAGCAAGGCACCAGAGCAGTAGTTATAACTATTATTATTCTCCGAATAACATTATAGACTTAATTAAAAAACATAGCCAGACAAGGCGACAATGAAAAAGACTAGAAAACCTTAGACGAAAAAACTTCTGTATAACTTAACGCACCGCCTAAAAAGAAAAATCCTATAGACGGCATATTGAAAACATCCGCCCCGGAGACTTGAAAATGTGGGGAGCTACCAGGAGAATCATAAAGAATTACCTACGCTCACATCTGGCAATAATACCCTCACTACGGATATTAAAAAATGAGAAGCTTTTGCTGAGCATCTAAAACAGGTTTTTACACCCGCAATCACCTGCACCGCCACAAAGGTAGCGCAAGTAGTCAATCATTTAGAAAAGAATTATCCAGTTTTTGCAGACAATATTAAAACCACACCTCCAAATAAAATTGGCTCAATTATAACAACACTACAAAAGCGAAAGTCACCCGGCCATGACCTTATACTAACTTGGTCCTGCAACACCTAAACAAGAAAAGATTAGCATATCTGGCAACAATAATTAATGCATATTTACGAACAGGTTTCTTTCCTCGGACATGACATCATGCCCATGTTCCCATATTTTCCAAACCAGGAAAAGACCAAAATACTGTCAAAAACTAGAGAACAATAGGCCTATTGAGTACTCTATCAAAACTTTTGGAAAATGTCATCCACATACGACCGACCAAAACAGTACAAACACTCCAAATTATCCTAACTCTCCAATTTGGCTTCAAAAGAAGACACCAGTTACAGCGACTCAGAGAAATAATTGAAAATGGTTACAAAAATAGGTGCTACACTACAGCGGTTTTCTTAGACGTAGCCCATGCCTTCGACAAAGTCTGAATTGAAGGTCTTAAGAAGATACTTCTAGATATTAACATACCCAGCTATCTTCAAGCAATTACTTTCTCCTTTTTTAAAGCAAAAACATTAACGGGAAAAGTAAACTCAGCAATTTCAAGAACCAAATGCATCCAGGCAGGAGTACCACAGGGTAGAATCTTGATTTTCCTACTCTTTAATATCTACACGTCAAATACTCTACAAACATCAGCATCGTTGGCAACTTATGCTGATGACACGGCAATTACAACTCAAAGAGTAGACTTGGCAGAAGCAGTGCTCCAACCACAGTAAGCAACAAATTTGTAGATGGTTTGTAGATGGTTTAAAAGTGGGAACATCCAGATAAATTCCTCCAAATTCCAGTGCAAGATCTTCACATTAAGAAGAATAATCAACCTACCCAACATTGCAGTTAACCGAAAAGTTATTCCCTGGAATCCAAAGATTCTGCAATTAAATACCTAGGGCTCCAATTAGATGCCAGACTAAGCTGGAACTTTCACGTAAATCAGAAACTAATAAAATGCAATAATAGATTAGGACAACTATATCCACTGATAAATCGGAAATCTACGCTGAAGTTCGAATGTGACATTCTCATATACAAAACACTAGTACAACCCCTAGCGTTGTATGCCTCTCCAGTATGATATAACATAAACAAAACCAACACTCAGAAACTAGAGAGATTTCAAGATAAAGTTATTCGCAACAACCAGCCGCATTATGAGTTAGGAGTATCGCATGTCGAAGACTATAATATAACATTTTACTTTCAAAATATTTTACATTCAACAGTATGCATTTTTACTACATTTTTATCAGTAAACATATTTTTTGCAAATTTGTTGTAAATAAACATTTTGCACTTTATGAATCCCAAGCTACTTCGTGAAACCATTTTTAATCAGTTAAAGGGATAAGGGAAAACGTACTTCAAGTATTTTAAATTGTTATCGCATATAATTTTAAATTAGTTAAACAACTAAAGCATTATGTTAATACTGGAGAAATTTTGCAATATGACACAAACAACAGACGCACGATTAGACGAAATTGAGGTAGGTTCAAGCCTGCACTGCAGCCGGAAAGACATTAACGGTGTAACGTCATCACACGCCTATGATCAGACAGTAGTAGAAATTCCAGAAAAAAAGACGCCACGAGGTCAAAAAGCCTGTTCTATTCTATCACGAAGAAGATAACCGTTGACAGTCTAACAGGCATGTGACCTCATGCTACACATCTTTTAGAGTTATGTGGGATCTCACTTTTATAAACTCTAACTTATTCAAAAATTATTTTTGAGACTTTTGTCAGTAGCATAGATTTACATTTGTGTGTTCAATGCTGTGACGACCACTATATTTAACAAATTAGACAAACGACCAGTCCAACGTCTAGCCTGTCTCTTGCGTACGCAATTTCTCAGCATTTTTTGGAGTTTTCTGTGTAGATCGGGTTATCAGGGTGCAAAAAACTCAAGAACAAAGCATACTTCTTTGAGACAATGATAATAATTGGATTATTATAAACAAAAACAAAAAAATAAATTAAGCAATCCTTTTTGAGTATAAAACTTATCCTAACAGCTAGAACCTATAACAAAGAAAATATTTAAAATAATACAATTGATGGATAATACTAAGGTCTTTACCAGATTTTATGACTGTTTATCGAAGTAAGCCTAACCGTTCATCTTATAGTTATTTGAAACGTACTGAGTAAAACTGCGACGTTTTCTGAATACCAATAATTGGTTATTAGTAGTTATAAATTCTTTAAAAACCATAATCAGCATTCAATAAAAAATAATACCTAAACGTGGTGTATAAGAGCGGATTTGTCGGTCTCAACTCTAAGTGTTCTTGCTCTGTTGCCTTTAAATCCGAAAAATCTTCTAATGCTTTCGAACTAGTCAAACACGTTGTTTATGTAACACTAGATTAGAATATTAGATGAGAAACTTTCCGAAATATCCCACCTTTTCTCTGTATATGCCAAAAGTGACGTTTTTTTCTCACATTCACGTTTAGCTTCTCTATTTGTGCAAAGTATAATTTATTTACTAACTAATTGGAAAGCCCACTTTATCTGTCTGAAAATATGTGCTAGTCCAGCAAATTTATGCAGTAGAGTGTTAATTATTCTTAAATTATAATTTCCAAACTATTGAAATCACTCCAGTTTTTAACTTTGAATCCAATTTCAAAATAGAATCACCACCACCTAGCAAGGGTTTGTTGAAAAGTGTCTTTCTATTATCCAAAACATTCCTCTCTAGATAAAATATACTACTTTAAATAGAATAAAGTAAAAAACTTCTTATAAAATTGTTGACACAGTTATCCCTATGGATTAATTCAAATGAGCGCCAACACAGACACAAAATAAAAGAAATCAAAACAAATTAAAGAAAATGACAATTTACAATCTACTCCTATAACTAACAGAATAATGAGTAAATATGAGGCAAGGTTCATGGCAAGCGTTGGGTACCGTCCCTTGACGGTTCTCCGCTTTCTCCTAGTTAACTAGGTCTTCTGGCCATTGTCTTTTAAGTCTTCTTTCAATTTGTGGTTGGGTGTATAGTTCGCTTATGAGTTGGTTGCTGTGGTTGGTGCTGCGTTGTTTGGATTTGTTGGCGTGGTGGTTGATCACTTCTTTTATAAAGGATATTCCAAAATCGTTGTGGAGGGTTTGATTGGACACGTACCAGGGAGCGTCGGCTATCATGCGAAGTGTCTTCGACTGAAAGGTTTGTAGGATTTTTGTGTTGGAGGGCTTACTGCATCCCCACAGTTCGATACCGTAGGTCCAGACTGGTGTTAGAATTATTTTGTAGATGATCAGTTTGTTCTCCAGAGATAGTTGAGATTTCCTGCCTAGTAGCCAGTTCATTTTCTTCACTTTTAGGTCCAATTGTGTCCTTTTTTGCCTTAATGTGCTCTTTCCATGTGAGTCTCTGGTCTAAATGTAGGCCCAAATATTTGACTGTGGCTTTCTGTGAGATCAGAGTGTTATTTATGTTAACTTGTGGACAGTTGCTTCGTTTTGTGGTGAACGTGATCTGGGCGGACTTTTCGGTGTTGACCTGGATCTTCCATCGTTTTAGCCAGTCTTGTAGTTCGTTTAGGTGATCTTGCAGTTTATTAGAAGCTCTTGCTGGATCGATATCGGACGACAAGATTACTATGTCGTCAGCAAATGTGGCCATCATAGTGCTTTCTGTGAGGGGAATGTCAGAAGTGTATATTAAGTAGAGTAGTGGCCCAAGGACGCTGCCTTGCGGCACCCCAGCTTTAATTGGGTGATAGTCGGAGAGTGAGTTGTTTACTTTTACTTGGTAGGATCTTTTATTAAGGTAAGATTTTAGGAGTAGGTATATGGGACTAGGAAAATGCCTTTTTAATTTATATAATAATCCGTTGGTCCAAACCTTATCAAAGGCCTGCTGTACGTCAAGGAACACAGCAGCACACATCTTCTTCTCTTCGAGACTTTCTTTGATTTTGTTCACAATTCGGTGGCATTGCTGTGTTGTGGAATACTTTTGTCTGAATCCAAATTGGTGTTGAGGGATTATGTCGTCTGTGAGTGTTGATTGTGTTATTCTGTCGAGAAGAAGTTTTTCAAATATTTTTGACATTTGTGGCAGCAGGCTTATTGGACGGTACGATGAAGGTTCGGTAGGTGGTTTACCTGGTTTTCCAATCATAATTATTTGCGTATGTTTCCACTGAACTGGGAAATAGCATAATCGAAGGATTCTGTTGAATATGGTAGTTAATAGCACGATTGCCTTTCTTGGTAGATGTTTTAAGATCTCCCCGACTATGAGGTCATACCCAGGGTCTTGTACGAATTTGTATTGTTGATTTGTTTTCAATTTCTGCTGGTGTAAAAGGCTTAACGGGCAGTGATAGTTGACAGGGGCGTTAATATAGTCTTCAATTTCTTCATCTTGGTTGTCATTGTCTGAGACTGGAGAGAACACTTTTGAAAGATGATCCGCGAATACATTGCTCTTTTCTATGCCTGACTGCGCCCAGTTTCGATCAGGTTTTCTTATGGGTGGGGTGTGTATTACTGGCCTCTTAATTCTTTTTGTTGCTTTCCACAACGAATGGTCTTCGGGGGATAGATTCGTGATGTAGTGTTTGAAGGTGTCGTTGCGGGCTTGGTTTAAAACAGACTGGAGTTGGTGTGTTATCCTGTTAAGGTCAGTTTTGTCCTGAGGGTTTCTTGACCTTTGCCATTTTCCACGTGCTCTTCCTCTTTTTGTGATCAATTTTTTAATATGCAGAGGAATATTATCATTTCCCTGGTTTGCTTTGTTCCTTAGAGGAGTGGATTTCCATGCTGTGGTTTGTATTGTATTCGTTAGATGCTGTACCACCTCTTCGATTTCGAATTGCTCTTTGATACGATGATCCAGTCTGATTTCTTCATTTATTAAGTTTTGGAACATTTGCCAATTGGTATCTTTTGTGCACAAGGTTGGCTCTTGGTAGATAACATTGGTACTGAGGGTTAATATTATGGCGCTATGGTCATGGCATAGATCTAAACTAGACTTAATATCAATGTAAGTATTTGATATGCCTTTTGATATAGCGAAATCAAGTAGGTCCGGAATTTTATTCCTGTCCGTGGGCGAGTAGGTTGGCTCTCCCGTAGAAATATAAGTTAGGTTGTTTAGTTGTATTGAACGGAACAGATTGCGACCTTTAGATGTGATTAATCTGGACCCCATGTTGTATGTTTGGAGTTCCAGTCTCCGATTGCTATAAATTGTGTTCCAAGATAGTTGAAAAAGTCATTATATTCTTCTGTCGTGATATTGTGTCGTGGCGGGGAGTAAACAGCCGCAATAGTAGTTGGTCTAGGAAGTGATTCTAGTTTTAATAACGTCGCTTGGATTTTGGCTGTTTTAAAGGGTTGGAGGACATGGTGGTTAATAGTCGATCTAATTATGATGGCTGAGCCTGCATGCGCCGTACCGTCAGGGTGATGAGTATAGTAAATGGTGTAGTATGGGATTCTGATAAACGTTCTTTCAGTTGAGTGGCTTTCAGAGATTAGGAGAATATCAATTTTATTGTAGTTTAAATATAGGGTGATTTCTGGAACGTGATTTGATAGCCCGTTTGCATTCCAGGCAGCTATTCGAATTGAGGAGGTCATTGTTTGGTCAAATTGCTTATGACCGTGGTAAGCATGGTGAGAATCATGCTGTTTTGGTTTAGTAGCTGGTTGAATAGGTTTTAAATTCGTATAAAAAGTTTTGCATTGTATTAGTAAGGTTGTCATTATTATTATTATTTTTATTTTGATTACTTGTTGCTCCTGCAGCTACATGGGCATAACTACCTCTAGTTTGAGGAGGCTGTTGTGTTATCTGTTGAATAGCTGGATTTGTACTTGAATGTAATTCGAGGATTCGTTTATTTGTGAGGTTTGGATTGTGTTTATTTCTGGACTTTAATAGATCTCTGTAAGTTGTGCAGCCCTTGTAGTTGGCAGGGTGCCCTCCGCCACATAGTGCACAGGTAGTCTTTGGTTTTATTACAGCTTTTTGAATCGTGTGGTTTGCCGCATTTAACGCAGTTGTATGCTTTCATACAATACGATTTGGAGTGTCCATAGGCCTGGCATCAGGTGCATTGTATTATAGTGTTTTTATGTTTTGGTGGTTCAACTCTTATTTTTGTATTTTGAAGAATTCTATGTTATAAATTTCTTTATTATTACTTTGCGGACTTATATCGACGAAAATAGTGGTAGCGGATTTTTGTAACTCTGTGCCGTGCGTTGATGATATTTCTGACTTTATGTCCTTTTCAGCTAGTTCTGTTGTTATATCTTCTAACGGGATTGAATGATGAAGACCGCGTATGACAACTCTATAGGCCCTGTCTTGTTTTAGTTGGTAAGTATGATATACTATTTTTCGTCCTTCATGTGCTGGATTAATTTTCTGTAGGTGTCGGGTGTCCGTGCATTTATTTTACTGTATTATCTGGGAAGGTTTTAGTGTAGTAAGTTTCGTCATCTGTGACAAGGGATAGATTTTCGGTCATAGCTTTGTAGTTGGTAACTCCATAAACGTAAATTGGGGTGGTTTCGGGTCTTGCGGCTGAGTATTGTTCTTCATATTGTTCAAATTGTTAGTATGAGTTTGAATGGCATTAGTATCTGCTTCGGCGAGTGATTGAAATCTGTTTGTTGTTATAGTTTGAGGGGGATTTACGGAGACTGTTTGGATCTTAAACCTTTTCCTCTTGTTTGTGACGCTTTGCCAGGGATGAGAGTTTGTAATTTCAGAGTCATTCTTCATTTGTTCGTCTTCGCTGGTCGTGCAATCGAAAGTTTCTTGCGTTGATTTTGTGTCGTTGTAGTTATTATTTAGCGGCATTAGAGGCTGTATGTTATTTAAAGGAGCGAGGTTAATAGGAAGTGGTGGGAATCGTTCTGTTGTTACTTGATTTTGGTGAAGTTGTGGAAGTTGCATATTTATAGCTGCTGGATTTAATTGGTAATTGTGTGCATGCGGCATTTGTGCTGGTATTTGATTTTGAAGTAATGTAGGTGGCTGCATAAGGGTGTAATTATACATATTGGTGTTTAAACCGGGCCCATTCCCGGTTGGGAACATCTTTGCTAGGTATAATGTGTTTTAAAAATTATAAATTCTTACGGTTCTTAAAGGTGAAACAGTTGTTTATCACTTGAGTTAAACGTTGATTGCAGCGGCCTTGCGGACTTCACACTTATAGGTTATCATAGCACTTGATATTTCGAGCGTTCAGGCACAACCTTATTCACCGAAACCCAAATGCGAACTAATGACAAATTTAACAAACAAATTAGTACTATTTTAAACATATCAATAATACTTCCAAATAAAAAAACATAATTGCCTAACTTTTAAGTTTCCTTATAAATGATTATCAAAGCGTTGACAGTTTATTGCACAAAGAATAAGAGGTTCTGACCAATCATATAATACCTTTGGTAATATACGTACAACTGTTGATTCCTCCACTGCCAAAAACGTACAATGGAGTTTAAAAGTAATACTAGATCCTAGCAACAATGAGATTAAGCGATCCAAAATTGTTCTCAACAAAGAAATGAACTCCTTTCTCACAGACTCTTAAAAATTCATGATCTGTTAGATATATTTATTATAATATTTTGCTGTAGCAATAAACATATATGCAAATGCTCTTAACATAAGAGAAGAAAAACCTACTGTCTACATCAGAAAAATAAAGTGATGTAATTCTACGAAAAACTAAAGGCACTAATATATTCTCATATTCTTCTAATAATAACAACGAAGGTTTCAAGATTTCTTTGAGAAGCTTATTCAAGCTATTCAAGAAGCTACTTAATAAATTAATCGCAACAGAAAGTAATAATTTAAATGAATTACAAAACACTTAAAAATAATGCACTAAAAACGAGAAAAACAAATAAGGCAACCCACTTGGTTGCTAATTGCAAAATTTTCACGTCGAAAACTAACAGCTTGAGTTAGAAGAGGTTAACCTTATGTCAACATTTGATCGCCGTAATATATATCCCATTTGTAATCTATAGAACATTGTGCAATTTTGCTATTATCGAAACACAGAAAACCGCCAGTCAAATTGCATTTGGTAGATCTGGTGAACCTATGGCACGCACAGTCACAGATGTCATATAAAAATTTTTTGCAGGCACATCAACAATCTAAAAGTGATATTCTTAACAGCCGTCAATTATTTAAATATGCTGGAGGATACAACTAATTAAAAAACTATAATATAGATAAAGGGAAAAATAATTTCGGAAATGAATGAAAAGGTAATTCATCCGATGACTATACAATATATTAGTTTAATTACACTCTACCATGAAAACATTAGATAAATTAAAATTTTTGAAAGCTACAGTTAAAAAAATTAGTCGCTTGAAACTTACTTCTGCCACATCTCCCTAGGAAGTTTACCTTTTATTTGTTTTTTATCGCATTTCTTTTAAACAATACGTAAGAATTTATTTTTATGATTTTTATATATTTTATTTGGATAAAAATTGCCTTTTCGAAGCATTTTCTAAATTTAAAAGTATCTCGTTACTTTAAAGTGTTAACTATCCACTCACCTGACTTCCTTGCTCTTTGCACTTTTTAAGGCAAAAATCTTTTCAGGAGCTGTTTTGCAATTTCAAATGTTAACCATCCTCCACTCGACTTCTTTGTTGCTTCTAACAGCTGGAAACTTGGATCAGATTATGTTTAAGTGCCCTTGTGAACACTCAGCGTTCTCTTCGCGAAACCTTTGTGCTTGCAATTTGTCGAATCATTAAAAATTTTGAAATTGATTTTACTCTTTACGATGCGAAAATACCAACAAGACGTCGAAAAGCAAGAATTGTGGAGAACATTGCTGCTGTAAGAGATAAAGTTGCAGAGGCTCCAAATTTATCGATTCCTTATCGGGCTCGAGAATTTGGGCTTAGAAGAATAGCAACTTATTTTACAAAAAGATATTAATTTACACCCGCATAAGATTGTGTTGACCCAAGTACTGAAACCACTGGACCATCATAAACGCCGTGACTTTGCTGCTTGCGTTTTAGAGCAACTTGAAACGGATCATAATTTTGGGCAAAAATTTATCGCTTCAGATGAAGCTCATTTCTGGTTAAGTTGATATGTTAAACAATCTACAAGAGATTCACGAGAAACCCTTGCATCCGCAAAAGGTCACTGTATGGTTTGGTTTATGGTGTAGAGGCACATTATCGGACCATTCTTTTTCCAAACCGAGTTACTGGTGAGCGGTATCCATTTATGTTAACAAATTTTTTGTGGTCAAATTTAGATAAAATTGATTTGAAGGACATGTGGTTCTAACAAGACGATGCGACATGTCACACTGCTAATGTTGCAATAAAAGTGTGGTGAAACAATAATTTCAAGAAATGCAACTATATTGGCTACCAAGAGATACTAATAAACAAAGTGCCTGCCTAGTTTTCCAGTGTCAAGGAGATATGAAGCAAGTGTAATGCTATGTAATACTCTTACTCAAAATAAAAATCAAGACAAATATAAAGCACATTCAAAGAAATCATATAATCAAGATATTTATTTACAACCCCCTAATTGTAATCGTTTTGTCGAGTTGATGCAATTTAATCGAAAGCTCTTTTTATGCAACGTCCCTTTTGAAATACTCGCGCAACTGCAAAAAACACAAGAAACTACTGGAAGCCGCTTCTAAGCGCATTTATCGAAAACTCAAAAACTTAAATGGAATTAAGCCGCGATAAGTCAGCCGGCTCGTTAGAGCGGCAGCGGCGGCGGTTTCGGCCGCGCTCAGATGCGGCGGCGGGGACATCATCAGCAGGCCTACCCTTTTTTGCAAGGCATTTAGATCGCAACCCTTTATCTGCTCTTACCAATACTGCCGCCCTTATTGTTCCCCTAAAATAATTCCCCGGAATCATTGACGCTTAGCCCTTTTTTAGGGTCTTTAGCACATGTGCACCTACACAAGAAGCCGCCCCGCGGCGCCCGGCGTCCGTCCTTGTCCCCCGGCGGCGGCGAGCGCCGCATCGGGGGATGGAGCCTGCTAATGTGCCTCAAAAATATATCGATTCGATATGAAGATGCGGGCATCTCAACCCCTTCCCTTTGTTTTAGCAGCGATGTTTGAGGAGACACATTAGCGATAGAATTGCTCTACGGAGAAACGTAAATTCTAATACCTTCAGCGTGGGGGCGCTTTTTTGGGCCAATTATTATTAGTAGTATCGGAAGGGTGCGGCTGTCTGAGCTAAAGCGCAATTAATCCCTCTCGTTTCGAAGCACTCGAGCGCCTTTAAAAAGTGAGAACGTGGCGGGCATCCTTGGAGGACCGGGAATGCGCCGCGAACGCGCGGAGATTCCCAGGGAGCAAATAAAAGTCGCAGGTACGACCGATGTGTCGAATTGATGCACGACTACAGGGGAATTTTATTCCCGTATATGTAGAAGCAAAAATAACTACAAGACCATTCTTTATTCGAACTGAAAACCAACTAGTAGCTTTGAACACATATGCTGTCTTTGCGCATCGCCGAGGAGCGCCGCGCGTGGCCTCCTCCGTCTCGCTCCCACGAACGGGCCCGCCGGGGCCCGGCGACGGCGCTGCGGCGTGCGGGCCCAAAAACACCCCGATCAAACGGCGTAAATTCAGTGTAAGGAATATATGCAAACCCCTTTCTTGTAATTTACTGAAATAAACATTAACGCTACTAAAAGCAATAAAATAAATCAAGCCGCCGAGTATCGCACACTGTTAAATTGAAAACGCGCAACGGGGCCGCGTCGAATGCTACGGGGCGCTGGTGCTCCGCCGAAAGCTTAATGGAGCCGAACTCTTTCAGTGGAATGCATGCTGAGCAGAATCAATCGCGAGTGCTTGCCACTGCTGCAAACCCATACATAACGATGGCCAGCGTTTTAATTACGTCGCACCCTTTGACGTTCCAAAAAATAAGATCCGAAAAACCAAACAAGCCAGGGTTAAATGTAATTTGAGTAAAGAACGTACACTTATAGTAACAGATATTTAAGATTATTACTAATAATCAACGGTAAGGAAAGAAGCAAATGTCATTTTGTCTAGTTGGTATCTAAACATACAGCAACATCTACCAAAGACTACCATAAAGGTCATATATTTGTGAAATGGGTTTTAGACAACGTAATCGTTAATGCTGAGTTGGGCAAAGAACCCGTATTGAGCGAGAAGGGTGATTTTTCTTTAATTGGCTTTGTGAACCATCAAAATCCAAGTGCTATTTACGTATCCACAAAAATGCACTGCTTGGTATGAATTGTGGGCTGGAGGAATCGTCGACTCGCACTTTTTGAGGAGAAAGCTAGCAACCCTGTAACTTCAAACGGCGCGTGTTATCGGAAGATGCTAATGAACTTTTTTCAGTTAAATCAACGGTTTGAACTAAAGCGACAAGTGGTTTCAACAAGATGGAGCCATTTTTCACACACTAATTAAAACCAAATGTCCTGATTGTGTTATTTTGCAGAAGGTTTGCAACGATTGGCCACCACTGACATGGTACAATGCTTCTCAGCTAGCAACTAGATAGCTTTGGAGAGCTATAGTATAAAGACTAAATGTACAATGTAGTAAATATGTTCCTCAATGGAAGTAGCGTGATACTTCAATAAGACTAACATTTCTTTCAAAAATTGAGCTACTTTTAAGCAAGTCGACAAAAAGGATTTATTGCATATTTGAAATTGCTGAGCCAAAAGTTTATATGTGCGAAGTGTTCGCAAGCCATTAAGTCTATTTCGGTCCGAAGCCTTTCTCCGCAAGATTTTATTTGACACGCGTTGATCATTTCTGGTTAGGTCGTTGTAACGACCGCACTCATCGTTTGTCCGATTTCTTAACGACCCCTCAAATTTTTTCTGCCTTTATAACATTTCTTCTTCCAAACTTTTACTCCACTTTACTCACATTTGTTATTGTATACACGTTTTACATACATAAATAACTGCAGCTTTTAACACTGTCTTATATCTTCTCAACTTGGCACTATTGACGATATTATGCTATGTAACGTACCCAAACATTTTATCTTTAACCATCCTTGCTTAAATTTCAGCACTTGCTTCGCCCCGTTCTGTTATATATGTTTCTAAGTAAGTTGCTCTCTATCTTTATTTAATTTTCCTTTTTATTATTAGTGTGCTCGCTGTCTTGTTGGTATTGTTTGCTCTTACCATACACTTGGTTTTTAACGCATGCTTTGTCATCTGTTCCAGATTTGTCATCAAGATTAGATCGTCGACATATATTAGATACTGTTGACTTTTGTTGGATATCGTCCCATTAATTGCAATGCCACTGTCTTGCTATTTTTTAAAGCATCGTGTAAACAGGATGGTGGCATTAGATCGCCTTGTTTAATTCTTCTACTCATTTAGAAACTCTTTGATATTTTTCCATTGCACCCTACTTTACTTTTAGCATGTTTCACTGCCATTTTTACTAGTCTCAGTAACTTTGGCGATGATTTCAAGCTCTCCAAATTATCAAATTGTTCTTATCTGTTGACTGTACTGTATACCTGATTTAAGTAAACGAATGATATGATGATTATTTATTTGGTAGAAAAAATGTGCTTTATAACTCATCGACTCTGCCCGAACCCACTTTGATACTTCTCTAACATGTCGCCCTCTTGTTTTCCAATTGGTTTTTTAATGCTGTGTCCAATACTACAGTATTGTTATAAAAGATAGTTGAAGGTAAGGAAATAAAAATTTTTTTGTTGATGTCATCGAAAAAGTAATTTTATTAGATAAACAAATAAAACCACTTTCAACTAGTGATTCTCCTTAAAATCAAGTTGTGTGTTATCACAAGTCTGTGAATCTTTGTAGTGCTGAAGGGACAAATATCTAAAAGTTTCTAGAGAAATAAAACATTTTAAACATGCAATTTATTTACCCGCTCGATCACAACGGGCAGAAATAAAGTTGACCTCCTACCCCACAGCTGTAGAGTCGACTACAAAAAATTATGCGTACTTGGGCTCACAAAAAATAAAATACTAAACATAAAAAATTATCAGCTGTACAGAGGAACTGAGTCTCTTCTAATATAACATAATTACCCACCGTATTTAATGCAAAGTAAAGCAATACGCCAAATAAAAATGTTTAGGTTCTATAAATATAGTAAAAACAGAAACACTTCCACTAGGAAAAAACGGTGCTTGATTAATTAGAAGAAAACATGTAGAAGAATAAATTGATTTCACAAAAGTAAATAAATAGCTAAAACATACCATTGTAACAGCAAATAAAAACCTTAATATTATTACAAAATAAGTTTTGTTGTCAGGCGTAGAATACAAAATGGTTTACTTTTAAGGTCAGGTATGGTTAAAGATAAAGAAGAAACAAAATATAAATTAAAAAGGTCAAAATAAGACTTGTCGCACAACGAAAAAATTATATTCATTATCTTACAAGATCAGCTGATTATGGTGTAGATTGTCAGCAAAACACAGAAGAATTATAGTGAATTAAAAACATAAAAAATTGTTTGTTCACTATCATAGTAGGATGAACACTTTAAAGTACAGAACTCTGCAAAGTCTACCTGTGTGTATGTATTATAATGCATTATCATATCATTTTTATGGAGCATCTCAATAAACTTAGATATTTCACATTAGCTAATAAAGATTTGTATAATTTACATTGAATGAATGAAAGGCAAAAAATGGCTTTAACTTGCATCATGGCTTAACTACACTTCTATGTGTAATTCACAAAAAAATTCTAAATTTTTGTCAAATTTGAGTGTAGAACAATAAAGCATTAAGTATAAGGTCTACGATATTCTAAACACTACCGTAGTTTATTCCTACTTTAGAAGCAATTGTAAAAACGATTAAATGGTGGCCATCTTCGAAAGGTTTGGAACAATGCAAATATTTTTATTCACGCTAGTCTTTGGAGGCCGCCAGTAACTTTTATTTTCAACTTCTTTTCATTCTTTCAGAAACATTTATTCTACGCATGCATTTAAGTTTTCTTAAGAGTGCTGACTTCGAACTATGCCTTATATCTTCCCAAAATTTCAGTCGTTAGAAGCTTTATAGTAATTGGATGCGCAATCGATGGGGGCACATTTTTGACTAAAGGAACAATAATAAGAGATACACTACGCGAAAATATTTAGGCATTTCTACTTACAAGGCTCAGAAGCCGCACCTCCCCCTGATAAAAAGTAAATGGCAGTTTATATTTGGTTAACCCTCAAATTTGTTATAGTTGATACATGATTTTTGAAAGTATCTAAAGTAAAGTTATATTTGTGAGGTGTATTGCAAAATGGGGTGGCAAATGCTGTCAAATATTGGGGGTCGGTTAAGTTCCATTTTAACACAATATTCGAGATTGAGAAAAATATGCCAACAAATTTTTAACAGTAAAATCATTCGTTTGATGTACCTTGTTCGCGTGATCTCAGTCCTTGTGATTTTCTTTCATTCAATTGACTAAAAAGCCATTTGCAAGAATGTTATTTCATACTTTGGATGTATCTAGAAGAGAGTAATCGATAAGTTAAAAGATAATCTAATAGAAGCCTTCTATACTACAAACAGTGAAAAAATACCTCCATCGGTTTGGGGCTGCCCAAGGAAGCTGCTTTGATTCGTAAAAAGGATGAAATTTACGATTATTATTTTTCTGCCAAACCTCATATTACAACTTTAAATGCTGTGCTTTACTTTTGTACCTCCTAATGCTTTATTTCATTATATAACTTACGGCTATCTCAGATTTGTTAAGATTACGTTTATTGTTTTGTTTTTATGATACCCCAAAATATTCTTTCATTCATCACATTAAGAATATTTCTAAAATCGTAAATAAATATTTAGTTTTCACAAATTCTTTGTAATCCAAATACGTAGGATAGTTCTGCGACCAGTCCAACATTTTAATAGTAGCATGAACGAGGTGTCAGTATGAGAGCTAGACTCACAGTGCTATAAATCAAAGTGTGAACATTAAGATCTGCTACAAACCTGGAAAAATGGCGATGATGATGCACGAAATGTGGATGGAATAAACCAAGCAGGAAAAAAACGATTGAGGAAGAGTTGTGATTAGGTGTGCTATCAACAAACAAAGCCTTAAATATGATCGAGATAGCGCTAGCATAAGATCGGCGACTGGTCTGACAATTAATTAGTGAAGATTAGAGCAAAGAGAAGCTAACAGACAAATATAAAACAAAACAAATGAAAATATCTGGAGATGTCATTACCATATATGACTAAAGTCTACACTTTCTGTGAACCATCTTTACAGGGAATGAGACCTGGTGCTACCAGTTCGATCCAAAATCCAAGCGAGAATCGGTGGAATGGCGTTCGTCTTCTTTGCACATCAAAAAAGCCTGGTTCTTAAAGTTATCTTAGTTGAGACGTCTCCAAATATCTTGTAAAGAATTAGAATTATTTTGAAAATCAATGAAGGCAATTTGTTTGTATCTTCTGTTTGTTCGCTGAAACCATCCGTCAAGCTTTTAGGTACACCACGTATTCCGTTGAGTGTTGATCTCTTCATTGAAATTTAGTTTCAAAATATTTTTTTCAACTCACCCTAAGGTATTTCTCTAATCTAACTTACAAATTCAAGCTTATTGTGAGATATTTTTATAAATCCTATGCTTTTTAGACTCAAATAAAACGGTAGTATTGTATCATTTAACAAATTAATTATCCATTCACTAAATTGAAGTGGCGTGCCATTCTGCTGCATCCACATTTAAACCCCGTTTTGAAAAGGAACCTTTTATATCAGAAATGGTAAAGATATACTTCTTATATTAAAATTATTGTTGTAAAGTTAGTCTATAGTAATCTATATCAAATTTATAGCAAAAATCATTACCAAAAATTATTTATTTATTTTTATAGGGACTTTCTGTAGACCAGCGATGCCAACCATTAGTTTTATTAAATTATATTTGTTTAAGATAATCTTAACAAAACTTTAATGACAAAAACCTAGGATATGCTATACTTGCGTTTACTCGAACAAGGAGTAATAATGGCAGTTGTTTAAGGCGCGATGCTTACCACATCGCCTCGCATTAGAGATGATGCGCGACGACCGGGCAGGCAGAGCGAGCATGTGAGAACCTTGACCTTTCAGTTTGTGGGCCGTGCTCCCACGCCGGGCGTTTCCTATCCCCTACTGTACCATAGCACTATAATAAATTAAATTCTTGCAGTTATTTGAGCACTCTGTTTGATTTAAGCGGCATTATTTCTTAAAGAATTATCGTAAGTTTCTTAAAGGTTTTCCACCTCTTGCTTTGCGTTGCAGCACTTTTTTGAGGTGATCATTTAGCCTGTATTGTATATTTTATGCTCTCTTAATCAACAAGATTAATTTATATTGTTATATATAGTTATAAACTATGAACATGTATTTTTACCACAATACTACGTCTTGAATACTATCCCTCTCTACATACAGTTACAAAAATCGTCATAATCTTGAAACCATCATATCAGCTCATCAACTTATTATTTGTCACCTCAGAAGCATTACTTTTTTAAGAGTTACACCTATTATTGATGTTTATCAATTAGGACTGTCGGCAAGTAAACGATATTGCATAGATACAAGTCAATCTTCCAATAAAGGTGTAACTAAAATGTACTTTTCCACATTGAGTATATTCATTATTAAAATTCTATCGAACCAATAGAACATTTGAATTAAATATCAAGAACCACACACTGAATTGTTCCCAATTCTATCAGGAGTGTCACAGAGAAATATTCTTAGTTCTATTTTATATTCATTATACACACCAGATTTACCAGAAACAAATCAAACAATAAATGCTACATATGCTAACGTCACAACAATATTAGTTTTTCGTAAACATCTATTTGTTGCTTCTTTAAATTTACAAGTAACTAATTTGCAGAATGTCTTCAGCGGAATTAAGGCTACACATGTTACTTTTACATTGAAGCGTGGAAACCGTCTCAGTCTAACATTAAATATAACTCACATAACACAAGAATATGTAATTAAATACATTGACCTTTATCTAGATAAAAGATTGACATGGCTCACGCACATTTTACAAAAAAAAAGAACTAAGTACAAAATTTAGCCAAATGTACAGAGTACTAGGTAAGAATTCTGAATTAATAACCTGAAATGATCTTAAGACTCGGAAATATGCTATACCACTATTGACCAATTGACCAATGACCCAAAGATATTAGAATAAAGTATTCAGAACCATAGTCAGCGCACTATAGTATGCATCAATACTAAATTAGATATATCTACGGTACGACAGAAAATATAAAAAGAAAATCTCAACACACCCTAATCAGTGAGCAACCATTCTGTTTGATGATGAAGATGATCTAAGAATATTGAAGAGGTTTAATTCAGCAAAGCTACATGTTATTTTACCTAAATAGTTATTAGCATTTAGTTAGATTTCTAAAGAATGCTTATAGGGGCATTACTCTATGTGGCATGTACTTAATAGTTTATTTAAATATTAGGTTAATTATCTACACAACATATGCTTATAGTCTGTAAGTGCAAATAGATTGTGGAAAATATAGTCAATTAAAAAAATAGAAAACAACTCTTGAAGAATATAAAATACAAAAAATATCGGTCTAAGATGTCAGACGAGCAGCTGTTGTGGTTGACTGGTCACAAGCGAATGCTCCTCTGTCCGGAAACCCAGCGCGCGGGCGAGTTCAACTCTCTTTGGAAATATATGGATATATGTGACGTAATATTTAAGATTGCATGCTAGTAGGTAAAATAAACCCTTGCGGTTGCAGTACTGATAGTGCATCCACCAAAAGGAAGGTGTCAGTTAAAAAACATAGGCTGTTATAGAGTCCTTTTTGCATACTTCTATCTTTCATTTACATAATAGTTAGATATTCTTGGATAGTACTGCAGAACACCGCGCCCTAAATCACACAACTGGCAATTCGCACCTCAAAAGCGCAGCGAGGCCTTTTGCGCCAAAAAGAGTCCACTTGGAGGTTTGGGCCGAGAGCCGCAAGGCTCGGAATCAATAACAAACATATAAATCTGGCGATTCGATAGCGATCTGCGCCAAGTTCGCGATGCTTTTTATCGGCAGCCGGGCAGCGGCAAGGGTAGTAAGTCGCCGTCGTGCCCAAGAAATTAACGCGGCCGTAGATCTTCGGCGACAAAAACACTTAAACACTGAATCAAGACGTATAGACTCGCTCGGATACTCTGAGTTACGCCCCATTTGCATTTTGCCTCTAAAAATGTTAAATGCATTCTCCCTCTCGCTCGGATCGCGCGCTAATGCCGCCGCTGATAGTCGAAGCAGCCTGCAGATGCTGAGCTACACTGTTAAAATGCGCCTTTAATTTGGTGGGAAGCACAAAAATAGTAAAAACTGGCAAATGATCACTTGGCGATGCTTCTGTCTTAATACTTATTACATTACATTTTCTTCAACTATAAGAATGTTTAGAATTTTAAAATTTAGTATTACCTTTAACATCAACTTCACTAAGTTTGCCATTGAATTTGTTTTTAATATTCAATTTTTTATTTTTGTATTTCATTAGTAAAACCGTACTCGGCTGATATCAGAGTTGATTTTTTAATTCTTTACTTGTGAAGTTAAGACACGAAAAATGCGTTCTGAATAAGCAAGACCTTGAATGTGTTTCCATGTAGACTCACTAGGTGGGAGGGTTCTACTTAACAACTTATTATCCGGCTTGTTGGCCATTTAGTTAAAGGTTACATAACTAACGTGGTGAATGCAGATTAAAAGCAGAGACTTAACATTAAATTCTGCGTTAAGCTGAGGAAAACTCTTAGTAAAATATGATGCAGCAAGCATGTGGTAACAAAGCATTATTGAAAATCCGTGTCTTTGAATCTTCTCTAGAGGCTCTCTACTTGGAGAACAAACGATAAACCAAAGCTTTTGCGTTGACGTACTGAAACGTTTATTATTATTTCTATATACTTTTACACCTACTCTTTTTGTTTAGGATATCACGTGCTTTAAACTAATTTATGCTAACTTTCATCTATTAGCAGTTTCATATCTATGGTACTTGCATGCCTCAGTCTTGGACTTTAGTGTACCATTTATTTGAGTTATTTATTATCTTCTTATCGTATTGCTTACTTTATTTATTTTCCTTATATCTGCCTTTACTAAATATAATTCTAATTTTATTATTTTGACTGTGATTTTTAAGACATATCTAATATAAGCAATATATGGAATTTAAAAGTAAATCTAAAAAACTAAATACCTAGTAGTTGTAGATAAGCCTGAAGACATAGCTAGAAAATGGAGCCATGTTTTAGTCAATACAAATGTCTCAGCAGCCTGTTTATAAGCCACGTGAAAATAAAGGGCGACTTAAATTAAATTCCAGATTTAAATTTTAAATAAAACGATTTTCGAATGGATCTTGTGATTGAAGTTTTATTGGGTACAAAATTACACAATCTCCAATTAGATTTAAAAGCTATATCTGATAGATGGCCACCTCCGCCTCAGATTCAAATCTTGATTCTTTTAAATATGCACCGTTATTGAGGTCGTTAATTGCTTATGGTGTAGACTTTAGATTTCAGGTAACCCCATAAAAGAAGTCGCACAATGTTAAGTCACAAGATGTTGCTGGGAATTTGATGGCAGCTTTTGTGAAATTACACGACCAGGAAATTGTTGGTGCAGCAAATCACTTGTTTCGCAAGCTGCATGGTAGGCATTGCCGCTCTAGTAAAGCCACATTTGTTCCAAAATCATGTTGTTCAATTAGTACAAAATAAACCTGGTTGTCATGTAACGGTAACGGTCACCATTCACAGTCATAGCCTTTCTAGTAATATCAACCTATCACGTCACCTCACCAAAATCCACGTAGAGCCCCGCGTGCGAAAATTTTGTTAATTTATGGGCCCGTCAAGATAAAACTGATTTTTCGAATAAACAGCGAATTTACTTTATCCTCAGAAAGTCAGCAGATTTAAGCCCTTGCGTCAATTAAATTTTGTACGCGTGAAGGTACGCGAGTATTCAACCAACTGTTGTGAACGATGCCAAGACTATATATTCGGATTTGACTCACTATGGCAATATACTCACACTGATACTCACGACATCTTGCATCCATTGCCAATTTAGTTTCAGCAATTTGCAGATAAATAATTCATTTGGTGCACCACTTCGACCAAATGCCTGGTTGAGATAAATCCACAAATGGTGAAACTGTTGTCCAGTTAAGTTTTGAAAAAGACAACTATTACAACCCCCTTTTTCTTAATTTAATTAGCTTCGTTGACTTTTTCCATTTGTAACCATGTTTCAGATTTGATATGGAGTGGTAGCATTCATTTCCACTGTGATAGACTACCAATATATAGCAGAAGATATTAAAATAACTCATTCTATAAAATATTAAACCAACGCTTAATACCAACCACAATCAATGTAACGATGCAACTACCTTAATGTTCCATAGAACTAACTGAAATTTTAGAATGTATTATAATAGGAAACAACAGCGTTGGGGAAATATTACAATATCATATGCCACATTTAACAATTTAAATATAAAATTGTAGTCACAAGTAATCTCAGCAAAAGATCTGAATTAAGCCTTCCATAGTAAAACGATTTTTATATCAAAATTATCAAAACGTCTTATACAACACCAGTAGATGTCTATAGAGTTTCTTTAAAAAATGGAGTAGTGTGCAGAATCAAACCATGAATTGCAGATAAGATAAAAACAAAGAAACATTAATTTCTCAATGTAGACTCGTCAACCGTTTTACTAAATCTCTCTCAATAGGAACCTTACAAAGTCAACTTCTAGACTAGAACTGTAAGCTATTAGAAAAAACATATCTTTCGCCCATAGAACGGTGGTCAGTTTATATGCAAAGGGAAATAAAGTTTGAAGCTTAACTGGTATGTGGTTTAAATTATCGTTGCCTAATCATCAGCATCCGTCTTTGCTGTATTAAACCAAAGAGACATCTACATGACTCCAAAAGTTACACCTATAGAGTGTTGTTGTTCCACTCAAATATTACCTGTTTGTCCATACATCATTGAAGGTTAAAAATTAGGTAAATAAAATCAAATAAATAAAGCAAAATAGTTCGTTTGGTAAAATGGATATATTGGATACAATGGTTTTAAACTTACAACACCCGTTGAGGCTATAAAAAATTCTCTACCTTATAGCCCGTGATGCACTCGTTGTGTAAGCAGGCAAAAACACAAAGCTGTTATTCTAAAAGACATCACCTTGGTGTTTTCCCCTCTTGTCTTTTAAGATTCAAATCCTCCACCGCAAATTGTGCTGCTGATTTTTTAAAGTTAACATCTTCAAACTGTGCTTTAAGTCTTATCAAAATTTTATGTCATTTCATGCCTTCCTTTCTGAGTAACTTAGTAGTCCCTTGATCAACAGATAAAGACATTATAATAATGACTAAAAAAGGTGTAGTGCGAGGTATTCTATGTGAAAAACCTCCTTTAGGTACTCTTACCTACAATATGCAGAAATTGCGTTCTTCTTTCTTCATTTTGTAACTCGCTAAAAAGAAATTCCGATTTATATCTGATTTACCGACATACTTGTGATAAAGTTACAAAGAAATGAAAAAAATAAGAACATAAATAAATAATAGAACGCATTAAAGTCTACCAAGGCATTTTTACACCCAGACAAATTTTCAAAAGTAAAAAATGAATATTGTAGAGAAAAATCTAAAGTGAAGTACAGACAATAAAAATTTAAAACCAACAACAGATAAAGTAAGAAAATTTACATTATGAGTAGATATAGCAACAGAATCGTTATTGAAGAACTACTAAAGTGTTTTTGGACCCTCAGTATGTTTAGTAGAGAAAACAAAGATAATATTACAAGCAAAATATTTTCTAGAAAGATCACTAAATCTTATAGTAAGTATGTAATGCACATTTTATCTGTTAATTCTTGTTGGGTAGACATCATGAGGTGATCGCATAATTATTTGTCATTATTGCTAATTAGCGTGGTTAGGAGATTTATGGTGGTCCTCGTTTGCGTGATTACAATTTTTATTATGGCTTTTAGTTACCCCATGTCGATTTTTAAATGAAGTGTGGTTGTGGAATTCCATTGATTGCTAAGTTCCGTATGGGTTATGAAAACAGCAAGCTTTGTATTGTTCGTTCTGAACATGTAATCCTAGCAACTCAATTCTATGTCAATAAACATAGTTGCTACACTTTTTTCTAATTATATAAGAACTAAAGTGACAATGGTGGATTACATTTATAATCTAATGCACACAAAGAGGAAACTTACAGGCCTATGTGGTGTCACTTAAAATAGCTCTTTAGAACACCTATGAACTTTTCCAGCACGCATAGAAGCTCAAACTATTCCTCAAAAATAATACACTTCTCATAACTGAAACCCACTTCACCAGCAACAGTTGCAACAAATTTCCACACTACAATATTTATATCATTCTGATAGAACTGTCCATCGTGGAACAACAATTATAATAAAATCTAACATTAAACAACATGAATTAGACAAATACAAAAGAAACACTTATAACCCACTACTATTCTGATTAAAGACAAAATAGCAACCCTAAAAGTTTCTGCCATCTATAAACTCAAATACTCGACAAGAAAATAAGATTCTTCATAGCCGGCGAAATACCAGAAGTAAAGCTTCCATAATACTGACGTGAATTACTAACAGCTATACACTACTTACGTTCTAGTCCACAGATCACCAGAAAAATTCTGACTTAATCGCATTTTGCATCTTTAAATGGCAAAAAGTCAAACAATTTAACATTAAATCATATCTAAAACTGGCTTCAGACCATTCCATTCTTATAACATTATTTCTAGATATAACACACATTCAAGCACAACCCACATTTTACAACACCAATATGGATTGGGAATGGTTTCGAAGCAGACTAACTATTCTAATACATTTTAAAATGTCTTAAAAAACAAATACAATTGAAGAAGTTACACCCATTACAAAAACCCACCGTCAGGAGGTATCTTTTAATCATAAAAGAGAAAATTATCGAAAAAGACGCCTCAGAAAACGCTGGAACATTACTTGATCAGAAACAAATAAACAAGTTTTGAATCTGTTCACGAAGTAACTAAGGAAACTTCTATTTCAATATAAAAAACATCAAAAAAATTAAAAGATTAAAGCACACGTACTAGATGTTACAACATGAGGCGGCCAATGGGCCCGCAGTACCAAAGAAAATACACAAAAGTTTGCTAATAACTTAGTCAATGTATTCATATCCTCTTCCACCCAATACCCTGATGATTAGTCTAAAATTATAGACTTTCTTTACCAAATGTGTCTATCGATCAACCCATTTAAGATCTGAGGAGTCCAAGAATTAATCAATAAGAAACTAACCTTGAAAAGGCCGTAGACTTAGACCTTATCACTGGAAAAATTCTCCAGCAGCAAATTTCAATTCGAACTATCAGCATGGCATTGACCTACACATCATATTTATAGACTTTAGGTAGTTATTTGACAGTGTGAATAGACAACTCATAACTGACGAATATAAGCATACCAGCGAAATTAATTAGGCTAACCAAAATAGCGATGGTAAATTCAGAGGCAAATGTGATAAAAGTTGGAGACGCAAGAAACGTTAGCAGAACCACAGGAGTAAGACAAGGAGATATTTTATCCACAGCTTTCTCTAACATCGCCCTAGATAGTGTGTTAAAGGACTCAGAACTCGACAAGTCAATTACACAAAGCTAGTGCAAGTTGTAGGATATACAGATGACATAGCATCGATAGCAACAGAACAAGAGAAGCTGAAAACAGTGAAAATTATTGAAGAACAAACAAAATACTTTATATATTTAAAAAATTACACAGCATTACATAATTAAAGATAAGTGACTAACATACAGGGAGTGAAATACTTTGAATATCTAAAGATAACTCTAAATAACAAAAACAGCAACAAGTGAAAAAGGAAAACAGTGTATAAAAGAAATACTACAAGATACTAAAAGGTAAATACAATAGTAAAAGAACTAAAATAAAAATATATAAAGCAACAATTATATCGGTTATAACGTATGGAACAGAGATTATGTGTAACTAGAGAGGAGAAAATACTAAGAAGGATCTAAAACAGGTACAAGAGGAATATACGCCTATTATGAACCATGAAATTAGAAACCCAATAGATGGAGAAGACATTATCAGATTTATAAAAGATCAAAGGTTAAATTATAAGAAAAATATCATACTGAAAACCTATGACAACCCGACTAAGAGGAAGACCAAAAATAAGTTGGCAGGGCCAAGTGATTGAATACAAGAGAAGAACAATAGAGAAGGAAAAATCTGGAACAAAATAACAAACCAAGGAAAAAGCCTCCTTTCAGCCTCCTGGAAGTAACTCATATAACAATGCTGCAAAAGCTAGAAAAGACGCCTACTAATCCAATTCTTCTCCTATTCCTTTATAAAAGGTCCAATCAATTCTAGATGGACAACAATTAATTTCCAAATACCAGTTCGGATTTCAACATCATCGATTCATACATGAAATCCATAGGATCGCGACGGACATAGATATTGTTCTGTCGTGTTTTTAAATATAACCCAAGCTTTTGACAAGGTTTGGCATATAGGTCAATTCTAGAAAATAAAAAGTATCTACCATACTAAATCTATGAAATACTAAAATTTATCTTATCTGGGGTACCTCAAGGCAATATGCTAGAACTCGTCCTATACCAACTATTCACGGCCGACTTACTAACTACAAGATTAAACTCAACTGCCACCTTCACTGATGACACAATTGCCCTGGCGTCACATACCAATTCCGCAACTGCAACTGCAACCTGCAAGGTTCGCAGTAATGTTCAATAATGGAATAAATTCCAACTTGTACAACTTCACCCGGCGGTAACACTCAATGAACAACAACTAAAATTGTCGATTACGCAGAATATTTAGTGCTCCATTTATTGTTAGACCTACGCCCGAATTGGAGAACACACATTTTCAATAAGCGAAAACCACTTCGGCTCCAATTCAGTAAGTTACCAGGTGTACCGAAAAGTCTTTACCGGTTTCTTTCAATAGGTGTCGCTAGGCTTAATATACAATATTATGATTTGACACGTACTCATTTTATTCTACAGACATAAGCTTCAACGCCGTAAGTTATATTTTGTGAAAGTATCACCGTCATATATTTATACCCCTTCAAAAATGTCAAGTTATGTGCCTGAAAACGTGCATTTGCGGCATGCATTACTTTTTTTATTTAATCAAAAGAAAAAAGCCGCAGAAAGTCATCGTTTGCTAGTTGAAACATACGGCGAAGCATGCCCCAACCATAAAAAAATGTGAGGCGTGGCTTCGACAATTCAAAAGTGCAGTTCGATGTGCAAGACAAAGAACGTTCTGGCAGACTGAAAAAGTTTGAAGATGCGAAACTGCAGGAGTTATTGGATGAAGACCCAACACAAACTCAAAAACAATTGGCAGAAGCGTTAAAGGTGGCCCAAGAAACTATTAGCGACCGATTATGATCGATGGGAAAAATCCAAAAGATGGGAAGATGGGTGCCACATCAATTGAATGACAGGCAAATGGAAAATCAAAAAATTGCCTGTGAAATGCTGTTTCAAAGGTTTGATCGAAAGTCATTTCTGCATCGAATAGTGACGGGTGATAAAAAGTGGATTTATTTCGAAAACCCTAAGCGCAAAAATCATGGTTATCACCTGGAGAAGCTGGCTCATCAACCGCGAGACCGAATCGCTTTGGTAGGAAAGCGATGCCCTGTGTTTGGTGGGACCAGAGTGGCGTGGTGTATTATCAACTGTTGAAACCTGGTGAAACAGTTAACAGTGATCGCTACCGACAATAAATGATCAACTTGAACCATGCATTGATCGAAAAACGTCCAGAATGGGCCCGAATACATGGTAAAGCGATTTTACAGCACGATATCGCGCCGCCTCATACAGCAAAACCGGTCAAGGAAGCATTGAAAGCGCTTGGGTGGGAAATACTATTGCACCCGCCGTACTTTCCAGACCTTGCCCCGTTCGACTCACCTTTTCGCATCAATGAGCTCTGCATCAGCACAGCAGCACTTCGCCAATTTCGAAGAAGTTAAAAAATGGATCGGTGAATGGTTTCGCTCAAAGGAAAAACAATTTTTTGGAATGGGATTCATAAATTTCCTGACAGATGGGCAAGATGTGCAGAATTAAATGGTCAATATTTTGAATAAATAAATTTTTCCATTATATCTTTCCGGTACACCTGGTATACTGGATAATCGGAACGAGATCTAAACTATCGTTATAAAACAAGCTCCTACTATCGTATTAAAACGTATCGGGACGTATAGGATTTCTCTCTGGAGAGCTGCTAGCACTTCCAACCAGGCTTTTATTGCGATTTTAAGTAATTTGTGCATACATACTGTTCCAGAAGTGATACAAAGCTTTGCCAAAAAATATAAAGGGCGACTATTGGTAAAGCCCAACCAGCCGGTGAATAATTGAATGGACAAACCCATTAACCCAAAATAATAAAGCAATTTAGGCAATTATTTTTAGTTTTAATATTATAGTCTGCCTTAATTTTAATTTTAATAATAATGTAAGTTTGATTTTTCTATCTCCTTTCAACTTCTAATTCAAGCACTCACTAGACTAGCGAAAAGTGTGGTTTATTGGAGTTCTACTCTATATATCCAACTGCATGTGCCAACTTCAATTGCTACTTGGACTAATTTGCATCACACAAAATAGGACAGATCGTATAACAATAGAGTTATATAATTGTGGTACCGAATACCTCTATTTCTATGTTTCTTTGTATATTATTGAATAACGAGTTTTCTATCTTTTGTGTAATCCTTAAGTGAAGCTAAATGTCTTAATCGCTGTTTACTCAAACTTCATGTATAATGACCAGAGCGATGAAAGTAAATAATACTCACTTTCGTACAACTGGCGCAGTATTATAAGCCAATAAAGAGCCAGAAGCGTCGCAAGCAGCGCCGCTTAGGTAAGTGCTAATTTTACCACGCTTTAACGATCCCGTTTTTCTCCACATGCAAATGCTGCCATTGCGCTGGGCGCGAGACGCGGCTGGAATCAATACTGGAAAAAATTAGGAGCAATAAAGGGCAATTAGGTAAATTAGGTGTGTGAATTGGCGCTAAAGCGGCAGCAACGGCGCGCCAACGGCACCAAACGAGCGACCCGCGAGTTTTTACAAATTAACGAAACGGCCGTAATTGTAATCAATTAATAGATGCATATTCTATGCGCTGTCTCCGCCGGCTTAATTGAGTATATCCGGTCGGGGCCGTGTGGGCATTCGTTAGTTTGTTAATTTGTTTAAAACGATATCGCTTAATTTATTGTCACGCCTAATGGAGCTTGCAGGCGCTCGAAAAACTTCATTATGCCGCGCGTTGCGGGCCGCTAATCAACCATCGGCCAATAACAGCCCCGCGGCGACGACGCCAGGGCCCGCTCCAGAAGGCCTCCTTCGCCTCGGAATCGGGCAGGAATCGGCCGATTGGCCACCCCTAATTAGCGGCCGGTCGCGCCCGATGCAGGTGCTATTAGTTTATTAATTGCGCGTGCAGCGGGCCGGCCGCGTTGCCTAACGCGATTTCGAGCAAACCTGTTGGGCAATTAGCTAACTGGGCCCGGCGTTTCCCACGGAAAACCGCCGAAACCGGCAATAACAAGTGCGCTGGCACTAAAAAGCTCGTCGCGGCGGCGATCACGTATGCGCCGTTAAGTTTCGAAAACAATGACATGTCACAATTCTTATTATTTATAAAGGCAATAATTCAGCGATATCTGACTCATTTCGTTCGTGTGAACAAACTTCTGCTTTATTAGGAGATCATTATTAAAACTGTTAATTAGAGGCGCATTCGCGCGTAATTGGCTCTCCGCCGCCCGCTCCGTCGCTGTCGCGCGCTCGCCGCCGCCAGCAGCTCGCGGCGGCCAGGTCGGGAATTATACGGGACGGCCAGCCCGCATCCCTTACTTAGGTTACTTAATTAGTGCATTTTCACTGCCTTTATTATTGTGAGCTATGGTTAGTTAGGTATAGAGGAGTAATTTAAGTATTTATGGCGGTTAACGTGCAGGGAGCGCGATTACACTTTGACACTTCGGTGTTCTATCGCCGCGCGCGCTCTCTGGGGAAGATTCTTAGCAAAATGTACATGCCTATTACTTTCCTGGATAATGAACCTTGAATTATCTCTCCTTTGATAACCGTTGCATCAAAAGGGTCAACGTTTTTTAATCCCCAAAAATTTGGGCGACTCCAGAAGAAATCCACCAAATTTGGAAAAGTTGTTAGTAATTCCGACCAATTTTTTGTTGTAGCTGACCTATAGGTCACATAGGAAAATGTAAAGTTTTTAAGTTTTGAATGTTGAAAAAAGCGAAATTTCGGAATGTTTCTACAAGTGATTAAGTTAATATTTAATATGTCACGATTACCTTGGGGATATGTGCTATCTATTAGATTTTTTTAAGATTTTCTCCTGTGTGGTCTAAATACACGAGTACCTCAAAATTATATTTGGGCCATTGGTTAGGCCTAGACAATAAACCAAAAATAGAAATTTTTATGTCAGTTTTCAGCAGTTTTCAGCAGAACGCCCTATAGCGCCAGTACCAAATTCTATGCTAGAAGTTTGTATGCTGTGCCAAACTCTCCTTCAATTGTTCTAATTTTTAAGTAAATTTTTAACATACAAATTATTACAACTTGTTCACGTTGCACGCTGCAGTAATCCTGTAAAAGACACATTTTATTGCCATTACTTTTTTTTATTGAATTTATTTCAAATTTACAATCTACTCCGTCTACAGAGTAATAAGTAAATAATGTGACGGTGTTGCTAAATGTCAGGAGTTGGGCTCCATCCACTGATGGGTCTCCAAGATTCACTCGACGAGATCTTCAGGCCACTGCCTTTTGAGTCTCCGATTTGCAGGTTGGAGGTTATAGAGGTTGGCGATGAGTTGATTGGTGTGGTTCAATGTGCGGTCTCGGCTAATGCGAGCTGAATTTTTGATGACATCTTTGATGAAGGGAATTCTGAGATCGTGGTGCAGAGTTTGGTTACTGATGTACCATTGAGCGCTTGCCAGAGTACGTATAGTCTTCGACTGAAAGGACTGTAGAATCTTGGTATTGGAGGGTTTGCTACATCCTCAGAGCTCGATTCCGTAGGTCCATACAGGCATTAAGATGGTTTTATACAGTAAAATTTTATTTTCGATGCTTAGTTGCGATTTACGCCCGATGAGCCAATGTAAATTTTTTGTTTTCAAATTTAGTTGCTGCCGTTTGGCTTTTGTATGGAGTTTCCATGTCAGCTTTTGGTCAAGGTGGAGTCCTAGGTATTCAACCTCAGTTTTTATGGGAATGGGGTGATTATAAATAGTAACTTGTGGACAGGTGGAGCGTTTGTAGTGAATGTGATTTGGGTGGATTTTTCACTATTTTCTTTGATTCTCCAGCGATCTAGCCAAGTTTGTTGGAGATTTAGGTGTAGTTGCAGCTTCTCGAATGCCCGATTAGAATTAGCATCAGATGACAATATGGCAGTATCATCTGCAAAGGTGACAATTAAGGTAGTGTCTGTAGTGGGAACATCTTCGGTATACAGGAGGTACAAAAAGGGTCCAAGGACACTGCCTTGTGGAACTCCAGAGTTAAGGGAGTGGTAGGATGATGGTGAGTTGTCAACTTGAACCTGGAAGTGTCGTTCATTTAAGTAGGATTTTAAGAGGAGATAAATTTGATGAGGTAACCTTCTTTTATTTTATATAGTAGTCCTGTGTGCCATACCTTGTCAAAGCCTGCTGCACATCTAAAAACACTGACGCACACATATTCTTCCTTCCAGATTTTCTTTGATGTAGTTAACTATCCTATGGCATTGTAGAATGGTTGAATGCCCCTCACGGAAGCCAAACTGATGGGACGGTATTAGTTCATCTGGTTGTGTTATTTCCTTGATTCTGTATAGCAGTAATCTTTCAAATAATTTTGATAATAGTGGCAACAGACTTATCGGCCGATATGAAGTGGTTTCATGTGGAGGTTTTCCAGGTTTAGCAATCATAATTATTTTAGCGTATTTCCACTGAGTAGGGAAGTGAGAAATGGCAAGCATGCGATTAAAAATCGTTGAGATGAGTGCTACTGCTTTTTCGGAAGGTGTTTTAGTACTTCCCCTACTACAAAGTCGTAGCCCGGGGCTTTATACGAGCTGGTTAATTTAATTTTCCTATATACTTCTGCTGGTGAAAAGGGACTCACGGGTAGGGATAATCAGCCAGGCGTGCATAAATATTCTTTTATTCCTGTATCAAAGTTTTGGTCATTAGATGTCAGTGGTGTGAAGACTTGGGCAAGGTATACTCCGAAGGTGTGTGCTTTTTCTTCGTTTTATCTAGCCCAGCTATGGTCAGGTTTTCTTAGTGGTGGAACTAGAGTAGTAGGTCTCTTGAGTCTTTTTGTAGCTTTCCAGATAGAATAATCTACTGGAGATAGGCTAGAGATGTAATGCCCGAATGTTGTATTTATGTTTTCAAGTAGAGCTTCGTGAAGACGGTGGGTTAAATTATTTAAGATGGTCTTGTCTCGAGGGTTTGCCATTTTCCACGAGCTCTGCGTATTTCTATGACGAGCTGCCTGATATGTAGGGGTATGTTATATGTTACTGAATCGTTTTTGTGTTCAGTCGGTGTGGCTTCCCAGGATGCCTTTTGGATTAGGATTGTAAGGTACTCTACGGTTTCATCAATTTCGTTTGGAGTATGCATTTTGTGGGCTAAGCTATATTAAGTTCATGTGGTGTTGGAATTGCTCCCAATCAGTCTTAGCTGTACACAGTTTTGGTATTGGGGTTTTATAAATAACATTTGTACTAAAAGTAATTATTATTGCACTGTGGTCTGAAAATAAATCAAAGTTGCTTTCAATTTTGCTGTACACATCAGGAATATCTCTAGTAACTGGGAAGTCAAGCAGGTCGGGAATTTTATTTAGATCTGACGGCCAATAGGTCGGTTCGCCGGTAGATATATATTTTAGATTATGTTGCTGTATGGTTTTAAAGAGTGCTCGTCTTTTGGGTGTAATCAATCTGGATCCCCAGGTAGTGTGTTTGGCATTCCAGTCACCTGCTACAAGGAAGCGGAGTCCTATTGGTAATAGAAATTCTTGATATTCTTCAATTGAAATGGTGTGCCTAGGGGGACAGTAGATGGCTCAGACAATTAATGGCCAGGGGAATAAATTTATTTTTATCAAAGCGCTTTGGATTTTGTTAGTTGTATAGGGTGGTAGCGGGTAGTGGTCTATTGCTGAACCTGCGTGGGCAGTTCCGTCCGGGTGATTTCCGTAATATATAGAGTAATATGGAATTTTCAACGAACTTAAAAAGTTCGTTACTGAATTCTATATGTCTGTCGGTCTGTCTGTCTGTCTGTCTGTCTGTCTGTCTGTCGCTGTCACAAAATTATGGATTTTTTAAAATTTTAAAATGGATTCTTATAGGAAATTTTACGCTGATTTCAAAATCGAAATCAAAAGTTTCTATCTCGAATAATTTTGAGATATTCGACTTCAATTTCGGGAAAATTTCGATATTGCGATTTTATGAGTAATTCTTAAAGAAAATTTTACGCTGATTTCAATAATTAAATCGAAAAAACTCTATGTCAAATAGTTTTCGAGATATTCAACTTCGAATTTCGGGAAAATTTTCGACATTACGATTTTAAATGTGATTCTTATAGGAAATTTTACGCAGAATTCGAAAATGAAGAAAAAATTCTATGTCGAATAATTTTCCAGATATTCGATTTCGAATTTTCCCGAAATTCAAAATCGAAATCGAAATGTTTTTTTAAGTTCGTTCTGGGATTGCTTACAGAGCAATCTCTTCGCCGGCCACATGTTTATAACTGTATTTAGTGTACAATGGCTCTCCGTTATCAGTAGAACGTCGATTTTATTGATAATTAAAAATAGAGTTACTTCATGAATATGATTTTTCAGACCGTTTGAATTCCATTCCGCTATTCTTATCGAAGTGGCCATTATTTGGTTACTTTATTAATGACTGCGGAAAGCATAGATAAAATCATGCTGTTCTGATTTAATAATTGAGTGAACATATTTTTGAATTCGTTTAAGAAGGTGTTTAATTTATCGGCTATCTCGTCATTATTGTCAGTTTTTCTTGCAGCTACTTGTGAATAATTTGGGTATCTCTGAGAGGGATTTTGTAAGATTTGCTGGCTAGTGGGTAAACTTATTATTGGGTTTATTTTATTTCGTGTTCTTATAATGGGTTGTTTAGATGTGGTTCGAGTTTTTAAGTCTCTATATCCCGTGCATCCTTTATAATTGGCGGGATGATTGCCGCAGCACAAAGCACATGTAGCAGGAGTATTCTTAGATTTGCTGCAGGTTTTGCTATCATGTTGTTGTCCACATTTTACGCAATAGTAGAGCTTGCTGCAGTATGTCTTGGAGTGGCCATAGGCTTGACATCGTGTACATTGTACTATATTGTTTTTAATGCGCGGTGCTTCTACTCTTATTTTTGAATTTTGTGAAAACTCGACTTTGTAGATTTCTTTGTTATTTGGTTTTGGTTCGAGGTCGATGAAAAACATTGGCAACGGTTGTTTAGTTGCTCTATGCCTGATATTCATGATGTTCCTTACCGAGTGACCTAATTCTTGAAGCTCAATCTTTATGTCTTGGGTATTAATTGAATGATGAAGGTCTCGTATGACCACCCGGTAAGCGCGTTCTTCTTTGATTTGATAGGTGTGGTGGACTATGTTTTCTTCTTGTAAATGTGATATTAGTTTTCTGTATGCGTCGATAGTATTGGTATTTATCTTAACTGTGTTGTCTGATCACGCTTTAGAGTAGAATCTTTCTTCTTCAATGACTTTGTTTAGGTTATCAGTCATGGCTTTAAAGTCTGTAACACCGTAAATATATACTGGTGGGGGGTTGTGGTTCGGTAGTTGAGATTTTGTTTGGGTTTCACTATTATCATTTGGGTTGTTATTTTCTTCATGTTCATTGAATACTTGAAATCTGTTTGCCATGTTTATTGTGGGAGCGTTTTCGATAGTTTGTGTTAGTCGCATTCGTTTTCTCTTCTTAGTAATAGTTTGCCATGAGTGTTTTTTATTATTGTCCTATTGGTTTGTTATCATTGTTTCGTCATCGTCGGTTTCGCTATTGTGGCTAGTTTGTGAATATTGTATGAATTGTGTTACTGGATAAGTGCTGTTAAAGTTAGTTGTGTTAGGAAAAGGAGATTGGTTTTGGTATTGCTGGTAAAGTTGAGGTACTTGGTTTTGATACATTTGAAATGATTGATGATTTGAATGTGTTTGACTTAGCTGACCTAGATAGATTGGCGGTGGTTGAAATTGGCTTTGCATTGTGGACATCGGTTGTAATTTATTCCAGTTGTTTGTATAATTGTTGGATGGACCGGGTATATTCCCGGTTGGAAACATTTCACTGCATGAATGTCTTTAATAAATAAACGATAATTTAATCGAATTTTTAAAAATTATTATAAAACTTATTAACACTATGCGTGAGCAGCTGTGATATCAGCTGTCTGCACTAGTCCGTAATCCGCCATAACTTAAACCACAAAAAAATCTCCAATGACATTCATTTATTGACAACGGTTTAAAAGCCATAACTTTTTACCAGAGATATACATAAGAAATTATTATTGAAATTTAGACACGGGGATTATAGTTGTTAAGCAGGATTTATATATAATATAGTTTGCTATTCTAAATAATCTAATAGTAAAAATAAAAAAATAAGGTAATCTCCCAAAAGTAATCCAATACCATAATTATAAATTTCTTTCAACAGGGGAACAAGCGTACAGGCTTAGCGACCCAAACAAACTGCCAGATCTGCTGATATAACAGATACTTGCGGCCAGGAAGAATACCATCATGACCTGTCTACTGATCGTACACAGTCGTTCTAATAATTAGCACTATAATCACAAGAAAAGGACCCTCTTTAAAACTATGCGCCAATAATACTCATTGAAAATATTTCAGAAGACATCTAGAACGAGATGTCAGTCATGGAATTAAGTTAAAAGATACCTATGACCTAAACGAAGCAGTTCAATATTAAATGCAAAGATTCAAGAAGCTGCTTGGCACGCTCCCCTAATTCAACAAATATTCAGTCTGCAACAAATAATATTCCTCGATATATACGAGACATCATCACCGCAAAACGCAGAGCGAGAAAACAATAGCAGAGAAGCAAAGACATACAGGATAAAAAATTCTACAACATTGCGCGATACACTAACAGAAGCCGCAACAAAACCTTTAGATAGTACATAACTAAACTTACACCTAACGACAACTCGATTTGGAAGGCGATAAAACGTTTAAAAGACCAGTTGTAATAATTTCTATTATCAAACAAACAGATGCTACTTAGATAAAATCAGATATGGAGATAGCACACACATTTGCCGATCACCTCACAAACGTCTTCAGTACACTATATCCCTAGGACAAAAATAGTGATAGAGAAATAGAAGCTTTCCTATACGTACCATGTCAACTGTCACCAAAAATTAAGCCATTCTAAACCCCTGAAGTCACTCTACAACTTCAATACACCAACAAACGGAAAGCTCCTGGATACGACCTCATAGTAGGCGAAATCACCATTATCATCATTAAGCCGTCCAATTCTTAGAATTATGGCTAACGTCAAGGCGTTTTCAATCCTATTATTGAGGTTCTTGGATCTTTTAAAGTTTGTTGTTGGTCCTGGCAATCTCAGTTATTTTCTTCCATTCCTTCCTATCCTGCATTTCGATCTCTAATATTGCATTTCCATTACTTTTATGTCTTCCCCGAGGGCGTCTTTCCATCTTTTCTTTGGGTGTCCACTGTGTAGTCTTCCCTATCATTTCCATTGGTTTCCTTCTCATGATGTGTCTAGCCCATCATAGTCGTTGCGTTTTATAAATCTGACAATATTTTCCCCTCCAAGTTCTTCTTCTTTTTCTTTATTTCTTCTTAATCTTATTTCTCCCTCTTGTGTTTTGTTAGGCCCTAGTATTATTCTCATTATCTTTTGTTCTATGATTTTCAGGTCTTCTTTTTCCTTTTTGGTTATTGCTATCGTTTTCAATGCATATATTATGGTGGGACGTATCAAGATTTTATATATCTTTATTTTTGTTGTTTTACTTAGTGCTTTGCTTTTTAGTAGGGTTTTATTTCTGCCGTAAGCCTGGTTTCCTTTCAACAATCTCTCTTTTACTTTATTCTCTCCAGTATGTCCCATTGTGACTCCCAAATAATTAAAGCTACCGACTCTCTCAAAAGTCTATTTTTGTGTTTTTAAATTTTTTTGCTTCTTTGTCTAGTTGTTGTACCGGTCTTCCAATATCTTCTTTTTTATTCCCTATAATTGCTATGTCGCTTACATAGGCTATTATTTGTATCTGGTTAAGGATAATATTTTTCTTATCTAGATTAGCTATTCGCATTATTTCTTCTAGTATTAAGCTAAGTTTTTGTAAGATTATGTAAGTGGGCTTTAGCAGAGCTATTGGTCTATAATTTTTGCAGTTTTCTTTTCCCCCTTTTTTGTATATAGGTGTTATTATAGTAGTGTTCCAGTTCTTTAGCATCTTGTTTTGTCTTCATATTTGCTTAATTAAGTGGCATATTCTTGCTTGTATTTGTTGACCTCTATATTTTAACAGTTCTCTCAATCTTATATTCTCCCGGTGCTTTGCCATTTTTTAGTTTTCTTATTTCTTCCTGTATTTCTTCATCTTCGGGAAGATCTTTTTTTCATGTTCCAGCTGCTGTTCTTCTCTTTGTGTTTCTACTTCTTCTGTATATAATAGTTTATGGTAGTACTGTTTTCATATGTTGCTTATCATTTGTGGGTCATTCTCAGTTTTGCCGTTTTTGTCTTTTAATCCTCTAGTTTTAGCTGTTTTATTGTTATGCTGGAGTCTAACTTTTTTATAAAAATTATTTAGGTAGAAGTTCCTGCCTCCCTGTCTTATCTTTTCTAATTTCTTGTATATCCAGTCATTCTTTTTCTTCTTGTATATTAAATTCGCTGCATTTCTTTTTATTTCGTAATCAGTCCTGCTTTGTTCATCTCTTATTCCAATCCATTTGGTTCTTGCTAAGTTTTGTTGATTTTGCCCTCTTCACGATCCTGATCAAAGCATTCCATATTTATTCGTAATGTTACTGGTTCGCTCAGTACTTTTCTCTGCAGTTTTTGTTATGTTATCTCCCAATTCTTTCCGTATTTCTTCTATATTCGTAGTATATTTTTGTGTATGTTCTATTTTATTATTGGTTTCTTTTAGTTTTTTTTTCAATTCATCTTTTTGTAGTTGTTCCCCGTCTCATTTTTTTTTGTCTTTATTAATCTTGTGTTGTTTCTGTAGATCTATCTCTCTTATTTTTGATACTACCAGGTAGTGGTCTGTTTCTGCTCCTCTGCAGGTTCTTGTGTCTATCATCTTTCTACTAATGTTTTTTGTAGTCAATTTGGTTTTTAATGTCTCCTGTCGAGTGTCTCCATGTAACTTTATGTTTTCTAGGGTGTTCGAATTTTATTGTTTGGAGGGTCATGTTCAGTGAATATGCTAATTTAATTAGTGTATGCCCGTTATCATTTGTTTCTTTGTGTATTATTCCTTTTCCATTTCCTGTCACTTCCTTAGGTATGGGTCTTTCCCTATTTGTGCGTTCGCCTCTCCCAGTATTATCACTTCGTCATTTTTGGGTAAGTCTTCGCAAACTTTGCTTAGTTTTTCATAGACATTGTCTTTCACAATATGTTCCGCGATCTCGGTTGGCGCATATATGTTTACTATCTAGACATAGTTGATGTTAAACTTCAATTGAAGTACTGCTGTTCTTCCATCTTCTTGTTGAAACTCTATTACGTTTTTTACTAGCTTCTTTCCTATGTAAAAACCAACGCCGTTACTCCCCCTTTTTTCCTCTCCACTGTACATACATGTATTCTATTCATTTTTTATCTCGCCTGCTCCTCTTCCCAGCTCGTTTATTGCGTGACCGTTATATCTATGTTATACTTGTCTAGTTCTCTCACTATTTCCTCTATTTTACCTGTCCTTAGCAATGTATTGATATTCCAAGTTGCGATTTGTATTTGGTTATTTATTTTTGTTTTGTCTTTTTTCTTCTAGTTCTTTTTGCTTTCTTCTTTCGTAATTGTATTTGTGTCCTTATCTATTTTATCTATTTCCAATTCATTATCCTTACTTATTTATATAATATTCCTAAAAAAGTTATAACCTTGATAACGACAATCTATAATAGCATACTAAGACTGTTATTTTTCTTTACTATGAAAACATGCCCAAATTATAATAATCCTTAAGCTTGGAAAACCTCCTACCCAACCGCAATCATACCTACCAATAAGCCTATCACCCCTACTTTTCAGTCTTCGAAAGACTGCTACTCAACCGAATTAAAACTATTCTAGATCTCGATCATTTGCTCCCTCCACACCAGTTTGGATTTAGGCAATCCCATTTCGCCATACACCAAACACATATAATAGTCAACCATATAATAAAAAGCTTAGAAACAAAGTATATATGTGCAGCAGTCTTCCTAGTCACAAAACATGCGTTCGATGAAGTCTTCTCCCCAGTGAATTGTATCTATTGCTCAAATCATATCTAATAAACAGAACATACCAAGTTAAAGTATGGTTTAGTGTCTGATCTGCAACAAATTTCATAATTTTAAAGGGAAGCGTATTAAGACCACTGCTATACCTGCTGTACACCGCGGATGCACCAACAGTAGACAACACAGTTCTTGCTACATTCGTAATGACACTGCTATCTTGTCAGTCGATCGCTCACCTGAAACGGCCATAAAACATCTTCAAACTCATCTAATTACGTTACAAGGCTGGTTACACAAATGGAAAATTATAATCAGCCCAGACAGATCTGGCAAGTAAACTTTACCGCAAGACGTACTAAATGCCCACAAACCAGAATCGGCAACGTACCCATCCTTCTTTACACAGAGGTAAAATAGCTCGGTATGCATTTAGACCAAAATCTTACTTGGATCTCATATATTAAAAACAAAAAAGTGCCTAGACCTTAAGATCAAACAAATGGCTTGGTTACTAGGAAAACATTCGTAACTTTTTTTTTGGCAAACAAAGCCATCCTAAAACTAACGTGGACATATGGAGTCTAGCTATGGGACTGCACGAAAGCGTCACACACAAAAATCCTTCAGCGCTTCCAGTCGAAGACACTCGGAATGCTAGCAGGCGTCCCGTGGTACGTTACCAACGAAACCCTCCACACTGACTTAGGAGTACCTTACGTAACAACTGAAATCAAGAAGCCTACTACATACAATAACAACTTGTTTTCCAAAATTTGTCAAGGATTCATACCTTCGACCGATTTAAGAACGACGAAGGTAGTGAGATTGCAGTTAGCCGTTGTAACGCGCACTTCTGCCTATCCAAATTGGTAAATGCAGCTCCGCTATGGATACCGCGTATATTAAAATATATATTCATACATCGGTCGCGTTTAGAAATTCTTTACAAGCACACTATCATTTAGTAAACTTTTACCGCCGAGAATAATGTAAATTAACTATTTAAACTTTCCAAATAATTTAATAGCATAAGATAATTAGATGATTAAAATTACAAAACACTTGACCACAAGCATGAGTGCAACTCCTAGTTTTTGTGAATGATGACCTTCTTTGACCCACTCATTCCATGTTCGTGTCAAAATACTGCTGTAGCGACTAGTTCTTCGGCCAATTTTTTATAATAAACCACCCCCTTTATATAGACCAACAATACGTCTACTTTCAAATTCACTAATTTGTTGATAATATATCTTTTGTCAACATCGAGGCCTTCTTACACTGTGTAAGTTACGCGTGCTAAATTTGAGTGCCTTCGTACGTGATATTACTACTTCCCACAGGACTCATATTTAAGAAACAACCCAAACAAATATCGAACAGACATAAATATGTAGTACTTAAACATTAATCATTTTCCGATTATAATATGCCTAATTTAACATAAAGTCTTAATGTAATATAATTTATTCTAATATTGTTGCAATTTCAATAATCAGTAGTTTATAATACTGATATTTGTGTTATAAAAGCTATATTTTTTTAAACTGATTAGTACCAAACTGCTATATAAATGTACGATAAAATACTAAATTATTTAACCTATGCTATTTTTTCTTAATGAGTAAAACGCCTATAATAATCTTTGGGTAAAAGCTACATTAATTAAAAAGTAATGAAGAATATTGAAAAATATATAGCAACAGGGGGGTCTGGGGGGGGGCTGTTGAGCTGAGTCTCCAAACACGAAGCGGGAGGTTCTATCCTCCTTACAGTACGACCAAATTAAGGTCCGCACACCAACAAGCATGCACCCGGACAGACGTGCAAGTCGAGGCTGGGAAGCTCAGATACTTAACCATGCTCTTTATTTCACCAGGTCAGAGTACCGGAGGTGTTACGATTCCGCCCGCCAGTCCGACATTGGGCCGGTATAATTGACGGGCGGTGGGGGCAGGCCGAAGCCTTCCCCGCATAAGGGCATGCTCACACAAAGGTCAACAAGTCCCACCTGTTCCTAAAGCGGTGCCACCACCCCTAAGAGTCCAACACCAACGAGGGGGGACCGGGAAGCCGCCCCGGTTGGCTACCCCCCTTCCCTTAGTCCTCGTGTCAGTAAGGTTCCCCTTACCACGTTTGACGAGTACCCGTCGAGGTCACTCTCGTGATACCTCTACCCCTCTGTTACTAACTAGCGGCATCCGTTGCCCACAATTGTGGAATTGGGTAGCTCCACTAGCAGTTTTACGGGTATCACGCGCCACGGGGTGAGACGCACTACCCACTCGTGTCGGTAAAGTTTCCTTTACCACGTTGGACGAGCGACCATAGAGGTCACTTGCGTGAGCCTCTACTCTACATCTGTTGATACTTGTTGCGCCCGTTGCCCACACTATTGTGGGATAGGGTGACTCGAAGCACCTTTACGAGTCTACGTCGTAGAGTGAAACGCAGCCCCACTCGTGTCGGTAGAGTTTCCTCTACCCCGTTGGACGAGCAGCCATCGAGGTCGCTTGGGCGAACCTCTACCACATATCGCTACTGGTACCGGCGTCCTTTGCCCACAAGTATAGGATCGGATGGCCTGCATAAAAGTTTTAACGGGATAACGTCATGTGGTCTAACGTCTCCGTAGGCCTTGGGCCTAATCGATGTAGCAAATACTCCAGTCGATAGTACTCGTGTTGGCAGGATTTCTCCTGCCTCGTTTAACGAGTTTCCGGCGAGGTCACTTGCGTGAACCTCTACCCCACATCGTTACTACAGGCGGCATCTGTTACCCACGGATGTGGGATGGGGTAGCTCCACCCGTAGTTTTATAGGTAAACGGTTTGGGGTCTCCCGTTTACCCACACCAAATACTACTCACAGTGCAAATAAAAAAATTAATTCCTTAAATTATTAGCATCACAATATAAACAAAAAATATTACTAACTAAAGAAGTACTTTAGTACTACCCTAACCTAACGAGTCAGAATTTGACAAAGTTTTTGCCAAGGATTTTGGTGAAAGTAGCGATTACAAAATTTTTGAGGATTTGAGTGGAGGCAGCAAAAATAAAATTGTCTTTGAGCCTAAATATAATCCTGATACTTCTACCAACTTTTTATTGTAGTAAAATTACATCAACAATCAGAATAATAATAACAAAATATATTACAAGCTAATTGTAAGTGGATAAATGTGGAGAGGTTGGCATTTGATGACGTAAACGAAGGTGGGGTTGTTACGTTAATTCATGAAATTGTATAGCCATCTTCATTGAAGACTTCTGAGCTCTGGTTGTTGGATTAACGATAGAACCATATTGCTGGTGTATTCGAGAAGTCGACCTTTATACTTCATGACTCGGCCTGTCATTAGGGCTCGTACGAAGAATATCTAAATGTATCGTAGAGTTAAACATGTACAAATAATTTTTAAAAAATTTGGAATTTGTACTGAAATTTATAGAAGATATATGTGTTAGAATGAGCAAACATACAAACATACCGACCTGGAAATCACTACATAATTTTAATTTTTAGATCTTTCTCTTTTTCTTTTTTGAGAAACGTTGACCATGTATAGTTTGAAATATTTAACTGAGTCAACTTGGGCTATTTTAACATTGTTAATAGCTTGTTTCGGCCAAAAGTGGACTTTATCGTAATTTTAAAATTTTTAAACAAAGGAATTTCAATCAAAGATACAAAGCTGGGAAGAGGACGCCCTGCTGTAAAAATGGGTTCTCCTGGGAAATCAAGGAAAAGGAAAAAAGGGTGCGGGTGAAAAAGGACAAGTTACCCCAACCCTCGCTGCGGGGCCGATCGGAAGCGTCCTTTCTGATGTGGGTCCTTCAGCTGATTGTGTCCGAGGTTTGCGACTAGGTTTTTCTTGGTTCCTCGCCGGGTTGGATACAAGGAAACCGAACCGAGTCTTCCACCGACTAACTTTCAACTCCCGAAATACAATTGGCCAACAAAACGACCTCCGGGAAAGGAAAAATCTGGTCGGCAAAATATCGAAACTCGCAATAAAATCAGCCTTCAACAAACGGCCACCATCTTGCCACCAAACAAAAAACGTCGGCAAATTCTCTGTCAAAACCGCCTCGGACACGGAAAATTTAAAACCGGTCACGTGTATTCTAAACCATCACAACTAAAATTCAAAAACGAAGCGAGCGGAAAAGAAGAGGCAGCGGCCGAAGCCGTTCTGCTTTATGTATCGACGCACTGCGCAAGTCAAAACTAAAGCGCGTATATAGAGGGAGCCAAAAGAGTGCCGGCCCTAATTTAAAATCCAAATAAAAGTAATTGGAGATTGGCGCGAACAAACAGTTGTATAGTAATGATGGAGTATGATAAAGATCATATGGGTACACTTAGCTTCATTCATTTTTATTTTTCAGTTTGTAACCACATTTCTATTCTGCTGAAACTTTCTTGCAGAAGATCCGTAGTATTTTGGGAATTATCATCACAGACAAGGACAGTTGTATTGTCGACGAATATTTCATTTATTATAGCCGGTGTTTGTGGAAGGTTAGCAATGAAAAAGATCCAATAGCGGCCCTAAAATGCTTCCCGTAAGCTACACCAAACGTGAATGAACAAAGTTGTAAGTAATAAATTCTAATTTTGTTTGATAATAGCAGTTTGACGGTACGACTGAAATAAGAGATAATAATGATGTGGAAGAGTACTTTTTATTTTAAAAACGAGTTCCTGGTACTATACTTTATCAAATGCTTGTTAGATGTCGAGAAAAACCGCAGAACAGTATTTCTAGCTTCTTAAAGACTTTTGAATGAAGATGGTTATCCCATCGCATTCTGAAACCAAATAGACGTTACGGGATGTACTCGTCTAACAAATATTTCTTTACCCGATTCGTTCAAATGAAGAAGGTCGAACCTAATTATCAGAACTCTCAGTTGTTTATGGCGAAGACTATTTAAGTTTCACAGCGCAAATCCCAAATATGCTTTTTATTGCTACCATAAATATATGCCAGTTTATTGTCAAACTATTGAGGCGCTTGGCTACAAAACCAGACTATCCTAGAAAAATAGTTCTGTAAGGGGTAATAATGCGATTGTTTACCCGTTCAGATATAATGCGTGACGACCATGTTAAATAGTGTGCTCTCTAGTTGGTTTATTCTACTTTCTCGACAGACTCTAGGAGTGCTATTACATAAATTATAATAGAAGTATAAACATTAAGCCTAATAAATTGTATAAAATGAACAATGTGGAATATTAAAAAAAAATTAACAACAAAGACTACACTACCATACGGGAACAGAGAATATAAATATATTTAACTACTTTGAAAGAAACTATAATGCAACTAACGCCAATGCTACAATATTGACGCTATGGGGATCAAAGAAAGTGACGGTCTAGAGTTTATAAGCAATAGCAAGATTTCTGTCATTTTTCCTGATGCCAATCTTTAAATTCTTGTCCTTGGCTAGCTGAAACAGTAAATATTTCAGCATTATAGTATCACACCTTTAGAGTGGTACACTACTTCGCATGGTATGGTCGTAAAAGTTTTTTAAAGCTGAAAGTGGCAATGCAAGAAATGTATTATAAATTAAAATCGTCCTCCCTCTGTATTATAAACTGAAAAATAATCTTTGTGACGATGATGGAACTTAAAATAATGTGCAACATTCGCAAGCTCGTTATTATTCAATACAATTATGTACAAAACTAGTGAGTACTAAACTTTATACTTATTTGGTTAAATAATTTTTTTATGGTACAACTACCCTTATACATGTTAGGTGAACCTTTTGAAGTTTGATATTAAATATTTTTACTTGAATTTACAAAATTTAAATTGCAAACTAATATTTAACAAACAATTAGTAGTAGGTCCGTTAAATACAGGGTCCATCCCAAAAGAAATGAGCCTTTTAAAAAAAAAAATAGTTTTATTGAGCAGATCGCTACAACACCTCAAAATTCTTCAAAATAGGATCCTCCTGCATCAATGCACTTTTGGAGACGGGTCTTCCAAGTCCGGAAGGCTTCCTGGTAGGCCTCCTTAGGGATGTCCTTGAGGGCTGCTGTGACATTCTCTTGGATGTCCTCAACCGAGTCCCAGTGCTTGCCCTTTAGCACTCTTTTCAACCGCGGAAACAAAAAGAAGTCCGGGGGAGACAAGTCCGGGCTGTAGGGAGGCTGGGGAACCACGCCGAGTTGAATCCGGGCCAGGTACTTGGTCACGATGAACGCGGTGTGGCTCCGCTCCGCTTACTTGTGACCTTTCTTTTGAGTCTTTTGAGGACTTCCAGGTAGAAGGCGGCATTCACTGTGCGTCCGGGTTGTACGAACTCGTAGTGCACAATCCCCCTGGCGTCGAAGAAGGCGACGAGCATTGTCTTGGTCCTGGATTTGCTCATCCGAGCTTTCTTCGGCCGGGGTGACGCGGTGGTGTGCCACTCAGCGCTCTGCCTTTTTGTCTCCGGATCGTACTGGAAACACCATGTTTCGTCTCCTGTTACCACTTTGTTTAAAAACTCCGGGTCATCTTCGCACATTTGCAAGAGTTCTTCACACCGAACCACCCGGAGCTGTTTTTGTTCGTCAGTCAACACCCGCGGCACAAGTTTGGCGCACACCTTCCGCATCGATAAATCCTCGGAAATGACTCGATGTACTGTCGATTTCGGAATGTTTAGGGCATCTGCTACTTGATAAACACTGAACCGACGATCGGCGTTCAAAAAATCGCGCACTCGCTGCACGTTCTCGTCGGTTCGGGAGGTTGACGGTCGTCCAGACCGAGGTTCGTCGGCCACCTCTTCCCGGCCCTCCTTAAATGCTTTGTGCCACTTTTTAACTTGCGAGTACGATAAACAATCATCCTTGAAGGCCTCCTGAAGCATTCCAAACGTTTCGGTAGCATTCTTGCCGAGTTTGAAGCAGAATTTAATTGCGTAGCGTTGATCGATTTTTGAATCCATCGCGCCGTGTCGAAAATTGAAAATAGACATTCACGGAAACACCCGTCCTGCCGCTCCGAGAGCTCAGAGCCGACTTGCACCGACCGCGTATGGAAGCTAAGACCCCCCACTACCTGCCCCAAGCGTCAGAGCACGCCGGAATGTACACTCGCGTCCGAAAAAAAATAAGGCTCATTTCTTTTGGGATGGACCTTGTAAGGCAATCGTAAACATTAAAATGTTTTTGTTACTTAACTTTAGCAGCAATTACTTAACTTCAGCAGCAACGAGCATTGAGTAATGTCTTTAAACGTTGATAGACCATATCATTATAATCATAACTAGTAATGTTTTCTAAATTTTAAGTAAGGGGTGACTTGCGTTTCATACTCTTGATTTAGAGGAAGATAAATTTATTTATTTTTTAAAAAACTATCGCTTTCTACTTCATACATGAGATAATTGTTCTCAATTGTTTTTGTCGTTTAGATTTTTTATGTTTTCTGGGATGATCCGCCTCTTGCACTTATCTTTTATTGTTCTCGTTGCTTTATTTTATTTATTATAAGGTATCGTCTGAAAAATTCGAAATAAGCCAACACAAACTCAACCAACAAAATTATAAATTTTTAATGCCATGCTTTAGCATTATTAAACATCCTTAAAACCCAACTTATAGATACATACCTTAGTATTAGAGAAAACTGTTACTCGTTATTTAATCCTGTTGCTGTTACATCTATTGCATTTTCTTTAATTGGTCCAAATAAACTGGATTCATATTTCTTCCAACTTAAATCCCTACAATTTCCTGTATAAGACAAAAAACGGCTACAAATATAATTAAGTCTATGTAAAACTACGAGTTACGACTTTCTCCATAAATACGCTTATAGCACAAAACGAATTTTCACGTTAAAAAATATATAAAAAATAGCAAAAAATACTTCTATAGTAAAAATTTAAGTTTGAGGATAATGCCAAGACCCTCACTATATTATCTCTGCAATTGCATGCAAGTAAAACTTAAATTTCTCTAAAAACAATTAAACAAACTATGAAAAGAAGCAAATAGTTCCTTAACCCCTTCATCTTAATATGTAATTTTGTCTTTTATAAATAAAGTTGTGTTTTAATTTACATTTATTAGAAACAATGAGGCATATATGATGTTTAGTGGTGCTGATAACCACCATTTGTAAAAAATAATAATATTAATTAAAAAGATAATATACAAACTAGTAGAAAGCTGTGTAATAACGTATAACAATTTTTACACAACGGCCAATTGCATTTCTTACAAATCGTTTTAGTTCTGTTGTCGCGGAAACTTCTATAGGTAAATGCAAAAAGAAACTTAAAGTTTTTCTTTTCTTAGACGATGCGTTTCTTTTTGCCTGGGCAAATTAGTATGTTTTACGTCTTCTTCCACCATTTGTTCGGGAAGATCAACAATAAATGGCACGTACGACACTTTTGCTTTTTACATCACAGATCGTTCCACAATATTTATGTATTCGCTGCAGACATACTGAGACAACTGTGAAAGACTTTTTTCACCACTATGGTGCAAATTGTTGAACTGGTCTCTCCCATTAGCCCTACGCTTCTTTTGCCGCTAAAATGAATCGACTTTGAGCAGTCGATTGACTCCTCTTGCTCATTGCTAAGACTTCTTTGGTATGATCTTGTTTCTCCTCTTTTAAGAATATCTTTTACAGTATGTATGTATATATTTCTACGATTAGCTCTATAAGCACCTTATACAGCGTAGTCTTTGAACTTGGTTATTGATTTCTCTATATTTTGAAAGAGACTATTTTCACTGAAGATACTAAAGGTATACTTCAAATTGGATACTAATTCCTTGACGTGATATATATTTGGCGCATTCGGCGGCATTTCCAAAGGAGCAAAATAAAGCCTAGAAATGATGAAGGTGCATATTTCAGCAGTTCTCTTTCCTTTGGCGCCAATAACATTTTAAACTTAAATTATTATGTGACTTTTTGTATTTTGCTTCTATTCTTCAATTTTTCTGATAGATTATTTAATTTATTCAGAAAATGGGGACGATGATTAGTGCCATACTAAGATTATGAAAATATTTTATGAAAAATTTCTGTAGGAATTGCTGGCTATATATAACCTACAATCACATTCCTCTCGGAAGATATTGTTTTTGCAAGTCCAAATATGTAATTAGAAATTTTTAAGATTGTTTCTTTGGTCAAATCAGTTTCTAATTCGTCATTAGTTGATGTGTGATTGTCTGAAGAGACATTAGAAAAAATAGGTACGTGTTCCGCTTAATAGCCGAGCTCATTTCGATTCAGCTTTCTTCTCTTCATTTTTAAGCTGGAACAAAAGTGCTTTATAAGTTAAAACTACCGGCAAATAAAATTTATTGTTTGCTTATGTGTTTGCCAAAACAGTTTAGAACTATTTGTTTCAAAATTTCCATTTCTTTCTTCCTAAACAGTTTTCTTATTCAATGAAATATTTGAGAAGGCTTTTGCGGCCAATATTTGGATGCATTTTATTGTTTGTGCTTAAGCTATTATTCCAGCTAGAGAAGACATTTGAAAGCATCTTTTATAACTAAGCTGCTATTTTGTGCGCTTTGGCTTTTTCACACGTGTAGGAAACAACTGCTAACCTTAATCGTCACACCACAAGTAACATCTTGTAGTTTAGGCCTTTTCCTGAATTGCTGTCCGTTTTCCACCCCCAAAGAACGGCAATCGAAAATTAGGCAAATATAATCCGCTATCCATATGCAAATTAAATTCTCAATAATTACATAATGCAATTCGAATTTACACCATTAACGTGTCACCGTTAAAACCGACGGTGCTGTTAAGATGTGTTGAAGCCACGTCTATCGGACGGAGAAATGGCAAAGAAACACTATTGCAGTTTTTAAATACTTAAATCCAATATATTTTAATTACCAAAATTGGAATCGAATACTAAGATCGTTTTGAGATCAAATAATGGAAATTTACAACGTACTGTATAAAAAGGGCAATTTAAAAACGTTGGCTAGTTATCCACCACTAATATACCTACCTCATTTTTTGAATAAAAAGTTAAAACATCTGGAAGAGAACTAAAAAAGAGCAACAAAACCCAATAGAGGCGTAAACAAACCACACTCTAAATCGATTACGGTAGATAAGCTTTCCCACCATACTATCAGTAGAAGTACGAGGCAAATAAGGGAAATTCTAAACTAACACTAGCGAAAACCATTTGCAGTACTGCAATGGCACAAGAAACCCATAAATTACAGCAGGAGTGTATTGCATACCATGGTTATGCGAGCAAGTTTACATGGGGTATAAGAATTTGACAATTACAATTAGAATACAAAGAAAGCACAAACAACATCTAGGTTGTAACCAACCCAAAAAATCAGTCATTGCTAAAAATTCTGACCACGAGGCCGACTCTGGAGAGGTGCAAGCTTTATTAAATTGCAGAAGTCTGAGATTATACAGAGCGGTGGTGAACATTCCAAAAATTTGAAAATCAATTGAATTGAGGCGAAGGATTCTACTTACCGGGATCTTGATTCACCATGTAAGGGGTAGAAGACAATCCCATGGGCAATATAAAAGCCTGGATAACTGGGGTCGTTAGCAGCGGACCCTGGCCGGTGCCCCATAATCATCCCTATCGTAGACATACACGTAAAAAAGTTAAAGTATACGAGACATGGCTGAATTTTAGAGAATTTTTCGTCGCAACTGGTGGTGAAACTTTAAGAATTCCCATGCTCTGAACACGGCCTAATATTATAAGAACCGACAACACAAAATATTATTTAATTGTATTTAAAGTATTTTTTATTTTAAATTATTTAGTTTTTTGGTTTGCTCTTTTTCTATATTTTTACAAGAAATAACATTTACTATTGATTATCCTTTTATATATATATCTTCACATTTTGTTAGCTAATGCAACTTTTACATTTGTATTGTGGTTTGCTTTGTTACTATTCCCCTAACGTAATTCTTGTTTTAATTTTTAATTTAATTTTTTAATATAAACTTCAAATAAGCTGTTGGTCTCTTTGCAATAGGATTATGAAATTTCAAATCTACATTCTCTTGATAGCACTTGTATGTATTTATTACCTTAATATTATTACATGAACAGTGTTGTCTGTGATGTATTTCACTTATGATTTTATTTAAAATTAAATTAGTGAATTTGCTAAATTTTGTGTCTTTCCTAGTTTAGTAGCCTCATAGAAAAGAATAGGAGATTAAAGTATGGAGAAACCACAAACCATTCTTTGCAGGAGATAAAATTGGACAACTTGCCTGCATTCCACTATTGAACATGCTTTGATAGATGCGAAGGTGCTAATAGCAGCAATTTTCTTTCCCATACAATCATGAATTTTAAAACAAAAAATGATTCTTCAAAATATGGTCGTTATAGTAGTTTGTGTAGTCATATTCTTTAAACAATACGAAAAAAGAATTCTTTCAGTCCTACTGAACCTCAAACCAAAATTTCTGCGAATTCATTGCACCTATTTTTGTGATATGTTAAGCTATTTAACAACAACACGTCCAGATTTGACTGAATTTTGGTGTATTCTTTCCTTTAAATGTTGTGTGTGTCATTAATTTGGTTTTGTGTAATTCTCTATAGTTTGAAATACAAACTCTCTGTTGATATTTAACGATTCCAACTGTTTCAGAATGGTACTGAACAATAATTATTATAAACTCCCTCCGTACGCTCTTGATTTAAGAACAGAACTATGAAGGTCTCATAACAGACAAATACATTACACAACAAATTATTATTATAAACAAGAAGCTGGACCACTCTACAATGATCTCACGGCATATGTTTGTTTGCAGAACTATTTTAAAACTCTTTTCTTTTTCTTTCTTTAGCCTTCTTCAATCCATTTGCGGATGTAGGCCTCCCCTAGTTCCTTCCATCGTGTCCTATCTTGTGCAATTTTTTTCCATGCAAGACCGGCGTGTAGTTTTACATCATCTATCCATCGCATCTGTGGTCTACCCCTTGTTCTTTTGCCTAGCCAGGGTCGCCGGTCCTGGATTCGTGCGTTCCACCTGTTGTCTGTTTGGCGGGCATTGTGTCCTACAAATTGCCACTTCAGGCTAGCTATTCTTTTTCCCACATCTGTGACTTTTGTCTTCTCCGTTATCCAAGTGTTTCGTTTTCTGTCTTTTAGGGTTATTTGTAACATTTGGCGCTCCATGGCTCTTTGGGTCTTCATAAGTTTGTCTACATTTCTCTTTGTCAAAGTCCAGGTCTGGGCCCCGTAAGTAATGACGGGCAGTATACAGCTGTCAAACACTTTTGTTCTCAGGTATTGAGGTATCTTTCGGTTTTTTAATATGTAACTTAATCTGCCAAAGGCAGCCCATCCTAGTATGCCCTAAGTATGTGTATTCTTCTATTTGTTCTATAGTGTTTTGTTCTAGTTCGATATTCACTTCCTCTTCGGAATTTGTCATGATTTTTGTTTTTTCGGTGTTTATCTTTAAACCCACTTTTTTAGAAGCTTCATTTAGTTCTTGGAGCATTGAGTTTAGTTGGTCTCCATTTGTTGCAAATATTATGACGTCGCTTGCGTATTTTAGATTATTTAAAAATTTGCCGTTTATATTGATGCCTTTTCCCTCCCAGTTTAGGCATTTGAAGACATCCTCAAGTGCTAATATAAATAGCTTAGGTGATAATGGGTCTCCTTGACGGACTCCTCTCTGTATTGGGATTGGATCGGTTTCTTCTGACCAGTTGACTGTTATTGTAGTATTCTTATATATATCTTGGATTATTGTCATATATCTGTGGTCTATCCTGCTGTTCTATAGACTCTTCTGTACTGCCCAGGTTTCGATGCTATCGAACGCTTTTTCATAATCTATTAGTGCTATGTATAATGGGAGATGATATTCATTTGCTTTCTCTATTAGTATCTTGAGGGTTAATAGACGGTCCGTTGTACTAAACCCTTTGCGGAAGCCAGCCTGTTCTTCGGATAAATACATTTCTATTTTGTTATTTAATCTTTTCATTATGATTCTTGAGAAAAGCTTATATACTTGTTATAGTAGTGTTATGGGTCTGTAATTTTTTAAATCTTGTTTGTCTCCATTTTTATATAGTAAAATCGTTATGGCCTCTTTCCATTCACTCACTATTCTTCCAGTTTCCAAACATTTATTGAACAGTGTCTTCAACGCTGTTATTATTTCCTCTTCTCCTTCATTTAATAATTCTTTTGTCAGATTGTCTTTTCCTGGCGCTTTTTGATTTTTCATTTCTCTCATCGCACTAATTATTTCCTCTTCTTCTATTTCTGGCATAGCTTCCGAGTTTATATTTGTTATTTTCTTTTTTAGCTTTTCTTTTATTTCTGTGGGAGCTTTTCTTTGGGACTTGTGCAACTCCTCATAGAATTCTTTTACTGTAGAGTTTATCTTGTCTTTCTCTCTTACTTCTCTTCCATCTTTATCTTTTATTACTATTATCTTGTTTTTGCCTATTTTAGGTCTCAATGCTTTCATATTTTGATTCTTTTCTATAACTTGTTGAATTATAACGTCTTGTTTTTAATTTCATTTTGTCTTATTGTTTTCCTTATTAATTTATTTAGCTCAACAAATTCTACAGTATTTTGTTTGTTCTCCTGTGTTAGCTTCCTTCTGCTTTTCAGCATCTCTTTTATTGTAGATGATAGTGTTTCATTTTCTTGTTCTGTTTTGAGGTTATTTTTGTATTGAGTCTGTAATTGCTTCTTTTATTGATTCGCTAATTTCGTCTACATCCATGTTTGTATATTTTTATCTTTTAGGTGTCTTTTTATTCCTTCTCGGTATTTGTCAGAGTTTTCTTTTAGTGTTTCGCTGTTGATTTTGTTTGTATTGATCTTTAGTCTTTTACTCTCTCCAATTTCTTATTTATATATAATTTGGCCCTGACTAGTCTATGATCGCTGCCAATGGTGCAGTTGTTCAGCACGCAGATATCTTTAATGGTTTCTTTGTTTCTTGTTAGAACGTAATCAATTTCGTTTTTGTTGTCCCCGTTTGGACTGATCCATGTCCATTTGTTTTGTGGTTTTTTCTTGAAGAAAGAATTCATTGCAAATAAGTTCTCTTGTTCTAGGAAGTTGTATAGCATCTCACCTCTTTCATTTCTTTTCTCATATCCGAAATTTCCCATTCTTTGCTCTTATTTGTCTTTTCTTTTTCCCAACTTTCCATTGAAGTCTCCTATAATGATTTTGTATTCTGTTAAATTGTCCCTCAGTGCTTTGGAGATATCTTCGAAGCAACTTTCTACTTCTTCGTCTTCATAAGATTGAGTTGGTGCATATACCTGGACTATTTGCAGAGAAATTTTGTTATTTAGTTCTATTACGAGATATGCAACCCTGTTTGATATTGCCTTGTACATTTTTATTCTTTCTGCGCTGTTCTTGGATACGATGAAGCCTACACCCCTTGTTCCGTTATTTTCGCAGTCTGAGTGATATAGCACGTTGCCTGAGTTCAATCTTATTGATTTCTCTTCTTTTTGTCTAACTTCTGCCAAGCCGACTATGTTCCATTTTATTTTTGATAGTTCCTCTTCCAGTTCAAGTATTTTAGCGTTAGATTTCAAAGTTCTTACATTATATGTTCCTATGTACAGTGCTGTATGTCTTGTCTTGTTTTTGATTTTTTGTAGATGGTTCTTTATCGAATTTTTGCCCTCCCCAGAATCCAAGGGGCTGACTACCGAGGTAGTGTGGGATTCTGAACTTTCTGTTCTACCCACCTGGGGTAATGAATCCGTTTTATTTAAATTCGACATTTGGGAGTTTAGAGGGGGGGGGGTGGCCATTTCCTATTGTTTGGACGTAATAATGTATCAACTCGACGCCAACGCAAAGGTCGTTCAGAGGACTCGAGTAAGTGCCGAGCCAAGCAAGTCAATTCGCCGCTGTTCACAGCATTTTAATATAAGAGCTGCATTACAAATGTATAAAATTCAATTTACACAAAGCTTATAGAAAAAGACTACCAAATATCTGTGAACTGGGTTTTAGAGAACATAGCAGTTGATGCTGATCTTTTCAAAAAATTTAAGAGAGTGATGATCATTTTCCTCTAAATGGTTTTGTAAAAATTTATGAGCTATTCAACCAATGCATTCACAAAAATGTACCGATGGGTATGTATTGGGAGCTGGAGGAACCATTGCATCAGATGCCTTTTTGAGGACGAAGCTGGCAATCGCGTACTCTGTTGGAAGATGCCAACCAAATTTTGGTCCAATAAAACCAACGTGTGCCTATGTCATGTAAAATTTTACTTTACGTCGAATCAAATTTTCTGATCCTGATTTCTCACAGAGGGATGAAACTGATTGGCTACCACGACTTTCTTTCAGAGCTGTTAGATAAAAAGAGTCTGTTCCAACAAACCTGCTACGATTCCAGGGAAAAGTTTAATTAAGATGTCGGTACTGTCGCACATTATGAGTCTGATTTTCATTCGATATCTTGCGTTTGGTTGAAGGTGCAAGAAGACGTAGCCCATGTGCAGTCCGGAAGATTTCTAATATAGTTTGGTTGTTTTCAAATTGTTCTTAATGTCACACGGACTCGGAGCTTATGCAGAGTGCTCTAAATAACGTGCTAAATAGTGTATCAATAAAAAACTAATTGCAAATCCCCAAGAATATAGTTTTTTGAAAACAAAGCTGGCAAGGCTGATAATATTAATGATATAGGCTATCGAGAGATGCTAAACATTTTTTTTTATTGATACCAATAATTGCGGCTTCAACAAGACGGGGCCACGTGTCACACATCACACGATACACTCACTTTATTTTAACTAAATTTTGATCGTGTTAGTTGCAAAAGAGGGCAGTGGATTGTCCATCGTGGTCTTGGGATCTAACTCCATTAGACCTTTTCCATTCGGACTACTGAAGGTCAGGGTCTAGAGAACAAATATGCTACGAATTCAGGGCTAAAAGAGAACAAGAGACTGCTAAAACAGAGCCGAGTTTAGAAAGAAGCATTATGAAAAATTGCGCTAAAAAATGGTCAAGACAGTTGTTCCAGTATTTTGTGTTTTATTCAGAAGAGACTTTCTAAAGTTCAATTTAGATCACCATACTTTATGGTCCGTTAACTCACTTATCATAACTTTATCTGATAAAACAAATGCACTCACAATACAACTTAGTATCGCTTACATAGTCAGTTCAAAGAATGAGTTCATTATTTAAAAGTCAATTTGGTGATACTTCTTCTATTATGCGAACGTAAATGAACCGCCCTAAACGGACATCTAGAACCATATTGACCTTTGAGTGGCATGACCTTTTATCTACAAAAACCCATATTAATCAGGGCTATCAGGTGGAAGAGAGCAATTTCTGCATATAAAAATGTGACCATTTTCCAAAATTGCCCCAAAGCTAATAACAACGTCCAAAGGAGTCGTTGTCGCCTGGGAAAATCGGAGATGGATAGGTCCCTTCTTGGTAACTCGCTCTGATGGTCATTCTGCGACATAACCAACGCAACGTCAGCAATGCCTTAATTACAGGCACGTCCAGGTTAACGCCGCTTTTAATGGCCGCTACCACACCACGGCCTAACAAATTGCCGTCCGGCGACAAGATTTCCAAAATGAAGTTCCTGGAAGCCCAGCGTGGCCGTTAATGAATTAGCCAAATCGTGAACTTCCTCCTCTGTTCGCGCCATATTAGTATTTACGCTGGGTGCATGCACCGCGGTGAGAATGCCGGGATTTCTCACGGGCCGCCCGAAATATATGGCGGTCATTTTGTCATCGCGGCTCGCCGCTGCCGCGCGCCTTTGTCGACACAAAATATTAAAGTTAATAAACTGCGATAGCCGCGCGTGGCCACCTGTCTTCGGTTTTTAATATCCCAATTCGAAGAATCGGGAATACAGCTCCGATCCGCCGCCCGATAGCTTTTCTAATTTAGGTGGCAGAAGTGAGGTTGCGCGTCGTTGACCTCCCTGTATATGTGGAGTGTTGAGGCTTATCGGCATCGATGACGGTCGATAGGAAACGGCCGGCCGCCGTCAGGCGGCCTGACATACATAGCGCGATGAGTAAGCATCTGGTTATTGTTTAAACAAGCGGGCAAGCTCGGAACGGGTCCTATTACAGGCGACATCAAATGAAGGACTAAAAAAATCGTTAAAATCTGAAATTAAAACGACGACAGTTCTGGCGACGTTTTCGACATCCTAATTTACATTATGGCCGCTACTGTTTAACATTTTTATGTTTAAAAGGTAATTTAATATTGCAAGGAGCGGCCGAGGTTTTTCCTGCACGTCCCCGCTCGGCGAGGCCTGCTGCAGCTGCGGGCGAGAGCAGGACGGAGCTGCAGGCGCGCGCGGGAAACAGCGCGGCACCAACAGAACTTGTTGAATAATGTTTTACCATAATATATATTTTGACAGCGGGTACTGGTTTCTCGCCGAATAAATCACGGGGAACGAGTAAATTGTTCTAAGAAACTAAATATGAATGTTTCGTATAAAATTTTTGAGTCAAAGGTTATGATTAACTGCCGCCTGGCTCCCCGGCCATGGGAACGGGCGCGGGGCCGCGCGCGGCAAATAGTCCGCACCTGATAATTACCGCGGCATAATTGCGCAAAGGTAATCGTAAAAAATGTCGCATTGTTTCGGATTTATCGCCGACTTGAACCGCGGCCATTAGGTTTATTGCGTCTTTTCATTATGCCCGCCCGAAGCGCGATTTCGGCGCAGTAGTTGTCGCCGCTTATTGTTATGGCTGTCACACGCTCTAATGTACCACTTCTGGGCTTTGACTTTGAAATTCGGCAGCCTGCAACGACCTGCTAATTGCGGCTCGCTTCGGCACGCCATCTGGAAATTAAGACGTTGCGCGGCGGATCGAGCGGAACCGGAGGAAGGAAGAAATTCCCAGTTTTCATTTAACACTTCCTTTGCTCCGTAGGTCCACACCTGCCTTCATGAGCGCCGTTTTTGACGGAGATGATTGTTACGGTCAATTACCAAGTGAGGAAACTTACTGTTCTGCCATTATACCTTGCGGTATAGGCGCGTTGAGTCATTGTTCGCGTTTTGCTGTGTCCATTGCCTCATCTTTGATGTTACCATCCGGCATTATTCGCAAATCCTCCGCTTTCTCATCCATTTTATCTGTCATATTTTTTCTGCTGTAGTAACTCCCTTTTTTTATAATTTTCTTTACGCTCTGTATGTCGCAAGTGCTCACATTATTGCGTTATAAATTCTCACTTTAACATTTATACCCAAAACCTTAATTTGGTAGTTTAACCCACTTTATTAGAATTTCTTATCGTTCTTAGACCATTCTTAATGTTTATTTCATTTGTTTTGTAGCCCTTTATCGTTGCTGAATTAGGTTTAAAGCTTAAAGCAGATAGCTATCTTTGTAATTGTAAACAATCTTAGCAGTTTTCGTACCAATCGTCTTTTTAAACAATAAACAACATTTTTGAACAGTTATAAATGCAACATTTAGTCTTATCTAGAAGTATACATCATAATATATCATATAGCTATAATTGTAGCAAAGGGCGCTCATGAATAACTTTTCAATGGTCTGTTATAAGGTTTATCTCTATTTTTGCAATTATTTTCGCTTCTCTCTAGGTTAGTTTGATTTGTTGTACTTCTTCCTTCTAGAATTGTTTTTTACGTGTTGTTCGCTTTGGCTATTTTGTTATAATCCAAAGCTTGTCTCGTTATAATTTTTGTTGATTGTCTAAATGTGAATTATAACCATCCCCATTTATGCTGTTTGATTGTTTTTTCTAATTTTTCTTCTTCCATCATCTTCTTAAGTCTTCATTGCTAATTGTTTCAAGTCAAAAAATTCTACATATAATTCTAAGGCAACTGTTTATAAATCTTTCCACCTCTTTGCCCATGAAGGAACGTATTTTTACATTGCTACGAGATATCTGAAGCTTTGCTTTCCTACTACGAGGTGCGTTCAAGTTCTAAGTTTTCCAATTTTTTTTCTTAGCAATGAGAGTAAGTATAAGGATGCGGTTAATTTAAAAAAACGCGGAAAGTATTTTTGGATTTATAATATGGAAGACAACACCATACAACATACATAGGTCGAATTACCGTCATCGCAGTGAGTGTTGTTTTGTATACTTAACGATATTTAGTGTGCAAGAACCACATGTAATTGTTCGTTTTCTCCTCTTGCGTGGTAAAACGCTCCTGGAAATTCATCGCCAATTAAGTGAGACCTGCGGTGAATGCGTTATGGATGTGCATTCGTGTGCGAAAGTATAAAGAAAGCAAGACCATAAACCAAAGCAGCATCTGCCACGAATCATCTGGACCGAAACCACAATTGCGCGAGTGAAGCAAGTTGTTATGGAAGACTATCGATTAGGTATGCGTGATATCGCCTCTAAACTTGGCATTTTCGGAGTATCTGTGAAGCTTATTTTGTAGGATGACCTAAAAGTGCGTAAAGTTTCTTCAAGGTGAGTCCTACAAATACTGCTGACCGGCGAAAATAAGGCTCCGCAGGCGCCAATGTCTCAGGTCATATTAACAAGTGATGCCGCTATAAATTTCCGACTTTCTGTAGCCGCTCATTTTTGAAGTGAGCCGCCGTTACATCAGTGACTTTTCAGCGAGAAAAACACCCCCTAGAGAAATGTTCTCAGCAGCCATGAAATCATGGCGACGACGTTATAAAAATGTGTACGTCTAGATGATGATAAGTAACAAAAATTTTAACTTTCTTTTAACTTTTCAGAAAAAAATTGGAGACCTTAGAACTTGAACGCGCCTTGTAGTACATACTGACGTCCAAATTCTGTGCAATGATTCAAAAACATTTTGCCAAACGTCTGTTTATATTTCTTTGCACCACGTTGCACACTCACTGTATTACCTACATATATCGTAGTATTCTTCAACTTCTTCCTTAAACGTGTCCTTCTTTTGTTGTGTCTTGAGCTAGTAATTTAAACTTTTTTGTTTCTTTGTAAGCTTACTCTTTTTCATTGTTACATAATCTGGGTGTCTTTTCTTGCATATATTTTTTATTAGTAGTCAATAAGCAAATATTAGCAGAAAATTCTAAGTCTTCTAAATTATCGAACACGTTCTGGCTGATACCCGCTTTTCTACCCTCAGTCTTCTTTATTACTCAGTTTGTTATTATTAGAAATAATAGTAGAGAATGGATGTACTTTTGTCTCACTGCTCTTTCTAGTAAGCTGTCTTTCATGCTCTATACGTGCTGTAGAGTTATCATAAAATAATCTCAATGTTTCTATTGTTTGGTGTGCCATATTTTTTAGTATTATTTGCATTTCCGTTCTGTTTGTGAATTGAAGGCCTTTTAAAAGTCTTCAAAATTAACAAAGATCTTTTCAATCATTTCTGCTGCTTGCCCTCAAGGTACGTTGAATGTAAATCCTGCCTGATTTCCTCTTAGATTTTCATTGATACGTCTTTTAGGTTTTCTAATATAATAGCAGTCATTATTTTCCTATCTCTATAAAGTCAAGCTATTGGTTTCCCGTTCTCACATAGTCCTTTTTTGTATTTCCATTATTATGCCTTATATTCAACCGCTTAGAAGTTTTTCTTACATCCAGATTTTAAGAAATAATATATATAGTATCTATATTAAATAAATTGTGTGGGTTTTTATCAGTTCTGCTTGTATATCTTCTATTCCCAGTGTCTCGTTATTTTTCAAATATTTTATCGCGTATCATATTTTTTATTTGGATATTTATTTTTTGCAATACTCAGTGTTTTTCTGGGCTTACCATTTCTTTTATTTCTTCATATGGTCTTAAAGTCTATTTATACATTTTATAGAAATACTCCATCCACCGGTTTTCAATTTCCTCTTGGATAGGGGGCGTTTCGCATTTTAGTATTGCAGAAAGTATATTATTTGATTCTACCAATTTTTTATTGTACTATATAAATATTTTGAGTCATGTATTGCTACTGTTTCTTTCTGTAGTTTCTTTTCTTAATCTTAATATATTACGACTAGAAAATTTGCTTCAATTATCTTGTTTGTTTCTGTTGACATCCAGGATTTATCGTTTCTTCTGTTATAGCTTATCATTTCTATTGCTGTTTCAGATAATATATGTTTGTATGTTTCCCAAATCGTCTCGATATTATGTGTTGATATATCACCTATAGTATTGGCATTCTTTTTTAGCGATATTTTATTATGTTTCTGCCTTTTCTAGGGTTTTTAAATTCATTTATGATCAGTTCCTTTACCTTTATTTTAGTTTGCAATTAGCCCTTATAGTAACTTTAATTTTTTCTTGTAGTAGTGTATGATTGGTTACACAGTTTGCCTCTCTTATGCCTTTTACGTATTGTAAAAGTTTTTTTACAAGAATGTGATCAATTTGATTTTGGATTACTCTGATAGGTGCTGTCTAGGTTACTTTGTGGATATCTTTATGTTAAAAGAGGGTTCCTCTTAGCATAACTATTGATTTATTCGCTTTCTACTTTGCGTTAAAATCATTTATCAAAAGCTTTATGTCTAGTTTGTATTTTATTTGCAACTTTTATGAGAGAATATATTTTGCCATAGAACTATTTTTTATTCTTGTCCTCTTGCTAGTTCCTTTATTGCATATACATTTATAATAACAGTATTACTAAATTTTACTTTAAAACTTGCAATCTATCAATGCTTTTTCATTAATGCTGCACCTTCTTCGTTGTTTGTTCATTTTTATATTCAGAGTATAGTGTAGTAGCACCACATTAAAGTTGACTGTTCCATTTTGTTCCATCTCGATTTATTTATTTCTAATATGCTGATATTATACTGATATTATTTGATGTTTGATAAACCTTGTTTATTTCTGCCATTGTCTTAATAGTCCAATGTCATATGAATGTTTTATTTCCCGTATTTATTAATACTGTTATATTTTTTGTTTTGTTTATATACACTATTAAAATAATTAAACTTGCTAGATTTTCAAAATGACACTAGTGGCTTTATGGATAATGATTTAGATTAGTAGATTACCAGGCTGCTTTGTGTATCCTTACGATAAAGTTAAGATGCTGTCTTGTAATTACCTAAAAAAATGTAGGCACGCTTTAAAAAAAAATTTCAAGCTCTTTCAAATGTTCTCAGACACATTTCTCTTAAAAAACGTAAAGTTCAAAGAAGTTTAAGCTGCAGATCGAAAATATGATCCCTACAGGCAAGAATACATACGGTTATTAAATCCCTTCAAATCACAAATATAAGTTTCTAAGAAAATTCTAAAATTGATCCATATAGTTGTTACTAATAATATCAACCAACCAATCAGCAAAAACACCATCTCTTCTTTTTTAACAAAAATTGATTGGGTTTGCTATCATTCACAAGTGTTGCCTTCAAGAAGAAACAAATATATAACATATCTAAGCAAAACTCGACTAATATTATTTTAGTTTAGGCCACAGAACCTGTTCGGGCCCATCTATTCGACTGCCATCTCTTTTTCGGTGTATCTACGTTTCTTTTTCTACTAGGATGATATTTGTATGTCATCGTTCGGTGATCTTCTATCCTTTCGCAGTTTCCAGTCTTGTTTGTTAGCTCCAACCGTAGTAGGGATATATTGTACTTTTAAATGTCCTCTTATATAGTCGTTTCTGAACATGTCGGTTCTCATATATTGTTCACAATCCCTTCTCCGAAGCTTGACCGTGAAAACGGTCTTTTTGTTTTAAAACCCACATTTCGATACCACACAGCAAGCCAAGCATTTCCACAGTTTTTATGTCACGGTTTATATAGTATCCTACGTCAGATCCTAAACAGTTGAAGTAATTAATTTTTTCAAGGGTTGGTCATTTAGGAAAATTTTTGCCCGAAATGTTTCCTTTATTTCCGCAGAACGCCATAGTGTCGGACAATCAATCCCCGAGACCGAATTTTTCGCCGATCAAGTAAAGTTGAGGACAAGCTCTTCGAAGGTCATTTTTATTGTCTTGGATTATAGCTGCCGTCAGCGAAAAGTAGGCAGTTAATATATTTGTCCCCGATCAACCGGATACCTTTGGGGCTAGTTTCTTTGCCTTTACGAAAAGCGCCGCCTATATATATGTAAAAAAGTGCGAGCAAAATACTACAGCCTTATACACCTTTGTTAGTAAGGAGGGGTTTGCTGGTTGTAAGTCTATTACTACTTCTATGCCATTTACAAGGACTTAAGGCATTATATATGTTGTACTAGATAATCTTGCCCTTTTATAATGTTCCATATTATTGTACGGTTTATATTGTCAAACATTGTGGTAAAATCTATAAAGACAATGTGTTTTTCAAGATTAAACTCTACGATTTTCAATGATTTGTTGATACATGTGCGTCCTTTGCGAACTCCATGTTGTTATTGAGCAAATTATTGTTTATTGTTTCTATTTGTTAACTTAAAATCTTTATATACTTATTATGCCATTGTAGTTTTTAGATTAACCCCGAATTTCTTTTGTAAAAATTGGTGTTACTTTAATTTTATCCAGCTATTAGGTATTGTTTATTGTACTCAGCACAGCAATTTCTATACCTGCTTAACATTGAGCATAGATGTTTGAATAAAGTCTGTTTTATTTTATTAACTTATTTATTCCTTCCAATGTAGGATTCTAATGTTTGATTTTGCTTTTCTGCAATGCATACTTCAGTTCTTATATCGATATTAAGTCATCAATTTTTTTATGGTTTATTGAAGAATTATAATTTGTCGAAGTTGCTTATAATTGTTAATTAATTAGTAGTTTTCTATGTATTTATCTGTGCTTTTTCATTTTTATCTTTGTCAAGAGTCCTTATTTATTTATATACAAAGTGTTATCTTTCCCATACATTACTTTCTACGTTATCGATAATCTACCCAAGGTATCTCGTTGTGTTATACATATCTGATATTTTGCAACAAATCTTTTGTTCTCGTATCCGGTCTTGTTTTCGTCTGCTTTATTTTGCCTATATATTAAATCAGCTGTATGTTTCTCTTTGACTGTCATCATATATCTCTTCGGTACGGATCTTTAATATTATTATGCTTTTTAATATGTGAGTAGCTCTTTTGCTTGTTTTTTCATTTTTACTCATCATCATTCCTACACCAGCTTATGCTATTTTATTCTAATTGATACCGCTGTATCTTTAAAATTTGTTTTTTCCTTCTTAGTTTCTGTTATAATGGCAATGTCAATGTTTCTTCGTTAAAGATTACTTTATAATTCTATTTAGAACGCTGTAGACAGCGAGCGCGAGTGGATGTGCTATATCGTGTCCGATTAAGTTATCACTAGTGCCCGCTCTTGACCCTGCAACGATTTATATTTAATTCTGCCGAGTTTTATACCAAATGTGTAAGTTAAAGACTTTTACTACATTTTTTAATTTGCTGATTAAAAACTCGCAAACATCATCACAAATTCTGTAAATACAGAATATGTACAACAATGGCTCAAATATGTGTATACCCCAGTCACAAATTTTATATAATCCACAACAACCTCAATTTGGAAATCAACAACCACTTCAATTCAATTATGCGCCGCTCCCGCAAACCAGTAATGTCATGCCGACGCCTCAACATCAGAACCCTCTGCCACCACCACAAAATTATACTAATATAAAATTCTTCTCTTCTTTCTCAACCAGTAATCAAAATCGAAACCCGCAACTAATAACAGAAGCAACAGAACAAATAGATATCGGTGACTTCTCCGAAGAGGAAGTAACAGAAAATCAAAACCAACACAAATGGCAACAATACAAAAAACGCAGAAGAACTACAGCCGAACGAACACAACCAGAAAATTCAATCAACACTCAAAATCGATTTACTGTACTAGCTAGCGGTAGCACACAAGAGACCCAAAAGATTCTAGTGAAAGTTCCGCACAAAAATTCCAAGCCCCGCCTGTATACCTATACGGTGTTACGAATTATGCCCAAATGATCGAAAATCTAACAAAAGTCTTAGAGCAGGAACAATACAGCACTTTCAAACAACACAATTAAAATAAATACTAATATTGCTGACTCCTATAGAAAACTAATCACCCATCTAAAAACTGAACGAATTATATACCATACTCAATTAAAGGATGAAAGAGCATACAGAGTGGTAATTCGAAATCTACATCACTCTGTTGACACCAAGGAAATTAAAGAAGAACTAAAAAGCACGGCCACACTGTACGAAATCTCACCAACATCAGACACAGAGCAACTAAAGAGCCTCTGCCTATGTTCTTGTTGATTTAGAGCCGGCTCAGAATAATAAAAAGTGTTTGAATTGAAGCACCTTAATTACCAACTAATAGCCGTAGAACCTCCCAGAAAGAAAACCACAATAATACAGGGTACAGGATGCCAGGCATATGGACATAGCAAAACTTACTGTACCAAGCCCTTCCTCTGCGTAAAATGTGGAGGAGAACACAATACCACTGTTTGCAAGAAATCAAAGGAAATTCCCGGGCGATGTGCAGTGTGTCAAGGCCCACACCCCGCCAACTATAAGGGTTGTCAAGTGTATCAGCAACTACAAATAAATAGAGGTAAATCGTCTAGTCTTCCAAGAACATCTAAAGACATCGAATACACCAATAACTGCGTAGCATGCATACACCTTAAATTTAAACAATGCAAGTTATGCCCAAGCAGCATCACAGCACCGCACGCACAGCCAACTCGAAGATAACAGCAACAATGACATCTCACTATCTCAGTTTTTAACTAAATTTGAAACAATGTTCACGCAGCTTATGAACCAGAACAGCACTATGCTTAATCTGCTCACCATGTTAGTCAACAAATTGCAATAATGGATACTTTACGCATAGGATTATGGAATGCAAATGGACTAGCCCAGCATCGCATTGAAGTCGAGCTCTTTCTTAAACAACATAAAATCGACATCCTACTGATCTCAGAAACCCACTTCACTGAATACAGTTACTTAAATATCCGTAATTATTCAACATACTCTACAAATCACCCAGACGGCACAGTCCACGCTGGCTCAGGAGTAATTATCAGTAATAAAATCTCTCACCACATAATGGAAGAGTTCTCCACTGACTACTTACAAGGTATCATCCTCAACGTCAAGAGTATTACCGGTCCGCTAGTGTTTGCAGACCACCCAGACATAATATTCGACAACACCAGTACGAAACATTCTTTCAAAAATTAGGGAATAAATTTATTGCTGGGGGGGGGGGGACTATAATGCCAAAAACCCACTTTGGGAATCCAGACTAACTACCACCAAAAGCCGAGAACTGTTTAAGACGCTGCAGACACACAAATATGGCATATTGGCTACTGGTGAGCCCACATACTGGCCGTCAGATCCATACAAGATTCCTGACACAGTGGACTTCTTTGTCACCAAAGGGATCTCCTCAAATTACTGTAAAATGGAAACCTGCTACTATCTTCTCTCTGATTATTCTTCCATAATCGTCACATTGAGCACATCAGTTATAACCAAACAAAAGAAACCCTCATTATACAATAGACACACGAACTGGGACATGTACAAAAAGTACCTCACTGCCAATATAGAAATTCCAGCTAATCTAAAGACACCAGACGAAGTTGACTTAGCCATGGAGCACTTTAACAATATCGTACATCAAGCAGCTCACATTTCTACGTCAACCGAACATTCCAAAGCAGAGCTTATTGAAAACTATCCCTTTTACATTAAATCCAAGCTTGCCGAGAAGAGGAGAGCTAGGAATGTATGGCAACGAACCAAACATCCTGCGGACAAAACCAGACTAAATAGGCTAACCCGAGAACTCAAACAGGCACTCCAAGATTGGAAAAATGAAACATTTAAAGAGTATGTAAGCAACCTTTCTCCATCTGCACATGATGAGTACACACTATGGAAAGCTACTAGCAAATTTAAACGTCCAAAAGTGCATATACCACCGATTCGTAAAGATGATGGCACATGGGCTCGAACAGATGACGAGCTATTCGCGAACCACCTCTCCGGTATCTTTCAACCTCACCCAATAGCAGTCCCTCATGAAGAAGAAACTGAGATTCTCGACTACCTACAGGCTCCTTGTCAATTAAGCCCGCCTATACAACACGTTACACCTGCTGAAATAAAACTTGTGATTAAACATTTACATAACGTTAAAGCACCGGACTACGATTTAATTACTGCTAAAGCCCTCAAAGAATTACCTCATCGAGCCATAATGGCTTTCACGCATATATTCAATGCAACTTTACGATTGCAGTATTTTCCAATCCAGTGGAAATTTGGGCAAATCATTGTTATCCTTAAACCGGGTAAACCCGCTCACGAAGCCGCGTCCTACCGGCCGATAACCTTACTCCCATTACTCTCAAAAGTTCTAGAAAAACTAATCCTACAAAGATTGTTACCCATAATTGTAGATCATGAACTTATCCCACAACATCAGTTCGGATTCAGACAGCAACATGCTACCATAGAGCAGATACATAAAGTTGTAGATGTCATTGAGCAAGATATTGAAGAAAACAGATACTACGTGGCGGCCTTTCTTGATGTCAGCGAGGCATTCGATAGGGTCTGGCATCTTGGCCTATTGTATAAAATCTTATCCGATCATATTTAAGTGAAAGGCACTTTCCTCGCTCATCAAGACCAGGTTGTCATTGCAACATATGCGGATGATACGGCATTATTAGTATCACATAGCGATCATACTTCAACGCTACCTTACCACACTGCTCTGCAAATGGTGCATAAAAATAAATGAAGCAAAATCGACCGCCATAACTTTCACCACAAAGCTCGAAACTGCTCTCCCCGTCTTCCTAAATGGCATCCAAATACCAATCCAGGACGAAACAAAATACCTTGGCATGCATTTTGCCAAAAAACTCACATGAAAAGCCCACATAGCTAAAAAGAGAAAGGAATTGGACATCAAAATGAAGAAAATGAGTTGGCTCCTTGGTCGAAGATCACATTTATCTTTAACTAACAAAGTGCTAGTGTATAAAACAGTGCTAATTCCAGTGTGGACTTACGACATCCAACTGTGGGGCTTTGCAAAGCCGTCGAACACTGCAGTTATACAACGGTTCCAAAACAAAGCCCTCCACACTCTAGCCAACGCAGAATGGTTTGTATCCAACCTAACACTTCATAACAACCTTAAAATACCCTGGGTCAAGGACGAAATCACCAGAAACATATCAAACTATGCTGCCGGATTATTCAACCATCCCAATTATTTAGCACGCAACCTACTTGACAACGACAATATTACCAGACGCCTAAATCGATGTAAAACATTTGACCTTACCAACTAGTTTTAATATTTAGTTTATCGGGGTCCGTCACTGGACGGTTTTCCGTCTCATGTCCTTGTAATTCTTAAATCACATTTGCTTGTTAGCCACTTGGCTAGTTGTAAATCTGCTGTTTACTAAATAAAAAAAAATAATAATTCTATGTATTTTGTGTTCAGTCCTCGACACTTAAAAAATTATATTAATGCCTCCAACGGTGAAGCAGACAAATTTAATCCTAGCTGAAGAACATCAAGTTGTGTTCTGGCATTATTCAACAATGCTTTTCTTTGTATATTATTTCTAAACAGACATCTAAATAAATCAATTCTTTGATAAACTGTTTTAGATGTTTGTGCCGTGCATTAGTCTGATTTTCTATTGCTCCATTTTGCTAATTGTTGCCGAACTTCAATTCAAACAAGTTTTGTAACATGTTATGACTGTTTTATATTTCACCAAAGTCTTCAGAATTGGGCTCTCTAAGCATTCAGCGTAAGACTGTAATGTGATAAAAAAAATTAAATTTAATGGTTTAAAGATTTTTTTACTGTAAACGTTAGTCTTTAATTTATCTAAGTCAATTTGTTCTACATATGTTAATTTATTTTATATACTTACCTGACTGCATTATATTGAAATATATAAAAATTGGAAAAATTAAATCTTTACCAACTGCCCCAGGTTTCCAACAAAATGGAAATATAAATAAAATATATATAATATTGTGCAGCTATTACAGATAAACAGAAATGATAAATTGAAAAAAGTCAGTATTTTATAAGAGCATTTTTAATTTATCAGTATATTTATTCATACTTTCGATTACAACGTTATAAAATTAGTTGTGTCCAATCTCCCTTACACAAATTTAGATTTATATATGTAAAATGCAATAACCTTCTTGCTATTGCACTATACTTATAAAACATATCTATATAATATTACAAACAAATTTTTTTGAGTTCTTTAATTAATTTGTTTCTAAATATTGGTTGGTAACTGATATTTACTAGACATTTTTTTATGTTTTTTCCTTGTTCTTGCCATTTATTGTATACATTAGTTTATTGTTGCGCTTTGTAGAACTTAATTGGATTGTTTTATTGATACTTTGTCTTACTAAGATTAGTTTTTACATTTGCAACTTTTCCTATTTTAAAAACTTGCCGTTATACTGTTTAACATATCTATAGATGTTAAAATAATTTGGTAATTTTTTATTTTAAAAAACAAATTTTAAGCTTTATATTAAACAAAATAAATAATAAATAAAATCATCTACAAATACAAGAAAATATATATTTTTTAAACTTCGAATATATATTTGAAATAAATTATTTAGTTCATTATGACAATTTGCAATTATGGTCCATCTTCTTTAATAAATGCTTATGACATTTCTTAAGTGTCCTAAATTTTTTAGAATACTCTGATGCTGTGGTGCTCGATAATATTAGAATAGGTGATTTAGTGAAAATAGTCAATTGAGATCTGTTAAGTGTGTTACTCCTCTGAAAACAAAAATTATTACTGTGGTACTATAACATCTTTCGAGTGTTAAAAAATTGATAAACGTAGTCTTATATGAATATAAATAAGCGCGACTAATAAAAAAACGGCATCTGCATGTACATTTTATAACATTTAATACAAAAGAAATACGCAGGAGTAGCGACCTTGCTATCAACAACCTACTAGCTTCTGAAACATCCCAAATGGATGCCCTATGCTCCATAGGAGTGAAAGGAGAAAGAAGAATACAAAAGAAAATAATGAAACAGCAATTGAAATGTTGGCTGACACACATTTAATGTAATAATTTTTTAAACCACATCTTTACATTAGTAGCTATTTTTTTATGTTGCTGTAATTTTTTTTTCACTTTCTATTAATTACAACAAACACATTTTTTTACATAAAGTTCTCGGTCACCTAACGTTAGCATTTATGGAATATATAGATAAGTCTAGCTCGCACTATATCTTATTGGTAAATATATTTTACAAAGAGTAATTTAGAACATATTTTAGAAGTATCGCTCCTTTTCTCTTTTTTCATCTGCTTCCTTTTGCCCTATATAGAGCGTCAAAGTAATACACTTACAAAATATCATAAATTCTAATCTTAAGAAAATTTACATCTAAACTATCTAAGAATCATAAAACAGATTGGCTGATTTAGCCAAGTGTAATTACAAAAAAAATCATAAACATAAATTTGTAACAAAGGATTCTAACCAATAAAATATTTCACATATTAAACCCTTTGAAAATTGTTAGGAAGTATTTATTTCATAAGATGAGAAATTTATTGCTAAGATTAAAAACTGCCCAAAAAATAAAAAATTAATATTGTTTAGTATAACATAAACAATTCCATGTAAAAGTTGAGATCGATGGTTTCCCTTCTGTATTTGATTTTTAAATTCATATAAGTAACATTTTGTATTTAACATTATTTTTGTATTTTCTTTATTATCGAATATCGATAGTGTTGAATTCATTTGCTACTTATTAAAACTTGCTTCATAATTTTATGCTTTAATCATTGAAGAAATTACAATATTAATATGCAAAGTAGATTGCAAGATATAACCAAACACAAAAAACAATAAGAGAATTAAATTAATTTTCAACAAACGCATTCATTCAGAAATATCTGCAGAAACTACGTTTGGTCTATCAAATATTTATTAAAGAATATTAAGAAATAGAAAATGGATTTTTCTACATCGTCTACACTTTTCCGCAAATTTAAGGAATTTTTTATCTCTATATCGTAAAATAGATATGGTTGTGATGTCGGCTTTTATAGCATCATTGTTGTGAAATCTGTGCCCTCCAAGTACCTATAGAAAACTGTTCTCATGATTTTATCAAGTTTAGACAACGATTTATTATTGACGGTATGCCAGTTGGTTGGTTTGAAAGCTAACATTAGCAATTTTATTAATCACTAATTGGCTGTTATTCTCGAAAAAGCAACAAACAATGCAAATACTCTCCACGGTCACGCTAATTCTCTGAATATGTTGGTGACTTCCATTTTAACTGTTTCTTGTCTTGGTACAATTTTTTATTCTAGGTGTTCACTTAAATCTTATTAAGGATTTGTACCTAAAGTATTTCGGAAAATTTAACGCCTTACATCATGAGGGCAACTCTTGCTCCGTCATTGTAATAAGGAGGAGTAAAATACCTTACGGAGGGTATCCAGAAACTATAACTCTCTCTCCTTCAGTTAAAGAAACTTTGCTATCTGCAACCATAGATTTATAGATGACAACAAATATTAAATGCTCTCTCGAACACAATTCTCTAATGAAACTTAAAAACTCAAATGAGCTAAGACAAACATACAAAAGGCAACAAAAACAAGTAACAGACAAAGATCGCAATGGATACTTAAAGTATTTCCAAAAAAAATGCCGCTCTAAGATTAATTATTTTTTGTTCTCCTGTAAAATAGCACAAATTATATTAATAGAAAAATCCTGGCAAAGCTTATACACAAGACAATGAACCTGCTGCAAATCCTGTCAAAGCCAATACTAGAGCAAAGGCGATTAATCATCATGCACATGTAGATTAAGGAAATAGTATAAAGCTATAGAACAGATGCACCGCGCAGTCGCTAAACAAACTCTAATATCGAGTACAAAAGCCGTTTGCTATAGAAAATTAAACAATCACCACCATATAACATATATCTTCCCTTAAATCAGTAAGATAAACGTTACTATGTTAGCTATAAATATCAACAAGCCAGTCTAACATCTATTAACTCCAGAGTACTCAAAAGAAGTATTCTAGGTCTAGTCTTGTAGCTAATAATTACTGATTTACCAATACTCCAAAGCACAGCAGTAGAAATTTTTGTTAATGACACCATAGTAATTGAGTTACATATAGATCCTACAACATCTACTATAAACGAAATCGAGAAAAAATCAGGCCAACCTACTAAAATCTGCATATGTAACGTTCAGCAAGAAAATCCAATTGCTCGCCAATATGCCTGAACGAATAAGTTATTATCCTCACAAGCTAAATACAGACGGGAGATTTATCTAGAGATTACAAAGTAAAGCAAAAAAACCCACTTAATTAAACACCAAACTCAAGCAGCCATATTGATCAATTGGATTCTGTATAAAGTAATACTAAAGTCTACCTGGAGCTATAGATACAGCTGTGGAATCTATTGCTAATTCCAATATTACATTAGTTGAAGGGTTTGCATGGTACTATACCAATGCACTATTTATAAGAGACCTACAGATACGTACCGTAAAAGAGGTAGCTAAATAATAATGAAGCAAATAAGATATGTAAGCTGAAGCGTCACAAAACTTCGGACACATCAAATAAATTTTAGTAGTAGTAATTAGAGCAGGCATTAAAAGTGACATTTAAAATTAATTTTCGTTAAGATATATATTTTATAAAAGCACAAATCACTTGATCATCCGCTTACATGACACACTATGTGGTCAAACTCCAGATATCCACTATTAGAGAATCAGAAACATTTAAGACATTTATTAATAGAATGTCGAACCGCCTTTGGTATCAATCATAGCCTGTACTAGTCCGGGAAGTTTCACTAGCTTTTGATATATATGTGCCTATAAACTATCTTCCATTTCTTTATGAGCTACAATTAGTCCACTCATTAATACTGAGTGATTTGGCCTGAAGCATAATCTGCGTCCCAATTTTGCTTCTGTGAAGCCCAGTCTAGTTTTCAACGCGTACCTTTTCAAACCACGGCGGAATAACTTTCCCTATGTGGATTGTATTGGAGTCACAGAATTGTCAAGAATATCAAGGTACTTTATACGATTATCCTTCCGGGTACAAGAACTCAAACCATCATGCCTTCGCTACCACACTGGATTATTGACATACTACACTTAGGTAAGACGAGTTCTCCTGGTACCCTCCAAACTTGCTTATCAGATTGGTAGATCATGTAGCGAGATTCATTACTCCACAAAACTTGTTTCTATTGTTCCACATTCTGATGAGCTTTCCACATTTGTAAGAGAAATTTGGCATTGAGCGTGATATGTTTGGCTTGTAAATGATCATGTATTCCAGCTCCTAACGAAGAGTCGTGGTGCTACTAACGACACCTTAAACACATTAGATACCATAAATAATTGTTGCCACCAAGGAAATCCAATTTTTTATTATCACTAAATTTACGTAGTCTATCACTTTCCATTTTACAATATCATTTGCAGTTCATTTAGGCCCCTATAACGAGATCGATATTTCACTAATCAGTTTCTTGCAAAAATGCGTTTCAACGATTATGGCAAGTTCAAAATCACTCAATTCTGCCAACCTACACACTGTCTATTTATGTTTGTGTATGATCTACATATGCTACTATCTACCCTTCTCGTTCTATGGCGTTTCAGCGTAATTGTGAGATCCAGTTCTTTTAGGGTGTTTGGATATTTTTGGTCAATAAAATATATACCTTGATAGTGTTATCTTATTTACTTACGGTTCCCTGAAAATACTGCAAATTCTGTTAGGCCAACCAAAAATATGGAAAACATTCTTTTAAAACTTTATTGTAGAACTGTAACATTTGTTTATAATATCACAAGAAGAAATATATTTATTAATATTCTTAAAACGTAGGAAACAACTTCTTTTTATTTAAATTAAGAACTCCTAACAGAGAAATATCAAAAACTCTTCAAAATTACATTTGGTCGCAGTCAGAGATTTAAAAATATTACGCAAAAAATTATTTTAATTAATTATTGACCTCTTTACCCTTTCAATATTAATTTGCTAGCTACTTACCATAAAAAACCTCAATTTTGCTAATTTTAAATAATTTTATTTGAATAAATGATTAAAAATTTCTACGCAGTATTAATGGGTCTGTCTAACTGCTAGTTAGTGTTTTTATACAATGATATCCGTCACTAATCCCCTTAAGTTACAAACGAAACTGATCCCGTGTTTATATAACTGCAATGTTTGCGCCTAATAGCTTACACGTCTCGGGATTGACTCACAAACCCAATTAAGGTGAACGGAAACGGCTTTGTATTTGATCTAACAACTTGCATCGGCCTCACCTGTCGGTTGTAATTTGGTTGGCCGCTAAAATTTGTAACTTGTAATCATCTGATCTTTGACACACTTAAATGTTGCAATTTAGTTCGCGCTTTGGAATAAGGCAAATCGTAAACCACGACTTTTGTAGCAGAGAAAGGTAAGGCGCTTGGCGCTGGACATTTTTAACAAAAATGTTAGCGCTTTTGCACGTAGGGCCTGTGTAAACAATAATGAAGATGTCACTCAACTTTTGCACGGCTTTCAACAGGAAGCGAAGGCAGAACGACAAAGGTCCGCCGCCAGGTGCCCATGGCGTTTATTCGGGTGGGCACGGAGCGTGCAGCGGCTCCACCATAGCGCCGCGGATAATGGGGGGCATCGATTAGAACGCCAACCTTCAATCCGCGATGCATTTTCCTCAATACAGGAAACAGGGAAGGCTAAACGCATCACTCTAATTTACAGGTCTGGACTTATCAGGAGCCGCATCTCCATTGTTTCAATTTGGCAATCATGGACGGCTTCATCTGACTCATCATTCATTAGTCCCGTTTATCGCGTTTTTCGGAATGCGTTTTGAATATTTATGGCGCGCATTATGTGGCTTCCTGTTTATCGCGGCGGGATTAATTCGGGCCTTCCTATCCCGAGCGGCCGTACGGGCGCGCTGAGAAAGGATGCGCGCCGGGACGAGCGCCCAGCAGCCACCGATTCTCACCTTTTTCACTTCCGATGACTAAAGCCGGAGAACCATTTTCGAGTGTTCCCACATCGTTAACAAAGGGACGATCGCGCCAAGGAAGGAAATTACACATCAGGCAATGAATCCGAACCGAAGAAGAGAGGTTTCCCATATGAAGCTGTCCACTTGAACCTCCAAGGCCGCCGTTGGCCTCAACGTGTAATTTTTAACTATCGGAAGTGACTCACACCAATTAGCGGCTTAATTGCGTTCCGCCTGCTACATCTTGAAAGTGAATCGGTCGATATTGTCATGGAAGGTGGAAACGCATCCTTACTAATTGCGGTGAGTCGTAGGAACTACGTAACATCGATGTGCACGGATAACTTCTGTTTTATATATAGCAAATAAGATCTTAATATAGAGAACAAATTAAGCTTCTTAAGTGCTGATGCAGGCTTGTAAAACATGGATTATTCTTGAATTATATGCAGAATTTAGTAGATATATCAGAGCTGACTTAGTGTTTAAAAAATTAATACACAAATAGCACTATATAAATTTATTTCATAGTGTTTTAACAATTTGTTGAAATTTTAAGCCATCCCAATTATTACACATTTAAAAAAATGTTAAATAAGTGTGCTAGTATATACAGGAGTATAATCGGATTTTAAAAAGAAATATTTCACAAAGTGTTACGAATATAATATTAAACGATACATGAAAAAGAAAATAAAGGTCCAAGTTTAAAAGGTAGGCTTACAAATTTTGTTTTAAACATCTATGTGATAGAATATAAGGAATTTGCTAACTCTCTGGTGTACCAGTCGCATGGCTTGTAATTCTAGTGGCTGGGAAGATAAACCATCACAATCTTCGGATATAGGACATAGAAAATCATCATACCGTCGCGGAATATTAAATAGATTTACTAAAACCTAATGACTTTGATACATTTTTTAAAATAAAAGTATGTAGACTCTTTTTTTTTTAGAGAAAAGATATAATATATCTAGATACGTTGTGGTTATGGGTATTTCCGCAACTAACAGGATTTCAACAAGATGGGGTTCCAATTTAGTAGTATGGTAAAGTAGGTGTTTTCTAAATTAGGAACTCCTTTATCGTTGGATGTGCATTAAACATCTCCTTTACGTGCCACTAATTTTAACAACATTGCATAATAATGAGTCCGCATTACTGCTGCTGTGAGGAGCATCAATGGGTTCATACTACAGCATGTGTGGACCGAACTGGAGTACGGTTTAGACATATGTCGTGTGACACGACCAGCTCATATCGGATATTTGTGATGGTTGTATAAAAACTTGGCGTTTTCCCTTCTTATTCATGTATCCTTTAATATTATGTCCGTAATATTTTAAATAAATATATTTTTAACTCCGTTTATGTGTATTAGACACTCGGGTAAAAAAATTTCTTGATTAATTAAAAATTATTAAATCTTACGCTAGTGAAACCAAGCGACTCCTAATATAAAAAATAAGAAAAAATCAACAATAATAAATTACAAAACGTTGCATCAGCTTAACAAAATCTATATACTAAAAAAGTAGTAGAATAAAGAAAGTCATAGTTTTCAGATCAAATCTTAAAGTCCTTTCGATACTAAATATGTTATACTTAAAACTGTACAGAATATGGTCTAGGATTGAGTAGCTACAGCTAAGGATTGAAAAATATTTCTTATATTATCTTAAAGTAAAAAAGTGCCTTTTACAACAAACAACCCCCAAAATCATAATACATTTATTATATTACCTAAAACATAATGACTTGATGACACAACTTGGAAAATTGTAGAAAAATCAGATATTCAAATTTAGTAAATACTAACGAAAGGTCAATTTGTAGCACTTACAACTACCTTCATGTAATAAATTTGTAGTCTCATGACTAGAGTATAACAAGTTCGGGTAAACGGGTTTAAATGTTTCCGTACCAACAATTCATATTACTCTATACAACCATCTTCAAGATCGATAAGTTTGCTTCTTTTGAGTAGTCTAAGCCTTAACCAACCAGCGAATGGCCTGTATAATTTTCAAAATAAAATAACCCACTTTGTTAATGGCATTGTAATAAGTTTTTAACGATAAAGATCTTTTAACAGCACAGAGCGATGAGCGTTTCTAAATCTCCAAGAAAATGTGCAAGCTTTAGTACGATTCTTGGTTTTGAAGGATGCACAAGCACATAGAGTGTGGCAAAAAGTATTTTAAAACATTATATAAATAAAAGCTGTATTGAAAAGCTACTCTTGGTACCCCGCGTAAGATAATATAAAACTATCGGGCCAAAAACTCTCAACTATTCTAAAATGAAGGTTTTTGACAACATATTCGCCCTGTTTACTGTCTGCGTGAACTGGAAAATATAAAACAAGGAACCTATGGTAAAAATTTCAATTAAAAGCAAACAAGAGCTAGAAATGCTGTTGGAAAAAGAAAGAAACAAGACAAAATCATACAGAAACAGAAGAAAATGCACTAACTTCAAAAAGCATAAACATGTTTTTACAGTTATGACCTATTTGTAGGACGAGCTTGCCATTTTAAAGTTAAGATGCTTATCAATAAGCCAGAGTTTTTCTTTTATTAAACTTTTAGTTATTTGTTATGGGAAAACCTGTGCAAAGTACATATCTTTACACTAGTAACTTTCAAAATGCAACTCATATAAATTTGGCAAATTATCAAATTCATCTTGCGTCCAGAACAAATATTGACAGTACATATTCATAATGCGTTGAATTATATACTAAATTAAACGCTGATCAAGTAATAGTTTGATGGTATGATTAGAAGAATAAGCCGCAACTGGAAGTTTAGAATTGTCGCAACCGGAACTATGTGGGAACAAAAAAGAAAGGACCTTGCTGTGACGCCTCACTAATCCGGGATACGTCCGTAAACATAACACTATACATAAATATCAGTAATTGTTTATAAAAAACATGTTTACTGGTTTTTTGCTTTATGAAAAACAGCATGCGTCAGCTTCGAAATCAGCACAAAATGGAATTAGCAGAACCATGCGTGTCAACTGATTTTGCTTGCTACTCAAGCTACAATAATAGTAACACTGATAAAATTGCAATATTTTAAGACAATTAACGTTATGCAAAGCTTTATCTCCCCCCCTCTCTCACAAAATATAATTTTAATGTTACAGAGGGACCTTTTTATGAAATACAACCATTTTTCTAGCTTAAGGGCTTTTACAAGATTGTTTTTAAGATAAAATAAGCCCAAGTACTTTTCAAAGTTATAATAATTTAGAAAAATATTAATTTTAAAACTTTCACACAAATGCCACATATTTACTTGAAGAACATTTCTTAAATGCTTAAGAAAGTATGTTACATCGAGAATATTGGATCTAACCATCTTAGGGGAAAAGAATTAAAGTTGCGTTGGCAATTTTGCCCCATGTCACTTACCTTTATAATCATAAATCAACAAATGATTATTTGTGATTACCATAGAGTAAATAGCGTTGTCTACTTCCCTGTATCAAAGGTTTTGAATTTTCTCTTTGAAACTAAAAAAGTTTGCGCTAACCGTATAAATTCTTTTAGAACATTAATAATCTTTAAGATACCATATATTTAATAGGTTTATTTTGACAACACAGCTAAAGTTTTGGGTAAAAAACGAATTAAAAATCTTCCTTCCCTGTGATATATAATCACTAACTCGATTTTTCGTTTCTTTTCTTCTCTTTTTCTTTCCCTGTCTTTCCATTTGTTCTCTAATAGAGCTATAAAATATTACTTAGTTTCTTTAATATACTATCTCACTTTTCAAAAAAAAATATATGAACCTTAAATTATTTTTGTGGCTTTTGAATGAATTCTTAGGTCGACCTTATTAATTTTAAAAACTCTAATTATTAAGCTACATGTGGATTAAAAACTAAATTTTCCATACCTAATCTCGCATATTTGCTAGCTAAAAGCCTTTAAAGTATATTAAAATCTTCTTGTATACTTTTAAGCAAGTTAATTAGGAAAGCGAAAAGATTTTGCCCAAAAAGTCTTAATAGATATTTGACAGAGAACAAATTGTTGAAAAATAATAACATAGATTAAGAGTTCTGCCTCTGTATTTTACATAATTAGCAAATTACTCGAGATAAATGTTTTGCTTTGTATTGACAAATGCAGACTCTTCATATTGAACCAATACACACTTCAAAGATTCTTTGAGACAAAGTCATCGAGATGGAGGCAGATTTGGTAATGTAAATTTAACTAAAGTTAATATAAATTAATAACAATAACTCTCCTCCATTCTTTGGACCGTACCTTGGTATATATTTAATTAATGTATATATGTCCCACAAAATTTAAAAATATTGAAGGCCGCTTTATCTCACTATTTGGAACGATCTTGTTTATTAACAATCTTAGCCGATGCAAGGTTTCTTTCAAATCTGGTAAGGCATCTACTTGAACACAGTTTCAAGACAATTAGGATATGCGCATTCTACAATTCATCAGTTTTGATTAAATTTGGAAACCTAAAGCTTTATATTACAAATAGCATTACATCTGAATTCGTAGATGCCAAATTAAACTTCGATGTAATTTTAGATCTCATAGTCGTGCAGGCCACCATTAGTACTCTGTTTAAGTATAACAAAAAAAGGCAAACCCGTAATTTACAACATATTTACTGACTGAGATTTGTTAAAAAATACAGTAAAGAAAAATTAAACAACGAGAACATTAACACAAATTATTTTATTGCATAAACGTAAAGAAACTGCTTCAAATGCTAGCACACAAAGATGGAAAAACACAAAAATCCCTGTGTCAAAACCATTGACAACCGACTAGCAAATAAATTAAATCTAAGTCTGAAATAAAGGAAATTCGATAGGAAAATCTATAAAAACTTGAGCTCAACTCCCTATGCCAATTGCGGATTTTACTGTAAAAGAAACTGTGAATAAATTAAGATAAATAAGGAGAAAGCTCTAAGACATAATTTATATAACTGACTGTAAGATACTATAACCTGGACTGCATTTTATAAAAATTCTCAGGATAACCTATTGGCCAACTCAGCTTAAATATGCCTGCATTATTCTCATATTAAAACCTCAAAAACCATTAACAGGCATTACCTCCTACCGGCCTAGCATCATCAGTAATTTCTAAATTCTAGAAAATTTGATACTCAAAAAATAAAACAATACAATTTAACGGCTTGATTTTAAAAACACGGCCATTCGACCATCCAATAATGACACCGAATCGTCATTGTAATATCCAATGGTTTCGAAGAAAGGAAGTTTTGCTCGATGGTTTTTTAGATATAAAACAGCACTTACAAAGTCTGCCATACAAAACTTTTGATTAAAATCAAGCAAAAACTACCACATCTCAACTATAACAACATATATATGGCGAAGAAACATTAAAAATATACTACAGTGCATCAGGCATTCCTCAAGGTAGTGTTTTAGGTCCAGTTTTCTATTTAATCTACACACACAGTCTATCCATAACCCCGAACACTGTAATTGGAATATTCGTGGACGATACAGAAATTTTAGCTACAAATAAAAACTCAGCTGTTGTTTTACAACAACTACAGAATTACATACATCTATTTTAAGGGTGGCTTAGTAAATAGATAATTAAAGTAAAGTATGTGACGCCAAGGAAACAATCTTAATAACGTTGAAATACCGTACGCTACAGAGTTTTGTCTCCTGCGTCTACACCCAAATAGCACATTGATATAAAGGCTGCATATAATAAAATATTAAAAGAAAAGGAATTAAATTTGCCATTTTTTGGAAAACTAGGTTTCCATAGATAGAAAAATTATCATAATTTTTTAGTCCAAAACATGAATACAAGCAAATCCACTATTTAGAAGAGCTAATATATGGACGCGCAATAAAATATTTATCATAATTCTAATCCACTTGTTTAAACCTTAGTCGAAGTAACAGTTTTCAATTAACTTAAAAAGAAATGGCCTTAGGACCTGCTGACCAATTTAAGATTCCCGGCAATACTACTGGGCTGATCTTTTCACGTTACTTCACCACCAAATCAGCTCACAGAACATATACGTATTATATATTAAGTATATTATTCTGATCATTGATGTATATTATGAACAAAAAAAATTTAGGAGAATTTAGAACTTTTATTTGTTTTGCTTCGTTATTTATAAATCTAGAAATAAAAGTCCAACGAGAATTTTATCTGGTAGGAAATGCAATAAGTCGAAAAAGTTGGTAGATTTGAAGGTATCGAGCAACTATTGATGCGGAGTAAAGAGGGAGGGAGTTCTATTTTAATTGTCTAAAGAATCATTCGGCTGATAGAAAGGGAAGTAAGAGCATCTTTGTACAGTAAAAGGATCTTGTAGTCTGTTTTTTATTGTTTGGCAAGTACGAAACCGTTTTGCCTTTCTGGGCGGCTAGAAAGTGCTTAAATACTTGGCTAGATATTTATCTGTTTGTATGTTCTATGTAGGTTCTTGAGCGGCCTCCACAAGATATTTCATTTGATCATTTGAATTCTTTAGGGAATATGGAACAAAGATTTGTTAGAATACATTTTTGAATGAGGACTGTGGTTTTCTTCTTCTTCATCAGCCTGTATCTACTCACTCTTGAATGTAGGGCTCTCTAAATTTCTTTCATGTCTCTCTGTCAGGATTGTGGTAACGATTTTAAACTTTGTTTTTCGATTTTTGGTGTGAGAATGTCAGATAATCCTGGTAATGTTGTAACTTCGCATTTAGTAACGGTTGGTATGGGTAGGTACTCTGTGAATAGTAGTTTTTGTTATGTTTATCCATTGAACATACTATACCCCTAATAGAAAACGTGCCAAACGAAACAAGGCAAGATGTAGCTAAAGTGCCACGCATTAAAACCCAATTTTAAAACCTCCGCAATGCGTCCCAAAATACTTCTAAAATAAAATAATAATAACAATGCAATTTTGCATACAAATAAGGGCAAAGCCGTAATGATCTTGGACGCATTAGACTGTGTCGATAAGATAGAGAGCTTACTAAAATTATTTGACCGTAGTAAAGAACATTTTATATCTGTTTATGTCAAGTTAATTAAAAAAATCATTTCTCTGCGTCTCATGGTTTGTACTTTTGCTTCTTCTATCTATAAAAAAAGTATACGACTAAAAAGATGCCGCCAACCGAAGCACTGCATCGCTCCTGGTCAATTATCGAATGCCATTTTCACAGAGCGGAAACTTCTTACAATTGAGCATGCCCATAAGAACCAAAATAATAAGAAATCGTTTAGTAATCTTTACAACTATTTGATGTGGCTTTGAATTGTTATAATATAGAGTTAAACCTGTTCTACAGGTAAAACTATTCTTGTTTTCGTACTCAAATAGCTCAAAATAATTTACAATATGTAGCATAGCGAAATTTTTGAAATGTTCTGTTACTTTAAGCTAGATGCACTTCAGCCACTAGACTTAGGTATTTCAGCAAGTGCTGTCTTTGTTCACAAGGCAAAATTAACTTAAGCACACTTAGAGAAGGCTTCTTAATTTAAAGGACTTTAGCGTCTGGTCCAATTCTGGAGACTCAAAAAGAGGTCCTTTTCAGCGATGTATTATGATTTTTTCATATTCATTACTAAAGAGTGTTCTGTAATTTCAAATACTTCTAGCGTGCAAGGCCCAAGTTGATGTACATTATCATAACTTCTAAATTTTGAATAATTTTTGATACAATCATATACAAAACAAGCTAACTAGCATAGAAACTATAATTTTAATATTTCATGCTTTTGTATGCTAACATTTTTCCACCAAAACACACTTTGGTCATTTAAGACTTACACAACTCGTATTACATTGTTTTTTGAGTACAATTTGCTATAAATTTACAACGTAAATTTTATTTTATTTAGACAATCTCGTAGAAAATTTTTGGTATTTTTAGACAGTAGTTAACAATTTTAACATTAATCAAATAAATTATTGGACTTCTTGTTTACCAAATTTTTACTTTCAATTTTAAAGAATTAAAGATTTTGTGTTGCATTTTCATGACTCATCTAGTTGTAGAAAGGCGAACAAATTTATAAAACACTTGCAGCAGTCTTGTTAGTTAGAAGAAGACTTCAGTAGAATTTTACGAGATTATTACCAAATAAAGCAAATTCTAAAATACAAAAAAGGCGCGAAAATGCTCTGATAATTCAAACGGCAAACTCCTGTCTCCAACTCAACGTCTAAATCTAGAAGCGCGCAATTTTAGGCCTAGTCTTGGCGTAACAATTTGTTAAATTGTTACAAGTAAGGAGGAATGTGTAGACGGTAATCAATCAAGAAGAATAAGTATGTGGCCTTGGGTAATAATCATAGAATACTTCAGTATCATGCAGAATAGGTCGCAAGTTTTCAAACAACGAAATCATAAAAATAGCCGCATGACCTTTTGCTTCGCTTATGAGCATGGTGAATAATCTTCAGAAATTGTCCTAGCTTAATAGTTGTGAATTTAAGGTCTTTGCGGGTTTTGTGGAATTTCTAACTTCACTTTTGTAATTTTGTTGTGCAAGTGTATTGCGCACTTTCCTGGTATTTTTAGATGAAAATATTATGTTCTTCAAAAAACATTAAGAGTAATACTGAGGCCATTTTAGTTACTGGAATATATTGTCCCGGTTTAGAAAATTCTTCACTGACTGATTATTTTTGAAATACATTCAGAGAGCTCGGCGTCTTGGAACTAAAAATTGAAAAACGCGGTTTTATATGCAACTAAATACACTACTTCTTCTAATAACAACATAGATATTATTATAGCGGATTTGTCAGAACTAAAGGAAAAGGGGGCGAATACTAAACAACGCAGACGTTCTACAATTTTAACTTGTGAACGCAGTTTTACTGGATTTATTTTTTATTTATCGTGTAAACTACAATTGAATAAATCCAAAAAACGTAGAATAAAATCTTTGGGGTTATAAAAAGGAACCAGAACATCCCATTGCTATGAAGGTACGGCGAGATTTAAAAATTAGTGGAAGGAACATGGATGACAACCACCTAAGATTAGAATAAATGGAAAATAATAAATAAAGCGCACATCTAAAGGCGATTAGAAGCACTGAATAGAAAGAGAGATATGTTATAACAAATATTGGATACTTTAGTTCTTCTTGTTATACAGAGGCTGTTTCGAAGGTGTCGAGCCAATGTTAATCAGATGAAAACTGTTTGCCCGACTGCGATGTAACGGGTAGCTATTTTAAGTGTACTGTAATGCGCATGCGTAAATAAGGACGACTTTACCAGCTGAATCACTTAAAAGTTAAACGCGTGAGTCATCGTCATCAAATTTTGCGAACTAAAACATTCGTCTCTAGGAAGTGTTCGAATAATTTAGAGTTTTTGGAAATTATGCAATTAGTGCAGTACGAATAAAGACGAGTGATATCCGACAGCTTCATTATGACAACGGGCTCGCCCAGCAATGCAATTCTTGTATCTTACCTTATAAAGATTAAAAAAACTTTAAAAATGCTGCAGCATTCAAAGGATAATAAAGGTAACCAATAAAGTTCTTATCGTTTTTAATGGTCAAAAAGAAAATGATTTACAGAAAGTGCAGCTTATTGTTAATCCAACACTTTCTGCCAGCATGTTTCCAGGTGTGCAATCTCCTTGCGATGAAACGCGGGAGTTTTAGACGCAAAGAAGTCCGTGAGTGCTTGGCGTAAGTCTGCTTTATTGTATTTTTTCACGAAGATAATTGTGCAGGGCATGGAAGAGGTAATAATCGGATGGCGCAAGGTCAAGTGAGACGACACAGAGTCTCCCAACCAAGTCGCTGTATGGTATCCCTGACCACCCGTGCAACATGCGATCTGGCGTTGTCATGAAGGAAGAGTATACTTTTGCGATTCACAAGTGCTGGCTCCTTCTGTTGCACACGTTCCAATTGCTGCGAGTACAGGTCCGCAGTAACCGTTTGGTCCACTTGACGACCTGTCCACCAGACACAAAGCATAATCTTGAGTGGGTGCATAGGTGGTCTTGTACTGTGAGGGACAGTATTCTGGAGTAACAACCAATGTTTAGAACGCTTGGGAGTGTCATGCAAGACCCACTTTTCGTTACTGGTAAGCACTCGATTGAATATGGATGCGGTATGGTGGAGAAAAAGCAACGACATACAGGCTGCCACTCGTTGTCTCTTGTGCACTTCCAATAGCGTATGTGGAATTCACTTGCTCAGCCTAAGCGGTGCAGATGAAGTCTAACTGTTTCATCAGAAACGTTAAACTGTCTTGCAAGTTCACCACGTTAGACTACTGTCCTCTTAATGCCCGCCTGCAGGGCTTTGTCATCAAGCCCGTAGTCGTGCACTGCGATGTTTATCACAGAGGGACAAATCTTACTACCTGAATTTTTAAAACTAAAGCCTTGCAGTACGTTCATTCACAGCACTATCCCCAAACGCTTGACATATTCGGCGACTTGATGCAGTTGCTGACAAGCCCACTTTGAAGTCGTAAAGCAAACAAAACCGAACGAGATCCTCGGACACTTCAATTTGTCTTTGCTACCGTACGAGTTACGAATGATAAAAGTGCGCGGTGAATCTGCTTTTATAAAGACTGATATCCCTACTTTCGATCGACCGGTTTTTAAACCATGTGATACACTATTTTCTCTTCGTTCAATGGAAAAGCAGAAACGGCAAGAACTTTATTGGTTACCTTACATTTGAAACTTTGTTTTCTATCTATCATATATAATGAAGAATAATCTTCTAAATAAAAAAACTAAAACCGGTAGTTTCCCTATCTAAGAAGGTACCGAAGTTATTGGGGAGAAAAGCTCTTTTTCAAAAAATAGACTGGGAGTTTCTCCAACGAATAGAACGAAAGTATAATTGTGTTACCTTGGGAAAACATGGAGTTAGTGAGTTTGTGGTGTCAAAGTCTGTCTGTTCCTTAACATTACCACTAAAGTGTATTGATTCTAAGAAACAAGTTGTAGAGCTTATGTACTTTTCACTATTGCGTTAGCATTTATTTGCCATGTAGTTACAATTTACATATTTTTTTATTTTCTATTTTATCAAACAATACTTTTTATGTTCAGCTACTTCAACTAATTGCCAAAGTCAGTATCAAGAGACTGTTCAAACATCTATCCTGAATTTTGTTATTTTTACCTTTCAAAAATGTTTAATGTACTGATACTTTCAGCAACACATGTGGTGCTTTTACTTTTTTTTTAAATGCAGAGTTTTGTCCTACAACATTTCAATAATAAAAGATAAAACGGTCATGGTCTGGTCCAAATGCAAAAAACTGATGTTATGGTTTCTGCGAGGTGAAACGGTTGAAGATACATAAAATGAAAAATTCCACAGAGAAGAAATTCGCGCGAGTGCGATTTTGACGCAGAATTAACACAAAACCGGAAAATTTTAATGTCGGAACAACCGGTCGCAGTATCTGCACTAACAGCATTCTCGTTAGACGCTTAACACAATTAATAACTGCTTCAGAGAACTGTAATGTGGCCGCGGCCTGGCACTCATCTGCATGCCTGCTTTTTACTGCAACTGCGTTAATCACGCCGCGCCCGGCCAATAAACGCATAAACAAATACGGGCGGCAATTGGAATTCCTCGGCCGCGCCGAATTAACAGCCAAATCGAACAGTGCACAGCATAATGCGATAACCGTCGCAAATAGCAGATGCGTTTAATTTTAATGAATGGACGACAATTATCCTACGCCGTCCGTAATTTGCGCCACTGGCACGCAGGCGTCCTCTTTCGCCGCCGGAAAAATGCATGCGGCCGTCGCGGAGCTGGCGCGACTTGTGGCGAACTTCTAAGTGGTGACAATATCAGTTATCCGCATTTACAAATGACATCATATATTACTGCTGCTACCATAAAGCTTATTAATGAGCGCTAAATGATACGGTTTGGTGTGAAAATTATTGCTTTTATAAACAGGATGTGCGCCGTCGGCACCGCCGCGGTTTCGGCAGAAGCGGCGCCATAGGTCGCGCTGTAGCTGGTTATGTCAGAAAGTTAAAGTTTTTATGTAGTAGATTATATTTTATTAACAATTAACCCATTATCAAAAATTACAACAGATATTTTTTACAGTTGCCGACAGGAATAATAACAATAATCACCAAATAAACAAAAATTCTATGTTATCACAAGAAGCCAATATCTATTCCAGTCCCTTCTCTATCTTACCAATATCAACCAGTGTTTCAAACACTAACTTATCTACAGGGTGTCGCAAAATAAACTGACATTTTGAATATGTCAAAGTAGACATATTTACTGTCGTTAGTAAACGTTGAGGATAAATTATGGAAAAATACACGATCGAACAACACGTAGAAATTATAAAAATTTACTTTTCAAATGCCGCAGTTTTTTTGATCATCGTAATGCACCTTTTCGTAACATCGTGGTATATTTAATAATAAGCTTTAGTCCGGTTCAGTTCTAAACAAAAAAAAAAAAGCAGTAACCGTCCCATACTGCTCGTTAGAAGAAATCATATCCGGTGTAAGTGAAAGTGTTGAAGAAAGTTCTTCCACATCAATTCGTCATCGCACTTTACAAATTAATTGCCAGAAGCCCTCTTCAACGAATTTTGAGGAAAGATTTGATCACAAGGTTTAGTTCACAGAAGCATTACAACCACAGGTCATGCAAGCCGTCGGGCGTTTGCAATTTGGGTTTTGGAAAATCATCAAGTTGATGGTGAGTTTTCAAAAAAGATCATCTTTAGCCATAAGACGCTTTTTCGTCGCACCGGCTTTGTCAATAAACAAAATTGTCGAATTTGGGAAAATCCAAAAATGATTGAAGAACATTCTTTGCATCCTATACGAGTCACGGTTTGGTGCAAATTTTGAGCTAAGGGATTGATTGGATCTTATTTCGTCGAAAATGAAAGTTACCTTTAATATAATTCGGCATGCTGAGGTGATGATATGGATGTAAACCATGCAGTTATTGCAAACAATAATTTAATAGTCGCAACAAGATGATGTGGATTTTTTTATTAACCCCATTTATTACGCAATCTGCCCTATAGAGTGGGGGCAATAAGTATTTTGTCACGTCTAGAGTGTAAAATGCAGTAACACTGCTGATTACTGTGTGAAGTAGGATTCTAGCGGACCCTCTTCTTACATTAACTTAATCTTAATAGTATTTATGTTATGATAATACTAATTCTATATTAATTGTAATTAAAGTTGAAACTGTATGGGCAACTGTGATGGTTTAAAACTTTCTAGTGTTTTTGGTTCATCGTTGTCCTCCATTTGGTGATGCACAATGTTATTTGAATGAGCACTAAGTCTGGCTTTACACCGCGTACTGGACGTCTGTATTTTGGATTTCACTGAGGTCATTATCACTTTATTGGGAACGTACCAATTGTTCGTAGCACTTTGTTTTAGAATCTTTCAATGATTTCTCATAAGAGAATTCCATAAGTCCATAATGGTTTAAGAACTATTTCATATACTATTAGCTTGTTTTCCATAGATAGTTTCGATCTTCTTCCGATCAGTTAGTGTAATTTTCGAAAATGTAGACCAAGTTGTTTACGCTCGTTAAATATGAGGGTTCTCCAAGTTAGTTTCCTATCGAGATGTATTCCTAAGTATTTTATTGATTCGGTGTCGTTAAGTTGATGTCCGTTTAGAATTACTGGTAGACAGTTGCCCCTTTTTGTTATGAATATAACGTGCTGGGACTTGGTTTCATTCACTTCAGTTTGCCATGACCTAGTCCAGCGTGGAATTTCGTTGAGATGTACTTGGAGACACCTTGATGCCAGTTGTATCTGCATAAGTAACTGATGTTGTTAATCGAGATGTAGGTAAGTCGGCTGTATATAATAAATATAGTATGGGACCTAAGGCGCTACCCCGTGGAACGCCTGAAGAGATGGCTTGATAGTCGCGATTTTACTTTGGTATTTTATCAAAAAATGCCGATTTGATATGTAAGACTTTATAAGTTCATACAGCTGAGAAGGTAAGTGGTTTTTTAGTTTGTATCATAAGACTTGATGCCATACCTTACCAAAGGCTTGCTTTACGTCTTAAAACACCGCAAAACGGTATGTTTTTCTTTCCACATTTTTGTATATTTTGTCAACTATTCTGTGCACCTGTTCAATAGCGCCGTGCTGACCCTAAAAGATAAATTAGTGTTTAGGGATTAATTTTTGATTTTCCAGGATTAGCATTATTCTAGAATCAGTTTTTCAAAAATCTTTGACAAGACTAAAAGTAAGCTTATGGGCTGTACAATATTATTTTACCAGGTGGTTTACCTGGTTTCGGTAGCATGACAATTTGTGCTGTTTTCCATTGGCTTGGAAAATGCGGAGTAGTGAGTATTGAATTGTACAGGTGAGTAAGGGCTTGTATAATTTTACTTGGCAGATACTTGATGATTGTTCAGTAATTGATTGTAACCTGGAGCTTTTTTTGTGTTGGCCTTCTTTATCTTTTCTTCTACCCCTTTGTTGGTTATGGGTTTGAGGAGTAGACTCATTTGGAACGGTGAATCCAGAAAACCATGATTTCTGTTTCTTCATCTAAGCATTGACAAGGGAAGGTGGAAAGACCTCGGTGAAATGCTCAGCAAAAGTATTCGCTTTTTCTTTATTACTGCGAGCCCACTGACCATGTTCTTTTTCTAGTTTTCGTACCGCTTTCCATAGCTTGTAGTCTGTTCGCTTATTTGCGCTGAGGTTTTTAGGTAGTCCTGAATTTCTTTGTTTGTATGTTGGTAAAGAAGTTTCTTTAATTGTTTTGTAGCTCTCTTTAGGGCTCGCTTGTCTTGGTCCGATCTAATAAGTTGCCAACATTTTTTAAGACGTCGTTTTGATTTTTTAGGATGATTGGAATGTCTTTAGTATCTAGAATGGTTAGCAGTTCTGGTATAGCTTCCAAGCAACTTGTTGGGTAAGTTCTGCGGGTGACACTATTGCCCGTTCTATATCATGTTCAGTTTTGAGTGGGACATGTAGATCTATTAAATATTCGAGTCTGTTCCAAAAGTATTCCTAATCTGTACGTTTGTTATGAAGTGAAAGTGGTGGTTGGATTTTAGTTATGTATGAATATACAGTTATCGTAATGAGTGATCTGCTGCTAATAGTGGTACACTGGTTTACGTTTATGCCTTTTATGACACCTAGTCTAAAAGGTCTGGGACTATTCGACGGTCTGTTGGCCAGTAGGTGAGTTCCAATGTGGATAAATAAGTGAGATTATTTTCTTGTATAGCAGCATATAATCGCCGTCCGTTTTCTTGTTAATCGGAAGCCCAAGTGTTCATATTTTGCATTATAATCACTTGCAAACTATAAATATGTTGCCCAGAGTTTTGAAGAATTGTGTGTAGTCTGCTGAGGTGATAATACGCTTGGGTGGCTAATAAATTGTTGAGATTGTTAGAAGGGCGATTAAATTTTCTATTAAGATAATTGTGGCTTGTAGGTAATTTTCTTGATATTTCTCAAATTTATAATGTTTTATGTTATTTCGGATAATTACAGCTGTTTCGCTGGGAGCCGTGGCATCAGGGTGATTTGTTGTATAAAAATCTTCTTTCTATCGTTTCAATTTTAGTACATGTACCGCCGAAGGAAGTACAAGGTGGTGTGAATTGGCCGCCAAAATAATGTGATTTAATACAGCTAGACTTCATTCTTTGGGGTTATCTTAAGGATAACGTGTACATCAACAAACCACAAACCTTTGAGGACTTTAAAAAATAAATTCGATGCAATATTTCTGGAATTTTCCAGTAATTTTCTCAACATGTCATCAAAAATTTCATCGAAATTGTCAGATGCTTTATTTTACACATACCCACCATGTCTCTACCTTTAAATGTTCAAATAAAAAGGTGTTTTATCAGAAAAAATTAAAATGTCAGCTTATTTTAGTACACCTTATACTCTAACAATAGGTGCAAAGTGCATGCACTTCGAATGAATGCTGTGAAGACGATGGACAAGAAATGGAAGTAATATTAGCTGGTAACGAATCAAAAATAACAAACGCAAACGGTTAATGTAGCCTATTACTCAAACGTCCCAAATTGACAAGTAATCGCAAATTCTATAAAACAGTAGTCTTACGTAACGAAATTTGTATCTGAAATTACAGACTACCAGAAAATCTCGGTTACACTCGATACATACTGCAAGGTAATCAAATATACATACGTAGATAAACAAAATTATACCTCACACGTATCAAATGAAAGGAAATCTCCGTATTGATTTGTTCTAAAATATTTATATGATACCCTTAAAAAAGCAAGTTACACAGTACGTTACATTATAAATCTAAAACATAAGCAAACCATAGATTCTCTACCAATATTCTTTGTAGATGTTTAGCCAGCTCCAAGCAACACAAAAATTTTTGACTTGCTAAAGCTAAACAAATATTTTGTGCAATGTACCCTTTGTCAAAAATATAAATATACAAAGAGCTACCACGATAAACCTTTATATGTATCAAATGTGCAAAAGTTTATGATACAAAAACCTATCAAATACCACGAACATGCTGAGGTTCACACCTCACAAACTACAAGGGATGCATAATTTATTAAGAACTCCAAATCAACCCTATTAACAATACACAAGTCCAAAACCCCAACTCCAACAAAACAAAATTTTCCATCTTTGTGACATCAAAATGACCAACTCGTGCCCAGTCAGGTATTGTATCTGTGCCTATTTTAACAATTATACTATACCAGATATCACCAATCGAAAATGTTAGTCTAAATAAGATAAAAATATGTACAAAAAGAAATAGAAATACTACTAGAAATATTAAATAAGGCACGGAAAGAAGAACAGATACCAAGGGACTGCCAAACAGCTTTAATCGTCCCGATACATAAAGCAAGACATAACAAAAGTTGCAATAACTACAAAGGAATAACGTTATTTAGTACGACCATAAAATTTAAAAAGATCATAGATAGAAGAGTTAGGCTAATAGTGGAGAGTACCTTGGAATAATCAGATTGCGGTTTCAAAAAAAGAAGCGCCCAATACCACATATTTATGTTAAAGTAGATATCTCAGAAAATGATATAATAGCGACGGAAAGAGCTATTAGCCTTCGTTGACCTACAATGTCATTCAATAAAGTCCCAAAAGAAAAACTATACAACTAATTTACAAAAATTATTGGAAATAACATAAAATCAGAAATATTTAGCACAAAAAGTGGCTTAAAACAAGAATAAGGGATGAGTCCATTGTTATTTATAATATTTCTAAGTCAGATCATTGAATGCTAAACACAAATAAGAAAGTAAACATAGATTGCAACAAAACTCCAGGAACTTTTGCAGACGATATAGTAATAATGGTAAGAAGTGAGAAGAAGTTGCAAAAGAACAAATAGAACAAGTAAAATATTTCCGATGCCTAGTAGTAGAAGCAGAAAGCAATGGAAGATAAGAAAAAAATTAAGGAGAGTAGAAAAAACCTTGACGTTATATTGCGCAATGAAGAGCAAGTCTGTAAGAGGAAGACAAAGATTGATGTATTTGAAGCCGAGTACAGACCAGTGCTAACGTTTGGGTACGAATTCTGAATACTGAAAAACACAAAAGTAAGACACAGACAGTAGAAATAAAATACTATAGCAGAGGTATTACAAAAAGAGAATAAGAAATACATAAATTAAAAAAGAGTTAGAAGATAACCCACATTGGATTTTAGTAAAAGAAAAAAATAAAGTTGGTGGCGCTAGTTGCACAGATTAGAAAGAACAAGAGCATTTAAAGAGGTTTACGATACAAAGATTCAGAAAAGACAAAAGGGGAAAACCCAAAAAATTGGGACAAGATGAGGAGGAAATACGAACTTCAACGGAGAGAAAAAATATACAACAAGGAGAATAGCAGAATTGAGTACAATGGAAAAATTTATGGAGGGCCCGAAGGGACATATTCTATGGTATAATAGTTACGATTATAAAAAAATAATGGCTAAATTTACAAAAATTGTCTCATCAAACGCCAACCAAAACCTTGAAGTTGACACTTTTCTACACTTTAATAATTTAATTTCTGAAAACTATTTCATTTTCGGTTTATCACAAAGAACATCCATATGCCAGTGGACATGAAGGTTCGGCCATAATAATTTGTAATTTTATAAAATACCATGAACTGTCTTCTTATAAGATGGACCACCTACAAAATACTAGTGGATTGTCAAAAATTTTTAAGCGTTTTACTTTTTTTATCAATTTACTTATTAATTTTGACCAAAAACAGCTTACAACAACTAATCGAAGTTTCTCTGTCAACACTGATCACTTCCTCCCACTATTCCGACAGCTTCATGATCCCACGACGGTAGAATTCGGCATACTTCGAGTCAAAGAATTCTTCAAGCGATTCTCTCATTTCATGTTTTCAAAACGTTTGCCTTTCAAAAAGTGTTGGAACAGACAGACAGTCTGATGGCGTTAAATCAGAAGAGTAAGCTGGATGATCAACGCGGTCCCAACCAACTTCGATGATCTTTGCATTTGTTAAGCTCGAGCATTGAGGTTTTGCATTGTCGTCCAGAAAAACAACCCGACTTCGAAGACGGCGATCCAAACTTTGATTCAATGCATCCAACTGACGGCAACAGACTTCCGAGTTGACAGTTTGTCCTGGCTTCAACAATTCCCCATACTCAATGCTATGAGCCGACCAAAACACACACATTTCCTATTTGTGCCAAAAGTCCTACGGTGTCGCAGTTGTTTTTTCGCCTGGTGAACGCGTTCATTTTGAGGATCTGGGTATTTGAAGCTGATGCATTTCTCATCTCCCGTAATCAATCGATTGGCCAAGAACAAAGTTTTATTTTGGCGATCCGTCAAAGTTTGGCTGGTATTCACCCATTTTGTCTTTTGGGCATCCGACTACTCATGTGGAATCCAACGCGTCTTCTTCCAGACCTTACTAAACTTGTAAAAGATATTGTCTATAGTCTGAGGGCTGCAATCAAAATCATCGGCCAACACTCGGCATGTCCATGACGGAGCCTCTTCAATCTCTTCAAGAATAGCTTGACGATCAAATGACAACAAAATCATACAAAAACAATGCAAAAAATATGAAAAAAAGTGAAACGTTTCAAAATTTTTGCATAACTTATTATAATGAAAGTCGAGAAACAACCAGCAACCACAGTGTTATGAGCTATTTATTATCTACTACATCATAATATAAATAAAGAAATGTTCCGAGCCTTCTTTGACTTTTCAGGCTTCAGTTTTGTAATAGGGGAGTGACTATAACGCCAAAAACGCACATTGAGGATCACGATTAATAAAAACTACATATACACATGGTAGATAATATAATTATAATTTTCTGTCAACGAGTAACCCAAGCTTCAAATTTGTTCGACTTCTTATCACTCATGGGATAGCATCAAACTGCATGGTTGTTGCTTCCAACTGTGATACTTTGTCTGATTATAATCATAAGTGTAACCATACTTTATAAAGAACTCAAATCTACTCTCAGCAATGCCAAAATCAACTAATAAATATTTGAAACACATACGGATGTAAATTTACGATTGAAAACAGACGATTACCTAGAATACGATACAAAACGCTTAGTAACAGTCATACAGAAAACAGGATGAAACTCGACACAGTAATCGCTTAATCTGAAAGCTGATACTTCTAATATTGCTACTAAAACTATGGCACTAGTAAAAAAAAACGCAATATAGCCACAATTTAACTAACAAAACTAAACTTAAGCAATCGAATAACAAGCTAAAACGTAAGTTACAAGCAATTCGCTATAAAACTTTTCGGCTCCACACATTCAACTGTCTAACAATGTTACTGACTAACAAACAAAATATGTGGAGCATTCGAAGCTAAAACCTGTTACAGTGTTAGTATTCAGCAACATTAAGTCTGTTTTTATCTCAGTACTACGTACTTCCCATTTATATCTGAAAAATCGTTTCCTTCAAACCACATACGGCAATACAACCTCGAATTGAGAAGAATTAATTACCTTTTCTATGTTTGTTTTAGAACGGTTTATTAACCATAGCACAAACAACCCTAGGTGCCTTTGCGAATGATACACAATTCTTTTATGTAACTGAAATCCAAGCAGAGCATCAGAACATCATCAAGAACATCTCAATCTTCTGGAAATGTGGTTAACAAAGTGTAAAGTTCATGTAGACAAGTCAGTACATATGACCTTCAAAAGAAAGATTAAACATGTTCCCAGGTTACCCTTAATAGACAAATCCCTAAGGTGGAAGAAGTATGTGGGATTGCAGCTAGATGGCCGACTGACTTAAAAGACATTTGTGATCAAAGAGCGCAAAAACACGAACCTGGCGGTGAAAAAATTATACTGACATCTATCGTACTTGACAATAAACATGTAATATGTAAAAACATAATGTATCCTATCTGGTCCTATAGCTGAAAACTGCGGGGTTGTACAGCACATCAGCTATTAACACGATTTTTCCTTTGCAGTCCAAAAGCCTTAGACTGACCTCTGATGCTCCATGATTTGTCTAATCTTGCATACAGACTTGAACAAGCCATAAAGCATTGTGGTACTTTGCAAATTCACCTCACTGCCATAATTAACTTATCACCTTCATCGTAAAATTTTTATATACCTAAAATTAGCTCATGGAATTATTGTTACACACCAATTGTTAATAAAAACTCTAAATAAAATATATATAAATCGCTGGTTTGAGATCTATTCTAGAGATTGACTATATAGCCGAGATTTTTCATTGCATGTATATTTCATTAGGGGAATATTGACACTTTTAAAATTTTTACGAAATTATAATTTGCAATAACATTTTTTTAATCAAATTATTCAGTCATACTGGCGCAGATCTTAATATACATTTATATTTGGACTATTTACCTATAGCCAAACTTTCTTCTAATTTCTGGTAACTCACCGTGCAGCGAAATTTTTGGCATGTATAATGTAGCACAAAACAAATTAATTGTAAATTACCAAAATTGGATCATAGAAATTTTAGAAAATAATTTCAGACCTGTTTCGAAAATTGAAAATGCTGGTAGGCTCTAACTACCGTCGTAAAGGCATAGCTTTCAAACTGAGAGGTTAAGGCTCTCATATATATGACCTCACTGCCCAATCATCGCGCACTATCGCAGCTCGAGATTGAACCTGGGCTTGTGCGCACCGTGACTGACACAAAAAATAGAAACTTTTATATGCAATTAATGTAAAAGTTAATGCACGTTTTTATAAGTGGATTCCGAGAGTTAAATTGCTACACTTTGTGTATATATAGTTGACTAAAAAAGGACATAATTGATGTTAAACAAAAATGGCAAAATACGATAAAGTCTAATTAAAAATATCTTATATTCAAGGACATAAATATTGCTTTATAACTGTAATTTAATTATTGTTGAAGAAAAGGCTTTAGTGCGATTCAAAACATTACTGAATAATCTAATCTCAAGTTCTGTAAGAAAATATTAAGTTAATCATTTCGTTAGTAACTAACGTGGTGTTACAAAAATTATTAAAACAATTTATTGGCAATAATTTATAAATTAAATGAAACTAAACATGAAATTGTCAAAAGTCAAACAATATTTCATACAAAGCTTATATTGTACTTTTACTTTTACGTTTTTCTTTCGATTTAAAAAAAGCAAAAGATAATATTTTTATTTTACTTAAAATATATATCAAGCAACACAAGTTTTAAAATTAAAATAATAACTATTTTGATAGTTATGTTTAATACTTTAACTATAAGAAACTACTGCTTTATAGTAGAATTAAAAAGATTACCTTGAAGGGGGAGGCCTGGTCATTAACAGAAAGCTTGAGAAACAAAATGAGAACGGTCGAATTGAACTTTTTCAGAACATGACTACAAATGACGAGACGAGAAAGATGGAGAACAGAAACGATATGGAGAGAAATGGGAATAACTTCATCCATTACCAAGAATTTAGAAAATAGAACCATTTGTTAGCATGAAAGGATGCAAGACCACAGGTAGCCGAAAAAACTTTTTAATTGGTCGCTCAGATGAGAAAGATGAATATGATGTCCATGCTACAAATAGGAAACGTAAATAGGTAAACGTAATAGTAGAAAGAGATTTACAACAAGGGGACTGGGAGGGCCGTAAAAAGATGGAGACTAAAGACGACGAACCCATAAGGGAAAAAACGTTAGGAAGAAGAAGGAGAAACTACTATTTGCTTCATTTCTGCTGTATAATGTTTGCTGTATTTTAGTTTTTTTATTATTATCCAAATTTTTTCCTTGTAAATAACTTTGAAGAGCCGTGGTGGCTTAGTGGATAGATCGCTAGACTACGAAACCAAGAGTTGCGGGTTCGAATTCCGCTCTCGCCAATTCGATCACTGGCATTTTTACGGCCCAGCTTGATTCAGGCTGCAATAAATGAGTACCTGGAGGTCAAACTCTGGGGTAATAATAGGCGGTCGGTACGTAGCGCTGGCCACGTTACTACCCTTGTGTACCGTAGGCTCTATATTGTAGCAGACCTATCCTGTTACGACCCCAAAGGGCCTTCAAGGCCTGTTTCGGGGAACTATTATTATTATTATAAATAACTTTGAACTTGTTGTTTAGTGTGTTGATTTTTAATTTTTTTTTCTATATTTGTAAGCCTCACTATTATAACCGCATAGGTTTAGCGATTTGAAGTAATGGTCAAACCACACAGGTATCTGAAACTTGCTCTGCACCAGGAATCTAAAAAAGTATATTTTGGAAAATCTTTTCGACCAAGAAGCACCTATTTAAATTTGTGTCGTGTCTGCCGTATAGTCCTAGAAAAGCACCATTGATCAGTCTTTATAACACACTGCAAAAGACGCCTGTTCTTCCGAGGTAACTTACAAAGCAGTGGTGAGAGCGATACTTGCCGGAAAATCCCAAGAACCAATTTGTGCGACTTTAGATAAGGATGCTGTAGTTGCAACAGTTTAAAAATGGAAGTTTTGATCGGCGCGATGTCGAACAACCTGGACTGCCAAAAAATTTAAGATGACAAATTGGAACATTAGAGAAAAAATGTTGTGGAGCTAACAGAGCAAGTCAAAATAATATGTCAAGCCATTTGTAAACGTCTAGCTGGCAATTACAACGTTCGTCTCAAAATCAAGAAGAGAGATTTTTTATACCAAACTGTGAGAAACAGTACCGCAGAACGCCAAGAAAATATTGCTGTGTACATGGTGGAATGAGCAAGGTATTGTAAGGTATAAGTTGCTTTTATCTGATGAAATGACAATAACAACTGATGGATCTTAGTGAACACAGAAGGTCATACAGCGGCAAGGGAAGGAGGATATCGCGCAGCCGCACATTGGACCGATTTTGGAAACGATTGCTGATTTAGGTTGAGAGCTTTTATTATACCCACCAAATTTAACAAACTTCACTCTTTCAAATTATCACTTCTCAACATCTGGCTGATACCCGCTTCAATTCTGTAAAGATATCAAGAAAGGTTTTGTACGGTTTACCAATTTTTTAAAATGGTATTTAGCACTTCCACAATAGTGCAAATGCATAAAAGTGGTAGTAGACTTTTTATAAAACAATATCACAATTCTGTGAAAAGGGCAATAAATTAGTTTTTTCTTTCACCGGGCATCCAATATAACAGTGCAAATCCTTGCTGGCGCAACATCTGTTTTATATACTTTAATTCATCTATTTTTACTTACATGTCTATGTATTTCGCGTGTGCTATATTTGCTTTTTATATATGACATGCTATTTTGTTCTTTCCTTATGTTTCCCTTATTATTTGTCTCATAACATAGTACTGTATTTCTTTGTAAAGGATGCTTGATAATATACCTTCTTTACAATAAAACTAGTCTTTTTGATTGTCAGATAATAATATAAGTAAAATTAGGGAACTACTAATCATGTATAAGCAAAATGCATTTAAGTGCTTTCGAAGATAGCGTTAATATTCATACGTAGTAACAGTATGACAACACTACGTCTTGTAACTCAAATACTACTGTAATAATGTTTAAATTCCGATTCGCACTATTGAAAAGTTGCGGTTAAAAGCACGGCCGCATTGTGAATAACAGCAGCATTCTTGTGGGATGAGTATTTAGTAGCGACTACAACACCACACAAATTAGAAACCGCAGGATAACACAGCTGTTTTAAATTCGTGCGGGACAAAATTATAAAAACTTTGAAATTCCTAGATAAAATCGGATATTTTGCTTGCCAGAAACTAGTATTCAGAAACTAGTAAACTATCTCTCCCTTTCATCAACAGGAGGAGCTAATGTGAAATCGATAAAAATAGCAGAAACACAAAGCAGTCAGTTATATGCATTACAAGAAAGATTTGAAATTCGCTTTGTAAAAGCTACAACTAGTATTTCTGGTAAACACGCCACGCCGACAGATGCCTCACTGCTTATACAAGGTGGAGCAAAATCCCTTCACTAATTTAAAATGAAGGCGAAGAATGGTTCGGGAGTAGGAAAAATAATTTTATTGAACGCAAGTAGGTGGGAGAGAGAATCTAGAGGCCTTTGGTAGCCAACATGTTGCGGAAGAACGGATAGAGAGCTTTGTAGCCACACAACTTACTTTTTGAGCGCTCCTTCAACTCAACGCGAGTCTTCCTTTTAACCAAAAATCTATTTTGGTGAGAGTAGAAAATTTCAGAAGTACTGATATTGTAGTAAAAAGAGGAGGAGGACGACATCAGATTTATTCTGCAGTCTTTAAGTTAATTTGTATACAGAAATTGTCTAGTCGTATTGTACAGCAAATTTTGTACCAAGAGTTTCGTTTTGATTTATACAAGATGATTATTGCATAGGAACTTTTAAATGGAATTAGCAGAATTGTTTGGAAATATGTGGACATATCTTGGAAATCATTTTTTACCAGCAAACTATATATCTACTTGCCGTTAAAAAAACCCTCGTTATTGGAATGATAACAACCTACAGGATATCCATCTAAGGCTTCTTTACAGCGAACGTGTCACTATTAGGTATGCGGTGAGTGAAGTTGGGATAAGTGGCCCCTACTTTTTTGTAGACAGTTAATAGGTGGAAATAGCCTGACAATTTTTTACATTAAAATTTGATGCACTTCAACTGAAAAACGTTTGGTTCTAACAAAATAAAGCTTCATTTCCGGAGAACACCTCATCTAGCACTTGCTGTGTCTCTAAATACTAAATGAGGCGTCTTATGGTCTTCAAATTATCCAGCGTAGTAACGTTGAAAAATCTGTTTGCTTATCAATTCTCGTCCAGTATGACATGCCTTTTAGGAAAAATCCAATTACAAGACCCTTCAGACCTTACCAAATGCAATATACCAAGAAGACATGTCAGAAGAAATAATAAAGAATACGGCTTCCGCAATGCATTGGAAATGGGCCGATACCCTCTTTAAAACGTATTAAAATAAAACTTTCAACCCTGTAGCTTTATAGGGTAAAAATAAATTTGTATAGCTCCTATCATTTTTCTTTATTGCGCCTAAAAAAGAGTCGAGCAGTTTTATTCCAGCGTATTTCTGAAATCTGCCAAAAGTAAGCGATATTTATCATCAAAAAATCAATTGGGGATGAAATCTGAGTCAACAAAGTTGCTTTATAGAATTTTCTAAAAAATAGTATTGGTACTTAGTGTTAAAATTTTATACGCATCATTTCAAGGTAACACTATGCTTATATACAACAAATAGTTTCTTAATGAAAATCGGGAAACGTATGGAAGTAAATAACTTTGATTAATGGAATATAATCTGTGTAGAATCTCTCCCCCAAAGTCGGAACGGTGACACACGCTTCGTTTAGAAGAGTTCACACAATAATTACTATTCTTCTTTAGGTTTAAATAAGTAATAAGTAATGTACTGCCCACTAATTAAGTTACAATAAATTTCTAAAGGCAAGTGCTTAATATATTTTAATTATTGGCATTAGAGGGAATGCTCAAAAATTTATATTATTGTTAATATTATTGCAACAATACAGGAATGTTTGTACCCCAGTACTCATAAAAGAATAAAATAAAAACTTTTTGAATGGCTTTTGTGATTTAAACGTTTACGTAAATAAAAAATTATCGTATGTAAACTTAAGATTGTTCCTAAGATAATCAAAATCTTCTAAGAAATATTTCTACGTATCTCATTATGAAGCATATTAAAACTTGTTAATGATAACGAGGTAGCAATCTTACATTTACACCGACGTTTCAGCCCTTAGATAGCTCACAATTAGTCCCACTAAAAAGTAGTTCGTAGAAAAAGCTGGAAAGTGCTGCGTCGTTTGGCAACGTTCTTTTAGAATTTCGGGGAATAAAAACACATGCTTCGAATCCTAGTGCGATCCCAGACCATTTTTACTCAATAGCAGAGACAGCTTTTGGCCCTTTCCATCTCGTGCTTTGTCTTCTACATCCTCTCTTATCCCTCTCTCGTTAAACATTACCACAAATTACCCCCGTCGTTCAAAGCCATGTAAACATCCTGCAGTAGTTTTGACTCTATTAGAACATACAAAGTTATGAGCTTTATAAAAAAGGCGAAACAGAGGTGGCGCCAAACTAAAATAAATCAAAATACGCTTTTGCAGAAAAAGCCGAGAACAACTCAGAAACTGAATTAAGAAGACATCTCTTCCTGGAAGATTTGGATGTTTTAACATAATTTTATTTAATTTTAATATGTATTCTGTGGTAGCACACACAAGAAGTAACTGAATTTGTAAGTTGGTCTATGCATAATAAGGGCTTAACTCAAACAAGAAAAAAATTACATTAACTGAGCAAGCAGCACCGAGAAAATTATAGAGATAATAGAAGCCAAGAGCTAATTAATGTTTGCGTGTTTCTTCACCACAATAGAAATTATGATCTGAAAACAGAGCATGTTTTTGTTTATGTTTTTTCTGTTAAAATAGGGTATCGATCGCATTGGTGTTTAGGGAAATATGCACCCTTTATAACCGAAAAAAATTACTTATAGCATTCCAATACTTAAATATAAAAAAAAACAACTATAAAACAACACATATATGACATTCTACGAATAGGAAGTTGTAATAAACAATTATTGTTGACAATGAGTTTCATAACAACTTAGATAATCCGCAAAATAAGAATAACATTGATGAGGGTCCTAGAATAGTCATATTGTAAATACAGTATGCACTAAGACAACTTAAAAAAATAAAACTATAGGTCCAGGTACAATAAAGACGGAATTAAGAAAAAAAATGTTGATTTACTCGTGAGCCTGCTTAATAGGAGAAATTCTACAAGTCTGATAATTATTCTGATATCAAAAAAAAAATAAACTCAAAATCATCTAATGCCTACCAATTAGTAAGTCTGATGAGACTTTGATACGATGCTCTTAAAAATAATACAGAATAGAATATACAGAAAATGCGGCGTTATATCTTGAGAACACCAGAAAAGACTTTGGCAAAAAGAAAACTACTGTCTGTTCCAACTCCTGGCTTAAATATATTTAATAACAAAAAAATAGTTATCTGTTTTGAGGACCTTGAGAAGGTCTACGATCGAATTAAGTGAAAATCCATCATAAAACTACTTCACAGAAATGAGATAGACAAAAAAGATAATTTCTATTTGCAATAAAAATAGGCTATTAAGGTCCAAGGAATTACAGACGCAGAAATCAAAATTAGAAGAGTAGTAAGACAATTGTATGTTGTTTTCCATACAATATCTACTCTGAAAATATATTTATGACAGCTTTACAGGATTTTAATGAAGGAAAAGCAATAAATCACATCCGACAATACTGTCATTGTGGAAAACTTAGATATAACATTACATAATATTAATATACAAAATAAAAAAAGCAGAAAAGGAGTAATAAAAGCAAATACAACTAAAACCGATTGCTTATGAACCATTGAACATTGTCCCAGGATACGCAGCGTTTTCAATGGAAACTTACTACATCCCTACAGTTCGATGACCTAGTTCCATACAAGAATTAAGATGACTTTATGTAGTAACAACCAAACTGCTGCAAAAGAATTAGTTCGTTTAGTGATGTTATTTTCTTAATTCTATGCAGCAATAATTTTTCAGTTGATTTTAATAACAGTGGTAGCAGGCTTATGGGTTTATAAGAGCTGGTTTTCTGTGGAGGTTTCTTAGGTATGCCGATCATGATTATTGTAGCATATTTCCACTGAGTGAGTTGAGCAACTGTTCCGAGCTGCCATGGATCGTCAACAATTTCACCAGGTGGTCGCCAACGTCTAATTAGAGAAGGCATTAAAGAAGAAGAGGAAATAAGATATGGCTATGGCCGGCATACGATTGAATATTGATGTTATGAGGAAGACTATTTTTTTGGTAGATGTTTTAGTATGTTCCCCACTACAAGATCATAGCCTAGGTTTTGTATAGGTTAGTTAATTTTGTTTTCCTGTAGACTTTCGCAGAAGAAACACAATTTACAAGTAGGCCTAATTAACCATGCGAGTTTATATATTTTTCTATTTTAGCATTAAATATTTAGTTGTTAATTGACGTGAAAATTAGTTCTCCGAACGTGATTGCTCCTTTCTTCATTAGATCTATTCTAGCTTCTCTCTGGCCTTCTTAAGGATAAAAAAGAGGTAGTAATTTGCCACGATCATCAAAAAATTATAAAATATACCAATTCTATTTAACAACAGAGACTAACAACTGGAAGTAGCAAGTAAGTATAAATATTTAAGAATTTGGGTAAAGAAACGGATAGACCAGCAATGACCAAAAGTGCATTGTACGGACCAGAAACGTAGACACTTAAAGCGGGCGATATGAATCGCCTAAGTCGTTTAAAACGCGGCTCTCAAGAAGAATGTTAAAAATCTCGTTGACTACAATAATGGAAAAGTATTAAGTAGAGCAGGAACGGACGGAAAGTTATTAATACAAATTAAGATCAGAGAAACAGGTTACTTCGGTCATATAATAAAAATTGGATATACCATCGGGCCCAACTAATGATCATGGGGAAATAGAAGAAGAACAAGGAATGGGAATAAGAATAACTGCATGTTAAACAACATTCACCATTGAACTGAGGATGATACGTTCAGGCTCCTCACAGCAGCAAAAAATCGCGATGAATATACCAAATCTTTAACCTCCGTTAAGAGAAAAATCAATGATTAAGTTATTTTAGATGTAACATCATTTGATAGTAACGATTATTATTTTGGCAATTTTAGAATTACAATACTCAATTACAAAACGACATTTTTGTTTTAAAAATAGTAAAAGCGAAAAGCAAGAACAAGAAGAAAAGACTAAAAACATTAAAATTAAAGAACATGCGTTGTTAGCTTGAATTTAATAAACTTTTAAAAATAGTACTTTACATTATCTCTGTTATTAAAAATTAATGAAACAAAAATTAAATTAGTGCACACCAGATTTTTTTTTTAGAATAAAATAAAGCAAGTCATAATAAAAAGTACCAAACGTTGCAACATGAGAAACAGTGGATAATAAATGACATAACCAAATTGTTAGAAAACTTCGAAATATAAAAACATTGACACAGAACAAGGGCGATGTAAATATAAAGAATTAAGAAATAAGATTCAACGTGAATACAAAAAAAGCCAAAGAGCAATATATAAAGAACAACTGTAAAAACATAGAACAAGAAATAAGTGTTTTTGGTAAATTTAATAAGTGAAATATATGTTCAAGAGTAGTAAAGTAAAAACCCATGTAATGCAAGATAATAATGAAAACAAAAAAATAGCTAAATGGTGGGAGAAATACCTAGAAGATTATACAATGAAGTCGACAGAGGATTATATAAACCAGTGAGTACGCAAAATGTAAAAGATGACTATCTGTGTATCCTATGAACGGAATTGGATAAAGCAATAAAACACCTAAAAACAACAAACCCCCAGATATAGATAATACACCTGGAAAGATTACAAAAACGTACATACGGGGACACTAAATAAAATTTTCAAAATAATAAAACATTTCCAGTACAGGACAAATTCCAATCAGTTTCAAAACATCAAAGATAATTACTACCCCAAAGAAGACATCAACACACAAATGCGAAACACATAGAACAATAAGTTTACTATCACACGCATCAAAAATACAAGTAAAAATAATTCAAAGAAGAATAGAAAAGACAGTAGAAGAAAATTTGATCAACGACCAATTTGGCTTCAGAAGAAACACAGGCAGGAAAGAAGCCATACTGGCCCTAAAAATATTAACAGAAAAAAGCCAATCTAAAGGATTTTGACAAAATGAGCTACCCTAAACATTTTTCTTCAATAATAAATGTTGTTCTTCTGCTTTTCAAATACATAAGTCCGGTGGAATGATCTCCAGTTTTTAAAGTGTTTTTGGTAGACTCGAATGGTATATTCTTGGAGTGGCGATTCTGTGATTGTAAAGCAGCGGCTATTTCGTAGGCTCTTGGGATTAGGTTGTCACGGAAGAATTTCGACCAATAAAACCATAAAGTTGTGATTTCCAACAGACTGCTTCAGGAAAATGCTCTGGTAAATTATGTAGCCTTTGGACTCCCGTGAATATCGCAGTGAGGCGAGCTGATCACCTCGCCACAACGCGAAGCATGCTCCACCTTGGAAATATCTAATTGAAGTGAGCAGATAATTCTACACTGCGATATAATTTTCCCTCCATACAAACTGATGGTGGTCCAGGAACTTAAAGAGTGCCAGTGATACGCCCGGCAGGCTGCTTGGCAAATGCTTTAGCTGATTCTGTTGTGACGAAGTTTATTTTTATTTATTGAGTTGCGTCAGTAAGGAGAATTTTCGACAACTCTATAAGCGACCTCTCCACACTAATATAACTAGTGTGCCCTTACAAAATTTGATATCATAGTGCCGTACTTTTTGGGGCAAGCAGGACACGCAATAACTGTCACATCTACCCGCTATATTGCGATTTGGCAAACATGGAAACGCACCATTGTGCCTCGTGGTGTTACTACATACACGGCGAGAATTTTTCAAGAAATTCTGGAATGAATGTCTTCAAAACTCCCTCTCTTTTTGCATGGTGACATTCCATGACCGGTTAAGTCACCAGACCTGCCCCCTTGTAATTTCTTTCTATGGGAATACCTAAAGCTATACCACTAAAGAACTAAAGGATGCTATTTGGAACGCAATCGCTGCAGTACCAGTGTAATTGCCTCAGAAACCAATGCAAAACTTTAAGGTGAAGCTGTATAAAAGCATTTTTTACCATTTTTAGAAATGCAGACTATATTTTACTATCATGTACAGATCGGTAGATATTTTCAAAAATTTGATATTGAACATCAGGTGCTTTGTAAGTAGAAACAGATTTCTCGGTTTGTTTATAAGTTGTCACCCTGTCCAGTGTAACTTTAGTTTAGTGGTCAGTAGTATATTATTTAACAGATGTTAACATTTAAAAACAACTTCGTAACAGTCCTGACTAATTGTTGGCTTTTTTGCAATAATGTGAACTGTGTATTGTACGTGTTTTAGTGATTGTCATTCAGTTGTGTTTATAGTGCAGTTATAAACTGATTTATAGTCTGTGGTGTATCTATAATAAATCCATAAATAAACAGATGACCCAGAAACATGTCATCTAAACGTACAAATGCCCCAAACAATTTCTGTTACATACGTGGCGAGTTCACTGCGAAGCATCAAAGAAGGTGCATTACCTCTCATATAAAAACAGCTTATCACCTGCATTTTGGGTGCATTTTATATTTGCTGTGTTTCATGTCCAAACAGTTTGCACCAATGACTTAAAGGTTCTCGTTCGTCTGTCTTTTGCTGCACCAATGGTTTGGAAGAACCAGCAGAATCAATTAAAGAAATGTTGTTTTTGTGTCACTAAAATAGCAGCTTTCTCTCCAAAGAGCAATAAATCAATTGTTTATCCCAATTTACCTTCTGCCATGCGCTTTGTTGCACATGGTTCAGGTCTTTTTGTTCTCGTTCCCCCTGAATCATGTGATGGACAAGAAGAAGAAGTATATTGTGAAGGCGAAAATAGTGATTTTCAATCTCTGTAATGTCAATGAACTTTATATGATCTCACAAGAGAAGTTAAACGACTCAGTTAAAGACCTTGAACTATCCTGCTCAGCTTGAATTTTTGCTGGGTTCAGGATTACAGCAATGTAATGTACTGAACAAGTCTACTGAAGCAAGTACTTCATTTTTCTGCGATTTCTCAAGAACTATACGTGCTAAAAAAAACTAAAGGCATGTCTGAATTCAGCATGCATTTTTCGTTAGAATCACCTACTTTCACCCATGAACTAGGAAAAAATTAAAATTGTTGAGCTGTGTAATTAGACGATATCACCTTCAAAGCTGGTTGATGACTAAATGACAAGCAAATATTGAACAGAATCTCTGCTGTTCGTCTTGCTATTTCAAGAATAAGGATCATTCTGCCGGAACCTGTATATATCTCTCAAAACTCCAGATAAAGCTTGTCTTCTGCTCTATTTCTGAGCTTGAAACCAATTTTTTGTGAATCCTGTCAGCAATTGCAAAAATTCCACACATAAACACAAAAATATAATACTTGGATGAGACCCTGGCGGGGTAGCTTTGCTCACATTCTTTTTGAGCAAAATATTTCAGTTTTAAGAAGTATTTCTTGCTCAACGAACTTTAATGCTGCTCAAAACAACTTTTATTTCAGCCTTTTTACAAATATTTGCTAGGGGTTGTTAAACATAAAACAAAAAGTAATCGAATTTGATAAAAAAATGAAAAGAAATACTTTTAATGAAATAAAAAGGTGGCGGATGAAGCATTTTCTTCTCGATTCGTGAGTAAACTACCGTGGGCGCCTCGCTCGTCGCCCAACGAGTCTCTAAATATAACACTTCCGTTCGTATAATTATAAATTATTAACGACGTGCACTCCCAGTACATCAGCAATTTAGTTCGGATCCTGGATGTATACCTAGTTAATTGCTTATGCACGTTTGAGCTGCAGCAGCCGGGAGCTTTCGGCGCAGCACGCGTGCCTTCAAAAACATATTAATCCGCAGGACGGACGCGAGATAGGCCGGGCGGGGATAGAATTTTCTCATTAGTCTTGGAATGCAGCACTTATGTGTGTTTTGACTCGCGCGTATTTCCATTTCGCGGGCGCTCGGCCGCTACCTGCCCAGCGCCGGCGGCGTCCCGCCGCGGCGCCGGCCAGCTGCCCGCCGGTGCATCGCGTGCCGCCTCGCACCGTGTCAGCCGCATCAGATGGACGTCCCGGACTGATCAAACAGCAGCTCCTCGATCAATACGCGCCGAGAAAACCTAAACAACACGCCGCACACGGCGGGGGCGGCGGCAGGCCGGCCGCCCGCGAAGGCGCATCCGGCTCGGCCGCGCCGCGCCGCATTCCGCGATGCAAATTGCTGCAAAGGTCCCAGCCGCGCCAGCGGCCGCCGCGCAATTGCACTCGCGCGATGAGCCCGTTTTATTGAGTGTTATTTGCAATGACTCGCGGTGTTAAATTCTGGTTTATAATTAAACCGGCACGCTGCGCTTACATCGGAATTAAGCGAACATGTCGCGCGGACGCTTCGGCGACGCGAAGCACCGGCGCGCTCTTCCGGGCCTGGGGACGTCTCTATCTGCAGCTCGTCTCGGTCAGATTTTCCACCTCTCTTGACAATGGCGCCCGCAGCGTGTGCTCCAGGAGATGCAGGCATCTCGGGTTCCACTTCGCACGTCTCGACTTCGCCACTCCATGAGAGCTAAAATAGACAATTTGGATGAACAGCTAAAGTCGGATTGCTAACTGTGTTAACTGTGGAAAATAGAAGGGAAGCGAAACGATGTGGTGTCGCATACAAAATATAACTCACGCTCAGTGACCAACTCACATTTTTAAAGTCAATGTTTAAAGAAAGAATTGGCGAATGCTATTAACAAATAATAAAAAATCATCTATCTTAAAGAGCCAGCTCAAAGCTTATTTAACAAAACACACACACAACTCTCAACTCAAAAAATTATTATAAGAACTTTAACGTTTTTCTTTTCTTCACTTGAGAGCAAAATAATCGACTCACTAGCTACACGCGCATTTTAGTCTCCTGTTTCTGTCTAAAGAAAATGCAAATAAAAACAGTAACGTGCAAGGAGTATCTCTATTACTGAGCTTTAAGAAACTGTTGTTAGTGCATTAATCGAATGACGCATTCAAAAAAATATATACATTACGAATGGGGTTTTACGAATCTTGCTAATTAGAATGCATGTGCGCTACGACTGTGATTGGCCTACAGTACGTTTGCAATACGGTAATTCATCTCGGTTACTTATCCGAAGTTGACGCAAGTGCTCGAGTAATTCCCAAGAAAATGGATACCGCAGCCACCGAAGCAGCCCATCGACTAAATCTGAGTCAATTAGCTGTGTTGAGAGTGTGGCGTCGGTACCGGAAAACCGGTGGCTACGTCCTCCGATAAGAAAGTGTCCGTAGGCGTGTGACAACGGAGAGAGACGATCGACTTCTCGACTCAATATCTCTCAGAACATCTCCATCGGGACCTCGGCCATTGGAGTCAGATATTATTCATCGACAAGTCCAAGATGTGCCTACATGACAACTATAGGAGACGTCGTGCCTATAAAAGGCTAGGGAAGGCGAAGTGATCATTGCTGTAGTCAAGAAACTGTTACATATAGAGGTGGCTCTTGCATGTTCTGGGTGGGCATTTCCATGCACGGAAAAACTGAGTTGGTTTTCGTACCTAGAGGAGGCTTACAGCGGACCGCTATATCGGGAACATTCTGAGGGAACATATTGCTTCGTTTGCGAGATTTGTTGGTGAGGACTTTATGCTAATGAAGCGCGCAAGTGACCACTACCTACCTAGCTGACGTTGGTATGCCGAAAATAGACTTGCCTCTGCGTAGCCCAGACCTGAATCAAATTGAGCATGTTTGGGATGAAGTTAAGCGAAGAGTCCGGGTCAGAAATCTTGCATAAGGGAGTGTGATGAAACTGAGAGTGGGAAGCAATCCCTCAAGACAGTCGACCGACCCATGCGTAATCGCTTGGAAAGTGCAGTTAGGAGTAGAGGTGACAACGCCATGTATCGAAAAAAATTAAATTAATTTTAATTGATTATAAGGATTTCATTTTTTTTTCACATATTTTTAGATCCATAACTCTGTCAGAACAAGTGCAATTCCAATCAGAGTAGTATCATTTAAACCACAATTTTTAAGCTTTCAAACAGTACACTGAACTTTACTTGGAATGCTATCGAAGTGGACACATTCTCTCAAAACTCGAGCATGTTACTGAGTCGATTGTTTTGCTCTCATGTGCATATGACATTATACGAGGATTAAGTTCAACAAACAAGTTGATGAATATTACTCAACATGCTTATGATTATCCAGGACTTGATTAAAGTTCTTGACCTTGCAACCTGATAATTTTTCAGAAGCCTTCCCTCAATTTTTACTTGTTTAGACATTATCATAAAATAACTACAAATAAGTTGATTGTTTAGACAAAACATTTATTTGATTTGGTCAATTTTCATTACATATATACATAAGTTTTAATACAATGTCTACATATATTTACAAATCAATGAGAAAAAATTTAAAAATGCCCGTTTAGCTAAAAACTTTTATTTGACAAACATTTCTTTTTCTGGCTTTAGTATTAGTAAACCTTTGGATTATGGCATTACGAGAAAGATTGTAGAAACTTAATATCAATACATAAAAGTCCAAGGTCCGGCACCTTTTCTAGTTTTAGAGATGATCTAAAAATGTTTTTCCTTTTCTTAAGAATTCTTCGAAAAGGTTTTGTGCCGAGTACAAGCAGTGATACAGTGCATACGTTTCCTGGCCTGTCTGATATCGGTGGGGTACGCTTGACCTCTAAGGTTATCTGCAGCAAATATTGTAAGTAAAACTTATTTCACTTATTATTTTAATATAAATATTTCCGCCAACGATTCAACAATGAATTATCAAGCGCAAATCGGATTACCTCTCACCGCCTATTAACGACGTACAAAAACGGCACGCATGGACCTCCTAAGACTTATTAACTAGCAACCAATTTTACCTACCACCAAATCTAGAAAGAATCTAACCAGAGGCGAAGCCTCTAGCAACAACGTCTCAGAGGTAGAAGATAAAACACAACCAGAAGCAACTACACCAATTGCAAAAATTCCATCAATCTACTTACGAAATTCCATAAATCGCAATGCCCTAATTGAACACGTAAAAAAACAAAGAAATAGAAATTTCCACTACAATGTACAATACAACTACATTACGCGTCCACCTAACAAAAATAGAAGAATTTCTAATATTAACCAAATACTTCACAAAAAACAATATTCAATGTCATACCTATCAAAATCCCAACAACAAACTAATAGCTGTGGTTATTAAGCAGCATTACCACAAATCACTACCGACGAAGTTCAAACACACTGCGTAAAATCGCAGAACCACTTACATACCGATTGTCAAAAAACCAACAACCTCTGCCAGTTGCACATAACAACTTGAGAGACAATCGGATATACTGGCTAAAATCAATACATAGTTGCAGTAGAGCAGAAGGAAAACTCAAAACATCTCGGCCTAGTACGTCGACACAAAACTACCTGCAGTTCAAACCACTATCGTAAAATGCAATACCACTTACATAACCGAATTGTCAAACTACCAGACATCACTTAAGCTACCAACGTGAGATCAAATCAACAAAATCATCGTACTAGCAACACATGCTATCAATGGACCTAACAGCGATACAATACTCCTACCTTCAAACCATCCTCAATTGAATCCTAATCCAAACTACATGACATCATTACGCTATACCCCAGTCAAATCAAAACCTTCATTATCAGCACTGCTTATCAATGGACCATAAAGCGATACAAAACTTAACCATCCTCAATTGGAATGCTAATGGCATCGCTGACCAACGCTCACTATTTGTTAACTTTCTAGCAAGATATGACGTAAATATGAATTGGATAACAGAAACACGCCTAGACTAGACCATCAAACTCCGAAAACGGGGCTATAACACATCGAAACTCCAGAGTAGCAGTCGGTGGAGTGGCGATACTCATCAAAAACAAATACGTGTATCACTACTTCCTGAAATCCCAATTTAAAAATCGAACTAATATAAATTAAGGTCAAAATTGATAATCAAAGCAACATCACAATATCCAGCGCCTATAGACAGCCTAACATTAAAGTAGTTGAGAAAGGCTTCATTAGAGTTTTGACTTAAATTCCAAAAATACTCTGTGGGGTTGTATAACTTCAAAACACCAAAGGTAACAAACTAGAAAATGTAGTCACAAATAATTCATTCAAATCCTAGCAACTAATGACTACACGTAATTCTGGTATCGAGCTAATTACCAGCTTGGTATACTTGGCATGGTCCTCCAAAACTACTTCAATAAACACATAACCAAACTAAATGCACTACATGTTTTGGTAACATTTATGAATGCATTAATCATCAAGCAACACATTCAAAAACTAATCAATGGGGTAATAGACTGGCACATCTTCGAAGACCAGATGAGCAAGTAAACTTCACTGCCCAACAAGTTTGCAAACAGAGGAAGACATCGACGTAGCCATAAATTATCTCACCTCAATAATAGAAGAAAGTGCTGGACTCGCCACTACAACATCCCCCAAACGAGCCTACCAGACTGATCATGGCTTTCCAAGATACATCATTGACCTAACTAAAACAAAAAGCCAACTTCGACGATAATGGCAAAGAACCAGAAAGTTCCAACTCAAAAACAGATTAAACAACATAACCACCAACTAGAGCCAGATACTTTAAGAATTAACGCATACCAAAACACAGCCGAGTTTAGCTCAAGAGAGTGGGCCTTATAGAAAACCACAAGGAAAATACTGAATCAAAAAGAAGAAGCACCCCCATTATCTTTCGAAATCAATAATATAACCTATACCTCAGATCTTGAAAAACTCCATCTTCGCCAGTCGTCTTAAAAGCAATCACTTGCACGCCTGTTCACAAATTACAAATTACCAAAGAAATAGAAAGAAGAGCACCTATTTCAGACTGTATTCAACCAACCTCGCATAACGAATTGACTACCATCATACATAATCTCTCAGACAAAAATCTCTCGGCCATGACTTAATCACCAATAAAATTCTCAAACACTTTGCAAAGAAGACTATAGCCTATCTAAGCTCTACATTCAACGCTTGCATTAAACTAGGCTACTTCTCACAGATCTGGAAGATCTCACAGATCATAATGTTTTAAAACCAGATAAAAAAAGGTAAACAGCTACAGACCCATTAGTCTACTGACATCACTTTCCAAACTTCTCGAAGAAATAATCCATAATCGACTACTGAAGCATATTGAAAACCAAAACACAAACCCAAAATACCAATTTGGCTTCGTAAAAGACCACTCAGCAAGTCACCAGCTTCAAAGAATAAGTGAGTTTATTGAATGAAGTTTTAACAACAAACAATACACGGTAGCAATCTTCCTCGATGGGCATTCAACAGGGTATGGATAGAATGCCTCAAAAAGAAATTCCTAAATATTAAAATGCACACCTACCTCAAAACAATTATATTCTTCTTCCTAGGCAATAGAATATTTGCAGTAAAACCAAGATTCGAACCAGAGTCCCACAAGACAGCATTTTGGGACCGATCCTTTTTAACATAAACATGTCCGACCTGCCAGAGCCTGGTGCAACAATAGCAAACTTCGCTGATGACACCCCCATGTTCACACAAATCGATAACCTTAATGAACCAATCTCCAAATTACAGACCGCAACAGACAAACTTCTAACATGGTTCAAAACCTAGAACATCAGAATAAACCCTGACAAATGCCAAACCAAAACCTTTACTCTAAGAAGGATCAAAAATCCTTTCTGTATACAAATAGAGAACAATGAAATACCCTAAAACCCCAAAGACAGCGCTGTCAAATATTTGGGAATATACCTCGACGTTCGCCTAAGCTGGGGGTATCACATAAATCAGAAGCTTACCCAAAGCTACATTAGGCTAATACAACTATACAAATCCACACTAAAAATAGATTGCCCAACACTACTCTACGAAACCCTAATTCGACGGTTTGCTCTATATGGATCGCCGCTCTGGTGCAATACTTCAAACACCAACATACTGAAAATACAACACATCCAAAAGAAGATTCTAAGAATTATAGTCAACACACCGTAGTACGTTAGAAGTACCCAGCTGCAGTCGACAGAAGTCGGAATCTTACCCATTGATCAATATTGATCATATATCGAGAACTGTGCGGAAAAAATTATCTCAAACGCAAGTGTATGTAGTGGTGCGGAATTCTTTGAACCCTTCAAAACAAATAATTACATTAGGCTCAGACGAAACTACCCCAGGACCTAGTTTTAGCAAACCAAAGACATAATTAAACAAAATGTAAACTCACTGCGCCTACTACTTTGTCGGACAATGTTATAATGCATAGTTTAACCTATTAATATGTTACAAAATCTTTTACCTAAGCCATGTATAACAAATGATTGTTTATCTGGCAATAAATGATACTTAAAAAATTACATTCCCATTAGCTGATTTGCCCTCTGTCGTATTCTGTCATTTTCCATTTGACTGATTTCCCATAGAAATTCGAAACCCTTACGTATTTCTGTACAGATTTTTCTTTTTAGTACTAAGTTGAGCTTCAGAAAATCAATTGCAGCATAATATGTTTCTATCAGAAAAGGTTGTCTTTTAGAAGACTCGTAATTTCCATCTTTCTTTCCACCAAAAGAAATTTTTGGCTTCCTCACCTCACCTCAGTTTCACACATCAATTTTGCTTTGTTTTCTAGCCTTGAAAACTCATCTTCATTTCGAAGAGTGTTTATAAAAGTTTCTAAAGTACCGTATAGAGTAATGACCTTTGTGTGCCTGCACCTTCCCCTTAAAGCCTTTCACTAACTTATCAAGATTTGTTCCAGAAACATATCATTAATGTCGTTTCAAGGCTCTTAAGTTTTCTTAATATCATATCTGCCTCACACCGTGCGTCTTTGGTATGATCACTATTATGTAGTGCTTGATTAGCATTAACACGAGCACCTCATCGGGTTGTCTACAAAGTTTTTAAGGAGAGTCCTTTTTATGTTGAACTGTAAAATATCTCAACTTTGGTTGAAAAACTAAAAAAGTTATAGATTTGTTGTTCTGAAGAAAAAATTCAGCAAAGCACTTGCTGCTCTCCGTAGTTGAAGAGACAACTAGTTATAAACAGTGGCTGGCCCAAAGAATGTAGGTGGCCAGAGATTTACTCCTTTTATTCTAGCCTGAAGACATTTGTAGCACTCAGATATGTTACCTGTATTGTCGTAGCTCCATCCCCTCACACTAAATTATATCTATCGTTTCTTCTGTGCGTCGAACGTGTTCGTCTACAGATAATAATTAATAAAAATCGCTATCTTTGTAGATTAGGTCTACTCAGTTAAAACTAACATATTAAGATGAAATGCTATAATAGCAACCAATACATAAAAAATATGCTAAACCAAATGGTAGATGTCAATTATATATTTTGGTTAAAGATGGAATTTTAAATTAATACACTCCCCAGTCAGCTATACGTACTACTCAAGTCATACCTCACAGACCGAACGTACCAAGTCAAAATGAACAGTGCAGTCTCAGATATCCATCCAATCAAGTCCGGAGTCCCGCAGGGCAGCGTCTTGGGACCACTGCTATATCTAATTTATACATCAGATGCACCAACCACAGACAACACTATACTTGCGACATTTGCTGACGACACGGCCATCCTTTCAGTCAACCAATCTCCTGAACTTGCTGTGGAACATCTTCAACAGCATCTAGACTCACTGCAAGCCTGGTTCCATAAGTGGAGAATTACAGTCAATACTGATAAATCGGCTCACATAACCTTCACTATAAGACGTATCGAATGCGCTCAAACCAGCATAAATAACACCCCAATTCCAATCCATAGGAAGTAAATACCTCGGCTTGCACCTCGACCAAAACTCAATTGGAGCTCGCATATCAAAGCCAAAAGGAAGCAATTAGATCTCAAAATCAAACAAATGGCATGGTTACTTGGAAAACATTCCCAACTCTCTCTATCAAACAAGGTTTTGCTGTATAAAGTCATCCTGAAGCCCATATGGATAGTATGAGAAATGACTTGATAACTTTTTTTCCACTTCCGTCTTCAGCCTTCCTATCTAAAACGAAATATTCCGTCCGTGTAGTTTTGAGATAGAATTGTGTGGATCATACTACTAGAATGAATGGTAATGAACAAAGATGTTAAGCAGTCGAATTCAGGCTGTCGTAGTAGTTAAAATGTTAATGAATCAAAAAGAACAATTTAATCATAAATACATAAACAATTCAAATTTCTGGGGTAAATCATTCAATTGGAAAATGGCAGAACACGATAAAGGGCAAATTAGGTTCTAATTTAAAAAAAAATTCCGAGGAATATTTACATTTAGCAGCTTTTTGAAAACTAATAAGGGTATCGACAAAACAAATGAGAATACCAAACCCAAAATACAATTGGAACCACAAAGGTTCCTGGCATCGCTGAAGTAATTGCAAACTGTACTGGAAAACGATTGTTTTCAGCTCTTAAAAGAGTAAAGTTTTTTGATATTGACGTTAAAACAAAAAAAATGGCAAAGTCTTTTTTTTAATGATATGGTTCAGGGGTTTGCTATTTGTAAATCCGGAAAAAAATAATATTTTTTAAATAAAAATTTTTAGATCAAATGTAAATTAGTTTTTATTTTTTCTCATTGATGTGTGAATGTAGTAAACATTGTCTTAAAGTGTATTCTTTTTCTTCTTGTGCCATCTTCTATCGAAGGTCGGCGATCATGAAGGCATCTTGAACCTTCAACACAGGAGCTCGGAACAATGATCGGTTACTTTTGTTGCACCATTGGCGTAAGTTTTTGAGCCACGATGTTTTTCTACTACCAACATTGCATTTGCCTTGTATCTTGCCTTGGATTACTAATTGCAACAACTCTTACTTGGGATTTCTTATTATATATCCGAGATACTCCAACTTTCTAGTTTTCACTGTCTGCAGTACCTCTACATTCTTGCGCATCCTTTCCAGTACTACTTCGTTTCTTACACTGTCTTTCTAGGATATCCTTAACATTTTTCTGTACACCAACATCTCAAAAGCTTCCACTTTTTTCACGTAGCATTCGTGAGTGTCCACGCTTCAACGATGTATAGAAGAACGAAGAACACGTAGCAGCGCGCTAATCGGGTACCTACGTTGATATTTATGTTTTTATTGCAGAGCAGTGATTTCATTTTGTAGCTTCTTCAATGCGACACCTGATTTCCAGACTATTCACCGTCATCATTAACAAAACAACCGAGATACTTGTATTTGCTAACTCTCTCCAATCTGTGGCCATTACATAGCAAATTTATGTTGGCAGGAGAGTTTTTAGCTACAGTCATGAACTTTATTTTCTTGCTGTTAACATTGTTGCCATAGGTAGCGCTCACAGACTGAACTTTGTTTAACAGTACCTGAAGGTATTCAATAGTGGGTGCAATTAGAACCGTGTCGTCCGCATAGCGTATATTATTAACGGCCTTGCCATTGATGACTATACCCACGTCAAGATCATGTAGGGCCTCTTGGAATATGTTTTCAGAGTAAATGTTAAACAGTAAGAGTGATAGTGTACAGCCCTGTCGGATTCCTCTTAAGATTTCCATATCCTCAGTCAGTTCAGTCTCAACACGCACATTCTCTCTTTGGTTCCAGTACAAGTTTTTTACGAAACTTATGTCCTTACTGTCAAAACCTATTGTTTTCAGAACGTTCACCAATTTTGCGTGCTGTACTCTATCAAACGCTTTTTAATAATCGATGAAACATACGAAAACATCTTGATTCATGTCCCATCATCGTTGAATAAGGATTTGATACCCAAACAGTGCATTTCTAGTTCCCAATCCACATCTGGATCCAAACTATGAGTCTGAAATGGTGCTTTCGCATTTCCTGTAAATTCTGTTATGTATTATTTTCATAAAGATCTTCAAAATGTTACTAATTAGTGAAATAGTACGGTATTCATTGCATCTCTTTGCTGAAGAAGCTTTAGGAAAGGAATAAAAGTAGATCTGAACAGCTTTTCCACTAGGCCCAGGTTACTACACTCTAACACTTTTAACAATTCGCTGGGTATTTCATCAGCACCCACAGACTTGCCCATTTTTGCTGTTTTAATAACATACGCTATCTCATTCCTGGTGATGTATGGACTTGTACGTTCTGTATTAGAGTCTATATCTATATTTGGCCTGTCATCTTTGAACAAAACAGCAATGTAATCTTCTCAGGTATTTAACTTTTCTTTTATAGACATCGCGTATCTACCATCGGCTGCCACCAAAGTGTGGGTGCTTTGTGACTTCTTAGCTCCCGTGATTTCTCTTATTTTCTTATGCACGATGAACCAGTTATATTTAGCTTGACATTCTTCAACCTTAGCACATAGGTCATTTAACCATTTTATATATAATCATATCTGCTCTTTTATACTGAGTTACATCTTTACCTTTGTACTGCCTGCGCTGAACCATTAAGTCCAGTATTTCGGATGTGAGTGTATGTATGAATCAAATAAATGTTTTATTTATACAACTTTGTATTTTTTTGATAACGTCCCAAACATGCAAAAATCTGAGGAAAGGGGGGTGAAAAATTGTAAGCCTTAGCTGTCAAAAACCTTAATCAGGCCATGTTTACTAAGGTTCTACATTTTTGATATCAAGTCAGTACTTAACATACTTAATACGGATATTCTAGGTACGACCAATTTATTTTATTTTGAAATTATTAAGCTTTTATAGTCGGATGAAAATAGCACAGAGCAGAAACCTAATGCATTAGGAAACATTTGGTGCGTTACTAAATTTATAAGAAAAAATTACATACTTATACGAAAATTATACAAATGGGAAAATAAAAAGTTGATATGAATAAATAGTGTAATCTGTAGAAGTATGAGGCTTGCCAGCCAGAGAACCTACGCAGTACAATTCTAAAAAGCAAGAGCTAACAAGGTCTTTAATGATGATATATATGTAGACCAGATAAAGATCTGGCTCCGCATAAACTGTAATTTGCAAAAATTTCGACTAAAGCCAAATGATAATTAATCAAAGACAACCATTTAGCCCAAGCACCGCTTCCGTGTGAAAAGACAAACTTTAATTCGCCTTAATGGTTTATTGTTAGACGCCAGATTTCCGCGGAACGCCGTCGCCATTAGGCAAAAAATGCGGAAGCGCCCGCGGCAACGGTATAAGCGGCGGTTACAGGTGCGAGGCAGTTACACTCGAAAAATCCCAAATACACATGAATATGGGAATAGCTTCAGGCCGGAGCGCGCATTCCGGACATTAAGCGATCAGCACGCGCAAGACGGGCACGAAAAAATTGAGCGCGTTTTAATCGCTGGCGCTACGCTTGGCGGCGGCGGTTACGAGCTGTTTGCGTGGAATCATGCCGCCGATTGACGTTTCCGCGTAATGTCGGCGGCAGGATCCATTCCGGCGGATCGGGAGGAGCTCGCCGATTGCGTAATGCTCGGCGGTTCCATTGTCTCGCGAAGCGGTCGTCTTGGTCGGAAATACCAGAAGAATTAATACCGTAAAGAATAAAAATCTTAAAATTGGATGTCCACTGCTATGCAGCGGTTTAAAAAAATCAGTTTTTGTTTCCCACATAATAAATCGATTTATTTATTATCAACATTAACTTTTGATTTACCACTAACCTGAACCAATAAAAATCATCACATTAAAAGAGATCCAAAATGAATACGTCCGTTAGGCAATAAGAAATCGCTTGGTTTCGATGAAACAACTCTTAAAATGCTAAAAGAAGTCCCCAAAAAAGTATTGCCATGCTAATCTATACCTTTAATGCTGTTCTGGAACTCCATTATCGATAAGAACATTTTACAATAGCTGAAATTATCTTAGTCCCAAACAAGGTAAAAATCTTATCTTGTAACGTTTTGAAAAACTTCCTTCATACATCTACACTCCTAAATGAAATTTCTGACCATCAAGTTGGGATTCGTCGGTAACATTCAGCCACTCAACAATACCGCGTAATAATTCATGCAATAAATCAACTGGTAGAGGAGAAATATAAATATTAGAATAAATATAAGCCAAGCCTTTGACAAAGTTTAGCTTGATGGCCCCCTTTTTCAAAGTTAAACATTACATTCCATCAATTCTTAACCTACTAAGTCATATCTAAGCGATCGACAATTTAGAATTGTAGTTAAACCTTCTGATCAAATTTGGAGTCCCCCAGGGTAGTGTATTAGGCCCAATACTTTATGTTCTGTGTATGTCAAACCTACCAACAGCTTGATACAGTAACTGGTACTTTTGCCAACGATATAATAGAAAATAATGAAAACCCAGATATTGCATCAACTGAACCTACCACAGAATTGATCGAAAAAGCAGAAGATAAACATTATCGAAACAAGGCCTACACAAATAAACTTCACCTTAAAAAAATTTGTTGTTCTCCATTTTTCACCAATAACATAACACAAAGGCTATTTTTTAAATCTTTGATAGCGCTGCTAAGTGATCAGCAACACGAAACGGATCTGCGCGTTGCGCTACTGCGCAGCTTCCCCACCATACCATCTATCACTACGGAGTCAAAAATATCATTTGAAACCCTTTAATAAGACCGGCATGATTGATTTATGCTACAGGCCTGAGGGAATAGCGCAGCAAAAATCCATCGGAGAATGAGCTGCATTTACGTGGAAGGTTTAAGAGTGATGGTGCTGTGCGAGAATGATGTAGTAAATTTAAAGATGGCCGAACTGATGTTTATAATAAAGATGGACAAGGATGCAAATCTGGCGCTAGTGAAGACCTTGTTCCACGAGTTCACCTAGTGGTTCAACAGAGACGTTAGTGAATTGTCTGTGAACTTTCCGGGCGTTTCAGTTTTGTACACAATCGCAATGGAGCACCTACGCTACCGCAAACTTTGTGCACATTAGGTTCCCAAAATCTTGCATGAGAACCACACAGCACGACGTATAGTATCAGGCTTTTTCGCACGCTACGCTAATTAGTGGAAAGAGTTTTTTAAATTCCTTACGACAGAATCTAAAATCTAAAGAGCAATCAAAGCAATGGATACAAACAAACTCCCCGAACAAACCCAAAATGTTTAAACGAACGTTCACGAAAAGGAAGACCAAGCTGTGGTTTTCTGGGATCAGAAGGGTGTGCTGCTCTTGGAATTGGGGACTCCGATCAATGCAAAAGCGTATTGTCAAACATTACGTCGACTGCATAGAGCCACTCAGAACAAAAGAAGGGACACGCTGTCTCCTAGAATTGTTTTGATCCATGACAACGCACGATCGCATACTGCTGTGGTAACCAAACAGCTTCTTGCATAATTTCTATGGAAATTGTTAGATAGCCTTGCGTACAGCGCCGAGTCACTAAAGAGAGGTCTGGGAGGAGAGAGCTTTTGTACTGACGAAGAGTTACAAAACATGCTAGCGGCAACCTTCTATAAAGAGGGTATTGGGAAACCTGTCCATTTGATTGACAAATATCTTAATACTCAAGGTGACTATCTGGCAAAGCAACATTAATTGCTCTTTACTGCTGGTAATAAAACTATTTTGTTATTCAGACTTGTCTTTAGTTAATGCCCCATTGGAGGTTAAAAAACAGCCCTCGCAATATTAAAATCTACAACAAGTAGGTATCTGAGACTACACTTGGATGACAAGCTCACCTGGAAGCAACATATAGTAAAAAGCCTAAAGGCAAATACAGAAGCACCGTGGTATGTGCCAAACGATCTTCTTATGCGCTAAAAGAAGTAATAGAAACGCCAGTTGAAATAACCACCAAAAGTATAGATATCCACATCTCCTTTTAAAACCACTCCTGCATTAACTAGACTGTAGAAGACTAAAAAGAAAATTACCAATCGACTTCAAGTAAACTGTCGGGGTCTCTTCAGTGGAAAAGTCCTAATTATTTTCTGGACTAAAATACTAGTGTTACTTTAGTCTATTACTAGCTAATTAGCTTATAGAATTATTTATTCTGATTGCTGATTAAAGTGTAAATAAGAAAATTACTTTCAAGTTAATTGTCAAACCATACTTAAAGGTATATATGCATGTTGGGTGTTAGGGGTGGTAACTTACTTAATTATATTTGTCAAGCACTAAACAAAGTCACAATTACAAGAAACTTTTACCCTCCATGATAACTATCATTTAGAAATAGTACTTGACTTGTGTATTTACATTTTATACGCAGCTACAACCTTTGTGTTTTGCCTAGAAAAATCAAGAATACCTGTAATTCTTCAAAATTATGTATTTGAGGCATTTCTACTTGGAAATCAGAGAAAACTCAGGCTGTAGTCTCCCACAGCCTGAACAGGGACTGGAAGATAAAATAAATAATAATGAAAGAAAGATGATTGATTGGTTTATAAATAATTAAGTGCTAATAAGAAATATCTGATTTAAGCATAAAAATATTTATAAGATTACATATGAGGAAGAATAATTAGACCGTAAAAGTATTATCAATTGATAGAGGTGCAAAATTAAACATCAAACATAGGCTATCAGCAGCAGATACAAATACCAGAAAATAGGATAATGACAGTTCAAAAATATGTAAGACAATCAATCAGAAAGTTTTTGATCAATACAAAAAAGCAAAAATATTTAGAGAGAACAGCTGAGAGTCTAAAAAAATAGAAAAAAGGAAATTGAGGTAGAATTCACAATTAATGATGAATTAAAAAAACTCAAGAATACAGTACTGCAAACAGCGGAACTCACTTGTGGGCTAAAAGTATTTGGACACAAACCAAACTGAAGAAGAAAAAACATGAAGTAAAGAGTAAAGTAGAACAAAAACAGATGAGGATAAGCGTAACTACTTCTGATTATAAAGAAATTTCATTAAAGCGGTGTTTGTGCCCAAATTCCTTCCTTTTGTGAAAGAAGAGTTTGAAATTGTTATTTATTTCTTCGCGTAGTACATCCTATTTCGACTTAAATTTCAAAAAAAGTGACGTTAATCTCGAAAAACGTAAAAATTATTTAATTGAAAATTTGTGTATTAAATTGTGATAAACTCAAAAATATCGTGGTCGCATTAAAGCTCATTCTCAAGTTGCACTAAAACGAATTTCAAGGAGCTATAGTTTGCGTATTGGCCCTATATAATCCGATGTTCAACACGATTGAAGAATATACGAAGTATTTTTAAGTCTATTTCAATAATAACAAAGTAACATAACTCCTATCCAACCCAACAGAAATTTAATTCGATGGTATAAGGAACACAATTAGAAAAATATGTTTATATACCCGTAATCACATACAAGAAAAATTAATTTTGAGTTAGCTGAAATTAAAGTTCAAAAAGCAGTGCTACAGAATAACGAAAAAGCTGTTTATTTTGTTCTTACTTTTTAACCATATCAATATTCCAAAAACGGCATGGTATATATGAAATACTATCATTAGGTTTATTCTAATTTTTTACATCCCTGCATACATTCAACTAAGCATAGTAGGCTATCTTGCTCAAAAATCTGGCCAATAAAAAATTTCTTGTGGAAAAGCCTCCAAGAAGCAGGTAAATCTAATCACAGTTTATTGTAATTTAAGCATAGGAATCAAAAATAGTTACAGATATATTTTTCAACCCTGTCGTCTAATTCTCACCCTTTGTGGATCGTATTTAGGTGTCAATTTTTTGAACTAAATTTGATGAAAACTGTAGAAGTTATATAAAGCTAAAAACATTCTAAAATTGTTTTTCCCACTTCTTTGGCCGATTTTATCCTTTAACGAACGTAGCCAAAACATTACCCCAATAAATATGTATAAAAAATGCGATCTTACACATAAGATAATATAGATATGTATGTGTATGTGCTTACACTATATCGCCAAAAATATCCTTACCCCATCGTTGTAGAATCAGACTCATATGGCACCCATTAACATGATGTCGCTTCAGATTTAGTATCAATTAGGGCCTGCACTTGTCTTTCGAATCCTTCTTTCCAGATGTATTCAATTGGGTTTAGATCGAGGCTCTGTAAAATCAATCCAGTTTTTCAACATCCCTTTCTTTAGATCAAGACAGAATAATCTTCCTGTTAGTAAAGGACAAATCTTTCCCCGAATTATTTCTATAAAGTTGAAAACACATAATTGACCAAAATATTATGCTACATATCAGCATTCATCCTGTCGGCTACTAGAATTAAAGGACCCAATCCAAACCACGGGAAACAGACCCTAACCATGATGCCAAATGACTGCCCAGATAGCAAGATTTATCACTCCGTAGATTTGCTTCCACAGTCCAATGAAGATAAGCTTCGCACCACTGCAAACGACGTTTGGCATTGATCGTGCTTATGTTGGGCTTGTCATCATGTTTTTCGGCTCCTGACCATGATGCGAGAAGCAGTTTGAAAATCACGAATGGCCGTTGCCTTCGAAGATTTTTATCGCTACCTTCTTCTAAATTCAGTGGGTACGGTCATTAAGGTTATACGGTCCACGACTTCGCGGCATCCCAGACGTTTCCATTTTACGATAACATCATTTGCACCTGCATCAAGGCCGATAGCACCCAATGATCATACCGCGTTCAAAATCGTTCAGCTCTACTAATTTGGCTATTGCCTAACGTCTGAAGTTTTGAACAAGGAGTGGTTTTAAAATTGTAAACCTGATATTTGCTTTACCTGCATTACACCAACATTCAATTTTCGGAATGCTTAGAGTCGATTTAAAGCTAAAATTTTGAGAGTCTATATAATTCTTTGCCATATAAAAGTATAGACGAGAACTATTAGCCATTATATGATGCAAATTAAAGTTGAAGTTATCAAAGCTTTGACGTATTTGCCGTCAGCAGGGACTTTTAAATTATTTTTACATTGCAATTGAGGTATTTCTATTAGTTTTATGTAATAGTAAATAAATCAAAGACAGTCAAAATATCTTACACATTTACACAATACTCAAATACTTATCAATCTATAGTTATCGCATCTTTTAGAACGTTGCTTTTTTGTGTTGTTATAAAGATGGAATATAAATAGTCTTTAAACATTTCTTAGCAAGTGTAAGGAATCATATAGTTGAATCATTCCTAACATGAATTGGTATTAAGATGAGTAATATCTCTTCTTTATTAAGTAATCTGAAATTCAACGCAATTCCACACAGTTCTAGTTGAGGTAACTTTTGTCTTTGAAGTAGCCAACGATATTTGGACTTCAACATTATTAGCACCTTAAAGATAAATAGTCGCAGCATAAGTACGTTCTAAGCTATCGGAGAACCTGCGCAGTTCATATTTTTCAAATCCTAAACTAATCCATCATAAGATTGAAAAAATGGTTTCAAATTGCATATTCGCTCTTGATGTAGTTCAGACGATGGTACAGAACATAATTCACCATGCAGCGTCCAGAACTTCTGAAGAAATATTTTGTGGTACTGTAGTGATTAGAGGGATTCAATTTTTCTTGAACTGAGAGTTCATCAACCAACTCAAAAATATTTTATGCCTACTTGGAAAGTAAAAAACTGCCCTCATTGAATTTTGATCAGATGGTCCTTTCGGCGAATAACTTGTAATGGATGATGCTTCAGAGAAACAACGACTTACGCACAGTTGGCTCAATAGAATATCAGCTCGGTCTACACTAATCGTATGCAAGTTGCTGAAGTGCTCTGATAACCAATTATGGTACTCACGAAGTGTCAGTATTCAGCGAATTGCATCAAAAACTACGCTGCGTATTTTGATCACCAACATAAACTAAATGCTGCAAAACATCTTTACAATGTCAACGGTGAAGGTAATAGATACGTCAGTTGGTTAATACTTGAGGTGACAACAATAGTTGCATGAAAAACGATTCCGACTTTATTCACCTAGCAGACGAGTCAGTATATAAATTCCTATATTCTCTTCTATATTCTCATAATAATTAATTTTAGATATGTTCCATGTTATAAGAGTATTGTATATTAAACATTGCAATAATGAGTTTATTTCTATTTTTGTCTGACTGTCTCTGTAAACTTTTATCATAAATGTTTCAAGATCCCAGTTACCAACGAATGGTCGTAGGTCTTCTCCAAATAGTCCTCTCGGCTCTCTATGAAAATCTGCCATCGTTTCTGAAGGTCGTGGAAGCACGCAAAGAACATCTGTCACAGCTGCAACATCTTTATAACACTTTTTTTAGCGGAATTTTCACAAAGAAACAAAAAAATTACATGGTGACAAGTCGAGTAAATGTAAGGGATGTGACAGAGCATAGATGTAACATTTGGACAGATATTTCTAGACTTGTATTGTTATGCAATAAGATCTACTGCCCAGAATTGCTAGACCTTGCAGCAAGTTCACGTAAAAGTTTTGGTTTTAACATTTTTTTCTTCACGCAGGCATTCATGATGCACCAAACCTTTAGCATCAAAAAATGCGATAAACATTTTCTTTCTTATCTTGAGGCTGGCAAACCATGACCTTCCTATTCGACACTTTATTTGGGATTTATACTGGTAACATCAACTTTGATTATAATGATTAACACAAATGCGAAATAAATTCTGCTACAACTGTCTGTCTGTTTTTTTCTTCTGTTACTCTGTCAGCGTGTGGATTGCTTTTGCATTATTTATGTTTTCCTACCTCATACGTTCCATATTCGCAACCTTATGTAATGAGAAACAGCCTATTCTAGGAACGTCTACACTCTCTAAATCTTTTGTGCCATTCAATGTTTCGCAATAATGTTTTATTACTGCTGTATTATATTCCGTGTTTCACTAGCTTAACATCAAACTTAATGTTAACTTTCCGCACGGAATCCGCATCGTGTAACTTCTAACTAAATGCCCAGCAAGCCGATTAGTGGCTTGCTAAGCAAAGCTCTACCACCTAGTGAGTTTATATAAAAGCACTTTCAAGGTCATTTCTATTCAAACCGCTACATAACATGCATTATTTTGTTTAAATATCACAATTAAAGAATCAAAATCAACCCCAAAACTTTTCTGGAGAAGGTTGTAATATAATATAATTTTATTTCTTTATATACAGTGGGATAACAACAGTAAAAAATAATTTTGTAACCACTTGCGATTTTTATTTTTACTAAAAATTATGTTGGAAACTAAAAACTAAATATTATATTATTAAAAATTTTAAAACATAACCAAAACACTAACAATTAATGCAATGACGCAGTCCTAGGGCTGTATTCTCCAAGACAATAATTAAGAAAACATAAATTAATTCAATTTCAGCATTGCTGTTTTGTAATATGGGAAAGCTATGCTATGCATGAACTAATTCGACTGTTCCCAAATTAATTTGTTGAAACCACCGATTACCAAATATTTCCAGATAATTAACACTATAACCTCCTTAAAGTTTTCGATTGCACAAAGGCATGACGAAAATGGATTTCGATTACTTTCTTAAAGGAATTCATGTTGCAGGGAAAAAGACACTTGGGATAATTCAAATTGTTTAGTTTTCACCACAATAAATTAAACACAAAAACTTTGCTTTCTCTCATAAATAAAGGCAATTTATGCATCTGACGATTCCGCAACCAAAAAAGTTATCGCATACCAATCGCCTCCATAAAAGGCCCAAACAAAACAAATTTGACATTTCTCCACTTCTACCCGTTCAAAAAAAGCGTTCGTGACATAAAGGAGTTAGATGGTAGCATTTCAACCACCGATTAGGCTTCAAATTGCTTTCGAAATCTCGCAAACACCCAAATGTTACATTCGGTTCTGCTTCAAACTGTTAACGTCGCTACGAAATACATCTAACTGGAACAAGGTACGCAATCTTTCTAATCGCATACTTCTCAAAGGTGATGAAACTTAGTGATTTATTTAGCATTAGCGTATACTGACCTTAATAGTAATTTTGGTGGAGGAGCCGCTTTACAATAAAATTGCAGATTCAACTTGTTTAAAGAGATGATGCAAATTGAATGTTTTATTACTTCTGTTGCCCTCCTTACGCACCAGATTAGCCTCCATTTCGCGCCGCTAAAGCACCTGATTAATTTTTAAACCAAAACCCTTCTAATTAAATCTGGTGGAGTATGCGCTTCCGAGCTACACTAATTTTTTCTTCAAATGGCGGGTATTTTCCCGAAAACGTGGCGGAAAATGGACATTTTTAATGATCGCGGGCCATTTTAATACCGCTGAAAGGCCGGGCGGCTCCTCGGGCCGCGCTCCGGCTTTCCCCAGCCGAGTTCAATAGTGCAAATCTCCGCCGGCCGAAAAAACCGCACAAAGCGCTTAATCTCCCAATTTTCCACGTAGGAGGCCGATCCGCGAGCGCAAATTATTTCTCGCTTAAAACGAATTAAGGCTACTTATGCCATTTCGGTTGAGTTCACGTAAAAATCTAAAATTTCTTACGCCATTGTTTTATGCCCCAGCGCCTCCGACTGTCATTATAGTCATATTTATTATTGTTCAAGTTCACTATGGCTGTGCAGCCGTGAAACGCGCGGCGCGGCAAAAGCGGCGCTACGGCGGGGGCCGTTGGGCCGTTCCGCCGCCGCTGGTATCGAGTCAACGATCTAAAAAGTGTGATTTTATAACGTGAATCGTTAAGATTGTTTTTTCTGCGGGTTTATGATGTGTGATGTCAGGGAACAAGTGCAATTGTGCCTGATTTTTTCACCTGGAGGAAGCGCTAATGCCGTTCCGTTGTTTTTGCAGCGATAATTTATATTTTCGCTCCACTCGCCGTGGGAATTGCCGTATTTGTTTAAACCGTCTCTCCTGCGCATCGCGGCGCAGGCCTCGTTTTGCGATATTCGGGCAAAATTTGCACTGAAGGCGAAGTTCGACGGCACTAATCCGGAGGCTTTTAGGGAGCAACTGCAAAATTTTTTACTGACACACCCAAAGTTCTATTATTTAATTTTGAGGTTCAGACAAGGTGAATATTAGTGTCATGAAGTGATTCCTGACAGAAAAAAACAAAGTAGTTCCTGTACAGCAAATCCTAGCTACATCCTGAAAGCGCGGAAAATCTAGGGAATAACCACTGCACTACATATTATTCCCATTATCATTATGCATGAACTAAATGAAGGTTCTGAAATGGACGCCCTATAAATGGTTTGAAGTTGCTAGAAATGCTAGTTCGGCGCAGTTGATATTAAATCTAGTTTAAGAATAGCTACCTTTTTTTCCTGTGGAGGGGAAGTCCTTTGGGACGCCCGGTCATGGATCTTATTGACCAGGTAGTGTCGGACTCTTACCGACTAAAACTCCCCCTCTTTAAGCCGGGTATCTTTGGAATCCGCCTTTGGCATTACTTTTTTTTACTGTTGTCTCTTTTCCTCTTTTCTTCTGTGTTCCTCTCTTTCCTTCTCCTTCATTATTTCTTTGTACATACTCATGATCGTCTTCCAGTTGTCTTCTTGCTCTCTAAAAGTAAGTCCGCAATGTTGTCTGTTGTGACCTCGGTTTCGCATTTTCTATTTATGGTCTTTCTCTGTTGAATCCATTTCCTACAACGGAAAAACATTGATTATGCTCTTGTTTCCCTATTCTTTGCAAATATGACCCAAACATACAATGTCCCGTAAAAGCTTGTGTTAGATGGTAGTCCATTTCCCCCCATCCCCTGCTATTCCAATTTATTATGTTTTTAATAAAGATCTTAGCCCAGTTGTCGTACATATCTCACGTGTTTTGCCACTCTCTTAGGGTGTCTTCTTTTGCTGTTTTTGAAATCCTTGCCTAGTCTGTGTGTCACCGTTCTTTCTTTCACCCTAATTTTATAGGTGGTAATCCTGCTAGCGCTAGGAGTGCCGTTGTTGGCAGCGTTCTATATGCCACTGTTATTCTTATTGCCAACTTCCTTTTAAGTTGTTCGAGAATTTTTTCATAATGTTTGAATTTCAGGGCTTCTTGCCATATGGTGGCTCCGTATAAGATTATTGAGGACACCACTGATGTTAGTATTTTCCTCTTTCTGTGCCTTGAGCCCCTCTTGATAGATTTTTTCGCTTTTTGGCATATTTTCGGCTTTTTTCGCATATCTTTTTGATATGCGTTGTTATCCTTGCATCCTTGTCTATGTATATTCCCATATATTTTACTACCATCTTGCTTTAGATGATATTGTCTGCAACTTTTATCTGTATGCTTTTTAACTTCCTCCTTCCAGCCAGGAGGACCATTTCGTTTTTCTTTGGGGCTAGCTTAATTCCCATTTCCTCCATTGTGTGTGCTACTCTTTTTGTGGCGTATTGAGCGAGCTCTTCTACTTGGGGTTTTGTTTTTGCTGTAATAGCTAAATCATCTGCATATGCCACGAGAGTAACGTTTTGATCTATATCTATTCTGAGTATTTTATCGTAAAAAATATTCCACAATATCGGTCCAAGTACAGAGCCCTGTGGGACTCCGCATGTGGTTTCTATTATTGTTCGATTTGCTGTTATTATGTATCTGTGCGTGAGGTATGACTGCAACATTCGTCTGAGGTATTTGCTAATTTTATGATTTTTTCCCATGGCGCGGAATTGAAAGCGTTTTCGATGACTAAGTAGTGTGATCATGACGCAGAATTCTCTATTTTTGTATGCTTTTTCTTTTATTTTTGCTGGAATTTCCATCACTTTGTTAAGTATGTCAATCGTCAACTTACCTGCTCTAAATTCGTATTGGTTCTCATGTAGGGTTTCTTTTTCATCTCTTGTGCAAGCCTGTTTTTAATCATTATTTCTAATAATTTTGCTTCGGCGTAAAGTAAACAAATAGGTCTGTATGTGGTCGTTGTGTTTTGTTCTTCCTTTGATTTTTCAATAAGAATTAGCTTGGTGGTCTTCCAGATCTTTGGAAACTTTTCTTTTGTAAGGCAGTAATTCATTGTTTCTGTTAGTTTCTTTAGGTTTTTAACCGTTCATTCCTTAATTACTTCCGGTGGGATGTTGTTCTGGTCCTCTTTTGCTTTTTTCATTTTTCACGTAGGTTTTTCCTTTTGCTTAATAGGGTACTTTATTTCATTACATTTATCTCCTGCTATTTTCTTATGGGATGTTTTGGAAATAACTTGTCTACTTGTTTCTGTCTGTTCCTCATCAGTGCTATTGAGTCCTTAGTCCGAGTTTTCCTGTAACGATTTGGTAGCCTTTGCCAATATCTGACTTCCAGTTCCTCATAGTTTCTGCCATGATAGCTTTTTGTTTATTGATGCATATTTTAGTATCCGTTATTAGTTATTTGAACTTAAATTCATCTTATTTTCGTCTTTCTACCGTCCTGTTTATCTGTTGCAACCCTTCAGTTGACTATTATTCTGCTCTAAGCGGGCGCCACCAATGAACTGGAGTCAGACTGCCAGTTGTCTCTTGCGTGGAAGATTGACATTTGTTTGTTATGTGTTTTACTAATTTGGCCAATTGATAGATTTGTTTGCATTTTGAACTGTGTTATTATCGAAGTAGGTGAGTTTTCCATCCTTCCGTTGTAATTTCCATCATCTTGGTTCCGTTAGAAACACCTTCCTGAGGCTCTTCCAGGTCGAATCTAATTGTTCGGTGGGAGTTCATATTCTCAGTAACCTTCTACTCTCCATCCGTTTATGCGTCTGCTAATTTCTGTCAAACATCCCTTGCATTACGCGACCCTTTGTGTTGTAAAGGTGAGTGTTTTCTGACTCTATCCATTCCTCCAAAATGCGGCCTTTGTTGTTAATTACCGGTGAGCCAAATATGAAGGCTTCGAGTTTAGGTCTGATAACAGTTTAATAATTTAAATGTTATTTAACATGTTATAGCTTATTCATATTCTTCACCGTTTTGTTTGGGTAACCTAAGTAGTAGAGAAAATCGTGCAGTAAACATCGAATAGCCGTTATAACCGCTGTAGTTTTGTATGCTTAATTAATAGTATGCATTGGATAAAGCAGTCTTGGTCTTCGTCACACAAGATTTTTGCTGTTCTTATTTTGTTTGGTTCTTGTCCTATTATTATATTGATGTTGTTTTCAAAGGCATTAATACTCATCGGCCAGTGTTTGTCTAGATTTATTTGAAGAAACTTAATCATTATTAGTGTTGATCTGATTTCTTAATACCGTGTCTTCTGGGTTGTAGGAGTATTGTTGAACGGGTGGTCTTGTTTCTTGCTGCGGTTGCATTCCTTCTTAGGGCTGATGCCCTTTCCTTTTTCTTTGCGTATGACAGTGCTCTCTTGAAGTCGGTACAGTGTCCACTACCGGATTTATGCCCAGTGGCCTGCCAGATGGGGCATGTCTTTTCCTCGATGCACTCCTTGTACAAATGCCCTTCTTTTCCACAGTTACAACATAGGTTTTTCGTGTTTGGTCCGTTACAGAGCGCCTCCTTATGCTCGCAAGACCAGCACTTGTGACATTATTTACAAGAATAAGTACTTAGAACCTACAAAGCTTACATGATCTGATAAAGTACATAACAGAGATGAGGAGACTACATATATCCATATTAGGCATCAGTAAAACGCGTTGGTCTAAAATCTGAACCTGAAAATTATACTATCGATAATCATAAAATGTATTATTCAGGTGAAGATAGTAATACCACCATAACGGATCATTAGCGGTTTATTAGAGCTTAAAATCAGCATGCCATGTTTCTAATAGAATCATTATAATTATACTGAACTCGAAACCTGTAGATATTGACTTAATTCAGATACACGCTCCTATAGCAGATAAGAATAAAAATGCTACACATATATCAGAAATGCCATGGCCCGATTGAAAAGTAAGGACGTAACTATTCCAATGGGAGACTTTAATGCAAAAGTTGGCCAAATTTAGATAGTATAACGTAGATTTTGAACTCGACGAAGAAAATGAAAGAAGAGGTCGATTACATATGAACTACATGATAAACACATTTTTCAAACTACCAAAAAGGAAATTATACAGCCAGAAATTTCCGGTTGGCTCACCACAAAAGATCGTAAGAAACTACTAACTATTAGCGAACGTTACATAAACTTTGTCAAGCCAATCAAAACATCCCTTGGTGCAAGCGAACCCTTAGATAAAAGAAGTTAAGCTTGCCCACTAAACATTTCACAATAATCGACAACTGCAAACTCTATGAAAAATAAATTTGAAAATAATGACCATCCACAGTACTGCAGATGAGTGAAACCAGTTTAAATAATACACAAAATGATATATTTAACATGTTCAAAGCCTAGATATCAAAAAGATGAATAGATAAATGATGAGAGTGCAGACCTAATGGAGGAAGACGAAAATATAGCAATCAAAACATCGAATAAAATAAAACACCAATAAAAAATCAGAACAAAAATACGTCACGAAAAAGAAAAATGGTGTGAAAATAGATATTCTGTAATAGAACCGATATGTATAATAACATAAAAAAAAACGATTGAAATGCATAATAAAACATTAACATCCTAGAAGACCGTAACGGTAAGCTCGTTATAGGCGATTAGATAAAATGCGATCAAAGTAACGAAACTAAGAAAAGCGACAGTTTCAGATAATATACCAACTATAATCCTTAAAATCCCGGAGAGAAAACTATCTGCTCCGTCTGTTCAAGAAACCCTATGGAACAGGAGATATTCCAACAGATTAGCTAAGAACCAAATTTGTGGCAGTTCCAAAAAAGAGTAAACTAAAGAAATCGCAATAAACATCGAACTACCAGCCTAATGAGGCACGTTTTGAATGTGTATCTGCGAGTCGTTCATTCTAGAATCCACAATAAATCCAAAAGAAGAAAATATGAGCGATACGCAATTTGGTTTCTGTAACAGTCTGGAACTAGAAAGCGTTGGTTATTATACAAAATTCTAGTATAAAGATTAAAAAAATTAACCATACAATATGCACGTTCTTCATTGACTTCAAAAAAGCATTCGGTAGAGTCAGACGTAACAAGACGATCGAAATTCTCTAGCGAACTTATGATAATCTGATTTATTAAAAAAGCTGTCATGAGTCAACTAAAAACTGGTCGATTAACAAGATATTTTATAACTGTATATTACCAAAACTTTAAAAAATGAGCTAACGGTAACTAAAAAAATTAATAACTGGTAGCCTCTAAGAACTTCAACTTCTTATTGACAGCCTTAAAGAAGTTTGTAACGAATACAATTTAAAGTTCAATACCCCGAGGACCAATTTCATGATTATCAGCAAGTCACCGGTGGATGATTCAGTTTATGGCATACAGCTTGAGAAATCAACAAAAATAACATATCCGGGATGCCAAATCAACGATAATTGGAACACACATATAGAAAAATCGGACGTCCTAGGCTGACAATTTTTCACCGCCTTTCCTCAAATTTTTGCAAAGTAGGAATGTGGAACAATTTATCTACAAATGATAACAATGGGGTAAGTCAATGCGGTGGCCTTACGAAAGTAAGATATGCAAAACAATCCCGAAGATAGGCAACCAAAGCTTAGAACTCAGCCACGTCACATTTCATATCAGCTGTCTTTGTTTTTTGATCAAATGTATAGGCTGCCTTGTTTACTTTCTGTTCAAATATATAGTAGATTTTATATGATATTATACAGAATAGAGAGCTGAATACTAACAGAGGTGATCTGGGTTTATAGTCGGTAACCAAGACATGTTACATCAGATAAATAAAAAGACTAAGACAGTTAAAACAATAAAAATTAAAAAAATTAAATATTTGGGCATGTAGATTTAAAACTCATATCATCATAGATTGGTGTTGAAGATAAAATTATTACAAGCTAACATAATAAGTTAACGTTTGGTAATGGACAAGGCACAAGAAGAAGAAAAAGATTAAAATCTTCCAATCTATATCCCAATAATGACACGTTGTTTAAGTATTCGCACATTAGGAACTGCTTCAGCATACATGACTCTTTTCAGGTGACTACATACGTGAATATTCGGTAACCGGGCGAGCCACCTGGCTGGATTTATCTATCGGAAAAACATTTATCTAAAAAGTGTCATTTTTGTCCTTTTTCAAGCGGCACAGTTGGCATGCGTACGGATGACACATTTCAAGTTCGTGGCCCAATCGGGACAAATCTGATGAATGTATTTTAATTCCAGTCGTACTCATTTAATTCTTCTTGATAACAACAAAATTTCTCATCTAACTTCGTCTAAATCTTAGTTTTTAAAATGTGGAAATTTATATACACAATCTATAAATATCATGCAGCTGCTCTTTTGTAAGATTTAGTAATCTTTATGTTAAAAAATAATTATACAATTTTTTTAAATAGTTTCTCGTAACAAGCTACGAAAACCCTTTGGGGTCGTAACAGGATAGATATGCTGCAATCTGGAGCCTACGGTACAAAAGGGTAGTAACGTGGCTAGCGATACGTACCGATCGCCTATTGTTACCCCAGAGTTTGACCTCCAGGTACTCATTTATTGCAGCCTGAGTCGAGCTGACCCGTAAAAATGCCAGTGATCAAATTGGCGAGAAAGGGATTTGAACCCGCATCTCTAGCTTTCGTATTCTAGTGACCTATCCACTAGACCACTACAAAAATATAAATACTAAGTAAAAAATAAATTTATGCACATTTGAATATTAAACATTTGTTTCGTCAAAAACGCTCTTGGATTTAATACTGCTTGTCAATTACAGCCATTTTTGATTAATCTTTTTTAGTTTCTTGATCGGTACATTTTTCCACATACCTTAAAAAATACTCCATAGATTTTTCAACATGGGGCACTTTCTTTTTACTGTTCTGTCCAACTCACCCCATAGCAACTCGATAAAGTTGACTTCTTGACCTTGTGGTAATTATGTCATTATTTTAAGCTTTTCTTGTTCTTTATCATTAACTTTCGCCTATAGCGTTCCGCTGTCGAAAGTTAACAAAAAACAAAAACAATTTTTATACACATAGACTTGTACCGCCGTACGTTATGGCATGGTAACAGTGATGCAAATTAAGCACATCTATAATTGATGATCAGACTGATACAGAACTAATCACCATTTTTGTTTCTTAATACTCTCCCTGTTGTAATAATCGCCAGGGCAAAATCTTAGTAACAGATTAAGGATTCCCATATAACCCCATGATTAAATTAAATCTGAAGTTTTTCTCGAATACTTTGTGCGCTTTTCGCCGCCCGGAAAACTCGCGCGCGTCCTGCACGCAACTGCAGCGGCGTTTGAAAAATTTCTGGGGCGTGCAGCAACCCCTGCAGCTATGTGGGTTAGCAGTGGCATATCGCAATCAGCTGTTCCACTCCCGCCGAGAAGGGCCGTTTCGGCAGGTCGATAGCGCGGCTGCCCTTCAGGGCCCGGCGCGTGGCCGCAGGGCGAAAGCGAAAGGCGGGCGGAAAAATCAGCCCGATGCGACTCGGAATGAAGCTGCGGCTTGAATTTTTCAATGTAAAGAGACATAAAATAAGGGATCGGAACAAGAAGAAAGATTTAAAGTATGCAGTGACAGTTCAAGGACGTAAAAGCATTACAATTTTTTCTATTCTAGTTATCGACCTCAAAAATATTTATACGTGACCAAATATTTTTATTGAAGATAATATTGTCTAAAGGTGTGGTAAAGAGTTAAACAAAACAGTAAATTACGAAAAGTATAGTTATTAACTTTCTACAGCGGAGCCTATAGTAGAAAGTTAATGAGATTATTATTCTATCTGTCTGTCTGTGTGTCTGGAGACAAGATAACTTCCGTTCTATCCAACGGATTTACTTCAAATTTGGCATACACACATCTTAGGTCAGTACCTTTCATGGGATTGATTTTCAGCAAATCCGTTAACGGAAACCGGAACTGACCGTTACGATTTCGCACCGATGTAGAAAGTTTCCCTTACGGTGTTACACCGTTCTTGTTCATTATATGATTAAATTTTAAGGAGAATGGTGTAAAACCATAAATGAAACTTTCGACAGCGGTGTGGCGAATTAGCGAGAGGTGAAATAAACTAATGTTTCTTATGACGTCTGCTTTCGAATGAGGTATCACATGACATATGTTGTGATGGAAAAAAGTTTGACTTCACCGTTGACCCCTTGACCTTTGGCCGATTTGGTTAACATTCAATAGCGAAGAAGGTATTGACCTAAGGTATATGTATGCCAAGTTTGAAGTGAACCCGATGATTATAACGAAAGTTATCGTGTCTCCAGACTGACACACGGACAGTTTGACCTCACCGTTGACCCCTTGACCTTTCGCCGATTTGGCTGAAATTCAATAGCGAAGAAGGTATTGACCTAAGGTATATGTGTGCGTAGTTTGAAGCGAATCCGATTATTATAACGGAAGTTACCGTGTCTCCAGACAGACAGACACCATGTTAAAATCATTAACTTTCGCCTATAGCGTTCCGCTGTCGAAAGTTAACAAAAAATAAAAACTAACAAAATGGAAAAAACAGAAACAATTTTTATACATATAGACTTGTACCGCCGTACGTTATGGCATGGTAACAGTGATGCAAATTAAGCACATCTATAATTGATGATCAGACTGATATAGAACTAATCACCATTTTTGTTTCTTAATACTCTCCCTGTTGTAATAATCGCCAAGGCAAAATTTTAGTAACAGATTAAGGATTCCCATATAACCCCATGGTTAAATTAAATCTGAAGTTTTTCTCGAATACTTGCGGCGCTTTTCCCGCCGCCCGGAAAACCGTGCGCGGCGGCCGCACGCAACCGGGGTGCAGCGGCGTTTGAAAAATTTCTAGGGCGTGCAGCAACCCCTGCAGCTATGTGGGTTAGCAGTGGCATATCGCAATCAGCTGTTCCACTCCCGCCGAGAAGGGCCGTTTCGGCAGGTCGATAGCGCGGCTGCCCTTCAGGGCCCGGCGCGTGGCCGCAGGGCGAAAGCGAAAGGCGGGCGGAAAAATCAGCCCGATGCGTCTCGGCGGAACGCGGCTTGTTGTTTCTCGAGGAGCTAATCCGCCGGCTGCATTGCGCGCCACGTCCTCGCCCTTGGTCCGCCTGATTTCGCAAAAATGGAGCCCCTCGGGCAATCCATTCTTTTTTGCGAATGCGCGACAGTCATAAAGTGGAAACAATAAATAATCTCGGATTAAATTTAATTGAATTGCCCCGCACAGAAACGTTCTTGTTTAAGATAAATCTTTACACGCGTGAGGAATCCGCTTGATAAGATTTATCGAAATTATATCTATAAAAATGAAATACATTGGTCAAATGGAAAACTGTAGTTTATTAACAACAATAAAAATCCCGGTATGGATTATTTAAATTTAAGTTACTTTCTTCATTTTTCTGATCATTGCATTCTACATATAAGCATAATCTTATAAAATGTCCTTATTTGTTGAACGTTAGTGAGCTTTTCCATTTTTTTGTTATTATAGAGAAGTTCGTCTAATTTTATATGAGTTTACCCTTTAAACTTAAATTGACTTGATGTTTATTCAGCTTTATATTTCGTGCAAGTCCAGCCAATCTGATCCAAGAATTGGACTCAGGCCATGTCTGCCATAAGCCAGGATAAATGGAGGATGAGAAAGAAGTAACATTTCCTAAATAAACCTGGGTTTAGCTGATGGCACCCTGTAAGGGCTCCTACATAGAAATACAGGTATAAACCGGCTAAAAATTCCTCGGGTTAAAGAGGATTTAAAAAAATCCCAATAGCAAAAGAGGCAGAAGAGCCAAACAAGGAGATAATTCTATAGAGTAGTGGACAAACAGACTCTCTAGGAGAAGAACACCCCTAGTCTTTCGGGTTGGGGTTGAACACATGGGCTAACTCCTTGCGACTTGTAAAACCAAACAAACAGTTAAACTTATCAAAAGTAGATGGCAACACAAGAGCAAGGAGAATAAGAAGATAAGTAAAAAAAGATGTAGCAAATACTAAAAAACAGAATAATAAAGTACATGTAGAGAAGGGGAAAACACTATAGGAGAAACAAGAACTAGGAAGGCTTGGAAAGACTCAGGCAAGAAAAAAGTGGCAATTCTAACAAAACGAATCGACAGCTCGTAAAATCAGTGACAACGGTTTTTTATTGTTTTTTAGCTTGAGAAGAAAGCTACGAAGCTTGATTAATACTACCATTGAATGGGCTCCGCAAATTGAGTTACAATTGCTTGCTATGTAATTGAACAAGTATTTGGCATTTTCTTAATCTTTGTAGACATTGATGTTGAATTCACTGGCGAGATTTGAGGTTTTTTGTCCATCCCCTAACCTCAGTACCTCCTCATAGAATCAAGGTTTTCGGGCGCTTTCATCGGTCTCGTAGTTGTAAAAGCCACGGCCGGCGAAATTTCTGGAGACCTGCTTTGGAAAAGCTCTTCTGCATCGTGAAAACAAGATCGCGATGAAAGTTGTAGTTTCGTAGGAACTATGAGGCGTCAGAGATAGACGTTAAGGCCTGATTCTTGACAAATTAGAAATTATCGTCGATGATCATCTTGTAAATTATTAGCTTGGTAACCGCCCTATCAATGTATGCTCTCTAGATGAGCTTTGGGCCCAGAATTACCCTAAGATAGTTAGCTTCTTCCAGGCAAGATAACCCCCTTTTAAAATGTTAAAGTTGGCCAGATCGTTTCGCCAGTGTAGTGGTTTCTTGGTGAGGATGGTTTCTATCTTTCTAAAAGGTCCTATTTCTCTTAGTCAAGTCACTGCGGATGTTTGCAACGAGCTGAACAGCACCGCCCTGCCGTTTTCATACTGGGCCAGTGCAATAGTCGTCGTGGTCGGCATGTTCCGGGTATATAAATTATGTAACGTCACGGACAGTTCGAAGTTGTGGGGGGTGCTAGCTTGGACTCGCTTCCTCAATGACCTCGCGCCACCGAACTTGGCACGGGAGGGAAAGGGCGGAACAGACTAACTGCGGGATTGCAGTAGAGACTATCTTGTACACCAGATCGTTATGGCATACTTTGTCGAAGGACTTGGCGAGGGAGGTTAGGTTTGTAATTTGCTTCTTAAAGTGGCCGTCGGTGATACGTTCTACTATCATAATAAGCTGGAAGGTAGTGGAGTGGTCGTAGCGGAATTTAAATCGATTTTTCAGAATCAGTTGAAGGTCTGCGATAGCTGGTTATTCTACAAGTTTTCCCACAATCAATAGAACACCGATTGATCAATAGTCCTAGGGGGAAGTTCCCCACTTCCCACTTAGAGAGCATGATAACGTCCGCCATCTTCTACTTTTCTTTTTCATATTTTAAGCTCTGACGACCCAGCATCGGGGGGTATATCCTGATACCAGTTGTCCCGAGGTAACGGGGCCCTCGTCGTCGTGCTAATCACCCATACGAGGTATCTAGATTCAGAGAACAATCACTAGCCTCGGACATGGACGGATGCACGGAAAGCGACCAAAGCGAGAACAACGGACTAGATTAGGAATATGGAATATAAGGGGGTTAAATGGAAAGGAGGTGGAGCTGATAGAGGAAATGATAAAATATAGGGTCAAAATACTAGGACTATCAGAAGTAAAGAAAAAAGGAAGTAAAGAAATAATGATGGACAAATGATACAAACTTATATACTCAGGTGTACCATTAGGAGCGAGAGCAAAAAAGGGGTAGGTTTCCTAATAAGTAATGAACTAACTAACCAAATGACGGGCTGGGAAGGCATTAACTCACGAATAATCACGCTGGACATAACTTTGAATGAAGAAGTAACACTAATACAAATCTATGCACCTACAGAGGACGCAGATATTCTAGAGAAAGAGATGTTCTACACAAGTTTACAACAAACATACGAAAAGCTAAGGAAAGATCAAGACACGTTATCGTCATGGGGATTGGAACGGCAGAGTTGGGAACGACCCTAGAAGAGGAAATGGAGTATTGGGAAGTTCTGTACAGACAGGATAATAAACGACAACGGCAACAGAATGATAGACTTTTGTATCACTAATAGGCTGTTAATCGGAAATAGTTGGTTCAACCACAAGGACATACATAAGATCACTTTCACAGCAGACAATCGAAATGCCAGGAGTACAATAGACTACTACACCTACACCCCAGAAACTAAATATGCTATATTAGATGTAAAAGCTATAAGAGGAGCGGAAATAAATTCCGACCACAAATTAGTCAAAGTAGATACAAGATTCTATGCGAGTACCGAAACCACCAGAAAAGGAGTACCAGAGGATAAAGACGGAAGAACTAAGGACAGAACAGAAAAATAGAATACCAGCATAAAATCAACGAATTGTTAAGACAACATGAAAGAGAGGAAGAGCAAAGAGATCAATGGACGATAGACGAAAGATGGGAGAGACTCAAAACCACAATAATAAAAGCAGCCATAGAGGTATGTGGGGAAAAGAGAATTAGCCCAAAACAAAATGGTGGAATGAAGAGATAAAACAGAAAGTCAAAGAAAAGAAGAGGGCATGGAAGAAATATCTGCAGACGAAAAGAGAAGAAGACAGGCAAAGCTATATAACATTGAGGAACGAAACAAAGGAAATAGTTAAGGAAGCAAAGAATATAGCATGGGAGGACTTTGGAAAGGAAATTGAGGAGAAATTCCGAGATAACACTAATAACAAGAAAGAGTTTTGGACGACAGTTAAACAACTAAGGGAAATATGGCAAAACAACATGGTGTATAAAAGATAAAAACGGAGTCATGGTCACAGAAGAAAGCAAAATCCTAGATACATGGAGTGAATATTACAAAGATAAATTTAAGGCAGAAGGAATAGAACCTGAGAGGAGAAACATAAGGCAAGCCCCAGCAGAAATGGAGGGTGAACAAATAATAACCACAGAAGAAGTAATAGAAGCAATTAACAGACTGAAATTAGGAAAATCGGCCGGAAAAGACGAAATCAGCCCGAGATGGTCAAATACGGAGGTGAAAAATTGGGAGAGTGGATTCAAAGAATATGCCAACAAGCCTGGGATGAAGAAGTCATACCTAAAGAATGGGAGGAGAATATAATCGTCCCAATACACAAAAAGGAAATACTAATGATTGTGATAACTACCGAGCCATCTGCCTGTCATCATGTATACAGAAGATATTCTCGAGAATAATTGAGACACGGATCAGAAGTTACGTGGACAATGAATTACAAGAGGAACAAGCGGCATTTCGAAAAATAGACAAACACAAGATCACATATACACTATAAGAGCGGCGACGGAAAAGAGATTAGAAGAAGGAAAACCATTATACCTGGCATTTTTAGACATAAGTGCAGCCTTCGACAGTATACCAAAGAGGATTATATGGAAGGCCATGGAAGAGATAGGAGTACCCGACAAACTGACCAAAGTCACAAAAGCGTTATACAAAAAGTAATAGGAACAGTCAGAATAAAGGGAAGGAGTCGAAGAGCTTCAACATAGAAAAAGAATCAAACAAGGAGACTCCTTAGTCCTCTCCTATTCATTATAGTTATGGACCAAATTCTAAAGAAGAGTAAACAGAGATCACTAAATTTAAAATTGGGGCACTGGAGAATGGAAGAAGTAAACCTCCAAAGCCTGGTGTATGCAGACGATATTGTGCTACTGGCGGACACAGCCAGGAAATTACAAGCCGCAGTCAATAAGTGGAACAACAGTATACAAAATGCAGGAATGAAAATTAATGCAAAAAAGCAAAATCATGAAAATTAGCAAACAAACAGGCAATGAGGATGAAGACATGAATATTAGATGCGGACAGAACACCCTAGAAGTAGTAAAACAATATGAGTACCTGGGAGTAATATTAAGCAATGATGGGACATTAGAACAGGAAATAAGAAACAGAACATCAAAAGCAGCAAAAGTATACTACCAGATAAACACAACACTGGTAAATAAAAAGAATTGAGAAAAGAAACAAAGTTACACCTATACAAAACAGTATATGTACCAACACTGATATACGGAGCGGAAACTTGGCCCATGCAAGACAAACACAAAAGCAAAATCACTGCCGCAGAAATGAGGTATTTAAGGCGAATAATGGACAGGACCAGAAGAGACAGATTGAGAAACATAATTACAAGAGAAGAGCTAAGTGTAGATCCGCTGATAGAAACCATACAAAATAGACAGCTGCAGTGGTATGGACATGTGGTACGTATGGACAGCAAGAGGCTCCCAAGGAGGATCATGGAAGCAAGAGGAGATGGGAAGAGAGGAAGGGGCAGGTCCAGAATGAAATGGATAGACAGTATTAAAACTAACGTTTCAAGCGATAATAATTCTACCGACTTTTGAAGAAACTCTCAGGTGTTATAAAAACCTTTACTTGTGGAAACTTTTTAGTGCTTGCAATTGTTCAATAATTGTAAAACCTGTATTTTGCACTTCCTAAAGTTATTCAGAGAGTTGTCTAATATATCACCTAACGTTTTTTTAATTGTTTAAAAGTATGATATTAAATTGTTTTATTAAATTTACGTCGCTAAACTGAATCCTGCGTTTTGTTGTGCAGTATTGCGTCATTTTCTGACCAAACCAGCTTTGGCTTACTCAAATTTAACCCCATTTTACACTTAAACTTTTCTTCTTCTTTCAAAATTTATTTGACTCATCTTTTACCTGGCACTTTTTTATTTCCATTCAACATCCCATAGAGAAAAGGCGCCAAAACATTTGCATTCAAGCGTGTAAGTGCATAAGGCAAACTTTTAAAAATCAGTTTGGATCACTCTACGCGACGTATCACTATTTATGTTTCGAGATTTGGGTACAGTTATTTTCTCCGAGGAATTAAAAGTTGTACCATTTAACATTGTTTCAAATTTAGCAAACACGAAATAGTCCTATCTTGTCACACATCTCAAATTATCTATATTAGTTTGTATTTTTCTAACTTTATTACGAACAAACTCTTTAATAAGCCTACAATATGTAATTTGCGAGTTTTTATAGACTAGATAATAGAGACAAACTTTCAAAATTTTTTATATTTACTACGCATAATTACTGCATTTAAATAATTATAGCAGTACTAAATCAACAATAAATTGTAAAAACACCCTGTTAATGTTTTGGGGAGGACAAAATTATTTTGTTATTGCGTATCTTCTATTTTTGCCTTTAATTGTGGTAAGAAGGAAAATAATTTCACGAACATTGCTCATCCCCTAGTCAATTTATATGTTTTAGATGATGATTTGAAGTCTATATAATAATTATAATTTTTAATTTTGTTAGCTTTTTTTCTATAGGAAGCTTACAAATTATTTTTGCTGCACCTCTTTTCCCTTCAGCTCGGATTGATAAATGAGCTTTATGTACAAGTTTGCTAATATTTCAAGAGTCCAATAAATTTTGCACTCTTTGACGTATTCTTTTAAAAGATCTGCTAAACTTTTTAAAAACCGACCACTCCCTTAAGGTGCTGGCTATAATAATTTCAAAAAAGGTTCTTTAAGTGGTTCATGTCAGAAAAAATCCAGACCATTTAACTACTCCTTATAGTTATTTTCAGACAGCACTAATAAATGGTTTCGAAAAAATCAGCAACCATGCGTTTAATCTGTTTTTCTTTTATTTGCAAATTAATTTAAATTTACTTTACTGAAAAATATTTTTATACTACTGATGAATGACGCATGGTGGAGAATTTTCCCCTAATATTTCTCAATGTGTATGCTACAGTAAATGAAGAAAAAGAAGTTGACTGCTAAAAATTGCGTATTGGCGACTTAAAACGTAGAGATACAAAATATACTACAAATCTTGCCAATTTGAATAAATAAACCTCGTTAATACATGTGAAGATATTTCTTGATCCATTTAAACCGCGTACCCTTCCTGGAATCGAAAATCAGTTCTGAACTATTAATAATTAGGTTGTGCAACGCTGATAATTTTAAAGAATGTTAAAGAAATTCAGAGGATTTTCAAAAATGTTAGGAACTTAGTGTTTTAGAAAATTCTAGAGAACTTTAGAGAATTATAAAAAATTTCAAAGAAATAAAAATTTTTTTAGAAAATTTTAAAGAGTTTTAGAGAGCCCTAAAAGAATTTTAGAATATTAAAAAAGTTTTACAAACCTTTACAAATTAATGAACTTTAGGAAAGAGAGTTTTAAAAAATCTCAATGAATTTTAAAAATTTTAAATAATTTTAGGAAATTTTCAAAATTTAAAACGGCATTTTAGTAAATTTTCTATAATTTCAAAACTTTTAGTTTGTTACAGGGAATTTTAAAGAATTTAAAATAATTTCGGGAAATATCAGATAATTTTAAAGTATTTTAATTAATTTTAAACAATTTTAAAGATTTTTAAAAATATTTAAAGAATTTTGGAATATTAAAATGTTAATGTATTTTAAAATTTTAAAAAATATTTCAGAAAAGGAATTTTTAAATAGGGAATAACTTCCGTCGACGACTGGTTTTTTAGAAAGTTTTACAAGGTTTTAAAGAACTTTAGAGAACTCTAAAAAAAATTAAAAAAGTTTTGAAGAACTGTAAACATATTAAAAAATTTCAAAGATTTTAAAGAATTTTAGAATATTTTTAGACAACTTTCAAGATTTAAAAAAGTATTTTAGAACTTTTTAAAGAATCTGGAAGTATTTTAAAGATCTTTAAAAAAAATTTCCATAATTTGAAAACTGTTTAGTGTTATAGAGAATTTTAAACAATTATAAAATGGTTTAAGAAAATATTAGAAAATTTTATCAATCATTTTTATAGATTTTTAATAACATCTAAAGAATTTTAGAACATTTTAGAGGATTTTAAAGAATTTCAAAGTACTTTAGGAAACTTTAGAGAAGGAATTTTTACATTACGAATAAAGTCCGTGGTGAACTGGCTTAATTACCAGAAAAAGTGAAGTCAATATCTCGCGAAGAGTTTAAACGTATTCAAAGCGATCATAAGTTGCCATCCTTATAATAATGGAAAAGTTAAAATAACTTGACAGAGAACTCATAGAGCAAAGTTTACTCTCGTCTACTTGTTAAAAAAATTTTTTTTAAACCTAAATAAAAATACAGAAAACTATGCTTGCCGAATGACCTTTGAAACTTGCTTAGCGACAATTGCTCAGATTCTTTAAAGATAGAATTTCTACATTACCCACATTGACAATAAGCAATAAAGAGGACAATGATTACATTGTAGAATAAATATTTTTTATTTGATAATTACATACTTTCATTTTACCTTGCTACATTACATGTGAATCGCCTAGAAAGTTTGATGAATATCACAAAGAAAGCAAAATATAAAAACAACCCTTAGTAGCCTTTAAAATAAACGCCATCATTCAGAACACACTTTTGGTAACGGTGGGAAAGCTTCTGGAAACGTTCACTAAAATCTTCTTTAGGAACCTGCTGTTACATGTTCTAGGATTTCCGATAAGCCAGCAAAAGGTACACCTTTCATGACACTATTAAAGCGATAAAACGGAAAAGTTTGCAGATTAGGGGAGAAAGAATAAACCTTTGTCCATACATGGTAATGGTTTCTTCGGCCAGCTAATTTGGTACAATTCGAAAACAAATCTCTGCCTACCAAAATCCTTACGGACGATGGTATGACATTATATCCTCCATAATGCCCAATCTTTTGCCATCAATTGTTAAGGTCAATCGTTGATTTTGTGTCATCTTGCTCGATCATTTCTGAAATTTTGAATGTTGCTCATCTTTAGACACTTCCTTCTTCTTCTTCTTCCTCTTCCCGTCGTATCTTCTTATTAGAAGAGTCGTGATCATCATGGTTCATTGTAGTTCTGACGATGTCAGAGAGACACTTTCTACCAGTCGCTAAAGTGTTAGAAACAGTCATAAATACTTGCACCAACATTTTAACTATCTCTGTCTCATTTGACTTCCCATAGTGCCTTTACTCTAACGATAAAATGTACTCTACGCTAGGTGGCGCTTCTCAAAGGGTTTTGGCATAGCAATGTGCATGCAGGTGCTCTTGGTCCATGTTACTGTTGAAGGTATCAGACCAACCATCTATATTTTTAGAGACGTTGTATATATAAACATCATCTTAAATTATAAACGATAATAATAATAATAATATCTACCTTAATTCCTTTGGGAATCATTGGCGCTCTTTTCGGGCTCTTCAATCCTTTTTTTAAGCTGCATTAGTGCTTATTATTACACATAATCAATGTCAAATGTTCTGGTCTGATTTGGCCTTTTCTACTATTTTTTTCCATTCCTGCCTATTTGTGGCTTTTTCCATCCATTCCTTCACGTTCATCTTCTTTAGGTCTTCTAGGACTTCGATCTCCATCTATTTTTAGGTTTCTCCCTTCGTCTTGTTGTTTCTGGTTTCCATTCGGCTATTGTCTTGGTCATTCTATTTTCGTTTGCTCTCGTTACATGTCCCAACCATCGTATCCTTTGTGCTTTAATTTCTCATGTCCTCACTTTTTAACTCTCTGTCTATTTCTAGTTCACCCTCACTCTATATTCGTCTTCTCCTGTTTTCAGTGAGCCCATAATTCTTCTTAACATCTTTCTTTCATATGTTCTTAGTTGTTCTTCATCTTTCTTTGTTAATCTTATTGTTTCGGCTGCGTATATAACTGTGGGTCTCATTAGTGCCTTATAAATTCTCATTTTTGTATCTTTTGTAAGTTTACGATCTTTTAGCAATGGTTTGTGTATGTTAAACATTTTGTGTCCCCTTTGGATTCTATATTTTACATCTTGTACTTTTCTGTTTTTATTATTTATCTCACTACCTAAATATGTTAATGCTTGCCCTTCTTAAATTCGTATTGTCCTGGCCTGTATGGTGTTTGATCTTCTATGTGTTCTCTTTTACATATCATATACCATGCCTTTTCTTCGTTCATTGAGACCCCTCTTTCTTTCTCTTCTTTATCTATTATCTCCAACGTCTCATTTAGTTTTGCTTTGCAACTTGATATAATAACTAAATCATCAGCGTACGCCAACATCTGTATTTCCTTATTTCTTATTGTTCCTCTGTGTCCTGTTTCTATTATTATGTTTTGTACGACCACGTTGAATAGCACTGGCGATAGTGCATCCCCTTGTTTTACGGCCTTGTTTCTCTCTATGTAGTCTCTCTTCCTCTTTTCCGCACTTTTATTGTCGCTTCTGAGTTTTCCATTGTCATTTGCGTTAGTCGTATTAATTTTTGTGGTATTTGCAGTTCTTGCATGTCTTTTGTTATTTGTGATCTTCTAATTTCGTCGAATGCTTTGCGGAAATCTATGAATAGCAGGTGCATTTCGATGTTATTCATAAGCTTTTTCTATTATTTGGTTCATTGTGTGTATGGCGTCTACTGTGGATCTTCCTGGCCTAAACCCACACTGGTATTCCCCCAGTTTTCTTTTTATGTATCTTCTTAATCTTTGTTGGGTTATACTTGTAAATACTTTATAGGACTTTTTTAAAAGAGTAATACCTCTGTAGTTGTGGCATATTTCAAGGTCTGTTATTCTCCATTTATTTGCCATTTTTTCTTCTTCCCAAATTTTTTTATTATGTTGTGTAATCTTTTGTGTAGTTCTGTTCCTCCATATTTCAGCATTTCTCCATTCACTTCATCCAACCCCGGGGTTTTTCCATTCTTTATCTTTTTAATCGTTTCTTCCACTTCCTCCAAACTTGGTTCTTCCTCTATTTGTTCGTTTACATCGTATCCCTTTTCTCCTAATTCTCCTTCCTCTTCTTGTCTGTACGTTAGACTCTGGAAATGTTGTCTCCAAGTTTCTTTTGCTTTTTCTCCTTCTACTTATAGTCTTCCATTTTTATCTTTCACACCTCTATTTTTAATTCTATTGTTTCTTCGCCCTTCTTATGCTTTCATACATTTCTCTTGTGTTATTTCGATTTCTATCGATCTCTATCTCATCCATTTTTTGGTCTATCCACTCTCTTTTTTGTTCTTCAATACTTTATCAGCCTCTCTCTTTGCCTTCCTATAATTTTTATGATCCTCATCTTTCGCTGTCTTTATCCACTTTTATTATAAACGATATTCAAGCTATTTTTCATTATGCTAGTAGAATGTTAAATTACTTTTTTATGTACTGATTACACTATATGAGTAACTCTGAATCTAAAACTAAGATTTTAAGGAATTGCTTTAAATAAATCTTTTTAAAAGAATGTACGAAACATTTAAAAACGATTTGTAAACTTGATCAAGCACAACGGGGCAGAAGTAGGACGTTCGAACGCGTTATCGATAGCAACGACGCCGAGGCACCCCGCAAAGAGCGCAAAAGATAAACGAGACAACAGCACTCCCACGGCCGGATCGTTCGATACAGGAAGCGGCGTGGAGCGCCTTAACGTGCCCTATAACTTAAGATCTTCTGGGGCACAAACCGCTATATATGTTTCGGTTTCCAAACGCCTCGAAAAAACGCGAGATATATCGCTCCAGTTAGGAATCGGAGCAGTTGTTCGCCCATCCCGCAGGAGCGTCGCCCGCCCGCTCCGGCCGACTCTTTCAGTCAATGATTTACACTGCAGTAAAGATCCTGGCGCGGATCTTACGGCCGCGGCGAAGGCCGATTCGCCCGGAGCGGCGGCCAAGAAATACTGCGTGGTTGCGGGCGGCTCACGGGCGGCGGCCGGCCGCCTCCGCCGCCAGTGCAGGTGTAAGCATGAATTACATTTTTGTTTGCTGCTGCAGCGTCTTAGCGCGGTTTATGGGATTAAGAGGTGAAAAGGCGCCCGGGATTTGTCTGCCGGATTTGCTCCGCGCGAGCAGGAAAACAACTTTGATGGATGATTGCCGAACTATTAGCCGAAAAACTGCAGTTCTGTTCTCGGGTGCATATAAAGACTGATGCGAATGCAGGCAGTGATTTTCTTTTCGAAAGGAACAGATGCCTTTTTGAGCTTTTGAAGGAGTGTTTATTTTTTTGGTACACAAGTGTTTTCTAAAAGAGTCTAAATTGGTTCTTAGATTCCTTTATTTTTCCTTAATCTTATCACAAGTGAACACAGGATTCATAAATTTGCTCTGAAGCTGTTAAGATATAATAACTCTTTTTTCTTGTATAGTTTTTAGAGTCTCTTTTAATATGTAAAATGTCTAAAAATACCTTCTAGTATAGTACTTTTGGGCAGAACTGGAACAGTTTTAAGCGGTACCAAATTTTTATAGTATAGATACGTACCAAAGAGGCCCAACTACGTAAATATCATTAATCATTTAATTTAACAGAAGAAATTAAACCTAAACATGCTCTTCTCTTTTAGGGTATATGGAAAATAAGCGTTTTTGTGGTTGTGTTGTAATTTTGTTTGGTTCGTTCCGCAAATTTACCACGGAACAGGGAGGGTCATTGTAAAAATAAAACAAATCTTTACGCTCTACTCGTTTTCGACAAAAGCTACTAGATGAAACTAACGCAACTGTAGCACAGACTTCTAAACATGTCTAAAATATAGAAGAGTTCCTTTAATACCTTTACGTATCTGCAGATTTAGATAAAAATTTTAAAGGATGTTGTGTCATCACACAATTACACTAATTTGGTAAATATAATGTCGGAATTAATTAAAGTCAAAAAAAAACTTCCATCAATTTAAACAACCCTTTAGTAGTATATATGTTGAACGACCTTGACTTTGATGTTGACTTAGGTTCTCTTGATATGACCTAGCGTTAGATGTTGGATGGCCGTATAGACCGCCCTTGCCTTCTCATGGAGAAATTCTCAACTTCATATTGGTATACGTCACGGATGGTGGAATTACCGTGGCCCTAGACACTCTCGTATGTCTTTAACGCTGTAGGAAATGCGTTATTTGTGGAGGTTGTGGTTCCTTATAAACCAAAGAGCGCTAAAAATGTTCTAAAGTAGGGCCGCATAAATAATGCCAGAGGAGACGATTATTTTGTAATAGGTGTCTAAATAAGTTCTCAGCTTTAGATTTCACAGGACGCAAATCACCGTTTTCATGTAACGTATTAGTCCGCCCTCTTGCGGTTTTAAAGCAATGACCTCATAACCTCAATAATCAGCTGTGTTCACGATGGCAATCATAAAAGAGCATATTCGATTTTCTATCCACTTCGCGTTTCATCTTGAGAAAAACGCTGCTGAAGCCACCGAAATGATTTGTGCTGCATATGGTGAGAATGCTGTAAGTCATGCAACGTGCAAAAAGTGGTACCAAAGATTCGCGGAGGAGAGTTTAGTCTTGAAGATCAACCACGCGCTGGACGCCCTCAAACGGATGAGCTACAGACGCGTTAGGCTGGGAACTTCTCCCACACACGGCGTATAGCCCAGACATGGCGCCTTCCGATTATCATTTATTCCGGTCGTTACAGCATCACTTGGCTGATACGCACTTCAAAACGGAAGAAGAAGTCCGAAAATGCATCGATAACTTTATCGTCTCGAAGCCGGTGAGCTTCTATCACCAGGGAATTCGCAAGCTACCCGAAAGATGGCAAAGGTCATCGATGCCAACGGAGAATATTTTGATACTTAAGTTTTTTTTTTGTTTGTTTTTAAATAAAACTTTAATTTTGCAGAAAAAAGCTGAGAACTTATTTATACACCTATTAGATAGCTTACTGATGGTGGACAGTCGGTTTCTTAAATATAGAAGGGAAACGAGAGCTGTTCTAGCTGCCTTCGCCTTGTTCATCGCCATTTAGGTCAATTTTTAGTCCAGAGTCATTTCGAGGTAGTTAGATTTGTCCTTCTAAAGATCGTAACGTTGGCCAAGTCGTCCCGCCACTGAAAGTCCAGTTTCCTTTGCAGCTATCTTGTGACAATGGATATTTGCAGCTGCTGCGTCGTCTGCGTATTAGGTCACTGCAGTCAAAGGTGTTGACAGCATTTTCGGACTTAGAAATTAAAGAGCATCAAAGATAGGATGGACCGTTGGGGGACGCCGGTCTGAAGTCACCTCTCCGATGACCTCACGCCACCGAACTTGATGCAAAACGAAAAAGGCCATCTTGTACACTAAGTTGTTGTACCACACCTTGTCAAAAGCCTTGGCCACGTCAAGGAAGAGTACAGCTGTCATTCGCTTCGGTGATGCGTTCCGATACCCCGAAAAACTGTCCTCGGTAGCTTATGAATCATCTGCTTCAAAAGCTTCTCCATAGAGCATCAAACTAATAGGGCGATAGTCCTGGAGAAAGTCCCTGATTTTTTAGACTTAGAAAGCACGATGATGTCTTTCACCTTCAAAGGGCTCAAATAGTGGCGGAGACGGAAAACAGCGTAATGGTGTTGACGTAAACGATCACCTTTTTTGTAGAATCTGTAGCGCTCGGCTTAGAAAACCATTCAGGCCGAATCAAATAAGCTAAAGAATTTTTTCCCAAATTGCTGATTATAGTTGGGGACTCCTGCGCTTCAATATGACCCACAAATCGGTCGACGTGGTTAGGGTCGGCGTTGGTCGTAACAACACCCCAAGTTGTCAGTGAAGACCTTTGTCTTGTCTTGAGCTCCCCGTGAATCGGCACTGCCGGAGAAGGATAATTTCGTAAAACCTTTGACCATTCTTCAGAGGCTGATCTCCCGGGCGGAATTGAGGTACTTCCCGGCTGCTGTACTCTTACATATCTGCAGGGTTCTTCTCTCTGGTCCGTTTCTTCAACTCCGAAAGTAGGAGGTCTCTTCCATATCCAGCTCGGACGGAGTTGGTGGCGATGTAGATAAATTCTTGGATAGAGACTCCTCTAGGGGTCCCATGATTTGTCTCAGGTGGATGATGAAACTGCGGAAGGAAAAGAAAGATTCCCAAATAGAGGAGAACCGCGTTGTGATCTCCGTCCAGCTCGCTGACACAGTCCATCGTTTGTTGCACGTCCTTAAAATGGTAGCATGAAGGACGTTTGGATGATCGGTGAGTTCTAAGAGTCCCGTCACCACGCGATCGTGTGTCTAGATGGATCTATCCAGAATCCTGCCGTTGATAATGTCCATTTGGCTGTTTCCGAAGGATACTTAGCATTTAAGCCAACTTGGTAGTCGTAACCAGTTAAAAATTAATTTAATAGATCCTTTGGACAGCAAAACGTAAAAGTTTTAATTAATTGTTGAAACACGTTAACATAGCTAGAATTTGTACCTTTAGCAAGCTATATAATAAATATTAAATATTTAGAATGAATAAAGAAAGAAGCCTTATTTGTTGTTTATATAGAAATTTTAAACCTTTTTATTCCTTTAATGCAAGGTCTCTTCTTGCGCGGTCTTGTTACTGCCAGCCTGCTCTACTGCCCCAGTCTTAACAATAAACAGGGGATGTTCATGAATGAACCAACCTATATTCCATTATTCCAGCATCGATCGCGTGCAACAATGCCGCATCCTTATTCGAACTATAAAGGCCCCGAACAGCCAGTTACCTATTGAAGGCGGCGAAAGATTGCTCTCGTCACGTCGCCTTCTGGCGCGCCTCGGGGTAATGGGTTTCGATTTTATTCCGCTGCACAGAAAGCGAATTACGGCCTGAAAAAATGGGCGACTCGAGCAGCGGGCGCGCCTTCGGGAGCCTGTGTGCGCTGAAAAATGCAGCGAGCTCAAATAAGCAGGTTTATTAGCGAATCCGCAACGACGGCAATTTGTATCAAAACTTCAAAGGCTCGAAGATAAACACAAAGGCGGATTTCTGACCGCCGAGCGGGCCGCGAAGCGCAAAAAGGCTGCTTCCAGGACGCGTGTACAGGGTGCTGCAAAGTGCACTTAAAAATGATGCTTACTAAACTCCTCCCATACAATGTGCTAGAAGTGTAATAAATGATTGGGATCAAACTTAATACGGCAATTTAATTTTTAACTCTACCATAAAGTAGAAAACTTTATATCAAATTTTTATCCCTCTCTTTCCTGTTATTTTGACTGTTTACTCTTCATTTTTCCACCCTTTCTTATTTGTACTATCTATCATAGTTGTTATAATAACTCTTTTTTAATGTGAAGATGCTACAACTCTGACAGGGTAGTAAATATTCTTGAAATTATTGAGCTTGAATTTAATTGTTAATAAAATGTAAAACTTCTAGCTACAACCTAATGGTTTATTGCATTCAAAGTGATTTTAGAAGATCAGAAACAAAGAGGTTTGAATAAAAAATAATTAAATTTAGAAAATTTTATTGACTACTAATCTTCATAAAAATAAAAAACAATTTAGTTAATATCTGGTGTTCATAGAAAAAAATCACAACAAATGTAGAAGAGATGGTCATTTAAAATATCTCCATATGTCACGAGCTCATTTAACCCACCGTTTTATTTATCAGCAAAAATTACTTTTTGCTCTTGTTTAGTGTTACAAAGTGATACTAATTATAGTTATATATTTACTCTAGCAATATAGATTTTAACAGTAAAAGATCGTTAAACAAAGCTCAAGAAGGTTTAAAAGCCTGCCTTATTTGCCAGAATTTTAGCTTTAGATTTTATATGTAACATACTTTTTATTGCATTAATTAAACGAAGCGCAAAGTAAATATAAAGCAAATTTTATTTTTAAAAGCGAAAGGAATTTTCAATAATATTTCATTCACTATTTACCTCATATAAAACAAAGTATCCAATTTACGTTTTAGATTTAGTGAATATTGTGAATTACATCCAAATTAGAGATATACATGACCCATCTAGCTGAATTCCTTGATCTTTAACGTCAGTACTTTATTATAAACCCAATATCTGCTTAATCAACCAAAGGGCCTTCAAGGCCTGTTACGGGGAACTATTATTATTATATCTGCTTAATCATAGTAATAGCACAAGAGTTTGCGGGTAAAGTTTCATAAATGTATTGCAGGTCTGATCTTCTTTCAGATTTTTCAGGGGTGACTGGACAACAAAATTTTTACCGACTAAATTTCAGCATAAAAATTAGAATTAGTCTTTGGAATTTTTCTATATTAAGTCGTTCGATTATAGTTATCCATCTTAAATGCTTGCAATTTTGACTGGAAATTATTAGTATTACATATATTAACTTAATAATTTTTGTGTTATACGGGTGTTCTATAAATAAAAAATAAGTTAAAGAGAAATGCCTCTATTTATCACTTGAAAAAGTAAAACAAAATTAAGTATTCCAAAAATTATGCTGATATGTTGGATTGGTTAAATTAAAGCAAATGTGGAACCAACACATGCAGTACGGCAACGACTAAAATAAAGTGTAAAAAGCAACATTGTTATTATTCACAAGAAGATGGACTAATTGAAAAACGACCACAATTAGCAAAAAACCAAAAAAGTAAAAACAATGTTTGACAACGTTCGAAGAAGGAAACATTGTACTATGAAAGCCTGATAAATTTTCTGGTAACTTAACTAACATCCATTAGTCTTTCATTCGACTAACCCGTTATCAGAATACAATTTTAAGGAGATGCTTAACCAAACTGGCTGAAATATCAAAATAAAGCGACAATTTAGGGCCCTATAGGCACTTAATTTATTAAGGATTTGTATAGAGTGGAAGAAATAATAAAATTCAACTGTTCCTTCAGCATAATATGTGGATAATTTTAGCTGGCCACCAACAGTGACTATAATACCTTTTTCCCCTTTACAGTGGTAGCAACAGGTCTAAAAAATAATACCATAATTAAAAGATGAAGTTAAATAACACTCGACAAGACAAAATTTATAAGTCAGAAGATGGTCCAAGCTTTTGTAATGCACTTGGTAATCTCTATTTCAAAACATTACACACTAATATTATAAATATTATATAAATATAATAATTGCTGGAGTTAATATATGTATTTATAATGTTACACCTGACACCCTAATAAACGATAATAGGAAAATTAAATTTATCTGCTTTCAGCGACTGATTTTTAATAAACACAACCTAACTAATTTACTCGTTTGCATTTTTTATTGTAGTTAATTACTTAGTGTTTTCAAACCACCCTTATACATCAGTGCACTGAAACATTAAAAAAAATTATAAAAAACGATTCTGAGGAAGATGTCTGGCAATTATATAACATTTTAGTTAGCACTGCTTTACAGTTGCATTTCTGTCTAAACTTGTTGTGCATCAGCGAAGTTTTCACTGAAATATGTTGCGTAATACGTTATTCCTAAGTAACTAATTAGATTCATCCTCCAAGAATGTGTTTTCGAAAATTTTCTTTGCGCCCACCGACCTTTAATTCAATATTTTGCTTTGCTCGGTATTTTACAGACATATGATTCTTTCTGAAGCGAATGTTCAAGATTTTCAGTGTCTTACAAAAATATTGGTGGTTATTTAACTTCTTAACGTCCCATTATCAGTACTTTTTGATCGCGCGCAAATTTTTTTTACCGATCTTTAGACGTAAATGTGCATTAAGGTGCCTTGTTTCAAGATCTTTAGTATTTCCTAGTAACCTACAACACGTTTTCGAGTAGCTCGTTACTTTGACATCTTCATTGACATTAGCATTGATAAAACAATTTTATTATTGGTTTCATCGCGCCATGCACCAATATTCCAATTCGCAAAAACAATATTATGATTTATTAACATTAGACCGATTGGCTTCACTTTGAGATAATCAGCTGTAGTTGCGCAAACATTTTGGCCAATTGGGTTGTCAAGTTTAATTAGCTTTGCTTGTTAGGCAACATCATGAGAAAAAATCGAAAAACAACCGAAGAAGCAAATCTCTACCAGTTCCACAAAAAAATAATTTAAGAAAATATTAACCATATATATTAACCATTTTATAAATTATTGCAAATCAGGATACCCAAATTACTTCAAATTAATTCGTCCCTTAAAATAAAATTTTTTGCACAAAAAATATAAATTTCTTCAGAATGCAGAACTTATTTGTTTATTTATTTAACAACACCAATCCACACAAAAGTTGCAGGATTGATATTTTGAAACCAATTTTATAAATACAAAAGTTATCACCCCATTAACATTTATAAAATTTTCTAATATGTAATTTATTATTTTTTATTTATACATAACAGTTTAGTACCTGCTAAGTATTCAACTTTTCAAAAATTTGTGAAAAATTGCACGAACAGCTTTTATATTATTGGCATTCAAAAATAAGGGCGTTCCACCTAAAAATCTGGAGAACCTTTAAAAGTAATTGCGTAATTAACGTTTATATGTATTAGCATAAAAACATTGGACAAGAACACTTCCAGGAAGCTCACTGGAGAGTTTATGTGAAGCACAGAGAGCAAGCATACGCTGTAAATCATTTTAAGAAGATAAGAGTTCCGCAAAATGCCATGTGTGACATAAAACACGCAAAAATTGCAAAAGCGTTGACGTGAGTTGCAATAAGCGGAAAGATTGCAAAGGACATACCCGAGAGAAAAAAACTGTTAGTCCAAGGGGTAGCGGGAAAATTTATGATAAGTTATAAATGTGCAAGAAAAATTTGTTATAAAAAAGAATATAACAGCCCTGAGATGCAATCGAAGGGTCAAAAAAGGTAAGCTGCGCTATGGTTGTAGACCATTGTCCAGGAGACGCATTAGGATTGCCAAGCAAGGTTTGATTTGACTCTCTTTATTACCCTTTCAGAACTATATGCACACCATAAGAGACGTACTATTTATATAAAAACATCACATTAATAACATGGAAATGTATTTTTGCACGATATTAGCCATACATGAGTACCATATCAAATTTATTCGACTGCTAGAAAATGTCATCACTCCCTATTTGAGGCAAACTGGTCGGTTTTGGTATCAACTAAGCAAAAAGTTTGTGGAGGTATCTGGCTAAAACAATGGAGGAACTAGCAGCCCGAATCAAGAAAATCTCGACCAATTCTACCCTACACACTGAGAAGATCGCGTGAGTATCAGAATGCGACAAGGAGCAGATTACAGACCAGACCAGACCATGCACTTTTGTATTAGATCAAACAGAATTTCCCTATTTTTAGTCTTGAATTTGACTTGATCTAAAATAAATTATCTTTAAAACTTTTATTTACTTAAAAACGCCCTCGTGTTACTCTCTTGTACTTGGATAAATAAACAACGAATCATTTAGTTTATAGGAAAGTTTCCTTCGCCTCTCCTAGTAGCAGCCTTAAGTGGACGCTCTGCAATTAATTGCCGAGCGCACCTCGTACGCAATTGTGCCATGTTTATTGCTGCCGGGAAGGGCCGAAAACAACAATCCCATAAACGCGGTCGACAAACGCGCCGAAACGTGCGCCCCGGGGCGCGAGCCGAACCCGCACAGAACGGAGGCGGCGGCCGCAGATTGATCATATTGAGGCGCGCAATATCGCGGCAAGATCTAAGCCCGCTCCGCAGAAGTAATCTTGCAGAATTGGTATGGAAGTAGACGGAAGAGGAATAAAAAAGAGCGCGCCATGGAAAATCGATAGCCATTCATTCCGGGGCGGCGGCGGCCGCAGGTGCCCGGGCGATCGCCCGATCGGCGATGGGCAGCGCGTTTTTCGGGGCCCGGCCGCCACCCGGGCCGGCGGGGGTGGCGCGCGGCGCCCGCAGCCCGGGCCGATAACCGAACGCCGATAACGCTTATCGAACGATTGGCCAATCGCGTCCGCGGCGCGCTGTCCTTCGGCGGCCGTTTAAAGCGAGCGCGGCGGCTATGTACGGCTATGTACTCTACATAACAGGTCTGTTATTGGTCGGATATCGCCTATAGGTAGTCATCTATAGCAATGAAATAGCGAACGATCGATTCTGCGCGTTGCCGCCGCCAATCAGCGATTGCCGTAGGAGGGTTGGAGTCGTCCTGATCGGAACGATCGGTTCGGCTCTGCCGCCGATGCACCGGGCGCCTTTTTTAGGACGCGCGATCGGGGGGCGGCGACCCGCATTGATTGCCCATCGGCCGCCGCCGCCCGCCCATCGAACCGATTGATCGGCGCGGCCGCGCGGATCGCCGATCGCAAAATGGCAACTCGAACGGCGGCGCCGCGGGCCGCTCCCGGCCCTCGTAAATTAGCGGCGGAAGATGAGGAACCGCGCGCAAAAAGGATATTGCTTCCATTAATCAGGGGCAAAAAGGCGATGGACAAAGGACAAGACGCCATTGTCGTCTATTAGTTGCGACAAAGGGCGCGGCGGCTTCCAAGAGTTCGAATAATTAAGTAATAGGGAAAAACACAAAACCCCCATATAAGAATTGTCTTGTCAAGTTGACCATACAAAAACCCTTTAATGACAAGAAAGAAACGAAAATTAAAATTCCACGCGTATAGCGACACCTCCAGATATCAGACATTTATAACAAATGAAAATGCGTTCAATTAGACTAAGACCCCGCTACAGTGGACGTTCTAAAGCGCGTTAAAGCGGGGTCTATTTCACCATAATAACAACTGCCATATCTTAGTTGAAAAAACAAAACAATGAGATGGTAGATGCATATATAAAACAATTGAACTAAATCGCTACATAACATTACATCGAAGTGTATTTATATAACGAATGTTAAGTTAAACAAAAATTTTAAAATAACAATCAATTGTTTTTAATTTTTTTATACAAACTACAGCGAGTAAACATGAGAACAAAAATAATACTAGAGAGAGTTACTGGCAAAACTTTACCAATGTGCTCCATGGTATCACGCTCCTTTGGTTTTTCACCTTGCAGTTGGCAACTCTTCCCCAGAGAAGATAATGACGCTCTCTTACAACTGGAACAGAACAATCATGGTATTAAAGTTGTTTTTCTGTCAAAAGAGACCTCTTATATTATATGGGTATCACATAAAGGCGTGTTGGAAGTGATTGAAACTTTTCTTTTTCTTGTAAGAAGAGAAAGAACCTATACGTTGTAAAGATTCAATTGTTTTATCATCATCCAAAGAGACAAAGACAAACAGATAAATAGGGTGAGAAGGGGGAGAGAAAGAGATTTATAGTGACTAAAGCTTTTGATGATATGTTAGAAAGAAGATAGGAATTGTTCAGACATAAATAGATGACAGTCCAATCGAAAGAGTGATGTTTTCGCAGGTTTGACTGCTGAGAGCCCAGATGGTGGTGTGAATGAAATGAGGAGACGCTACGAAAGTTCGGTTGTTAGCTGAGTTGAAGTGGCGAACGACGCGATACATCTGGGCAGAAAACGTGGGGCCAATAATAATCTTCCGATACACTCATCAGGCTGTTGCTCGCCCTTGGGCCGTCGATTCTGGCAAAAAGCGCACGTCCGCGTCTATTTTCGGAGCGCGAGCGCCGCAGAAGCGGGAACGGCGTTGCGTGCGTCCGCCCAATTACGCCGCTACTACAAGAACTCTCTTTCACTTTACAACTTCTTTATTTTCCGAAGCGTTCGGCGGCCGGCCGCGGCCCAATTTGATTTGCAGATAGATAAAAAGCGGCCGCGCAATTAGCGGCATTAGATTAGGCGAGAGCGGCGGCCGGGGCGGCGCGGCGCCGCGCGCCCTCCGAGGAGCGACCGGCAAACAACCGCAAAGAGCAAACGGAACGGAGCGGAAAAAACCGTCTCCCGACTTTTTACATCGCAAAGTAGCATCGACAAGGGCGTCTCCCGCCGGGGAAAACGACTCACGGCGTCGGCGTCCACAAAAATCGAACATCTATAGTTCTGTGCGCAAGAAGTCGAACGCGGGTCGTGAGGTCAGAGGTTACGGGAGCGGAGGGGGTCACCGATAGGGGGAGGGGGTCACTGATAGGAGTTTTTTACGATAGCCAACCCCGTTCGATATCGAACTCTCCGCCGCGCTCCGCGTATATGGAGCAGTTTTGTCATTTATGCCCCCTCCAGCGCGCCCGCGCGGCGGCGGCGGCGCGGGCGCCTTTTTTAAGGTCAATTATTCCCGTTTAATTAATATACTCGTGTTTGGAAATTTCAACCCCAATTGTTGGGTTTTATTATTTGTGTTCAACAAGCTAATCTTCCCTAAGAAGTTCGCGCGCCGGCGGAGGAAATTCGATAAGCGGGGCTGCGACTTACACCGCTCGCGGTTCAGCCTTTGTCCTACCCCGTGCGACTGCATAAAAACCGAACGTCGAAGTCCACACAACTCTGGCGGTTCAGGTGAACATCTTCCACCCCCGCGTACCGCGAACGAGACGTTCAGTTCTTTATTGCGCTGTTCCAGAAACTAAAAATAGCCAGGTAACAGAATAGGTGCTTGCCTCGACAACAGGTGACCTACTAAGTTTTAATGAGTCTTCTGTTTTCCGGTATTTGCGAAACGTTTCGGCCACTCCGCTTTGAGCGGCGATTCGCCCTTGCACAGACTTGGAAGACGTTCGCGAGCGCTTGGAATATCTGCCACCTTGTTAAGACCCTCGCCAATTTAACCAACCGATGCATTTCAACCATCATACCAGGGCTATCCCACATATTCGACACCCTCATTGGTTTACTACAATCCAAAGCGTGTGATTAACCAATTTTATTTGGTAATTACAAATTATCAGTGGTATGGCTTTGCTTCGTAAGTAAAAAATCCTGAAATAGATCCAGCAACCGTTAGTCTTTCTTTAGAAAGAAATATAAGTTCTGTAGGTGAAAACACACGACTTTCACTTAAAACAACCCTCTAGAAAATTGTTCAAATTGCAATAGTTTAAGTAGCCTCGAAAGAGGAGTTGAAAAAAGTGATTTGAAACGTTGCCCCCTCTTAAGAAAAATTTTTGCTTTAACTCCTTCCCCAATTTGGCATCAGTATTATGTAAAAGATTTATTGTTATATTTTTACCATTCTATATATGGTACAGAACTTAGATGTTACCTTTACAGCTGTATTTAAAACGAATAGAAATCGATAATTAAACCTACAGTTGCAAAATTCACGATTGATTGTAGGTAAAGTTCAATAAACTGGAAAATTAATTAACAAATGATACAAAAGCATAATATAATATAAATAAATAGTATTCTCTTCTGTATTCTTTCAACCTTACAGTACAACTGCTGACTATTTAGTTGACCCCGACTTTACATTAAAAAGCGACTTGTCTATTTCTCGTCCTTGGGGAAAATTCCTTCGGCATGAAAAGAGCGTCATTATTGCTGTATAAGTATTCCTTTTAGACTGTTCTAATTATTTAAATAGCAATTTCAAATATTAAAATCATTCGAAAACTGGAATAAATGTTGAAAAGGCTATTCGAACTTTACAATTTGAAAGTCTAAGGCTTTAAGGGCTTTCGTGGCACAGAAGACTATTAGTACCTCTATTTTCGTTTTTGTGGATGCCATGATTCACAGTATAAGCGAAAGACCTTTGGACATTTTCTAGAACGTTGTCATAAAGAATTAAAACATTTAATTGTTGGAATAAAAAGTTATGGCTTATCGACCAGGAGATTTTTTTATTGTTCGTTTACTTTTGGGGTGGGAAGTACACAGTTTTAACATCGTAGTAAGGGATCCAAAGGATCTTTGTTCTTCTAAAAGTCTTTCTGGCGCATCATCGTTTGCTTTATTAAAAAGGCATTACTAACAAACCTCAAACATCCATCGTAGTGTGAGGTTGTTTGCTTGTCTTGTAGCAGGGCGCTACCACTAAGTTTTCAATCGCTTATAGAACTGAAAAGTTCTGAAAAGCTCATCTTCGAAGGGACTTATTAATATTCTCTTTCATTATAGGAATAATGTTTATTTTTCAACATTTATTGTTGGGTTGCAGTAATCGCTCGTCCTCCTAGGGATTCCTTGATGTAAAATTATTCTTCTTACGAAGAAAGCCGTTATTGTCAATCGCATACGATTATCTAATTAAAAAGGAATTGTCTTACCTCCATAAAACTCGTTTGGGATTTTTCATGAAAGTTTCTTCAACGTCTCATTGTTTATCGTTTTAAAGGGAGAGGGAAAGTGTCGCCACTTGTTCAAGTCTTAATAGACTAAATTGTCATGGTTTCCTTACGGGAGAAAAAACTTTGCTGATTTATTGCAATAATAATTGTTTTTCGGAGCAAAATTGTTCTTGTTTGGAGGCAGGGTCACCTCACTTAGGATTAAAACGCTGTGACATCGTATTAAGAGGTTTAAGAGATATTCGCTGCTGTTAAAGTTTTTCCAGCGCATCAGCAAACATTAAAGAACGAAATAAGTTTATCGTACTCTCCCAAGGACCATCGCTGTCATTAAGTACTCAATCGTTTTCGGGACTGAAAAATAGTTCGTCTAAGCGACTTTACCTCAGTTCTTGCTTTCTACAGAAACAATGCCTATTTTGAAACGTTTATTATTAGATTGTCTGGTTATCGCTCATCTTCTAAAGGATCTCTTACTGTTGTAAACTTATTTTTTGCGGAGTTCATAAATTGCACAAGCTGAAGGGTGATCGTTTGTCGTCTATATACTTGACCGCCATGGAAGTTTTTCTATTTTTTCTTACTTTTTATTGAGTGCTACTACCTCTACAAGGATTATTAAACCAAATTGTCACGGATGGTCTATATAGTAACTTTACTGACGTAGAATTATTTAACGCATCTCCGAGATATTGAGGAAAATAATTAAAACGATCGTAGGAAGAAAAATTATTGCTGGTTTATTACAGTAAAAATTTTTTTAGCGTAAAATCCTTCCTTTCTTAGATGAGGTTCTTTTGAGAAAGTGCTCTAACATTATGGAAAAGGCTTCAAGGGATTTTCGCTTCCGAGGCATTACTGTTAACCTTATAGAAAAAACATTGTCACTAAACATTAAATAACCTTTGTTGTGCAGGCTTCTTCGTCCTGCAGCGGAGCTGTACCACCAAAGAAGTTCATTAAACATTTTTCTTTATTCTCCCATCAACCGTAATGTCTATTAAGCACTCAATCGCTTATTGACCCAAAGGTCGCTCCTCACATTCCAAGGGAGATAGCTGAGGGCATATTTGTTGCTACCTTTTGAAGGATTTCTTGCTCCTAAGGTGAAAACTATCATCGCTGTTTGTTTATTATAGAAAGAATAATTTTCTATCGCAACATTGTTTATCTTCCCGAAGGGACGACCGTTAGAGTGTGTAGTAAGAGTACGTTTGCTATAGATCATTGCGGCCGGAGAATATTATTATTACCGCAATTGTTTTGCTCATTTTAGCTGTAGATAGAATCGAAGGATTGGAGGTTTTTCGAATTGTTACTCCTTTAACATCAGTTGGTTTTATCTAGCCCTATTTATTTTGATCCACATATTTTGCTATATTTTGATTTTCTTTTGGGGTCAATTAAACAACTTTATTTGTTGATGAGACAAATTAAATTCGCTACATGACATAAAGGGCGAGTTTTAAAAATAAAAAAGATTAAGGGTTTTTTTGTACTACGATATAAAACCGAAAACTCATTCAGCTGGCTGTTGGTTAAACTGGATGAAGTTAAAGGCGACGTTTTAAGCATCGTTAGCTGAGAAGGATAGGAACTAAACAGATTAAGGAAATGAATGATGAGCGATAATTGCAAGGCATGTGGAATTATGTAAAGCTGCAAGGAGTAAGTGGTTAATGACTACCATAGAGCAACGCTACTTAATGACCACAAAGCCAACTAACTGCTGGAAATTTGTACGACTCCTACTAACGGTCACTAAAGGAGGTTTAGCAGGACTGGGCAAAAAAGGTATAATGGATCTTTGAGTGAATTAGATGCACGATAACATACACTCCAACTCATTTAAGTAGTTGGTTGTAAATTGTCTTTTAATTAATTTGAGATAAAAAATCAAGTTTTTAATCGTTTTTTCAGCTTATTGCTACTCTATTTCATTTAGTGACAATCACTGCTGTTAAATTGCCTAAAACCTTAACAAATCTTAGTATAAAAGTTATGGTATTATTAAATTGTATATATTCTCGCAGTGGCAAATATATGGCAGCCTTAACCTCCCAATTCGCAGGGCGTTAGAGCCTTACTATTACCGTTGTATATTCTCACAAAACATAGATCGAAAGCAATCACATTACTAAATGAAAAGCTTGTGTTTAATTTTTGTATATTTTAGAAGGGAGTACGTGGCAAAAATTATTATTATTAACAAAGAAGAATTTAATAGTAACGTCACCAACTGTTGTCTTTTTTGAAAATTTAATTAGAATAGCTAGTTTGCTTTTGTGGAAGATCAATTCTAAATTTTTGGTGTATTTAAATACAAAATCAACAAAAACACTGGCGGCATTAATGCCATTATCAGTATGGATATTTTGACGAGGTGAATATTGATGGGATTCAAAGCTTAAGGAGAAGATTTGTGATGGGAAAAGAAATAAAAAATTTTATAGAATTACATCACATTAAATTAGAATGACACTATGTTGGTTATTATTTACAACTTTGGAATAGGTACTTGAAGTGCTCCCTATTGACGCACACGTTCAAATCTTCAGGACTTGTAGATGCACTAAGCTACTGAGGAAGAATGGCTGATCCAACTAGGTGGTCATCAATAATCCTAATCAAAACTTTGATGCTAAACTGTTGCTAATGATAAACTTCAATCATTTCATGGAAATTTTGCTTAGTTCAAAGACAGCCATTGTGTAAGTTGGTGATCCCAGGAGTTCTTGAAAAAATCCACTAGTTCTTGCATACGTTCTAAGTAACAGGGACAAACAGATAACAGTTATCATGTAGGATGCTCAATGTAGTCAATGACGGACCCATAGGGTTGTCTTCAATGTCTTGTAGAACGCGCCCTTCCAAACATACATCCAGGTGTATAACCATGGCGCATTTGTTCTCTTCTGCAGTTGAACGATTCATATCGTATAAACGACACTTTTATGTAAATTTTCTCTACTTTCCGACTATTTGCATTCGCTTGAATATACATGGAGATGTGAATAAAGGGCTATTTTAAGAGCACTTTACAACAAGTTAAAAGAAACGTATAAGCACATGGTACTAAAATAAATGTTCTTACCGATGACCAATGTCACGAAGAACATCATTGTCATATATATGTTCATATGAACATTATGTTTTCTGAAATTTTTCCAAATCGTTATAGAAATGTAATCTTCTACTAAAAATTTAAATAAAAATAAAATAAAATATTAACCATAAAATTTATTTAATCTAACATTTGTTATTAATATTATATGTTGCAGCTTATTTATTTGTAGATAACCAATTTATCTTGTTGAGTCAAAAACTTTAGTTTATAACAAACAATTAATATTTATAAACTTTCATTTTGGATGTGACTTCCACACACTATACTAAAGCTCTCGGCTGATTTTGGCCCTAGAAGCAATTTACTTCATCAGACCTGTAGGGTACAATTAATGAGTGCAATCTTTATTTTGAACCCTAATGTGTTTGAATCTTTAAGCTCCGAGGGCTGGATATTTATGTAGGATACGTAGTGCCGTCTTTTTTTTATCTTCTTCACACATCCTGCAAAATAGACCATTATCAGTAACTATTATATTAAGCTCATTTCTAAGACTTACAGTGTTCTGTTAATAGTCCTGTCATACCCTTTAGTTGTTCTCTCGCCATTTTGTGCAAGCATCTTAAAAGTCGCTCTTGTCCAGATCTAAGATGTTGATCCAGGACTTTTTATCTAAAAATATCTAAAAAGATTTTAAGCAACGCTTTAAGTTTAAGAAATATTCTCCAGTTCTTCAATTGGTGTATCCATAAAGGTCACGAAAATACAGGAAAAATAAGGTCACTCTGCTGAGAGCTAATTGCGGAGGGGGGGTTACAGTGTTATAGCGTGCGGTTTAGTTAACCCCCTCCCAATACACACCATCCCCAATAGGCTTTAATAGTTACGTTCACCAAGGCTTTCCAATAGCCACGACAGCTGATCAAGTCCTCTGGTTTATTACTTGTCACCACCCTACCCATACCAATTGGACCGAACCAACTATTGCGCATCTCTCCAACCTGGAGACATACCAACCACGAAAAAAATGCTGTTTTTATAAAAATAAAATCGAATATTTCCTAAACTTTAGAACTAAAAGATCCCATCAGAGCAACAAATGTGAAGTTTTCCAGCAGATTTGTAAAATTAAATAAAAGTATTAAATGTTTTTTTAATTCCACTTTTGAAGATAACATTGATAAGTAAAAACAACTGCGTGTACATTTTTACAAATAAAAAGCTAATGTTGCGGCTTGGAAATTAAGTTCTTAGCATATAGTTCGCATGAGACCCTTGTCGTGCCACTAAAGCGTGTTTATACGAAAACTATTAGTTTAGCCATTTAATTGTAACCCATTATATTTTCGTTCTAAAAATTTTATTACACCGCACTTTTATATAATTTCTAGCTTGACCTGGTGTTTAAAATGAAGCAATGATATTGAAGACCAAAATGAAAAAGTTGATAGTGTAACGTTAAGGTAGTGAAGCTTCAGTTAATCAAAATTTTATGTTTTATCTTCTAGTTAGACACTCAACTATTAGAAGTAGAAGAATTCTAGTAGAAAATTTGGTATTATTAAAACTACGGCGTGCAACTCGCATTGTTTCCATAAAAGGTATTCAAATACGATTTATCTCTTCCTGCGAACTGCAATTTAGATGTCGCTGTTGAGCGTTGCTTTATGGCACCCCCACCCCGAAACCTAAGTTATGTAAAATAAAGCACTCGAAGGCTTATCGACGCCCAATTCAATCCGGCGCGATTTATCGCGCACACAGAACAATGGGGGATCCCGTGCGCGCTTTTTATAAATAATCCGCCATTAATCAATAGAACTCCTTAAAACGGCCATATCTTAATCAAGCCGGCCATTAGTCGCTGTCGTTTTGCTATTGAAGTTATAAATAAATCCTATCGCAGTTGGCCGGCCCGTTAATCACTCTTAGGTAATTAACTCGCAGAGCGGCGGCGGCCGCGCGCCGGACTTTCCCGGAAAAATGCGGGCCCGGGGCCAAGGCGCCTATCGCACCTAACCTATTATCGTCCATCATCAGCAGAATTGAACGCAAGAAAAAGAATAAGAACACGTAATAAGTATGGATTATCAGAGCGAGCGAACATAAGGGAAATCGCCATCCACGCCCGTCGCTGCGTCCCTCTCCGGCGCGGCGGAAAAGCGAGAGCGGGCCCGCGCGGAAAATCGCCAGGCGCGGGCCATTTCCTATAAAGCATAAGGAATATATACGGCCGCAACTTTCTGGTATCTCCCGTTTTTTAAATACATTTCTTAATTACTTTTGGGGGAGCCGCTCACTCGGGGAGCGGAAAATATGTTCAATTTGTTTTTCTGGTGTTTACTGCCTTTAATGGTTCTCCAGATAAAAAAATTCCGATTGCTCTTAAAAATGGCGCTAATATTTCACGGGCGGCTCGCTTCGCGGGCCGGGCCGCGGCGCCGCATCGAGCGAAGCCGCAATTTTTCGGATTTTGAAGGGTAATTGCGGGGTGCACAAAAACCCGAAGGCACTATATCATTAAAACAATAATTGATAAAATTATTTTGGAATACCAGTATCATCGCCTCAACTTTAGGATAAAATAAACGGAAAAATTCTACAAAGAAAATACAATTACTAATAACAGATAAAATAGGAGAAAAGGTATGGATAAACTATACCACACATTGGGCAAAAAGTCTGATTGGACCCCCCCCCACAACAAATTCAAATTTTATTCTTCAAAAAGTAAAGAATAAAGCCTAAATAGCCATTAGCTGTTAAGTCATTCTCGGAGTACCTCCCTTAAAAGTAAAATTGCCCTCTGTTAGAAACCGTGGGACTAAAGTGTATTTTATGCTAACCAATTTTTCTAATCATTCGAGATCAACTGTAGCAACAATTTTTAAACTAAAAATTAAAAAATAATTACTAATACATACAAACTTAAAATCTAATTTTTCTGCAGCATTAATTGAAAAACGTGGAGCAAAAAAATTATTATTAAATTGGCTCAAGTTCTCAAAAGCGAGAAAGATAATAGCAGATCAAGAGCAACCGAATAGATAGAAAAAGGCCATTACATCTCTGTTAGTAGCGAATATAACTGAGTAGCTTATGTGAACCAATTGCACTGCATTTGTTTTAGAAGAACCTAAGTAGTACTGAGACAGAGCTTGCTTGTTTCTATTTAAACGCTTAAATCACGTACCTAAAAGATTAAATAATTTTTGGTACTTTAACTACACCATGTCGTCAAGAATGAAGTCAAAAAATTCTCGGCCATTAGTGACTAACCGCGAGAAATCGAGTTCGCTTGGTGGTATTAAGTCTTTTGCAGTAATAAGGAGTTTGTAGTGCTCGGAAACAATGTTTAGGATGGTATAGCACTCACACAAAAAAAAATTTTATTTCACAAGTTCCTAATTAATAATAATGGTAAGGGATTAGCCCCGCGTAGTGGCATAGCCTTTCGAATTGAGATGTTAAGGCTCTCACATGTTCGTTCTCGATACCCGGCCGTCGCGCATCATTTATGTTCAATGTGAATGCAGGTACTCAATTTTTTTTTGACTGAGTAGTCCACTCACTAGGAATCTGAGTCTAGGATTAAACCCGGGTTCATCTATAACGCATCCAAGCTCTTTAATAGCAGCTTGTGCACACTGGTATTTATATGTACTTACGAAATTATTGTATATTCTATATAAAAGACTAAATCTATGTAATTTATGTGCTAGATCATTCTGGTGTGACTAGAAATTATATTAAAGTAGCAAAATAGTGTGCCTTTTAGTTTCTTATATCTTATCATAGAGTTGGCAGAAATGTTAACCATTTTTTTAAATTTTGTACAAGACTCGTCTACATTACCTTTTCGTGGATTTATTTATCTTCCTTGTCCTCACTATGTGACTATCGAACACACAAGTGATTTTTAAAGTGCCTTGGAAAACCCAACTGCTAGATTCCTGCCAAGAAATGGGCACCAATTTTCCTGATGTAGTGCTAAGCAACGATGTCATCTTCTAATATCCAACAAAACTATTTCTTATTTCAACTGTTGCTTCAAAGCATTTATCACATAATCCTTGCTAAAGATGGCGTACGCGATCCAAGCACTCGAAAGTTATACGATCAGAAATTACGAAGACCAGGGATTCGGTGATTTGCAAATGTGGTGGTAAGTGTTGTAACGGACAACAGCAGCATTTTTAAATCTCCGTTTCCGCTTTTTCACTGCACAAAGCTCTTGAATAAGTTCTTGAATTGACGATTACGTATCTCAGCTTTATGACCTAATCGGCTTCTTGTGCAATTTTTTGACTCTTAAAAAAGCCTTGGTGTTTCTAAATCATCTATTCAGAGTAAAGATATCATTAGTCCAAGGTCCAGTGCAATCAATCACACAGCCATTAGTTGTTCTATTTATCATTTTGACCTTTCGGACTGCTGTACGTGTCTTCTGTGCAGCCTTATATCTTGAATGGGTGAGTCAGTTTTTGAGTTGCTGTCATTTTATTTTTACATTTGAATATGTGAACCAGTTTTGATTAATTCTCCCATTAACATTCTTGAGTGATATAAGTGCTTCGGGAAAAATATTGTTTCTTCTAGATAGCTCTCCAATATGATTTCTAAAAAGTATGGTCTCATAAAGCCTGACCTTCGAGATAAACTCATTCTTATTTTTTTTCTTGAGACGACCGACGGTTTTCTGTGATTTCTACCGTTAACTTTGCCAATTCGGCTTATTTAAAATGGAATTAATGTTTTTATTTTTTATTTTATACTTAAGATCGTACACTGCTCACTAGTTATTCCAAGAGTCGCGTCTTCAGCTATATTTTCATTGAAAAAACGTCTATCGCAAATCCTTGCTCCAAATGACACCTTGAATAAGGTGACTTCTAAAACCAATACAGTTTTCTTCGACTTCAAGCTTTAGCGTCTTAGATGTAGCTTTAGATAGCTTTAATTGATTTTCAGACATTTAGCACAAGTCTAGCTACTTGAGTGGGCTTTTTACTGTGCACTATATAGTACTGTGGCAAAATATTTGGGCATTGAGTTTTTTTGGCTGACCAGATTATTCATGTAACAAAGTCAAGGGTCGATTCTTACTTTAAATTAATTTAAGAATAAAAACAAAGGTTAGATTGCAATTAGCCGTGGTAACGCGCATTTCTGCCTACCTAAGTTTGTCGATGTATACTTGCCATGGATGTTGCCTATATTAAAATATATATTCGTACATCGGTTGCGTTTTTATTTGCAAGTCACCACCCCAATACCTATATTTTTTTCGTACAGTGTGGTGTTTGCTTCATTTAGGTTTTACAGTTATATGTGAGTTACGGTGCTACATGTTTTGGCTCTTTATTTTCATAAAACGATGATTTCTACATGGTTCGGGCAATTAAATCAAGGCAAACATGCCTTTTTCTTAGATCATCTCAAACATCACCCTGTAATTATACTGTGTATAGAGCAATTTTACCAGCAAAATGATATTCGAATCTTTATGTAGCAAATGGTTATTGCAACAAATAGAAAGTAAACCACGTATATGTAAAACATTTGTTAGGCCCATTATAGAAAATTAAAACCATACAACAAACTAACGATTGTTAAGCTCAATAGAAACGAACACACATAGCTGAATAATCGATTTAACATTGAGGAACAGAATACGAAACCAAGAGATGAAGCAAATAATAGGGAAGTATTGTTAATGAATACAGAATAGTACGAGGCTTTAGAGAAATAACTTGAAGAATGAGTGATAAATGAAAAAAGCGATGATCGAGAAATCACAAATAACAGAACTACCTGGTAGAACTCCAAAAAGATGGATATAATGTTGATGGTCTATATGATACGATAGCAAAATTGGAAAATCATAATAGGGAAAAACTAAACGAACATAGAAGAGGGAGATCTAAAAGGTTTAGTTATTTATTTCAATTGAAAGAACGCGCCTAATTTGTGAATTGCTTGTATAAAAAATGTAAACTAAAACACTTCTGCCACCTACTGTAGTAGTCTTGTAATATAATTTTGGTTTTATAGTTCTTACTCATTTAAGCTTTGATATAAGTAGGGCATAAAGATTTCTGCCTGGCCTGACTTTGCAATCACAAACAAGCGATCTCAATTTATTGTATGAGTTATTTGGTACTAAGAGCTTCACATATTGATGTATTCCATGAGGTTTGGAATATTAAACCAAGACTACCATGCCCTTTTTGACCAAACCAACTAAAATCATTCTGTAATTATACAAAACTTTTTAGCAAAGAAACTTTATGGTGTTTTTTTCTGATTTGGAGTCTTATTTATAGTTTCACTTCTAAGTTTAATTTTGCTTCTAGTTTTCTATTCAGTAGAGATAACATAAAGAATTCCAAACCAGCAAGTAGGGATGATCCTAGCCGAGTTAATATCTAGTGTGACCGTTCTAGATTTCGACATCCAGCCCCGCATTCGTTGCGATTCGAGGAGCTGCGTCAAATTCGAGGACGCACCGCGGAGGCGGCGCGCAGAAATCTTGCATTCCGGAGAACTTTAAGTGTAAAACAGCAATTTTCCAAACGATAAATCGTGAGGACCCGTTTCGGGGCAGATAAATTCACACATACACGAAAATAAAAATACACATAATTTATTTAAGTTCCAAGGCGACAACGAGCGACGAATTTAAGAAAAGCTATCATCTTAAGTAGGGAAATATTTCATATCACGGCATTAGGGGGGGATCGCGAAGAAAACAGCCCCGGATGGAAATATAGCGTGTCGTTCGTAATACAGGAATAAGCATACACATAATTTACTACTTGTTATTGCTGCTCCCCAAAAAAGAGCGCAACATTTAGCCGGCTCCTCCGGGCTTTCGGGCTTCCTTCAGCCCGCAACGCTAAAGCGGCGTGTAAAAACGACCAATAATCATTAGGTGCTGTTCTCCGAGTTCCTTTCACCGTAAATTAGGGTAGCTACGCAGGTTCACTTACACTTGGACAGCTTTCATCCCTATATTTGTTGCAGCGCCACAATAACGTGTGTTTCCTTTTGTCGATCTGGAGCTTTTATTTGGAGGCGCAGCACTGCTAACGAAGTCTTTATTAGGGTTGTTTAATTACGGCTGCGTTGCCACGGCTCCATCGGCGGGATGCGGCGCGTTTTTAATTCGCGAGTACGGGAATTAACCTGGAATGATCGAAGTGGCCTCGTGCTACCTACAATAACATATAACCGAAACTTTAAGACCTGCCATACTGGTGTTGTGCTGAAACAAAAACTGTACGTCTCCAGCTATAAAAACCTTCAACTTTGGAAGTCTGAATATCCATATAACACTTCAATAAAAATTTTTATAGATGAAAATTTATAATAAATATTTTTTGAATCTGTAAAATTATGTTATGTACTGGCAAATAATCTTAGCAACAAAATCTGATTTAATGAAATTGTAGTTAGTTCGAAAAGAAGATTACTGATTTTTTTATGTAAATATAATTGACAGCAAGATGTTAAGAAACAATTTAATAAAACTTGATTTTATTTAAAGCCTGGCCTTGAAAATGTTTCTTGCTAAACAGATCCATTTAATACGAAGACGGACTGGGACAGAGGAATGTTATATCTTAGGCTAACCTATAAATGAAATTAATTTCTCGGACCTTTCCGAGGACAATTTTAACCTTGGTAGCTACTCTTTAATACTATTGTTTATCAGATCGCAAACATTACCAAACACCTGGTGCTTCCAAAGCAGTTTTTCTTTTCCAATAAACAAGGACCATGTCAAATCAGGTGACGTTTCTTTTAGGTCTTTGCCAAAACTAGTGACACGAATGGTTTTTTAGTAGAACTCGTTTAATGTACTGAAGAACGCCATAATATCGGTGGCACTGTTTAACGGTCGTCTTCTTGTAAGGTTGTCATCTATAACCTATAACAGCTGTGACTCTTCTTCACTCTTGTAAAGGTTAGGCCTCTTCTGAGTTGAATTACTGGCGTAGTATGGCAACAATTTTAAATATTTAGAGGTTGCGTTGGCTGATATATTTATTAGTTTCTTTTAAGAAAATTTTGCATACACGTAGCGGGCGCACATTTCTTTTTTTTTTGCTTGCGTATAGCACAATTCATTTTCTGATACTTTTCTAGGGCCGCTAAGACTAGTAATTACGCAATATAACATAAGCACCCATTGCACTGATGCGATATCTCCGTTGTCTGAATTACATCTTTTCTGTAGAATTCTCATTTCATCAGTCTCTTCATGATAATGAAAAAATCACTAAAAAAGGCATGTTCTCTTGAGACCAGCAGTTTCAACTATCTTGCAGAGTTTTGAGCAGCGAAAACTATCATCAAATGATTGAATAGAAAATTATCAATAGAAGGCATATTCTTGGATGTATTTAAAGCCGGCATTCAGCTAGCATTCTTTTTGAAAGAAACAAATTTGCGCCAACAAAAATAAAAGAGAAAAATAATTAATGGGCAAGACGTAATAATTATCGTAAGAGTAGGAGGATACTAATAAAATAATAATGTTGTCTGTTACTGTAACTATTAGTTAATGTATACTTGTAGCTAATTCTTCAAGAGGCTTTAAAAGACATCAGCGGCGGTATTAAAATAATAAGAGTATATAAATAACATAAAATAGGCCGACCATACATTGTAGACAGCCTTACGAATTTTCAGATAATGATTCGAGGCGATTTTCAAAAAACCCAAATAGATAATAAGAATGGTAAGGCCCTACACCCCGCGTGGGAGCACGGCCTGCGAACTGAGAGGTTAAGGCTCTCATACGTTCGCTCTCTCTGCTCGGTCGTCGCGCACCATCTCTGATGCGGGGCGATGTGGTAAGCAATTATTTTTAGTGATTGAGTAGGCCACCCGCCAGGCATCAGAGAGCACTGGGAATTGAACCCGGGTCCGTCAGCATCGCAGCCCGCCCCTCAACCACGGGACCACGGTGGCTGTCAAATGGATAATAGTGTCAATAAAATAACCATGTAAATCGACTTATGATAAATAACAACAAAAAAATATATAGACATATACTTATCTTGGAGTAACACATATTTGATCAAATACCAAATAGAGAAAACCAGGACTGCGTTCCTGAAAACGTCAAACCTGTTTAAATGGTACGATTGATCCTTTTCAACTAAGATTAGGCTATTGAAATGTCTCCCGGTGTTGCTTTATGGAATCGAGTCCTAGACTCTCACTGAAGCTTCCTGTAAGGAACCTGTAACTTTTGAAGTGTGGTTAACATATTTTGAGGAACACCATTTATAGATCACATTAATAATCGCACAAGCTGAAATATCTGGAACACATAAAGGAAAGTTAACAATATGAGTTATTACAATTAATTTTGCAAAGTAGAAAATAAAAGAAGAAGGATATTGTGTCTGAAAAACTTACAACCAAAATAGTTAAGTCAACTTATTGGAAACCTACTGCGGGAAGCAATTAGTTAACTAAAGGATTACTTTTACACTTATTCCTGAGCTGTTGCTGGCTAAATTATGGCTATTGATGATAAGTAATTTATTGTTCTTATGCATTCTTATATGGTTTGGCTTTTCCTACTATTTTCGTTCCTTCTTGTTCTTAAACTTTATATTCTTTATCACATCGTACCACACTTAATTCTTTGTCTAACAGTTGTTGCTTTTCTCATTTAACTTTTACTCAATTCTTTTCTTAAAATATTTTAATTTATTCATTTGTGGTTCTGTTGCGTCTTACACATTTGTGCTATATTTATATAATAATTTAGACTTTGTTTCATCTCAAATCGATGCGAAGCTTACACGGCCGGTGTAGTCGGAGTTCTGAAACTCTTTCGTTCACAACTGCGGCGCACATCTTTAGAAGAAAAGCTTCTAAAAATTAAGTGACTGCCTTGTGCGTTTTCGTTTTATACTCGTGCGAGTGTGGTAGGGATGATGTTGAGATGGAGCTATTGTTGACGTCACCGGGACGGTAGCTAGCCGCTGATGTCAATCGGGTCGTCGCAGGCAAAATTTCGGCATTTTGTAACGCCGCTCGCTCTTTCTCCGTATCTGTTTTTTGGCCCTTAAGAGCGATAAACCAATATTTTGTTTTTTTTATATATATAACTCCAATATTTATACATTCTTCAATTAATATTAGGCTATAAGTATTCTATAGGACTAAATATAGCTAAATGAGTACAATAAGACATGTGGGGTAGAATTCCAACGAAAACTCCCCTTACAATGTTTTCATATAATATTCATGAGAATGAGGAGTACAATATTGTGAAAGATTAATATACAATGACAGTTAGAATCTAGTAGGTCGATCAAATGGCTTAAAACGCTTGGGTTTTTTTGGGCTCGTTGTTATATGCCATAAGGTGCTGCACAGAAGGGTTGGGATGAGCGAACAGTCTGCCTTTATATCTCTCACTGAGCTTTTTAATTTCACTTTTCACTGTGGGAATTTGTAGGTCACTTAAAATCACATTATTGGGGACGTACCATGGCGCGTCAACGATCATTCTGAGTACCTTGCTTTGGAAGCGATCAAGCATAGCTATCCCATAGGTCCAAATGGGTTTGAGAACTATTTTGTAAATTAATAGTTTATTTTCTAATGATAACTTGGATTTTCTGCCGATAAGCCAGTTGCTTGCGTTTGGTGAATATATGATTTCTCCAGGTCAGTCTCCTATCTAAATGCAGCCCCAAATATTTAACTGTCTCTGTATGTGGTAGTTGATGACCATTGAAAGTTACTGGAGAACAATTATCTTTTCTCATAGTGAATGTGATGTGTTGAATTGAATTTTGTTAAGGTGAGCCTGAAGGTATCTTGAAGCAGCTTCTGGGTTGATATGAGAGGCTAGAATAGCCATATCGTCTGCATAGGTCGCAGATGTCGTTAGACAAGATGTAGGTAGGTCTGCTGTGTAGATCAGATACAATATTGGACCCAAAGCACTGCCCTGAGGGACGCCAGAGGAGATGGGGTGGATGTTTGTAGTTTCGTCTTTATATTTTATTAAAAAGTGCCTATTTGTTAAGTAGGATCTCAGGAGTTCGAACATCTGGTAGGGTAATTGTTTTTTGAGATGCCAGACTAGGTCAAAAGCTTGTTTGACGTTTAGGAACGCTGCAGAACAATACCTTTTTGCCTCCAGGTCTCTGTATATCTTGTCAGTTATTCTGTGCACCTGCTCCACAGTGCCATGTTGTTTGCGAAAACCAAATTGATGTTTAGGAATTAGTTCTTGGTTGTCTAAAATTGGCATTAATCTGTTCAGAATCAGCTTTTCAAGGATTTTTGCCAGAAGGGGGAAGACTTATGGGGTGAGTAATTTCCTGGGTTTACGTTTCAAAATCATTATTATTTGTGCTGTTCCATTGACTAGGTCTGATTCTGAGAATAGAGTTATACAAGTAGGTAAGGGCATATATAGCTTTAGTAGGTAGTTCCTTGATGATTGTCCCAGTGATTAGGTCGTACCCTGGAGATTTTTTTGTGTTAATCTTCTTGATTTCTTCTTTTTTAGGGTTTTATCGGTAGACTCATTTGGTACGGTGACTATAGGAATTCCACAATTTTGGCCTCTTCGTCTTGGAGTTGACAAGAGAAGGGTGTGAATACTTTAGCTAGATATTCCGCAAAGGCCTCTGCCTTGTTCTTATTGCTGCGGGCCCAGCTTCCGTCTTCCAGCAGAATAGGGCTACGTGTGGAGTTGGTCTTTTAGTTTTCCAGTCGCTTTCCAGAGCGAGTAGTTAGTTTGCTCATTAGCCCTGAGATTTTCGAGGTATCTCTGTATTTCATGATTCTTATGTTGGTTAAGATGAATTTGTAGATGTTTGCTGGCCCTATTATATTCTCGGTTGTCTTGTTCCGACCTGGTTAGTTGCCATCGTTGCCTGAGACGGCGTTTTTCTCGTATTTTATCCTTTATGATGATAGGTGTATTGTTGTGATGTGAGGTGATGGACAGTTTAGGAGTAGCATCCCATGCATCCATTTTGGATAAGTTCAGTGAGGTTACAGCACTTTCAATGTCATATTCATTTTTTAGTGAAACATGTAGGTCTCACTGGTATTCAAGTCTTCGTCGAAAGTATTCCCAATCAGTTCTTTTGTTATGAAGTGCAGGTTGAGGTAGAACCTGCGTTACAAGTGAATATAGAGTTATTGTGATGTCCGAGTGGTCAGCTGCTAGGTCAAAGCAGGATGAGACCGTGCACTGTCGAGTGTTTATACCCTTAATGATTCCGAAATCGACTAGGTCTGGCTTTTTCGACGGTCAGTGGGCCAGTACGTAGGTTTTCCAGTGAATAACCAGGTGAGGTTGTTTATTTGTATGACAGTCATTAAACGGCTCTTGTTAGACGTGAACCCCAATGTTCATGCTTAGCGTTATAGTCCCCTATAGCAATGAACCTATTGCCTAGAGTCTTGAAGAAATGTAAGTAAGCTGCAGGGGTGATTTGATATTTCGGAGGGCAGTATACAGCTGTGATTATAACTGGAGTGTTTGCAATTTCTATGGAGACACTGGTAACCTGTATATGATTTTTTTGATATTTTGCTAGTTCATGATGTTTAATACTATTTCTATAATTAGTGCTGTTCCTCCATGAGCTTTGTCATCGTATTTGTTGAGTAAATTTTATTCATCAGTCGTCTTTTAAAATTTCTTATATTTAAATAACTTGAGTAATTCTACAGTTGAATAAACTGTGTTTCGAATTCTATCTCATGGTCAGGATTTTCCAAAGAATAAACATAGCTGATTAATGAGTAAATTGACAAATGGCTTGGGTTCCTTTATCCCAGTAGTAATCAGTTCAAAGTCCGTAGTCCGATGTAAAGGCCACATGAGCAAGAAATGCAGACACCGTGAAATTGTTTCTTCTATCTTTGTCTAGTCTAAGCAAATTCCATATCTGAGTGGTAGTAACATGGATGGTTTCCCCATTGTGTTTATTAAGAATCTTTCCTATCCGATCCGTAAGGTAAAATCGGATCGTTGCGTATTGTCTGCAATTTGTTAGGTTCAGTTGTCCTAATATCTGTCCTCAACATCATATTCTGTATGGTTTGTTCCAAACGTCTTAATTCCTTACCTAAAATTGTTTCAATTTAGTTTTTAAGGATATTTTTAAAATGTTCATTTGGATAAAAATTCAAGATTCATATAACAAACCAACCACAAGATGCATTTGTATCATCTTATTTTGTATTTTACTTCTATCAGTTGCGTTTTTAATAGATTTCTTTATTGTACACAAAAACATTAATTTATCTGTGGACAGCACCATCATTTACATAATAACTAAAACATACTATAAATGAGATAAAAATACAAAAGATATAATAACAAGTACAAAAGCGAACAAAGAAGATCCAAATAAAAAACAAAGCTTTTGCTACTATCTCATTTTCTTTACTTTATATAAATTACCTTTCCAAAGAACTTAAGCTTTAACGGATCCCAGATGCTGCTGTTTTTTGTCAGATAAATAACATGTAACATTCATACATTAGGAGCTTTTTAACACCGTCATTCTCAGTTTGCTTTCAAATTAGTCTTTTACAGGGATGATCTCTTTAGAAACAATAAAAATTCAAAATTCAAAAAAAAACAAAAAAATATGATAAGTAGGACATTTTTAAATTAAATTAAATTACATATGTATAAATAGAAGAATTAAATACTTATTACATGTTCCATAAGAGAATTGGCATACATTTACATTAAAATGTTTATGTGTCACAATCTTTATTCAGTTTAAATACCAACTAGCTCTAATCGAAGGAAGTGAACGTGCAAAACCTCTTTTTTTGACATGCTATTTTTTATATTAATAGAAGTAAAAGTAAACGCAAAACAATATTCCTAAAGCTTTAGACAAAAATGAAAATCAAACACCGAAGAACATTTTACAAGTATATCAAAGATGTGGTGGGAAGAATATTCGAGAATTTTGAAAAATAATTAAATGCAGAGGTTTAACATAGTTTTATCCAAACAACTACAATTTGAAGGAAAATACTTGTACATTGCAAAAAAGATTATAAATTGGTTGACTACTGGTGGCTCTCTCATTAATGACAGCAAAAGTAGAAAATTATTTCTTGTGTTGGACTAGAAGCGTCAAGGATAGAGACTGTTGTTGGAAAAAATCAAAGTAATAAAAACTTATTTGGTATAATAAGTTTGTTTAAGAATAAAAGAGAACTTTAAACCACGTAGATGGCGTTAAATCAGGGCCAGTTTTTGATGCCCAAAAAAGGCATTATTAAAGAATGATAACAGTATTAAATATATCGTCGCAAAACAATATACCGAAAGGTTGAAGCAAAATTCAAGTATTTTAATCGCTTTATAACAATTCAAGCGCAATTCCATTTTAGAATGTGTTTCTGTTATTATAAATTCTCAAAACCAGAACAGCTAAAGGTAATACACACTGACGGTCAAATAGTAAATCAAATAAACAAAGGATAAGAATAAAAATCACTTGGTGTTCAGGAACTTAACGGCCGGCGCATCGGCCTATGATAAAGAAATAGCATTGGTTTTTGAGAACCGTGACGGCTTAACTGAACTCCATCAATGGCATCCCTGTAATAAATGCCGCATTTGAGTTGTAGAATAAAGAATGTTGAGATAAAATATAACTAATCTAAATATTAGAAACTGGAGAAACCACATATTGGGTACGGTTTTAAGCGTTAAATGGAAAAATGGTATAGAATATACAAAAGGTAATCAAATCACCATAGAGGGTTTTAACTGCATCAAACCAGCTTCAATAGAGAAAATTTCGTGCCACTTCTACTACAAGAAAAAACATGCCAATTTACGGAATTTGAAAACTATAGGGAGTTTAAAAATTTAAAGAAAGTTATTCTGATACCCGTACTACACTAAAACTTTCTTATAGAGAAATAACAATTTCTTCGTTATGGTATTATAAAGCTTGTAAATTTTATTTTTTTATCATCGCTGCTTTCGTGTTCTTTTTCCTTAAATTATATTAAAATCGGTTTGCTTCTGTAGATTTGGTATTCTACTTTTTATAATTTAGTCTTCTTGGGCATTATTTTCTACTTACTCCACAATCTTAATTACATTTTTGACTGGAAACTAATATTCGCCGATAATAATGAAATTTAAAGAATTGTTGCTCTATTTTTGAATCATTTACATTATCCGCGTCTTCTATGACTTCTAATTGTGTTACCAAATTAAAGCCACCGCTTTGTTTGATATCTAGATTTTGTTACAACTTGTGGGTACAAAGCTGATGTAACACAGTGAAGATTTGTTTTAATATATTTATCTACTTTTAGGATTTTTACTATTATTTTATTATTTAAAAAAAGTATCCTGTTAACATGACAATAGAAATATGCTTAATCATATATTTAAATTAATAAACTCAATAAATGTTAACAAATACAACATATTGTTAAGAACATTATCATTGTCATAGGGATTTTTTTATATAGATATATATTTATTAGCAATCAGAACTACTACATTCTATGGGCTAATTGTATATCAGAATTTCAGCTTGAAATGACGTGACGAGAGCTCCTCCAGTGAAGGACTCTCTTAATCCACAAGAAGGTCTGCTGGCCAAAGTCTATGTAGTCGTTGTGGGTGTTCTCTTTCTAGTAATGGTCGAAACAGGTTATTTGAGTGGGCTGCCAATCTATCGTGGTGGGTTCTACTTCGTAGCTTGATGACATCTTTGACATAAGGAATCCTCAGGTCGTCGTGTAGCGTTGCGTTCGAGACATACCACGGTGCTTCAGTTATCATACGTAGCACTTTAGATTGGCTTCCTTGGAGCAATGCTATATTGGATTTGCTTTCACAACCCCAGATTTCGATTCCATACGTCCAAATAGCGATGACGATTGTTTTACATAGCAGTATTTTGTTTTCTAGGGTAAGTTTTGATTACTTTCCTAACAGCCAATGGAGTTCTTTAATCTTCAGGTCAATCTGCTTCCGTTTTTTGATAATGTGATCTTTCCATGTTAACCTAGTGTCCAGGTGGAATCCAAGATATTTGATAGATATCGCTCGAGGGAGTTCGACGTTACTGAGAAAAAGCGGAGGACAACGTTCGTGTCTTAGAGTGAAGTCTATGTGCTACGATTTGTTTTCGTTTATTTTAATTTTCCAGAGATTAGATGCTATTGCTGGGTCTTCATGAGCTGCTAGTATGGCAGATTATCATAGAGATGATTTCAATTTATGTGATTTTTAAAGGCAAACGGGTGCACTTTAAAAATTGTGGCCCGGTTAGAGAGTGATGGCGGTAGAAAAAAATAAATAATGACAATAAAACGATGACAATTTGTTATAAAAAATACTGCCCTTTTTGTAATTTATTGTGTAACTATAAATGCTTCTTTGTTTAAGGAAATTGAAACGACGACTAATTAATACTAATAATTACATATCGTCAATTAATAGAATATCTCATTAAAAAATAAATAAATAAAATAGTACAAAGAACGCTTTTTGTTTTTGTCTTCTTAACGTAACTACATTTGCACAAAATAATAGTAAGTCATACAGTATAAAAATGAAAAATCTAAAATTAATCAAATATGAAAACTTCCCTAAGAGCAGACTTTTTATCAAAACTGCAATTTCCCAAAGCGTCAAGTACTTATCCCAATATGGCACGGCTTTTGAAATTTGTCATAAAAAATAGAATTCTAAGTTACGTAACCGACTGATAATTAATTTTAGTTTTAAAGTAAACAAATACCAAAATTTAAATTTTAAACTTGACAAAGGTTGTATCATTTGACAATTTGAGCATTCAAATCATCATGTCGATTATATGTTCAAAATAACTCTATTCTGGATAAAATTGCTTTTAAAGAAGTGTGTAATAGCAAGATAAAAGTAAAAGGATAGCCAACCTGTTAAATATTTTTAATTATTTACAGTAACAAAATTTCTTTTAAACTACATTTATTTGCGGAAAAAGTATGCAATATAAACGTTTATAAATAACATTTTTAATTTTTTTTTTATTGAAAAATCGCTGGAATACTCAAACATGGCTTCCTTTAAAACTAATGCATTCTCTTCTATTCCTTCTATTTGTCTTTTGGTTTCCAATGTTAGCATATTTTTATAGTTATAGGTGCTTACCTAAATAGTTTATTGCTTATGTACAGTTATTTTTGCGTAATGTTAATATATAAACTTCTAAGAAGTGTCTTAAAATCCTATTGAAGTTCATAATAGGCTATATATAACATTTTATTAAACCGCATTTCTATTGCTAAAATAAATTGAATTACTTAGCGATAGTGTCTAATATTGCAGCCGGTATGTACAACAAACTGTAATATAAAATAAATAATCACAGGTTGCAGGATTTGTATTATGTATATATAAGCAATGCATAGTCACCAAAAGTGAACATTTTGCTCCCGTTATTTATTGCAAATATACATAGCACAATAATGCAATAACTAATAATAAACACTTTCCTTTATAAGGTACATGCAAGATTCAACAAATTTCCCTTGCGTAGAAAAGGATCCAGTACTTTTATAAGTAAATGAAACAGATAATTTAAACTTCTAATAGCGGCTGGCTAGGTATAATGCCACATTGATTATTGAGCTAGCAGTATTTAAAAGATAAATAAAATGTCCTATCACAGATGTGGGGAAGTGAAAGCGCAACATTCCAAATAAGTTTGAAAAAGCTTATCCCAACCCCTCTTTGGTCTATACTCATAGGAGTTACAAGGACAACATAGATATAATCTATGAAAATGCAATATTGTAAAGCACTGCTTCCCTTGTATGGTCTTAGTGTGCAATAAAATATACAGGGCAGGTTTACAATAAAGCTCGACTGACGAAACCGACCTATTCTATTAAAACATCAATTAATATAATAATAATATAATTAGGCACTTTTAGTTTAACAAATTTCACTAAATGTACTCGATTTTCATGACCTGTCCCTCTCACAGAAATAGTAAGCAAATTTACAATTTTTTCATGGCGTACAGCAACAACACTTTGATTATTTACTTCAATTATCGGTTATCCCGCACGAACACCGCCTCTTGACAAACTACAAATTACACCATTTTGTACACTGAAACCAAACTGACAATTTGTATTCGGCCTTTTAATATTCACTTCCACTGTAAATTTGCAAGTAAACAATAGTATACAGATAAGGCTTACTCTGTTGGTCGCCAGTATATTTAGCAGCTTTAGCTAGCATCCATAGTTTTTACTCCAAGAATTTCTGCTTTAGCTTTTGGTTCTACAATTATTTTGTGCATTCTTTGCAAACATTTGAAGTTAATCTTCAAATGTTTCTTGAAAATTGAGCCCTTCCTTGACAAAACCATGGTCTTAAATGCCATAAACTTTTAAAAATTCCATATGTACAACATGGAATGGTTCTCCAATGGATTGAACAATAAGTGAATAAGCGAAATTAACTTTCAGGAAAATTTTCTATTTTATGCCGCATACATTTTCTACGTGCCATAAAACCATCAAACCTCCAACATCTGCTATGTATAAAGTAGTACGAGCGCATGGTTCAAACTATTACCTTTTTGGTAGAAATAAACAAATCCACTTTAGTACTCGGTTGTGTTGTACCATCAAGTACCAACGCCTTTATTCTTTATCCTTGTCGTATTAGTCGGCTGGCCTTCACAAGCAAGTTGAGTGGATCCGAAGTACTTTGTACGAAATAACACGCTTTGCATTAACATTCGATTGCTTTTCCCCTTTGTCCTTGTCATCACAAAATCCTTGATTATCTGTGCGTTGCTGACCTAATGGCCTATTTTTCTAGGTCAATATCAGCTTCATCTTTATCCCTACCTTCTTCACAACTTTATGCTTTTCGGTCTGAGTCACCACACCCGTTCCGGGCGGCAAGTGAATGACAGTGTTTTTGTTCGCTGCAACGTTAATCTTAATAGCTGTTTCGACATCAACAGGGTTTTCTGTGAATGGAAACATTATGAGGCACAGGAGCTGGTGAAGAATAAATTTTTTTCGGCCAAAGAACCAAATTGCAAAAGTTTTCAACATCACCGATCGTCCTGGATGGCAATAATCCATTTTTAAGGGTTTTAAAAGCCGCCCTTATACATTCTTGTCAATGGTGTGGTCCAGTTGTTCCACGTCACTAATGGCGCGTTTTATATGTACACCTGTTTGAGGAAGTACTAACAATTCTAACATCTTCGTTGGATCGTATAATAGCGACATTTTATGTAATTTATTTTATAACGTTATTAGGGATAACTTGCTATCCAAGTTTCCACAGTATGAATCAGTTGTTTCAAGATCCAGTATTTATGGATAAATTTAAAAAATCATTTTAGTGCTCTAATATTTCATGGTCTTCAAGTCCTAACATAATGAAACTATTAAAATGTTTCTTGAGAGAACCAATTTTGATTGTAGACTCACAATGCTCTCAATGACCTTTTGCCAATCGCGGACCAACATAACAACTTCCTGAGTTTGTACTTTGCAATCTCAATTTTCCTCTTCTGCAGGAAAATACTTAAACGATTCTTCTAATGCTTCTTTTCTTTCAGAATTTTCATGTAAGTAACCGAATTCAGCTGTAGTTGTAGATAAGGATTTGCTGGTGGAGACACTGTTCCAGATTTCTTTAAGTTTTTATTATTAATAATAGCTTCTGGTTTTGTTTTATTTTACGTATAAATGACTTTTTAGTTAAAATGCAAGCAAGCTTTGTACGCTAGGAAGTTGCAAAGGACTACTTGTTTTCACCTGTGATCCGTGTCTTTAAGTGATCCTTCATTTACAGCCACTTACCTTTCCAACGCGATATGATGCAATGCAACACTTCCTGAAAATTTTCTTCTTGTATTCAATTGCTGTCTTGCTACTCATTGCCAGTATCTTCGAATATTATTTTCCATGTACTGTGTTGTTGATAGAGCTTGCAATTTTGCATAATATACTTCTGATTTGTTTTTTTATGCCTAACGGAACATACTTTTGAAGAAAATTAATCTGTTTATTTCCGCCAATTTTTTAATTTCTTTAACTCGTCACTTCATCCACGCAATTTCTACACTCCCAGTTTTATGTGCAACTTTGGCATTTTTATTTTTTTATATGCTTCTCCCATATATTCAGTTTCAATAGTTAAATTTTCGTCATCAGTTGACTGTTGGTGGCTCCTATTTTTTGCTGTCGCCATATTATTCGCCCCATTCGTCATTGTCTTTGTCCATATTCATTATAGTTGAATATACGTTATTAATGTGATATTCATCTCGTCCTAAGAAAATACAATATTGAGGTTGATGTCTTTCCGTGGTCGGCACTTAGGGGCCAATTTGCTCAATATTTTCACTCGCATCTGCATGACCAAAGTTAGTGCCATAGATCTGTTATAATATCTAACAAAACATTGCAAGGCACCTTATGTCCGGAAGTTAAAACTCTTCTAAAATGCAGTGATAAGCTCGTTTCGCTACTTGCCGTGAAATATGTTCGGGAGAGAATCAAACAACACCACAGTTTTCGCCATTCTCTACTCACAAGCTTTCAGCAACTTCTTAAGCAACGAAGATCTTAACGTTATATCTCAGACCCAATTGTTTCCCAGGTAAAGGTCTTTAAAAAATTATGCAAATAAAGATCTGTTGAGCTGCTTTAGGCAAAGATATCGAAGAATGTTGCCAGTGAATTAGAAAATGTGGTAATGGACCATGTTTTTCATAAAATTGGGCGTTAAAAACTTTAAAAGACATTGTGTGATGTTATACACACGTGAAAATATTCAAACTTACTAATATACATATACAAAAATCTGCAATATGGAACAAATAATAGTTGTACGTTGTGATAAGATGAAGAGTGTCGAAACAAGTTTAAGTCTGCACTACAGTCGACAAAAAGACATTTTTGTGTTAGCTGTTTCTAATCTGTGACATTGAAAAGCCTGCAATGCTATCTGGACCAAAAATGAAGAATGACTTCTCTGCCAAGAGATGATTATATTCACCGTACAGCTTTAGGTGATATTAAGTATTCTAGAAAGACAATTTCAATATATAAAGCGCTGTCGGATTAGGACGTCCATCCTCGTCTCTAATGGAGAAAAACATCGCTGTTGTCAGAACTTTGCTCATGTTTGAGAGGACAATTTTGCACCTTTCAGACTATTCTACTAGATCATTTTGTCATAAAAGTTTGCCGTTTTGGATACCCCAACATACAGAAGACACGACGTGATGTATCGTGCCGCAAGAAGCTCAATAAGTTTTAAATATGCATATATCAAGAAAAGATGACAGGTGACAAAATCTGGCTTTGTTTTTATGACATAAAGCACAGGCTGGCAGGAAGGCGGTTTTCCAACGACCAGGACCTTCTAATGACGTGGAATCATCGAGATCCTTGAGAAAACACGAAAGCGTTGGTTAGACGTTGTCCTATAACATTTTTATCAGGAGAAGTATTATAATGTTTAAAATATTAAAACAAAATTTACTTTTGGCTTCCTCCTTTCTTGACAGGCTTTTGTTGATATTTATGACCTATAAGTGAGGGTAAGAAAAATGTAAAAGGTTCCCTTAATGTATCTTAAAAAAACATTATTTCTTATGTATTTACTATTGACATTAACGATAAGCATTCCAATGTTAATTAATCGGTAATCAATGGCTCCGCTACTTTCGCAGGCCGGGCGCCGCAGCATTAGCCGGAAAAGCCCATTGATGCCCGGTTTATTAGGGCCGTAATCGCGCCGTTTCTCATCCCGAGTGACCTCCCCGCGGCGGCCATAAAAATATCGAAATCGCGAGACACCGCGCAGCGAGCACTCGGCCCGAATGCCCGCAATAAATTCCGAAGCAATTTAATCAAAAATTGCCGGGTATACGAGGCATTTTTAAGTCGTCCCGGCCGTGTTGCAATTTCCGTCGTATTACCGAACTCCGATATAAACAGATAAATAATTCCGTTCTGGAGACCGCCCGGAAAAATTTAGTGCGGCGCGGCGCTGCTCGGGGCGGATTTCGCGCTGCGGGGCGGGGGTTGTGCGGCGCTGGCGGGCGAAGGGCGCGGAAGATGGTCTAATCACAGGAAAACTTGCGAAATTGGCGTGTTTGCAGAGCACAATGTGTTGTTTAGTTTTGCTTGTTTTTTCGACACATGAACTTTACATTACAAATCTATACAAAACGGATATCTTTTAATTTCAAGATTTTAAAAAAAAATATGATAAACTTTCGATTACTTAAGTAATATTGAAACCTCTTTAAAAAGGCGATAAGCAAATTGGTTAGTTTTGATTTATAACATGTGGTGATGTTCCTTCTTTTTTTTTAATTACACTATCTAATATTTTAAAACATAATAGGAACTAAAATCGTGTAGATAAGTCTTCTTATTTCTCTTTTCGTTCTTTGCCTAAATGGCGTCGGGTGTCTCTATCCATTTCCTATAGTTGTTTCTGTCTCCTGTCAATCTGTTTACTTCCCCCATCGTTTTTCCTTTTCTTCCTGCCATTTCCTGGATGTTGTCTGTTCATATTCTCTTTGGCCTACCGCTTGTTCGTCTGCCTTTCTTTCTTGCTTCTAGAATTGGGATTCTTAGAATTCGGTATTCCGCTATTCTTTTGTATGGCCATACCATTTTAACTGTTTATTTTCTTTTGTGGTTACTTGAAGTATTTGTTGCAGTTGGGCTCTAAATGATGTGTTTCTTATTTTATCTCTTCTCGTTTTCCCAGCTACTTTCCTTGGGTTTTTTATTTCCCCCATAGTTATCTTGGATTTATGTTTGTCTAGCATAGTCCAGCTTTCTGCCGCATAGGTCAAAATTGAAGCATATAGTGTTTTATATATGTGTAGCTTTCTTTCTCTCCTTATCTCTCGTTTTCTTATTACACTTCTGTTTATAGTGTAGTATAATGAATTTGCTTTATTCACCCTATTTAATATTTTGCTGTTTATTTTTCCACCATTTAAAATTATTGTTCCCAGATACTCATATCTTTAAATTTCTTCTATTTCTATGTTGTCTATTTTAATTCTTTGTATTGATTGGTGTTTTTGCTTTGAATTGTGCATATCCTACTGCTTTTATTTTCTTTTTCCACACGTTTACTGATGCCTGTAGTTGTTCTCTACTTTCTGCTAAGACTACAATATCATCTGCGTAGACCAGGATGAATCTTTAACTCCATGTAGTGCATTACTGTTATCCAAGAGTGTTACTGCTAACGTGTTTGAATGAAATTAAAAGAGAGTTTGATAGTATGTAGCGATACACTTCACTCCCACTTTTACAGTTTTCGTATGGAGATTACGATGTAGAGTATCATTGTTCACGTACCATGGGGTGTTGGTAATGTAGTACTGCAAAATTTTAAATTTGAGATGCTCGCGGTACACTACAGTTGAATACCATACATCCGAACGAGTTTTAGCATTGCTTTATAGATTAATAGTTTATTCTCTAAGGTGAGTTTTGACTTCCTTCCAACTAACCAGTGACGTTTCGTAAATTTTAAATCCAGCTGTTTGCGCTTGGTAAAATGTGTTTTTTCCACGTTAGCCTTCTCATTGCACGTTGTTTAAGGTTGCAGGTCGGTACGTGCCTGTCCTAAGAGTAAAGGCAACATGAGCGGATTTTGTATTATTAGTCTTGGTACTCCATGTTTGTAGCCAGTTTTCTAACAAATTAAAGGCAGTTTGTTTGTTATCAAATGCGGTCGCTGCATTTTCGTGTAGGACTAACATAATGATGTTGTCCGAGAATCGCCATATTGGCTGTGATGGTTTGTTATATATTGAGCATATTGGAGGTATACAACAGATACAGAATAACGCTCAAGCACGCTTCCTTGGAAAACCCCGGAGTTAATAGCCTACAACAGACTGATGAGGTGATAGAGTGCTATTTCCACAGGTAGTTTTTCCGGCTTCACTATAAAAATAATTTTTGTGCTACTTTCCACTGAGATGAGAAGTGAAAGGTTTGTATTGTAGGGTTGCACATTTCTATTGGTAATTTTAAACCTTCCTCTGTAAATTCTTTCAGGGCCCTACTTGTGATTAGGTCATAGCCGCAGATTTCTTCGTATTGAAGCGTATTTTTGATTCTAGGCTTTCCTCTATTCTAACGTTTTTTAGTGATAGGTCTAGTTCCAGGATCGTACATGCGTTAACATGAATGATAACGACTAAAATACTTCTATGAGGTGGGACAAACATTTCAGCTGTAATGGTTAATGCTTCTGACCCAGCCACCGATATTTTTCCCAATTGGAGACAAGATATTTTGTCATATTCTACAGAGCTTTTATGTTCAGAAATCTTTTGTTTAACACTTAGTGGTAGGCAATGTCGGCTTTGTTTAGGAGATAATTCTGGTATCGATTCCCAAGTTGCATATAGTATGGTCCAATTTAGCTGCTTTTCAGTTTCATTTGAATTGAAGGTATACGTTTATGGTTAAGTTATTCTATTTTAAAGGATAGAACCATAATACTTAACGCGACAAAAATGGAGAATGGTTTGAAGTGACATCTAAATACTGCTCTCTCATTATGCTATGTCTTTGGTTATACAAAAATCAACCAAGTCCAAATATTTCTTCTGCCTGGGCCAGCAAATGGGTTGTCCAGTAGAAAGATAGTTGAGGTTATTCAAAGATTTAGCAATTCCCGGGTTTATAGGTGGTTAACCTAAAACTACAGTGTTGGGGTATTAAACAAGTGTAAGTATTAATCTTCTTTTGTAGCATATTTGGAGAGGAGAGCAGTAATTATTGAACCTATCCAATCTTGAACTACAATACTTGGTGCTTATATGTGCTCGCGCTAATATTTATTTATTCGTAATGTCTTATAGAACTTTTAATAATGATAGCTAAACCATCCGAGTGCTTACTTACTTTTCTAATTTGTTCATGTTAGTAGCCATAGGTTACGTCGATTGAGAGAGCAGTTGATGTATGTTTGCTGTCTGTGGAGCAGGTAAAAGTCTGATTTTGTCACTGCTTATCGTTTCTAATTGGGTTTGTCTTGGTTGTTTGAGATGTAAAATTGAAAACTTTTATTTCGTATTTCTTTGTAGATCTTACAACTTTGTAGTTTGCTGAATGTAACTTGCTAAAGAGGGCGCACTTAGCGAAGACAGTTTTTGGTTTCGTACAGAATGTTGTTCTGTTTTAATCTCTAAATTAGGATGTGGTAATTTTCCACCTATTCTGGCATAATTTTAACAATATTTTGCGAAGATGTTATTCAATTCATCTGTCAGCGGTTTAGTGTTTACCATATCTTCTTTGACTGTCGTCAAACCGCAAATAAAACTTTATTTTAAAAATTCTATTTACAAATGGTCAAAGATAAATTTTTATATTGAAATTTAATCCAAAATTTTTTTTATGACATACCCAAGAAGAATTATCAAATCTGATACTCACAATTTCATAAATAATTCTTTTTTATACTATCAGAATACAGTATTAAAGTTATGTTTTGTAAAGCAATGTAATTTTCCTTGTTTACTACCAGGTTGTCCTAAAAGTCCTGCAAGACTAACAAAAAATTGATTTATTTTCAATTTATGGGTATTTTTTGTGTTTATAGTATAGCAACACGTTGTGTCTTTGGATTTAAGATGATATTGGACAAAATTGATCTCCGGGTTTTGATGCATTATTGCTGGAAGCGGCGGATTTCGTCGAGAAATACTGAAAAGAAAAATCTGCGATGCTGAAAGGGAAGAAAGCGTTTCGATTTCGGCGACATGAGCCTCAAAGATGAGCCTCATTCCGGTTGACCGTTAAATTTAGAAATTAGAAACTTGCTTGAAACGTAGGAAGATGAGCCTTCGTCAAGCATTTTGGAATCAGTTTTTGGAGTTAGAAAATTAACGGTTTATCAGCATCTCCAACAGCTTAATTTTGTGCACAAGCAGCTCCAATGGGTTCCGCATGAACTTACTGGAGCGCAAGCAGCCAAAAGCGTTCAGATTTGACGCCAACTGCTCAACTATCCTGTGAATGGCGGATTCTGGAAGCGAACTGTGGCGTCGGACGAGAAGAGTAATTTTGGACAATCACAATCATTTCCGCGCCAAGATCGTTTCGGCAAGAAGACCATGATTTGCATTTAGTAGAGAACTTTGCATAAGTTTTGCCGCGCCATCAATGTCGAACTTTATTACCAACAATTGGGCCATGTCTACGACAAGCTGAACGAAAACTGCCCAACGTTGGTCAACCAAGGTCAACCAGAAGGCTAAGGAAAAATTTGAAGAGTTGGACGCAGTTGAAGTCCTTCTGCATCCAGTCTATATTCCAGATTCTGCCCCGTCCGATTATGTCGGCTTTCTTTTAATGAAAAACTTCTTCTGTAGTCGCCGGTTCAAATCATTTGATGAAGTTGAAGAAGCGCACCAAAAGTTCTTCGATTTAAAGCCGCCCGGATGTTACTTCAACCAGATCTTAGAACTTGCAGAATGGTGGCCCCTATTTTGAAAAATAGTTTTTGCTGTTTTTAAATAGGTTTATCCACAAAACTTTGTTTCAGAACTTTTGGGATAACCTAGCATTACTATTATGTTTGCTATGCTCCTAATAATAATAAAATGCCATTAACTGAGGATTCTTTGATAAAGTGGTACTTGCTATTAAATTAAGAGAATTTTTTTATTAAATTTTTTCTGACAACTGTCGGCCCCCAAAATAAATTGTTTTTACAAACTGAAGGATGCAGCGAAAAGAGTGCAAGAAAATTATAGGCGTATTTGAAGGAATAAAAATTTTTACGACGTACAACTCGCATCTTCCTATCTTCAGCCATAGTACCTTATCGTTTTGCTAAACCCAATCCAAAAACCCCATCGAGACCACAGTGCCACTTTCGTGCCATAACGGCAGAGCTGCGCCATCAAGCCCGCCTGCTATCGCCATCCTATTAGCAGCGAAAGAGCTTAATGAATTGGCTCCGGTTCGCGCTAAGATTTCGCAATTCGCAACACTAAGAATATGTGTATGAAGGCGTCACGTAGCGCGCAAGCCGACACCGTGCAGGCACAATTACAGCAGAAATCCGAAACAATTTCGCATTCCGTTTGACACCTTCGCTCCAATTAAAAATCGTCTCGTTAGAAATGCCATTGTCGCGCACGAGGACTACACATAGATCTCTTGAAATTGTAGCACCTTCTCTGCCTACCTAGCGATGCCGGCTGAGAGGCGGCCGCCATTGTTGGATCGCATTTGTTGTTTGTCTTTCAGGCTCGCCGTTTTGACACACATTTCGAGGGGCTCATTTCGCGAACTGCGACCACCCCGAGCTGTCTATAATGAATCGGATTGGGAGCAGGCGGCCGCAACGAAAATAATACGGTTTTCTGCTAACCTCGCGTGCTGGTGCCAAGGAACACAAAGATCATCAGTAAAGATACAATTCTGCTGCATTGTTTTAGTACATAAAACAAAACTATAAAACAAACCATTAAAATATTTATATTCGCCACTTTTATTTATCAGCGCACAAAATAATTGGAAAAACAAAATTTTGCAGCGAACTGAAAAGCATATGAAATTTGAAATATTTTCTTGTGGTTTATTTAACACGTGTCACTGACTTGCGTACACGGTGTTTTTGATTCGGTGGCAAGTTATGCTTATTTCCACCAAATAGAAAAAAATGTATTCGTTTTTGAAAAGAAGTCCATTGGCATAAACCACACCTCTATATTTCTAATTGTTTTTGGAGATAAGAGATGAGTTCAAGTTCTAAGGCCTCTAATTTTTTTGTTACTTCTCAACGTAGTCTCCGTCTAAATGTACACATTTTTTACAACGTCATCGCTATGATTCTTTAAGTGTATGGTTTACTCACTGAAAAATCGCTGATGCAACAACGATTTAAAAACGAGCGACCACGGAAAGTGTCTTTCATGGTTGGAAATTCACGGTAACATCACGTGTTAACATGTCTTGAGACTTTTCGCATTTTCAGATCATTATGCAAAATTGATTTTACGGAAATCTAAAGTTTAGAGGCGATATCACGCACACCTAATCGACGGTCTTCCATAACAACTTGTTCCACTCGCGCAATCATGGTTTCGGTCCGGTTGTTCGATGGCCGAGGCTGTTTTGATGTATTCTCACCCAACTCTCGACATTTTTAAAACACTCCTCCCCACGAACAAACATTTTTAACACCCATCGCATGTCTCCCTCAATTGGAGATGAAGTTCGAAAAGAGTTTTACCACGCAAGAAGATAAAACGGATTATTACACATTGTTCTTGAACACTAAACGTTGCCATAGTACGCAAAACAACACTCACTGCAATGGCGGTAATTTGACCTGTGTACATTTTATAGTGCTTCCATTTATATTATAATTTCATAAATATTTCCCGCTTCCTTTCAAAATTAATCGCATTTTTCTACTTACTTTTACTGCTAAAAATTTTTTTTAGAGACCTTAGAACTTAAACGCACCTCGTAGTTATAAGGTGTCATAACTCCATTATTTATGAATATTTTTTAAAACCTTTTGGGACAACTTTTATAAGAATGTTAATAATTTTATAATTGTTTTTTGTTTCGTAGAGGTTTTGATACATAAAATAAAGCTCGGCTATGTCACAAAAATTGAGTGCTTTTTAATTTCTCAACGTCGCGACAAGTATAGTTTATTACTTTTGTCTTGTACATTGTGATATTTACAGCCATTTTATTAATATTTTTAAATATTTTAGATCTCTCTCGCAGTTATCGGCTTTCGATGACAACCTATAAAAACAAGGAAAATGCGAAGTGTAAATCTCTCGACAAATTTTTTGTTTTTTATTACAAATTTTACTAATATAACAAAAATCGTACAACAACAACAGTTATAGTGGTTAAATTTATTTGGTAATAGTGTCAAAATTGTGTTACGAGGGGGGTTGGTGGGAATTAAACGAAGAAGAAGATTATGGCAAAGATGGTTACAAATGTTAAATGAAGGCATTAGAGAGATAAAAAACGAAAAGTCGCTAAAGACAGAACGAGAGTGGAGAAAAACAATAAAACAAATCCTAGGCATTTAAGGCCTGTAGTTCTGATGTATGTTAAAGCTTTATAACATTTCGAGTAATTAAGAAATGTATGAATATTTTCAAGTAAAAAAAATAAAATTTTTAATCTAAAAGACGACAACTAAACATTAAAATGTTTGCAGCCTCAAAGTAACTTGAAAGATATCGAAAACCAAAGGAAAAATCTAACAAAGGAAGAATAGAAATATATGTCCATTGTGCGGTAAATATACACCCAAAAATTTATTTATCTACCCTAGAACAAGAAATAGGTGTTAATAAATCAGGTGTCTATATAATTTAAAAATAATGCAAGTATCGTCCGTACAAAATAAAAGAACTCAAGAAGGTACAAAAAGACGTGAAAATTTTTGCAGGTGGAATATTCAAAATGCATTAGAGATTCAAACTTTATGAAATATAAGGCAAGAGTTACAAGTGCAGGCATAATTAACAGGAATAATTATCATCTTGCAGAAATAAAAAGAGCACGTAATACAAAGTAAAGTGCAAATCTGATTTAAAAATTGGGTGGGAATACTTAAATAGTTTTATGTTATAAATGTAAATTGAAATCCATACATTTAAATGGTAAAAACGCTTTAGAACTGCTGTTAGATGAGTTACCATTGTTTTCAGCAAGACTCACAATATAGGGATTGCATTACACCTTTAAACTTCTCTTTTGGGGTTTCAAAAAATGATGCTATCGAACTGTTTTGAAACCTGAGGAAGATTAGGCGACAGTGTAATAAATGCCTTTCAACAATTAAACTGAAAAGCTAAAAAAATGGCAATTGTTTTGAACTTGGCCAACTATGGTTTCCATTTATCCTATATATCAAAACGTGGATGAGCCAAAAAGTAATTTTAACATCATCTAAGTTCTCTTACGGATATCAACCAGTAATGACTTTTGCCTTGTATGTCCAAAACAGTTGGATATTGGGACGGGGTTTACGCTAATGGATTTGGTTTTAAAAATATCCCATGAATCTGTAACTCACAAATTCCATCGCATATAGAACACCCTGTACATTTTCATAAGTTGAGGAGTTTTCTTCACCATCATTCCATAATTTCTCATTAAATTGATGTAAAAGACTTTAATGATGTTGATGGATGTAGCTGATGAGATTAAAAATGGTTTCCTACATCAGATCATTTGCAGCGCTTCGGTTCATGGAATTTATTTTACCAAAAATCAGAGAATTGGACGTTTAATATAGCAGCCATTTTGCCTCCAGATCTTTTGAACGTCCCCATTAGCACGTTATCCAAAAATCTAATTATTTTAGCATTCTAATAGTCGACTTCCGGATGACAGGTTTCCCTAAGAGTCAAGCAATAAGCACAATCCGCGAAAAGGTAGTTTTAGAAATTCTGGATCAATTTTTGTACGCCGATCTGTACGAAACATAGTAGCGTGTGGATCAAGAAAATTCCAGAAAACTGGTCAGGTTATTCCGACCTCAGAAGGCGGCGAACAGTGCACATATTCTCCTTAGTCACATTAATCCTCGGACGACGACGGTGCTTTTTATGTAACCTTGAGTTTTTTCTAAGGTCTTTCTAGGGACTTTATATACCTTTTTGCGAGAAACTTAATAACAATCCGTTTCTCAACGAATTATGCTAACTAAAGAAGCAACAGTGCCAGCTATTCTACAGAGAAATCCCATTCGGGCATCTTTACCTACAACGCTCAGAAGCCGCACTCCTCTTCATCCATTTCATGTCACATAAAAAGGAAAATTGGGACCATATTTGATTTGCGCGTATATAATGGAGAACTGACTTACATAAAAATAAATTCTTTTTGTCATGGTTGTTGAATATAAATTTTATATAAGATTATTAAATTTCGAGAATTGAAAAGGAAATGTGTTTAGATGATTAAATTATGTGGCTATTTTTATTTACAGTAAACACGGAATAACAGATAAATAATAAATATGCATTTAATATAACAAACTTAATAAATTATAAAATAAGAAATGTATATTTAAAATTGTTAATCGATGCCATAGTCAATTGAATATGCTGTAGAAAAACTAAAGGTTTTATCAGTCTTTTCAAAGTAGGTTGAGATTAACAACAATATTATCGAGGGTGACAGTCACTATAAATTTTTTTAATTATCTTAAACTTACTACAAATTGAACAAAACGGCTGAATATTCTATTTTTCTTAGAAACACTTCCCAAAATCTCTCTTCATGTTTAGATATCCACTATCTTCCATAAGAATTGAGGCATTATACTCTTCATAAATCAATATTTCGCATCTCAGACATTAACAACAAACGCGACGTTATTTAAATGTCTTAATAGTACTCATAAAAATAAAACTTCAGTGCTTAAACAGTTTTTCCAAAAGTTTTAGCTCATTTTTCTCCTCCGTTCCTGTACTTCTCTCCAAATATTGTTTTGATGTTGGGCAATTCTAACAAATATTTTGATCGAGCTTATCTTGTAGGAGTTAACGGGATTAATACCCGAGAGCTGCAATTTTAAGTTTTCCTTCTGCCTACTTTTGCTTTATGAAGTCGTGATGTGCGTTTGGGATCGTTGTCCTATTGGAGAACGAATTCTTAACAACAATTCTTGTCGGAAGCATAACATGTTGATCCAATATTCCTTGCAGACTTCCATAGTTAATATTTCTTCGAATTTTTGGCCCATGAAATTTATTTCTACCAAAAATAGAAAAATGGGCGAGAGCAGCCATTTTGGATTCCAGATTATTTAAATGTATTTCAACGAAACATTTTATTCTTTTGGTATTCCAATGGTCTACTTAAAAATGGAAGAGCTGCGGGTTATTCACGGCACAGGATCTGTGAAATAGTAGATTTAGAAATTTAGAAACAATTTTTGCAAGCCGATTTGTGCCAAATACAGTGCGAATGGACCAGGAAGATTTCAGAAATCCGAAGGGGTAGTGAAAAAACTCAGAAGAAAATTAGCAACCGTTACAACCGTTTCTATATTAGATTCCAGCAATGTTTCCTGAAGCAATTTTAGCAAAAAAATGTTACCATGTTTTACAGGGGAAGGGAAGTCTTCCAAGAAGACTTGACAATCAGATTCGTCGGAACATTTTGCCAGTGATCTATTATCCAAAGTTTATATTATTTTGCCCATTAAGGCTTTTCCCTTGTACTTATTGGTCAAAAATACGGTTTTCGAGCAAACGTCCTGATAATCCAGCTTTATTTGATCTTCTTTTCACAGTCAAAATACTAACTAGCTCTTGCTTACCATCAATACCTTCAACTGAATTTGTGGGTGCTGTTAATCGTCGATTTCGCTTGCTCTCTATCACTATTCTTCTTATATATTAGTTTTTTTTTTAATAACCGGTTCATTGTTCATTGTTTTAACACTGCCACAGTCCATATATTTTTGTTAGATATTTTTAAAATTCGTGCAATTTATGATTCGTAAGTATCATGCATCAAGTTTGTAATAAAATTTGTTGAATATTTATTTTAAAGAAATATTTACAAACAAATCACATTAAAACCATCATCATCTTTCCGATGGGTTTCTGTTTGAGGTTGGGTCGTTGGATTTAGTGCGGGTAACAAAATTAGGTACATGTTAGTATGGATTACCATTATTTGGCTGTAGTAACACGGATGTGTGAGTTTATTGTATAGGAGGGAGGTTGGCTACCGTATTGGTTAGATTGTTGATTTCCCTGATAATTAGGGAGACTGAATGTGAATCTGTAATTCTCGGAGCGGGTTGCATTAACGGGCCTGGGGGTCCAGGACCGGTCCCATTTCCCATAGGGAACGTATTATAATTGTTGATTTTTAATACTTTTATATATACAGAGTTAATAGATTAATATCACCAATAATGCGTTTGTACATACGATTTGCTAGCTGCAATAAGCGTATTTATCACTTATCAATTGAGCGGCACTGAATTCAGTTGACCTGCAATTGGCGCTTTCGAAGATAGCAGAGCGTAGTCGATGTGCGTATCACAATTCAAATGGGAATCGCTTATGATTTAGATCTTTTTCGATTAGTTAAGGTCCTGTTAGTTGTATAAGTTTCCGAGACCAACAATATATCAATTTGCAGTTTTAAAAAAAAAGTTTACTTTAAGGATGTAGATGGCAATTTTGTTATAACGCCACATTGCAATCCGTATTGAGGTAGCTATTTATAATATATTGCGTTTATTATAGTAGAAGACACGTATAAGATCACATTACATAGGCTTAGTAGTTAAGGAAACATGAGTTTAAATACAAAGAAGGTATTTAAGGGCATCTCGTTGATGTTCATTTGTTGGTTATAATCTGGAGGATTCTTATTACTTGTGCATAAAGATGGTTGTGTCTTGTGGCAATCCTCATATTTTGTAATTGAAATGATCAACTGATTTTAAAAAAGCGAAACTTTTTTTATATTTTATGATGTTTGTTAGAAATAAGTTTTATTGGCTGTTTTTCTAAATGAATCCTTTCTAGCTCCTTGAGCCTATATAATTGGCTGGGTGACTTCCACTGCATAAAGCACACTTAACTTAGAGTGTTACAACTTTTCTTGCATATTAAATTTTTTGCCTATTTCTGCAGGTAGGGCAGGTAAAAAGCTTGATGCAGAAGTTTCTGAATGCACGTATTATTTTGGAAAATGCGAAATAATTAGGGCGTATTTTACTACAAAGATTTTCTTATTATTTTGAGTTGTACTATAAATAGGGGAATAAATTGTTTAGTTTTTTTGTGGGTTACATTGATAATGTTATGGACTGTACGACTTTGTTTAGTTCGTTCGTCTTTTATATCTTGCAGAATGAAATAGTGAACACATCGGCTCCGTCACGCTATATAAATTTCTTACTGTTAACACGGCGAAAGTGGATAAAAATTTATAAAAAATTGCATTTGAGTAGAGCAGAAACCAGTGAACAAAGTACAGCAGACACTGGTAAGAAACTGATTATTTTTATTGTTACGAATGTTATAACTTCAACAACGCAGAAAAAGGCGTTTGTATAAAACTCGCACGTGTACCCCATATCAGCTGATGCGAGGTCGAGCCGGACTGTTAAGCCAACAATAAAAATTCGTGCGGCGAAAATAGTATCATAAATAACAGTATTGGGCACAATTAAAATTAAAATTATACATGGGCATAAATATTAAATACGAATAATTACAGTGATACAAAACTTACAAATGGAATAAAAATAGTTAAAAACAGTAAAAACAAAAATGGATATGGAAAGAATTGAAACAATGTTTGCTACTATAAATGAAAACACGAGCCAAACGAATAATAAGTTAGATAAGATAATTCAAGAATTAAATCAAGTTAAAGAGGAAAACACGAAACTAATGAAACAAGTGGCAGAACAAAACACCAGAATAGAAATGCTAGAAATAGAAGTAAGAGGAAAAAATCTGGTAATGAAGGGTATTAAAGAAGAAACAAACGAGGACGAAGAAATAACTAGAAGAAAAGCATGTGCAGTAATAGATAAAATAGGAGTAACCCTAGATGGAAAAGTCGATATAGATGAGATAAAAAGATTAGGAAAACCCATGGACGGAAAAACAAGGCCAATATTAGTAAAACTAACAAAGACGAGTACTAAGCAAGAGATAATACGAAACGCAAAAAACCTAAAAGAATCAGACATGTGGATAGATGAAGACTATACGAAAAAGGTCCAAGAAGAAAGAAGAAGACTAATACCTTTGCTAAAAGAAGCCAGAGAAAAAGGACAAACGGCATATTTAAGTTACGATAAATTGAAGATATACAACAAAATGGTTACGCATAAAGAAATACTACAAGAAAGTCTAGCAGAAACCGCAGGGAGACAAAATACAAGAGAACAGTAGCTGAGAGATCCTCTGATGGACAAAATTTTATGGAACAAATGAGAAAAATAACACGCACAACCTGGAGAAAAAACTAAAAGCGGAAGATAAGAACATGGCACCGATTTATGGGATAACGAACAAGGCAATGAAAAGGACTGAGAGATGGAAAATAGGAACATGGAACATAAGAAGTATAGCAGGAAAGGAACATGAATTAGATGAAGAATCTAACAAAGCTAGACTACACATTTTAGGAATAACTGAAACTAAAATGAAAGGGAGTGGAGAGATAATTCTGCCAAGTGGAAACCTACTAATATATACAGGAGTCGAACGAAATCAGAGAGCAAGAGAGGGAGTAGGCTGTATAGTTAAACAGGAAATAACTAGATATATTACGAAATCGGTAGCAATTACAGAACGATTACTTATGATAGAGATACAAGCGGGTAACAGTTAAAAGCACGATGATAATTGCATACGGACCAGGGGAAAATGACAAGGCACAAATAAAAGAACAGTTTTGGGAGCAACTAGCAGAAACAATAGAAAGCCTAAATGGAAGAATAATTATAATTGAAGATCTAAATGGAAGAGTAGGGAAAAAAGATGCGGAATCAGGGGAGACAATAGGGGCACATGGAGAAGAAACAAGAAATACGAATGGGAAAAGATTAATAGATTTCTGTGATCTTTGTCAAACGATAAACTACAATTTGGAATAAAGCTTATTTGTAGAATTTTATAGAGCTTACAACTTTCTCTTTAAATTTTTTGACAAATGGTATTTATAACTTGTTAATTGCATATTATATTTAGATTACATACTTATATTTGAAGTTTTGGTATACTTCTAAATACAATTTTTGTACTGATTAAATAAAACCAGTTATAAATAATTCTTTTTTCCTCTTTTACCATCATGGCATTCAAATCATTTATTTACCTAATCCCTTAAAGTCCTTTAAATATTAAACTTTAATAAACTTATTGGAAATGACTACGAAAAAGCTGTTCAAGTAAGATTCATATAAAAATTAATAAAATAAAACTAAGTAACATCAGTGTTAGTGTGTTATTTAATTAACTGACAATTGTAAAATATTTAATACCTGTGCACGGTTAATTAGTTATTAAGCAAAAATATAAGCGGAATATTTTCATAAATTTAAGAGGTAAATAATTCTGCAGCAAAGACTCTGCTACAGAATAAACTGCAATGTACGAAATTATGCAAATAAATTTGTTTGAAGTCCCTTGAAACGTTACAGAGTTAACTGTGCTGTTTCAGCACAGTAAATGCCAAAGAGCATTCTAAAAATGAAGAAATTAAAAGCAAACGTAGACAAATGCTGTAAAATTTTCAAAAGATAAATTACAAGAAATAAATATACGTACAAAAAAAAATTAGAAACACAAGAAAACAAGTAAACTTAATCGCATATTTCACAAGTTTAACAGAGAGTTCTTCTTCTTCTTCTGTCATCAAGGCTTAGGCCATTCTGCCTGTTCCGAACTTCATTTGATTAGGACCATCTTTTCTTCGGTCTTCCTACATCTCTGCGTCCTCTTGGGTGGTAGTTTAGGATTTGTTTCGGTATTCTTTCTTCTGTCATCCTATTAACGTGTTGTCTCCAATTGTTTCTGTATTCTTCTATTTTGTCGTTAACGTTGAAAATTCCTAGTTCTTCCCTTATTTCTTCATTTCTTATCCTATAGTTCCTTGTGCAACCTTTAACATTTCTGAGAAACCTCATTTCCGCTGCTTGTATGCTAGATTTGTTTTTTGTGTTTGTTATGCACGATTCGCTTCCATAAGTGAGTATAGGGACGGCCATGGTCTTGTAAAATTTCATTCTTGTTTCTTTTCTTGTTTTGTGTTTTAGCGTTCTATTTATTGTCCCGCAAATTGCTTGGAACTTATGAATCTTGTTTTCTACATCTTTATCATTTTCGTATGTGGTGTCGCAGCCTAAGTAGTTGAAATGAGATATCTGTTCTAAAGTCTTTCCATCTATTATTATTTTCGATCGCACTGGTTGTTTTCCTTGGAAGGCCATTATCTTTGTTTTGTCTTTAGATATTTTCAAATTGTAGTTTTCGCAGAGTAATTTGAGACGGTAAATTGATCTTTGCAGATCGTCTTCGTTCTTTTGAATTATTGTTAAATCATCGGCATATAGCAGTAAGTTTATGTTTTTGTCGTCTCGTAGTTTTATCCCTGGGTTTACTTGTGGTTTCCAAAGTTTAACCACGTCGTCGATATAAATATTAAATAAAGTGGGTGATAGCCCACACCCTTGTCTTAGTCCTTGATTTGTTTGAATTTTATCAGACTTACTGCCGTTGTTGTTTATTACTATGTTTGTGCTAATATATAATGATCTTATGATTTCTATAAGGTGGTTAGGGAATCCTTTTTGTTTCATTATTTCAAGGAGTTCATGTCTGTCTACGCAGTCAAAAGCTTTTTCGAAATCTATGAATGCAAGGTGGGTTTCCAAGTTGAATTCTCTTCTTTTTTCAATTAAAATCTCTTTAAAACGAATATGTTGTCACTAAATGAGCGGCCTTTGCGAAATTCAGATTGCCCTTCGTCTAGTAATACCTCAGCTATGGGTTTTGTTCTTTCATTAATTATTTTGGAGTATAATTTATAGGTGGTGTTTAGGAGACTGATTCCTCGATAATTTGAGCATTTTGAGCGGTCTCCCTTTTTAAATATTGATGTGACTTCTGCTGTCTGCCATTCTGTTGGGATCTTCTTCTTTCGCCAACATTCATTTAAAAGATATAGTATTCTGAATTCTAGAAGTGGTCCTCCATATTTCAATAATTCTATACTAATTCCATCGGGCCCTGCAGCCTTCCGATTTTTCATTTTCTTTATGCATTTTCTTAGTTCTTCTATGGTAATCATGTCAATTGTAAAATCAGTTTCATCAATATCTTCCTGTATTAAAATGTCCTGTTCGTTGATTTCTCGATTATTCCATAGGTTTGTGTAGTGTTCCTTCCACTCTTTGTCGTTAATCGTTTTTAATTTTGCTACGTCCTTTACTTTGCTGTTCAAATGTTTCATCATTTTATAAGCGAATTCCTGTCTTCCATATGCGTCGTGTTCTATGTTGCTTATCAGTTTTTCCCAAGATTCTTCGTGGGCTTGTCTTACGATCTGTTTTACTAAGTTTCTTCTTTGTAGATATATTAGATATGCTTCTTTTTTCTCTTTTATTGCGTTCTCTACTTCTTCATTCCATATTTTTAATCCTCTAGTTTTCTTTCTTTTCTTTTTCTTCCCTACTGCTTCATTCGCTGCTTTAATGATGCCGATCTTTATATTATCCCATTCTTCATTGATTTCATTACTAGTGGGTGTACGTAGTAAGTGTTCTTGTAGTCTGTTTTGATATAAATATCGGGTACTTTCCTCTCTGAGGAGATGTATTTTGAAAACTTCTTCTAGGTTATTTGTGTTTGTGATTTTTCGTTTCTTCCATTTTGTTAATAGGGTTATAGTGGCTACTAGAAGATAGTGATCTGAATTTATATCACTTCCCCTGTAAACTCTTGCGTCTTGCACTAGGTTTGTCATCTTGTTATTGACTATTACATAGTCTATGATTGATCTTAATCCTCTTGCTGACCAGGTGTATTTGTGTATATCTTTTTTCTTGAAAAACGTGTTTGTTAGTTTTAGTTCGTTGAAAGTAGCGAAATGTCGTAGTTCTTGTCCATTATTGTTGATTACGTTTTCGCCGCATGTGCCTACAGTTCTGGGATAGGGTCTTTTCCCACTTTTGCATTTAGGTCTCCACTTATTATGAGGTGGTCTGTCTTTGTATACTTGTTTACTACTTTCTGTAGTTGTTTGTAGAACTGCTCTGTTTCCTCTTTCTTTCCCTCTTCAAGGGCGTATACTCCTATAACCATCATGTGTCCTCTATCTATTTTCATTCTGGTAGTTACTATTCTTTCCTTGATATATTCGTAGCTTACTATTTTGTTTCTCCACTTTTTGTTGACCATGATTGTGACTCCACTATTTGCCCGTCTGTTTTGAGGTATTCCGCTGTAGATCATTATATAATTATTAGTTTCTTTAGTGCCTTTTAGTTTCTTTTTTGTTTCACTTATAACTGCTATGTCTACTTTTCTTTGCATAAGTTCTTTGTCTAATTCAGTTTCTTTTATTCCTAGCCCTCTAACATTCCACGTGGCTATCTGTATTCTCTCCTTAATTCCAGCTCGTTTGTCCTTTTCACGCCTTTTTCGTCTGCTTGGTGATCCGTCCGGTTGATTCTCATGAAGTTTGCCAGTAATTTAAAATCCCCTGGCAGCGTTACGAGCGCTGTGCAGGTTAAGCCGGTAGTGGGGCTGCCACTTTTCTGCCTCCGGCAGGCAGAGCAATTTCTCAGGTTACTATCCCTTAGACACGTTGCCTTCTCTACGGCTGTTGAGCCGTGTCTGCTCATTGCAACCGCCCATTCTGGGTCAGACGTTGCAGACTCTTTACCATATCTGGTTAGCCTCACTTATTTAGCCTGCGGGTCAACGCAGTTTCCAGTTACCGGGAACCATCTCCCATTTATAACGCTCGATGTGACCGTCCCGGCAAAAGGTACTACCCCTTCAGCGTAAACCCCAACACACAGAGAGTTAAAAAGGGAATTATAAAAAATAGAGGAGAATATTAAAATGAAGTTACTAAAGTTATGGAGAATAAAATTTCTAAAGTTCAAAAGAATTAAGAATAGGAGGAAAGATATTTTGATAAAGTAAACGGAGAAGATCGCATTGGAGGCTTTAGAAAAGATTTTTTAAGAGAACACCGAGGACTATTTCAAAGGTCTAAGAGAAATTAAAAACAGAAATAATTGCGATTATATTGTTGATGACCCCATGCCCAAAGACTTACACTAATTATTTGTAACTAGAGAAAAATTCTTGCGAGTTAGGAAGAACTGCAATGTTTGATGACCAATTTCTATCACGAAAATTACAGCAAAGGTTGTACTCGAAAGTAAAGATAAAACTAAAGTGGAACGGTTAAGAAGAGAGTCCTTTGAGGAAAGAAATTACTACCCTAAGTATCGAGTAAAATAGAATTCCTCGAGAATGAAAAATTCTCCTCCGACAAAAGCCCTACAGAACGTCAGTTGCATTAAATTGTTGGTATTGCGAAAACTACAGTGTTCTAAATCTAGTTAGATAAAAGGTTCACTTTCAAATTACATCCGCTTATTCTTGATGGCTCCAGAACTGCCGTTTATGGGATTGCTAAGGTCTGATTACCCTGTAAACTGCAGTTCGGAAGTAGGCCATTTTAAGAGCATGCTGATCACCTAGAAGCAAAGTTCAACATAATGCAAGATTATGGTCGTATTTTGGATTGTAAGCGAGCGAATGGATGTTCAACATGAAATTAAGACGAAACAGGGAATTTTTCTTTCTACAGAAAGTTGTTAAAAAAATTTACGGCGCCGCATGCCACGTACTAAAACTGCTCAACAGCATCTTGCTCATTACATGGAGGTAAATAGTGAACTTTGGAGAATAATAGAGAACTTGACTGATAACTCAAGAAAGTAGGATGCAATTTGAACAGATTAAATAGGAAAATAAGAAAACGCGCTAAAAGCACCATTCAAAGAACAAAAACACAGACCTTAGACAGCTTTAACCGTAGCAAATAAGCCACAGAGAAAAGAGTTTACTGCTACATCTACTACAAGAAAACACACAACTTTTGGAAGTGATGTCAATTTTTTTACAATCATTTTTGTCAAAGTCTACAAGAGTTCTAAACACAACCATCTTAAGGAGAAATCTATGATAATACCAGTACAACCCTCGGGAAAGGCAATAAGAGTATTCTACACGAGTCATTATTATATTGATCACATTCAACGTGTGCAACGACTACCAAAAACGGATTTTCTATTAAGAAAAATATAGCAAACCACTACCATTATGCGAATTCGGTTGCAAATTTTTTCTTAGATGACAACAGCAATTTTTGGGCTAAGTAGAATACCAATGGAATGATCAGATGTCATCAGTATTGGTTAAACATCAATGTTTGACTTGGGATTATTGGTTTTATGACATTGTTTTAACGAAGCAGTATATTTTCTATTTCTAAAGAATACTTTGCCTTTATTGTTTTAAGATGTTATTAGCAGTGCAACAGCTCATATGACTGATGTATGATGGAGCTTCAACTTACTTTATTATACTTGGCAGTATTCCAATAACCGATTATGGTCTGACCTAAAGGTCACAAAATCAAATAATTTAAAAAATGACAATTACAACAACAAGAAATCTATGTGTGATATAAGACACAAAGAACGTTGTATCTTCGTACCTTTCAGATCACACACATAACTTTATTTAAACACGACAGAGCAGAACACTTCTATTGAGATGACTAAGCCTTTATTTCCAAATTACAGCCGTAGACCCTAGTCGTCTCTAGTTATAACCATTTTAGAAAATCTGGTTTATTGGTGACAACCGGAACAAACCTGCTCTGGTAACAGCAGTTACGAAACGAATTTGTCAAGCCGAGATCTTCTCTCAAAATTTCACAAATTTTAAGTTTTGTTATTTCTAGGTCATCTAGTTTTTGACTATCAACCGCTGATTCTTGTTTAGTCTCCAGTTCTGGGGCCGATTTGCATTGTTGATTATACCTCGTACATATTTAATATTTTCTAATGTTTTGCTCGTTGCTGGTCTTCCGGAATTTGCACTCACTAAATCTTTTCAAATAGCTTTTTGAATTACCTAAATCTGTGGGTCCAGTATTGCATGAAAATTGATAAAGATTAACTGCTCTGCCTGCTGAATTATTAAAAATACAACAACACACACTGAGTGTGCTCATCCTCAAGTAACCTCGCTAGTGTAGTTTTTCTCATTGAGGCACATGTACTACAGTCCAGTTTCATTAGATGCCTAGTTACATTGGGGTCACCCACAGTGTTTTTATTAAATAAATATTGTTCCGATATTTTTGAAGCACTCTTTGTACGCTAAGTAAGTTTCTGAGGCGGAAACACTTCAATAACTTGTGCTCTGTGACATTATTCAAATGAAGCCTAGGAAATTTGAACTGATGGTGCGTTCGCGCTTGCATTGAGTACCATATACTACGAATATCCACTCTAAAATTGTCACAAATAAGTTATATAGTTGTTCGCGCTAATCTCCAATTACTTTTATTTGAATTTTAAATTAGGGCCGGCCCTGTTTTGGCTCCCTCCTGTATACGCGCTTTAGTTTTGGTTTGAGATAGGGGCGGCCAATTTACTCGCGTCCACGGATATATAAAAGTGGAGCGGCTTGGCCGCGGCCTTCCTGGCTCTCTCTTCCGCTCGCTTCGTTTTGAATTTGAATTGTGATGGTATAGAAAGCGGACGACCGGCTTTAAATTTTCGAGAGTTCGCCGGCGTGTTTGATTGGCGGCAAAAGCTTCAATTTCTGCGTGGCCGTTTTGTTGAGGTTAATTTTGTTGCGGAATTCGATATTTTGCCGACCAGATTATCCTCTTCCCGAAGGTCGTTTTGTTTTCCGATTGCATTTCGGGAATTGAAATTTTTCCGGTGAGAAAACTTGGTCCGGTTTCCTTTGTATCTGGCCCGGCGAGAAACCAAGAAGGAACCTTGTTGCATCAGGAAAGTCCGATGGCTCCGTAAAGAGAACATGCATCTTACCCATATTTTCTGATCCACAAGATTACAGCATAGAATCGATTTATGCTGAGCGAGTTAATGTTTCAGCTTGTTGTAGTTCGTGTTTAATTGAAAATTATTTGAGCTGTAAGTAATTTATATTAAATAAAGGACTGCAGAACTATACATTTTCACTGAAAAGATTAAAGGTAGGACAACATAAATTATGAACTATTTAGTTTTTGCACAAACAATTAAAATTTATATACTAAGATCACGGTACAAGAATACATCATTTAGGGAATCGATTAAAAGTATTCTGGGTAGATTCTAGATCCCTATATTTACAACAAGCATATCTTGTTTTGTTTTCTATGTAGTTCGTACAGTATTATCAATTATTTTTTTGGAAACTATTTACCATTATCATAACATTTCTGACGCAGCACAGAGTGAGTTTTGAGTCTATCTAGTGCTAGTGATGTCTTTAAAGCGTACTGCAGAATAAACTCGGATAAATCCAACTATTTTTGGCTTTGCAAGTCCAAGTGATCACTGCATTACAAAAAGCATATGGTAGACAATCTTAAGTACCATCATTTATTTCATTACAAAGACATAGAAGAATTTATTAAGGTTTACTCCATCTATGGATTTGTTATATACAATTAAGCAGTTTTATCATACTTTCTCTCCTTGCGTCCGATCCTCTACATGTACTGACAACTAAGTTCCAAGATATTATTAAGTTATCAATCCGTGTAGTGCCGGTAATGCCATCAGAAGTTTTTTTTTATTTTCTTGGCAACACTTGAAAATAAATTTCTTCTGCATCTACCTACTTAATGAATATTATTTTTCTTTAATTCTTAACTAGATACATGATTATAAAAAATTGTCTACATGTACCCTTAAGATCATGACAGAGCCCAAGTACTGCACTTCCACTTGCAATAAATGAGTTTCCGTTTTATTTTGGAGGCTTTGCTCCTAGATACAGACCAGAACAATATACATAAACTAAAATTACTGTCTTCATTTACACTTTGGGACCCATGAATTATCTTTCTAACTAAACCACATTGATTGTTCTTGCAATGAAACGCTGTACATCAGCTGGACTTTAAACATCTCTAGCCTGACCATTAGAAAAAGAATATTGAATATCGTTCTCTTTATTGGTACTATCACTCTAAACAGCAAATTTGCGGTTGCTGATATATGTATAGGATTATCAGAATCACCCAGCTTTCAGCTATCTTTAAGTTTCTCTAATAGCGCATTTTCAATTTCCTTTTTCGTAAATAACTCCAATAACAGATATTTCTTGTTTCTAATGGATTTTGCTATTAGTTATCCATGTGTAAAAAAATAATAGTACTGATATTTACATAAACAAATTAAATATTTGCATTTTGTATAAAAAGTTTAGTAAGATATAAATGAATAATTACTGCTATGAAAATATATATGTCCTTCTGCATGAGAGGTTAAAGTATTCTAATTTCCTTGCTGGCCGCAAGTAACAGCTGCAACGCCATCGCCCGATTTTTATCATTCTAATACAAGGTTTACTCAATTTATTATTATGAATATTATACTAAGTGCTAGCATAGAAAATAGATGAGTTATGAAGCAACCTCATATTCGAACGCAGGTGTCTCCCACAAAACTGTCGGAGCGATAGCGCCCATCTGCAATTTTTGCAAGGTCCGCGCGCTCATTTGCATGTTTGGCCACGTGTTCTCTTCCATTGTCTGCTGCCAACGAAATCGATTTTTGAAGCCTTTTTGGTCAGTACCGTGCCTTCAACAGTGCAAGTCGCGTAATGAGCGCATAATAGTGACGGTGCCGTCCCCGCAGCGTATCTTGCAACTTCAAATACCAAAATTTCGCCCAATGGGAGCAGGTATGCTGAAGCTCAATTACTAGAATTATTCAAAGGGGCTAAATATGGTAGGTTTTTTACTATTTCTCTTTCTTTATTTCCGGATTTATCGTGTATAAATTGCGCATATGCATTTTGTATGAAATATAACTTCATCAAATAAAAGTTAACTATGTTCACAAAACCGTATAACATAAATCATATTTTAGGTGGGTTTTATTGTAGTCTAAATAGCTTTGAATTAATTAGATGTTATATAATGCGTCTACTAGGGAAGTATTAGTTTTGGAGAAATATAATTTATTCAAACCTTTGCTATTTTGTTGTTTGCAACATGTACGTAGAGCACAATAAGGCGAAAATTCCTCGAGGAATATAAAGTATTTCACAAAAGACTCATTTCTGGTTTGTATCAGTTATATGAGGTCGCTACAATAAATTACTGTACCATTCAAACTAAAATTTTCACTGTTTTTAAATATTCAATTTAATTTGACCCTGACCTTTACCTTGTTTGTGATATTGAGTGTCTCTAAGTGCTATCCCTCAACCTTCTTCTTCTTTGGTGACCTGGCGAAGATAATGTGGACTAATTTAAGTTGCCCCTACAACGTTTTATTGGGAAATAAAATAGCTGTGGGCCCACTGGGAACGCCACTGTCCATGTCGCATTTGTATAGAGGGCTATGAGGAATTTTAGTGAACTATCAAACCATTTTAAAGTACACCTACAAAATATACTCAAATAAATATAGTCAAAGGTTAGTTTAAATGAATATATATAAAGTGCTGCAAATAGAAGTATGGCCTTTATAAGGTGCTCGTGTTATATTACAAGTATTATTTCACATATCTTATTTTCTTCTTTGCCTTATATGTAGACGAAAGTACTTTATTCTGTTTATTGTGTTAAAAACCACTACTCAACTAAACACAACTCATAAACATTTCCTTGAATTAGGTTGTGATTAAATATTCTTTCCTTTTTTATACATGCCTTCTTGCTTTTCTAATTATTACAATGAGACTGTATCATGGAAGGGATTCTTAAAAAATAATTGTTGTGAATTTTCTTTTCTACTGGTGGATACCACCAATTAGCAAATAACAAGACGATTAAGCAAAAATAATACGAATTGATACAAGAACTTCACAGAGAAGAGTCATGTGGGTTTAAGAACCCAGAGGCTATCTAGAAATCCACTTTTAACTTTAAAATAAAAAAAGCTACAACTGGCTAAGGAAAAGTAAAATGGGCAATATTATAATTGAAAAACCTTTTAGGGCTAGGACAGCAGTGCCTTTCACAATCCACACCGCCTACAGTTAAGCATTCACTCTATGTTGTGTGGTGTGGGGCTATATAACGACACGTGGTGTTTAAAAAATAATTATTAAGATTATAGAAAAGCTATGATGTGCTGATGATGTAGTTTTGATAGCAACTAAGAGGTAAACCGCAGACGATTCCTGATGAACTGAGTAAGAAATCAAAAAGATAGTAATCAAGATAAACTTAAATAAAGCAAACGAAGTAAAGCAGAATCACAACCAATAAATATATAATGCAAATCATGCATACATCCAGAACAAAAATTGAGCCCTTTAACTACAATTTAAAGACATATTTGAAAAGAAGACTTAAACTAGCCTAGTCAGCATTTGGCAGACTACAAACAATAATGAGGTCCAATATACCACATCATATACATAATAAATTGTATATAGATTACAAAAGAAAACTCAGAGATACAATGGAACAACAAGGGACAACGGACTAGTAGAGTAATAGAATGCGACCTTGAAAAAATAAAGAAAGCAGAGATAGACCGCGATATAAAAAGAATAACTGGTCATGACTGGTTATAGAAAACAAACTATAAAGACTGAACATATTAGGGGAGGCTTAGATGCAGTGATGGATAACATGATGCTGATAATAAAATAGGAGAGCTTACCAAGTACTGAAATACATTAAGATTCATTTGTTGTTTCTTTTTCGAAAATCAACTACTTAATCAAGAAACAAGAAACCTTTGCATTCTGATTGCTTTTATATTAGTTGGTTCCTAAGCAAACACTTAATTTTTTTAATACATGACGAGGAATGGCGGCGTTTTAGGTCCTTTGTTCCAAATTAAATAGAAAAATAACAACCAAAAAAGAAAACGAAAATAAAAAGAACTAAAGGTGTAATAAGAATCTTATATTTTTCAAGTTTTACTTAGAGTATCTTTTATTTGGCCTTTATCCATTACCACTGAAAATAATCCTATTCAAAATTAAAAAATACAAATGAAAATTATTTATACCAATTACTAACACTAATGTAAGTTTATTGATAAAAGAATGCAAAAGCAATGTACAATTTTGTCTACAATCCGAAGTTGTAAATTTAACTATTTTTAACTATTTTACAAATTCCCATGTTTTAAAACGTACATCGATCTTTTCTTTAAATGGGTGGAGGAGGGTTACAGGGAGTAATTGCAGGGATGGAGCCGGGCGGCAAAATTATTATATACCTCGCCAAAAAACTCCACGCACCGGCCCTAATTCCTAATATTTTATTGGCTAAAACGGCTGCACAAACAAAAAGAAAAATAAACAACAACTTGCAAGCCAAAGCAAGTTCAATATTGCATTAACAACTACAATTGGACAGCGTACTGCACTTTAAAAATTTTTCTTTGGCTTAATCGAGTGAGAACTAAATTTTATTCTTACTTCAGCTTCTGTTTATAAACAGTATTTTTGTCGAGGCTTATAATAAACAAACGTTAAATAATATAAGCGTGAGCTAAAATTCTAAAAAGATGTTAGTAAATTATGATAAAAAAAATTTGTGGGTAAATATTTTATATTTTTGTCTATTTTTTACTGTTAATACGCGTACACTTTCTACCCTTACGCATAAATTTGTTTAAAAACAAGTAAATAATAAATAAAAACGCACTGAGATTACATCCCACATTTATCACATGAATAAAACAACATTATTATTCAAGGCAGTGGCAGTTTAACTTGTCCCGGATCATTTCTGTTAAGAGGTTACCTTTGGCAAGATTTAAGTGTCATCTAGAATTTCACATTTATTGTCATCTGCCTGGATTGCAATTTACGGCTCCAAAACAGCCAAGCCGGTAAAAGAACTGTAACACAGACAAATATTTTAATAACTTAAAGATTTGGACTAGGGAGTTAACCTAAAAGATCGTATGCAAGCTGATTTATAACAATTCCATTAAAGTGTGTGCCAATTATATAAATAAAGCAAAAATTTGAATTAATTTTATTGGAAGAAATTTTTAGTCACAATTTACTTTTCCTTTTTTTTCTTTTCAGCCTTGTGGCGCCCAGTATTGAGCATACATTTGATTCTCCAACTCTCTCTATTCTGTGCTGTGTCCGTCCATCTCAATCCTGCAACCTTCTTGATGTCGTCGTACCAGCGTGCACTTGGTCTTCCTCTATTTCTTACTCCTGTCAATGGTCTCCAGCGTACAATTACAGAGTTCCACCTATTATCTGTTAATCGTGCTCCATTTCAATGGTGTAATTCTGTTTTTGTCTGTGATTTTTTTCCTTTTCCTATCTCTAAGGGTGATACCAATCATCGACCTCTCCATGGCTCTCTGTGTAACTCCCAGCTTTGTGACTATATGTTTAGTAAGCGTCCATGTTTGTGCACCATACGTTAATATAGGGAGTATACATTGGTCGAATATTCGTGATTTTATATATTGGGGGATTTTTTTGTTCTTTAAGATCTTCGATAGCTCACTAAATGCTGCCCAACCTAAACGCCTTGTTTCCACCTCTACGTCCTTATTTTCTTTGCTCATTTGTATGATTTGACCAAGGTATATATAGTGCTGTACATTGTCTATAACCGTGTTGTTTACTGTTATATGTGTTTCTTGTGGACACATTATTTTGGTTTTGTCCAAATTCATTTTAAGTCCTATGTTTCTCGATGCTTGTTCCAGTTGTGTTATTTACAATTTACTACGACTTTAAAATTATTCAACTCAATTACAAAGTGTTCCTAAAATTAGGACCTATCACAACCGTCCTTTTTTAAATGAACGTACGATTACTGCAGAACACTACATAATATTATATCTGCTAAGCGTAGTTCAAAACGGCAACTTCAAAGTAAGGTAGTGGTAGATCATAATTATATTATAGTTATTTCGCTATTAAAAGTAAATGAACAATTAGTTTAGAGGTTAAATCGCCTTAATTATTAGAAAATTTTTGACGATTTTGCATTCACTTTGATACCATCATTAAAAGAGATTGGAGTTATTTATTCAGGCCCTCAAAGAAAACTATGTGTCATACTTTTTACAGTAAATGCAGTTGGGAATAGTGTATTGGTATAATTAAGGGTTTCAAATAGTTTATAAAAATTTAGCATTTAACAGAAACATTTGAACAGAAAGTAAACAAAGACGGCTGACATAAAATTTAACGTGCCGCGCTCTAAGCGCTTAATTTACACGAGAAGGTCTGTGCATTCGTACACGCACGTCGGGGCCGCTCTCGCTCCTTGCCGAATGGCCGGGAGGTCGCGGCTATCGGGCCTCTGCATTGCCGAATGCAAAAAGTGCGTCTGCCTCGGCCATTTGGTTTGCTTCCGCTGAGCGGAGCTTCAATTGTAAGTTAAATTGTTTCACGTACCGATCCAGGGAAAAAAGCCGATCGAGTTAAAAATGCGGGTGAAAATTGTCAGATTAGGACGCCACAAATAACTTTTGGCGAGCAACTCCTAGTATTTTATATTGCAGTAGCCTCGCGAATAATTGTACTAGTGAGATACGAAATAAAATGGAGTGTTTTTGATTTGAAAAAATTAATTTTACAGCCGATTTCTTTATTCTCTTCTCCCACTTTTTGCAGGCTACCACTAAACTGTGTTCAATCCCACAGTTGTGCAGTACTGTGACCTATGCTGCATATGCTCCAGACAGATGGATAACCTAATCCACTAATTTAGAAGAAAAAGAATGTACAAGTACTTTATGACCGCCGAAGAGCATTTTGGTGTTTACCGTTGCTTTTTGCCCGGAAGTCGAACCCAGGATCACCGCGCACCATTGTAGCAGTCTAAAGCCTTTACCTTGCAGCTATTATGCTATCCGGTTTTTTATGTTTGGCAAATACTGAAAACTTATCGCCCATTCCGTACAGTCAAAGAATTTTCGTATATGCAGCTTGATATTCGTTTGTTTGGTTGGCCTGTCAAAGCACTTTTGCAGTCACCACAAGGTATTTCGTAAACTTCTTGAGATTCGTAGAAGTAATGACCTTTAGTTGAGCAAATAAACAGTTTGCATATTTTGTTTGTTCTGTTAATGGCCTAATCTGCCAGTAATGTCGCTAAACACCAAAAACGCTTTTACTTGGTAAAGATAGTCGTGTTTCGAAATTTGTATTTTCATTAATTTTATTTATAATATGACTGGAGGAGTTTTTTAATCATTTTAAATTAAAACGTCAGCTTTTATTGTAAAGAATTTAGGGAAATCTAGTAATAGAAGATTTTGTACCTAGTAAAATTTAGCAGTTATAATATGTCATTTAGGTGAAAAAAGTATTTGGAGAAAATCTTAGCTATAAAGTCAATTTAAAAAAATATAGTTATCATATCTTATCCAGTAGATGCATTCAGGGGAAACCAAACGAGAGCTTTTATTTTAAAATTCACTATAAAAAGATTTGCTACAACAGATGAAATAGGGAAACCTGTAGGAGAAATATCAATTTAGTAGTACACATAATTTTTTTTTGATAAAATAGATAATAGATATGCAACAGTTAATTAGAACAAGAATATCATCTTCTACAGAGTAAATAGATTGCAATGGATAATAGGATATTAATAGTTCAACAGTGTAAAGCTTCAAGATAGGTAGACAACATCACAAATTGGCTATTATATTGTCTTTAGACGTATAATACTGAAGGATTTTGACCAGGCATTTGGCTAAGCTATGTATAGAAGAATCTAGAACACTAATAGTAAGTCGTAAGAAAATGTTTTCTAAGTAAATTTTTATTAACATATAAAACATTTTTTAATTTGGAAAAATGTGTCTGAATAAGTAATGAAAGTTTTGGTTATTTTCTTGTCTTGGCGATAGTCCTCTATCTTACTGATTTAATAAAAAACAAAAAAACTGTAGCATTCCGCTTATCTATCACTGAATTTATAACGTTCTTGTTTTATATTAAAGTACAGCTATGTATAGCACTTTGACAACACCTTTCCTGGTTTTTTATTTTCTGGGAGATTAGCAATGAAGGATTTTCTCTGAGATATAATACGTTCGATGAGAATATGATTTGTCTTAAAAAAAACGCAAAATTACACAAGAGTCTTTGAGCGACTTTGACATTTCTGAAGTAAAGAGAACCGCAATAGACGTGGACATAAATACTTCTTAAGAACAATGACTAATTGTGGCAATGTTTCTGTTGGTGGTTTTGGCTCAACGTAGATTTTTTCGTCGATTCCCTGGTCGTGTGGCACCAGCTGTACAAACACTGCGGCATTCAGCCGCTTGACTCAGGGAGACGACTTAACACGGTGCCGGGGCAGCCGTCCGCTCAGGAATATCGCTGCTGTAGTCCAAGAATACCCTCAAACATCAACCAGACGACGGGTCACGCAATTGGGCATCAATAGACGGTCAAAGTGCAAACAGTGCAGCATTATTGCCTGCAGACCGCCAATCGCGTGTAAATTTCAGCGCTCCTAAACGTCGACGACGCTAAGGATAATTTTCCATTGAAAATTATCATAAACGACGAGGCGCATTTCCTCCTGAAAATAAGCAAAATTATCGCTTGTGGGGTACTGAAAATTCCCGTGTGGTGCAAGAAGAGTCATTGCATCCTCTCAAAGCCGCTGTGTGGTGCTGAGTTTACGGAAGAAGGGTTTCGGCAACACTTACTGTGACTGGTGAGCTCTGCAGCACCAACGACTTCTTGCTGCCGCAAATTGACGAATTGGTTTTGGAGAACATGTAGTTTCAATAAAACGGTGCAGCCGCACACACTGCACAAGCGACAACAAACATTCTAAAGCAAGCGTTTCCAGGCCGCTTAATCTCTCGTTTTGGCGATTTGTACAAGCTCACCAGATCGCCCAATTTGACCGTTTCAGACGTTTTCTTTGGGTTTTTTTGAAGTCACGGGTCTACGTCAACAAGCCGCAGACCTTGGCTGTCCTAAAGCAGATCATCCGACAAGAAGTGGAAAAATTATTGTATTTTCCGCCAAACTGATACTTCGAACTCAATAAATAGTGAAGTCGGGTATAGTACTTCTAGTACTTCTTGTAAAGTAGGCAGAGTAAAGAACTCCCTTGATACGAGCATCAGTGGATGCCAAATAGTTGAGAATTTTTTGATAATCACCACAGTTTAACCAGTAAAACGAACAGTTTTTACTCACCCGCACACGCATCCAAACACACACACACACACACAACATATATATATATATATATATATATATATATATATATAATGATGAGGCTCTAAGGTCCCACTTAAAGGCAAGACCTGTGAACTGAGAGGTTATGGATCTCTTATGTGTGCCTTCGCTTCCCGGTTATTAGACGATGTGACAAGCATTGAGTTTAGACGAGCGCATTATTACTCTTTGTTCGAAATAAATACACAAATAAATTGCACATAAAATTGAAAATCATTCCCAATAAAGTGTTCAACTGGTACCAATCGGTTATTTTTTTAATATTTTACAAAAAGCAACTAATCTAACTGATTCTTAAATGAACGTTTGTACACTTCAGTAAATTTATAATAATATAATACTAAATAATCATTTAATGACTCTGGTAGATTTTCTCTAGCATCAAATTTATTTAAACATAGTTCTAAACCATTTCGTATTTTTGTTTATATTTCGAATAAAATGCATTGGTTCGAAGACTTGCGTATGAATTATTATTCATCTGAAATAAACAAATTTAGTTTTACAAAAATAATTTATATTTGTTAACCAGCCAATATATTAATTGTTAAAAAATTGTATTTTCCGTCTCCTTAGGAATTTGATTTTCCGGTTTCGTTATTCAATTTTCTCAATTCTAAGCGTTAATTAATCTTCTCGTTTATTTTTTTTAATTCTAAGGTCACAACAAGACCACAACGACAAAAAGCTAAACATTTTTTTAATCTAATTCTCGCAATACCGCATTCGCATACATTCTGCACTGATTTTAAGCAATTTGGGATATTCAAAAAGTAATTCTAGTTGTTTTAAATCAGTTAGGAAGTAAACATTAAATTTAATCGATTAAAATAAATTTTAAAAAATAATACTTAAGTAACAACAACAAACTGACTATAGTTTTCTTGTATCTTGTGAAGAATAGAAACAATCACACAAATAGAAGAACCTCATAAATAGGCTAATACCAGATTATTATAAATTCTGATCTATTAATGATTGCTAGGTGTAATACTGCAATGAAGACAAAACAGAAACATAAATTATTGTATCTCGTCAATACATCTCTAGTAACTACTATAAAAGATACAACGCTAAGAAACCCTGTGGAGGAAAATAAAAACGCGTTAGTAAACTGAGTTTAATATGTAGTACTTTAGAATCGTAGATTAACGTAATCCACACCAAAAGGCGGTTCTCCAACATTTTTTCATTTTCCCCATATCTCCCAATTTCCCTTATATTGCTAAATCTCAGATGTCTTTGTCTGTACTTCTTTATGGTCGATATTTTTGCGATGGTCTTCAAATCTTTAATGGTTATATAATATAAAAATTGTCATATTTAAAACCGTACAAGTAGAACTACAGCATTTAGACACTCGCATTTTGAGTATTGTAGAAACTCCATTTGTTTTTAACGAAAATTTTCAAAATAATCACCGTTGCCATCGAGTATACCAGAAGTCTAAATTATTATTGCTAAAGAAATACTTCCATAGCCAAAATTACAGTATTAGTTTTGCATATTAAATGAATAAGGTAGGCGTGGAAAAATTGTAACTCAATTCTATTAATATTCGCAGAGTAGATTGCACCTTGTGAATCCCCGCGCTGTGGATAAACACCGGTCCGCGTCTATTAACCAGATATTCTTGTTTTAAACTTAATTTATTATGAATAATGCCCAATTCACTGCAATATGATTTTCTTGTGCTTATTTCTTTATATACCAAGAAAGAATTATAGAGCGGGTGCCTTCTCTAAACCACAATACAATCACCATAACCTTTATGACATGCAGACTAGCACATACACATCTGAGGGGTACTTAACGACCCAACCACTACGTTTACAATTATAATAAGGAATCCACTTTTTGTCGTAGGTCACAATGGGGTTCTAAAAAAGTTCTCATTAAGCCTGAACAGCAAGAAAAAAACTATCTGTAGTTTGTGCAAATTGTTGTCAAATTCTCTAACTTTAGAATATTATGACAACTTGCTTACTTTGGATGTATAAAGGGTGTCCCAAAATTCACGCAAGAAGTGATTTGATAGCAAACATGGGTTTTTAATTAAAAATTGTAATTTTTTATTGATTCATAAAGTATAGAGTATAGAATACCGGGTATGTAGCCTCCACGGCTTTGCTGACACATGCGCACTCTTTTGTTGAAATTTTCCATAACCGTTTTGCATAAGTGTGGCTGAATATTGTTGATACAACGCTTAATTTCCTCCTGCAAGGCGTGGGTGGTCACATAAACCTTAGATTTCAAAAAACCCCACGGAAAGAAGTCCAACGCCGTTAAATCGCACGATCTGGGCGGCCAGTTCTAATCACCAAAACGGGAAATTATGCGACCAGAAAATGTGTTTTGTGGGCTGTATGTTATACGGCACCGTCTTGTTGAAACCACATGTCGTCTACATCGATATCTTGCAATTTAGGCACGAAAAACTGGATTATCATGACGCGGCAGCGAGCACCATTAACTGTTATTACCCGACCAGCCGCATTTTCGAAGAAGAATGGTCCGACAATGCCTCAAGTCTAAAATCCGCACCAAACAGTGACACGTTGTGGATGCATTTGTTGCTCAACAATCACTTGTAGATTTTCTAAATCCCAAATGCGACAATTTTGACGATTAACGAAGCCCTCAAGATGAAAATGAGCCTCATCGCTAAAATGGTTTTGTCCGGAAATCAGCATCCACTTGTTTTTGTTCCATAATCTATTCATCGAAGTTTCTTCGCTGTGCGTGATCAGTAGGCTCCAGTTCTTGAGTCAGTTGAACTTTGTAAGAATAAAGAGCAAATCTTTTGTGAGAATTCGCTGTAGAAAGCTTTTCGAAATGTCCAATTCTTGACCACGGTGCCGAACTGATGTTCCTGGACTTTCAGCAACACTCTCACGAATTGCTTCGATGTTTTGTGTTAAACAACTTATTGGAGAGCGGCCAGAGTCTATTGTCAATGAGTGATTCAGTTTTGTAATTAATCTCTGCACAGTTGATGAATTTAAATCACTATTCCGACCATATTTTGTACGAAAATAGCGAACTCTAGATGCCAAACTTTCATTCTTTTTAAAATATTGCTCAACAATGAAAACGCGTTGTTCTTTCGTCTAGCCCACCATTTTTAATAACCCTCAACTCTCAACCGTCGCGCTATTTTTTTATTTTCGTTGGCAACACTTTGCCGCACCAATGGCGCAAAATTTAAATCTTGCGTGAATTTTGAGACACCCAATATAATAAACCCTCTGAAAGGCACTGAATTTTGTTGAACTTTGGCGGTAATTTTCAACTCAAAATTCCTTTTCCTAAAATTCTGATACCAACGGTGCATGATTTTTCGTCGCAAATATCTTCGCCCAATATTTGATTAATTTATCTTGGCACTGCCATTACATTTAAGCTCTTTTTAAACAAAAAGAAGAATATACAAAATTATTTTTGTTAAAAGTACAGAGTCCGACAAAATTTTTAGCCGCCGCTTGTAATCTATTTGTAGACAGCGCTTAAGTTGTACATATTTGAGCAGCATGAGACATGCCCTTTTGCCCACCAGACGTGGATTAGTAAACAATGTACGTTTGTCTTGAAGACTCATTTTAAAAATTGTGATTCTGTGATTAGGACGCAGCCGCTATTTCGTAGGCATTTCAGTGTAAATCGAAAGAGAACCGACCAAGAAAACTATAATGTTGTAGATAAACAGTTTCCAACAAACTGATTCGGCATTCAAACGGAATTCGCTTGGTAAACCTCGTAATGTTCGAATACCCGAGAATACTGCAGCAGTAAAACAGGCTGTTGTCATATCGTCACAATGTTCCGCAACTAAGTTCTACGCTGCGATCTCATGTTTTATCTATACAAACTGATGGTCGTCTAGAAACTTAAAGAACATGATTAGTACGCCCGGCAGAGTGCTTGCGAGGACATGGAAAATGTTTCAGCTGATACTGTTGTGCTCAGTAATGACAAAGTTAATTTTAATGTATAGGCCTGCATAGATAGCCAGAATTTTTAAAATTGAGCTTCACAACTTCATGAGCGACCTCTTTGCAATCAATTTTTTGGCAATTTGGCATCGTATGACTGTATTTTTTGAGGAAGCAGGATGTGCGGTTACTATAACATCTAGCTGCTATGTTGCGATATTGAGCAATTTCCTGGACTTATAACTTAACGCACATGGAACTGCACCAGCGTGGTTCCAACAAGATGGTGCTACCGTACACCAGTGGTAATGAATCAGGAAGCAATGCAGATCTTTAAAGTGAGACTGCAGAAGGATATTCCCGATACAAGCAAACATTTTAACGATATCGTCTTCGACCCTGGTTGGTGATTAAAAAGCAAGCATTGTTTTGTGTGATGGTATAATAAAACATTGAACATAATCTGCGTTGTTCTGTTTCGAAAAGAGAGCATTAATTTGCATCATGCCTTTGAGGAGGTTTTAGAAAATCAACATCGAAATCCTCAATGAAACACAAGACACATTAAGAATAAAAAAGAGAAATTACAAAATATTTCAAACCAACTCTATTAATGTCGTAGTAGTACAGGGTGTTTCGAAAAGAATCATCCGATTTAAAATGTTTATATTATGAAACATAACGAACATAGACACTTAAAATTAATTTTATATTACAGAGCTAATTTTGGAGTTTTTTTTACATACCAAATCATAGGTGCTCAATATGTCCCTCCTTGGGATGCATGGCATATGTTCACATGATAGCCAAATTCGTCACAAGCTTTTGCGAGCATATCTGGTGCCACGACTGCTGTTATGCGGTTCAGCAGGTCGACCACTGCAGTTGGAAGAGGAGGCATATAAACGCAGTCTTTTATAAACCCCCACAAGAAAAAGTCGCACACAGTGAGGTCCGACGACCTTGGAGACCAGTGATGTAAAATTGAATCAGGTTCCATACGGCCGATCCATCGTTGTGGAATCTGATTATTCAAAAATTCTCGAGCTTCCAGGCTCCAGTGTGGTGATACCCCGTACTGCTGAAAAATGAAGTCATACAAATTGGTATTCAATTGTGGAAAAAAGCCAGTTGGCAATCATATCTAGATACGTGATTTCCATAACCGTGTTCTCCATAAAGAAAGAGAGATCACCCAATTTGATGTGGCTGTTTCGTACCCCATATTCAAACATTACGGAGGTTTACCTTAGTCGGAAAACACTAAGCACGTTACAAAATTGCCATTTTCTGCCACCTTGTCGAGGGTAAATTTACACAACTCCACACATCGTTTGGCATCTGCATCATCTGCGCTGTTTTATAATCAAACGTCGCCGCAAAACACGCGAGACAAACGTCGAGGAAATATTTAGTTCTGTATTTTTGAGGGCTACGTGCGAAACTCAGCCGGATGCGCTCCACATCTTTGTGTAAAGAAAAATCCAGTAGTCGTCCTTGTGTGTTAGACGACCCATGTCTTGAAACTGTCTATACCATAGCCTAATGCTCCGAGCGGTAAAAGATTTAACACCATATTGTCGCCGAACATCAAAGGTAACTTCGCAAAGCATAGAACACAAAATGATTTCTGATTGGCAAACACTGAAGTAGCAGGTGAACGGAGCGCGCTGATGCTAGTTATCGCCAGTCGTATGAAACTCGAGGATTTCCTCTTTCTACAGTGCATTGTCCGATTAAAACGAGTTAAAAGCTAAATAGTTATGATTTTTGTAAGTCGGATGATTCTTTTTGAAACACCCTGCATAACAATTATGATTTGGGAAATTTGTGAACAATAAAAAAAGTTGTAAGTTAACCAACATGTCTTCGAGATGTTAACTCCAAACTGCCTGCCTCAAACTATAACACTAAACAAAAAGACTTAGATTAGTGGACTTAATTATGACGTTAGACCTCACTTCAAAGCTACAGATACCCCTACTAATAGAACCCTAAGTAAGAGTTTTAGCCATTCTATGAGATACTGGCACTTTGTAGATTATCTCGTTAAGGAGCGTTACTCCGTGACAGATTTTATGACCTTTCAGCTTTCAGCGACGCAGTTTGTCCGATATAGATTTAGACTGATGCGCGTACCGAGACCGCCCCCGAGGCCGCCCCGCGCGCAGCAAATAAAAAGCGAGCGGAAATGAAGGTAAATGAACCCAAAAACAGACCGAGACGTCCCGCGCACCTGCCGCGCGGTGCATCATCCACGGCAATACGCGGCCCAATCTATTCAACAGTCGGGGGCAATCGTCTATATCGGCCATCAAAGCGCGCTATATTTACAAATCCGCGCCGCCACTTCATTATCTGCGGACGCGCGGTGTAGCGTTGCACTTCGCGCGTGTTTACGTCGTAAAATTAAGCAGCTACTCGCCGAAGTGCCAATTCGACGTTTATTGAGATATTCGGGCGATCATCGCTATTATTATTGGCAGCTCGCCGCGCCAGCAGATGCGCGCCGGCCTGTGCAGCGCGCTCAAGTGCGGAGCTGAGCCGAGTGCCGCGGCCGCTTTGTTTGGCACGGCCCCGCTGAAATTTTCCGAGCCGAATGCTCATGGATTGTTAAATGAGCTTCACCAAACGACAGCTACACATTGGAAACGGCTATGAATAGCGGCGGCAGATATAGAACTGCATCTCTGACACCCACCTCTGCCATAAACTTCATACTGATATGCGTAGATATCGTAAAACGTTAACTGTCCCATCTACCTGCCGTCGACGACTAGTTTATGTAGGAGATACTTCGGTTTTAACTAATTTGATTGCATTGATTGTGTGTGACTTCTATTCCTTTTCTCCTTGTTAGAACTTGTGGTATCGCAGATGTAAAATTATCTGCAAACCATATAACACCTTAAAATTGTAAAAGGTGGTCGACATTGAACTTTAGAGTGTTTTTCCAAAGTTGGTAATGCACTTTACAATTTGTTACTTAGTAATCCATTAAGTATTCCCTAGGTGAACTTTAAAGATATGACAATTAGGCCATTAGTCTAGTCTACTTTTGTGCACTGCACAGCACACATTGCGCACATTACACAAATCTTAATGGTAATTCCGCGAACTTCAATCGTTTCAGTCGCGGCTCTCAGGGTTTTCTTCCATTAATAGTCCACCAGAAAGTTCGGATGGGTACTAAGCCTGTCTTTATAGCGAATACTAAATTTTTGATTACTGCGTTGATTGATGGAATGTGCAGATCTCTGCGTATGACTTCATTGGGAACATACCACGGTGCATCTGCTATGCATCGAAGTACTTTGGACTCAAAACGTCTTTAGTGTGGCGGCCTTTTCGCCCTTGAACCGCTTTATATCGCGGCGGCATGCGGACCTTTTGATATCAGCTACGTTTTGCCGTCGCACACACAACGGCATGGGCTTTTGCTCAGCCGAAGCATTCATGCCCCGCAGCGCGGCCACTACGGTCGTGTCTCAGTCCGCATAAATTCGCATTCAAGCCCCGCAGCGCGGCCACTACGGTCGTGTCTTAACCCGCATACATTCATATTCATGCCCCGCAGCGCGGCCACTACGGTCGTGTCTCAGTCCGCATAAATTCGCATTTCGCATCCCCGCAAATATTCACGCATCGCAGCTCGGCCAATTTGGTCGTGTCTCAACATCCCGCAGATACCAGATCCGAAACGCAGAGGTGGCCACCTTGGAATCGCCGACGAAGCCGAAGCCGAAGCCGATTCAGGTGAGCGATTTGGCAATTCATTGGTTGATATCGGTCGCCGCCCCCATCCGCTTACGCGACGGCCGTTTAAGGGACGATTTTGGCCTTATCGGCTGACCTTCCACTACGGGCCGTACTACGTTTCCACACCGCACCACGAGAGCGGCTATTTACACGCCTGCCTCTCCATTTTTTGGTCCTTACGAGCCGCATCGGTATCGTATCCCACACCGCATCCACGAGAGCGGCTATTTACACGCCTGCCTCTCCAGTCTTAGTATGTCAATGTTTGAGGTGGTAGTTGTATACCATATGACCATATTGGTTTAACGATGGTTTTATATAATAATATTTTATTGGCAAGTGACAACTGAGATTTGCGGTCTAACAGCCAACGCATTTTTGTGTTTTGATACCTAACTGCTTTATTTTAATCCAGATGTGTTTCCTCTAAATCAGGCGTCTATCCAGGTGAATTCCTAGGTATTTGACATCTTTTGTTTGGGGTATCTGCTGGCTGATTAGCTGGACTGGAGGGAAAGTTTTCCTTTTGGTTGTAAAGGTTACATGTGTTGACTTGATCTTGTTCACTTCGATGCGACATTTCTTACACCAGTGTCCAAACTGGTTCAGGTGACTTTGTAGCTATGTTTGGATCTGCATGTGAGGCTAGTAAGACTCATCTGTAAAAGTAGTGGCAAATGTTGTTTCTAATGTGGAAAGATTTGACATGAAAAGTAGATACCCAGAACGCTGTCCTGAGGGACTCCCGCATTGATTGGTTGTAAGGATGTTTGAGATTCACCAAATATTACAAGAAAGTTTCTGATAGTAAGGTATTTGGTAGAAGTCTGGCGGCAGAACACTTTTAATTTTGTGCCAAACCTTACCAAAGGTCTATTTGATGTCAATAAAAACCGCTGAACAACAGCGTTTCTTTCAAAGTTTAACAATTGTGCCTCCAACTTGTTGTACTTGCTCAATTGTGGAATGTTGTATTGGAAAGCCAAATTGGGAATTAGGTATTCGATTGTTAGCACTGATATTAGTTTTTGGGGTAGTAGTTTTTCTAGGACCTTTGATAAGACTGGCAGCAAATTAATGGGCCTGTAGGATCTCATATTTTCACTGGGCTTTCCAGGTTTGAGTATTACTATGACCGTAGCTACTTTGCATTGTTCTGAAAAGTACCGAAGCCGTAAGACTACATTAAATAAACAGGTTATCTACCTACATCCCTTTTCTGGTAGTTCCCGTTATCAGGTCATAACCTGGTGCTTTATGGGCATTTAGATTTTTTAGTATTAGGACTTTAATTTCATCAAGTTTAAATAGTTTAGTAGTTGAAGTCATTTGAAATGGCGCTTGTAGATATTCTAAAATTATATTTTCAACATCTTTACTAACCCTAAATACTTTAGTTAAATAACTAAAAAATGCTGAAGCTTTTTCATGGCATTTCTGGCCCAAGTATTGTTCACTAACCAAATAGGTGAATTATAAGGCTGTGCCTTTTGGTGGCTTTTCATAATGAGTAGTCGAAGGCCTTTGTAGCAAAAAATCTTGCACTTCTTGATTATTGATGGAACTGAGATCTTTTAGATCAATCGTTGCTCGATTAAGTGCTTCTTTGTTACTTAGGTGCCTTGTAGTTTGCCATTTCTTGGATAATTTGCGTTTTTCTACAATTTTTATTTTCACCAGGATAAGACGTTCAGAATATTCATTTGTATCAACTTTCTTGGGTATCGATTGCCAGATAGTTTTCTAAACTATGTTGGTGAAGTTTTTGCTGCTCCAATAAGTTTTTCTATTTTCGGGGGTACATCTAGTGTAAGATTTTGTCAATTACTTCCCCGAGTAGATCCCATTTGTGTGTCTAGTATAAAGAGTAGGAGGACGCGTTTTGGGCAACAGTTACGTGCACACTGTCACTATAAACTGAGAATGTTTATCTGTAAGATCTGGATAAAATTTAGCTTTAAGATTATTTGAACTGATTCCTTTTACAATGCAGAAATCTAGTAAGTCAGGCATTTTTGTCTTATCTGTGGGCCTGTGTTGGCTTCCCTGTTGTTATGAATTGCGACCTTGCAGTGTTGATTGCTTTTAGAAGTTTACGTCCTTTAGTGGTGCATAGCCTTGAGCCTCAATTTAAATGCTTGGCTTGTAATCTCCATCAGATATAAACCTATTCGCTAGTGACTGCAGGTGCTCGTATTGGCCTTGTTTATTATTGTGCCTTCGTAGACAGTATATGGCTGAGATGACTAACGGTCTAATCCAGTTTTCAATTGCTATAATTGTGGCCTGAGATGGTGTAGATTATATTTTAGAAGTTTGTAATATTTTATAGTATTTCTGATAATTACAGCCGTGCCAGCATGTGCTGTATCGTTAGAACTGGGTAGCGTAGACTACATATTTGGGTATTTTTATGTAACTTCTGCTCGTAAAATGCGATTCAGAGATTAACATTATGTCAGTAAACTGATTTGACAAGAAAAGTGTTATTTCGTTGGTGTGCTTCGACAAGCCACATATTATTGCAGCTACAGACTTACAAAGAACGCCGTCGAAGTGTTTGTGATCGATTGCAATGAAATTTAGATATGTTGTAAAAGGCAAAAAATAAGAGACGTATTTTTTTATCACTTTAAAAATGTAAAAACTACTTCAAAAGTTCCTTTTTGTAAACATTATTTTCAGAATATCGCAAGTTCCATTTGAGATATTCTTATAAAACAAAATGAAAATTAATTGTTATTAAAAAAGGAACAAGCCGTGGCAGCTTTACCCTCAAAGGATTTATCCCTTATTTTTTATAAGAGCAAATCTTAATTTTTTATAAATTTCTATCCTAAAGATTACAAAATTGTTTAGAAATTTTTAAAAATATTTTTTAAGGCGAGTGTAGTCAACCAAAGTTTACATGTTTTAGACGTTTCACAAGAAATTAATAAACAGATAATCATAGAGACTAAATCATCCCATACTAGTGACGGATTTCAGCGGTAGAATTAGTTCGTGTCTACTGGTTGTACAGTATCTATCATATAACTTTACATCAACGTTTTAGTAGTTCTTTGAGAATTTGTAATCTACCAATGATAAGCTAAATAATTTTTTCACATGGATATGCACCAGTTGAATGTTTACTACTTGAAATGTTCGTGCTTTATTTTTATAAGAATAAAGTTTATTCCTTTTCTATATTCTATTTTAAAAATTATCAACTCGCTTACTGTTTCTTCTTTCTTTTTTATATGCATACTCTTCGAGGAAGAGTGTTCATAATTATGACGCGGGAGAAGGCAGCTCTAGATACCTGCGTATATGTTTGTCCATACCAGTTCCTCACGTTCTTCAACCAAGATATTTGTCTACGTCCTGGTAGACAGCCACTTTCAGCTTTTATCTACAAGATTAATTGCAGCAATTTGTATTTAGGTTGTCCCATAATGTGACCCAGATATGGTAATTTGGTTATTTCAATTTTTTCAATGCATCCTGGTGTTTTCCCCTCTTTTCCAGTACTTTCTTGATGCTGACTCTTTGCACCCATACGAAGCATTTTTCTATAGGTCCATATTTCAAAAGCTTCGATTCTTTTTATTGTTGATTTTGTTAAGGTCCATGTTTAGATTCCTTAAAACAGAACAAAAATAGCGTCTCAGTACTCTAATTCGTATTTTTGGATAAATCTGATGTGAGCACAATGTTGTTCTCGTTTTTGTAAATGCCCATTTCTATCCGTACTTTAACCTCCTGTGAGTCTTCACATTGGTCATTCACCCACGCTCCTAAGTAGCCATACTGTGATACATTTTTCTATTATCTGCTTATCATGACGTAATATTGTTTAGGTCGCTTATATCTATCTATCCGTGCACTTGCCTTTTTGGTTCTGTACAGATCGGTTATTATAGAATGTCAGCTTTATCTAATTGGGTAGCAATCAGTGTTTCTAAAACTTTGTTGTGTTTGACTTTGTCAAAAGCCTTCTCGTATTCAATAAAGAGTAAATAAATATCTTTATTTACGTCGCGACATCTTCACGATAGTATTCGTATAAATAATAAGAGCTGGCGTGTACCTAATCCATCACAAAAACTAAACCGATGTTCTTCAAGTTGCTTTTCGTATGTTAGATAAATTCTGCGAAATTTTCAATGAAATTTTATGTATGTGGCGCATCAAACTTACTGTACGGAAATCTTTGCACTGCTTGGGTTATTTATTTTCGGTAGCGTAACAAATACAGAATCTAACTACTAAGAAATCTTTTGGTCTGTAAACGAGGTAACCACTTTTGTATCATGAATATTTGAGAAGATTTTAATAAAGTGGGACTGAGAATTAGTTATTGATTAGTTACTGTTTCGATTACATTATTTCTCATATGTAAATTCAGGTCTCTATCCATGAGCATCGCACTGTCTGAAAAATGTTTAACAAAGTTTTTATATACACCAAAAATCATAAACATCTAATGGTTGGATATTTGCAGTCGTTTTGTAGGTATTACTTTTAGATGTACTATTCTAACAAGTGGTGTAGCTTCTTCAACAGCTGTGTTACCACTCCACGAATCACGCTTGTAAACCTAAATGGAGTTCGTGAAATCACTAGTTTAAATTCTCTACTTGCTTTCTTAAAAAAAGTGATAGTAGTTTATTGTTAGCTGAAATAGCTAGTTTCACCGTATAGCTGTTTCTAGTTGAGGAGGTAGATTGTACAAGACATTGCACTTGCGTCTACTGCACCTACTGTATTAATTAACTGTTTCACTTTTGATAAAAAGCTCTTTCTTTTTTTATGCAAATCTTCTCTATTATTAGTGTTCTTTGTGATAAATTTGTTAATTTTAGGTAAACAGTTTTATAAACTTGTTTAAATTAAAGAGACCAAAAGACACGATTAGTAAAAAATATTTGAGATATTTTAAAAATATAAATTAAATTATTCCAATTTGGCTACTTAAAAATGAGCTAATCATTGTAGAAAATTTTCTTCTATCTAATCGGAAAGCCTTAAGAGGAAAAATACATTTAAATGATTGGAAAATGAATAATTTTTGAGAATTTCTTTATAAAAAGCAAGAGTTAGGTTTTTAGAACTTTGTTATTTTATACATATGTTTGGTTTTTAAAACATTTTTTTTAACAAAATAATCAAAAATGGTCGACATATGACACTGTCCTTGAGTAAAGTTTAAGCATAACTTGAGAAACATCCGTTGCATTTATCTGAAACAAACCAATTCATAAATTCTTTTTAGTTATACCCCCCATTACTATCTGAACCTAAAAGGTATGGAAAAATTTAAATTTAGAAGAATTATGTACATTTGAAGAAAAGTTTAGGTTTTTAGCGATTCCTTTATGCTTTGCACTTAAAAATACTTTTAAGGTGTTATTTAAAACCATAGATTTGGTTAGTAGTTACGTAGTTGTATGCAAAATTTGAGAAAGATCGGTTGAATAGCTTTTGAGCAACACGTTCAGTCAATTTCAAATATACAGGTTTGATTAAAACGCGTTCGTTTTTTATAACCATCCAGATGTCACCGCTTATGCTGGTTCTGCTATAATCATTAATGACAAATTGTGTCATTATGAAATGGAAAAGTTTACAACAAATTATCTGCAATTATTAACATCAAGAGCACTCTACTGCCTACTGTACAAGACCATGTTAGCAAATAACTATAAGCAACTAACTATTCACCGGTGAGTTTATTTACTGGCCATCTGATATAAACAAAATACCCGATGCCGTAGATTTCTTTGTCACCAAAGGATTGTCATAAAATTACTGCAAATTGGACACTTGCTTTGACCTTTTCTCAAATCACTCATTCATAATAACCACACTCAGCACTTTTATCATCACAAAACAAAAAAAACTTCACTTTATAAACAAAAATTAAAATTGACACTGCAGTAAAAAAATCTTACTCGTAACATACGACATGCATCGTGATTTTCAATTCTACTCAATCGTGAAAAACGCCATTTTTGATAATCAATATCTGAAAAAAAAGCGGAAAGAATCTGGCAACATACCAGGCATCCCAATGATAAAAATAGATTAAATAGATTAACCGGAGAACTGAGCAACTTACTAAAAGATTGGAAAAATAAAACGTTTAACAGACATGTGAGTAATCTATCGCCGTCTCTACACTATGACTATACTCTGTGGAGAGCAACAGAAAAACTGAAAAACCTCAATTCAAAATTTTAATAGCATGTAGACAAAAACAGAAGAAGAAAAAACATAGCTCTTTGCTGAACGCTTCTCTAATATTTTCCAATCATATCCTCCAATAGCAGCAACTCAAGAAGAAAAAGAAACACTGGAATATTTAAATATTCCATTGCAATTACATCCACCCTTGGAACGGTTTACATCCAAAAAATATTAACTCGGAAATTAAAAACCTCAATGGTAAAAAAGCGCCGGGTTACTATTTCATTACGACCAAACCATTGAAATAACTGACTAGAAAAGCATTAATGGCAATTACACAAATATTTAATGCCTTGATAGCTTACCATACTTACCGACATAGTGACAATTTGGGCAAATAATTTTAATACACAAACCAGGAAAACCCTCGCATAAAATTAGTTCGTATAGACCGATACACTCCTGCCAGTATTATCAAAACTGCTAGAGACGCTCATATTGAAAAGACTAATGTCCGTAATACATAAACAAGAACTTACGCTTTAACATCAATTCGGATTTAGACGCAAATACTTTACACTAGAACAAATTCGTGTGAATCTTATCTAAAAGGATATTAAAGAACATCTATATTGTATGGTAGTGTTTCTAGATGTAATCCAGGTCTGGTATCCTAGCCTACTATACAAAATCAACCAGTTCTGATCCTAACAATATTAGGTACTTATAAGATCATACTTAAGTGACATGTATTATCAGGTGAAATGTGGCGACATTAATTCTAACTTATATCCAATTAGCGCTGGTGTTTCACAGGGAAGCGCGATGAGACTTATTCTATACCAAATATTTACAGCCAAATGTTTTTCTTTAAGAGTATTTCCAGGAGTTTATCGTGTCTAACCTTGTCAAATGCCTTTTCAAAATCAATGAAACAGACATACATGTCTTGGTTTATGTCTAGGCATCGTTGACTGAGGACATTAACTGCGAAAAGGGCTTCTCGTGTTCCGAGGCCTGCTCTGAAACCAAATTGTGCATCACTTATATCGTCCTCTAATTTTGCATATATTCTTTGGTGGATTATCTTTAAGAATAATTTCAGAACATGGTTCATAAGTGCAATGGTTCTATAATCAGTACACTCTTTTGCACTAGTTTTCTTCGGTATTAATACGAATATGGATGTTAGCCATTGCTCAGGAATTATACCTGTTTCATAGATTTTGTTAAAGAGATTGAGTATGATATCAATTACGTCGTTATTGAAAAGTTTGAAGAGTTCAATAGGTATTTGATCTGGACCGGTAGTTTTTCCAGATTTCATGTTATTAAGAGCATGTATTAATTCCGATTTCAATATTTTTATGTTTTCCTCATTTACTGTCAGTTCAGTTTTATCTGCTCTTTCATCATTGAATAGTTCCTCAATGTAGGTCGTCCATCTATGCAGTTTATCTTTTAATTCTACCAGTACCTGTCCATTTTGATCTTTTAAGACATTGTTGCCCTGTTTGTTCATTTTGTGACCTGTTACTTCTCTTATTTTCTTGTGCATGTGAAAATTGTCATGTTTCTTATTTAGCTGTTCTATTTCTTCACATTGTTCTTCAAGATGTGCTTCTTTTGCTATCTTTATTTTTCTTTGTATTACTTTATGCAGTTCTTTATATTTGTTGGTATTTTTCTTGTTTATTCGTCTTTCGTCCATAAGATCTAATATCTCTTCAGTCATCCAAGGTTTTTTCTTTGTCCGCTTTTTCTTTAGTTGCGTTTCAGCTGTTTTTAACAGCACTTCTTGAATTTGTTTCCATATTTCATCTGCACTGCTTTCTGCTTGAATATCTGTATTTTTAATTTGTTGATTTATTATTTGTTGTGTTTTATCTTGTATTTTCGAATCTTTTAAGAGTTTTATGTCTGTGTTATTGTCTTGTCGTTTTACAATCTTTTTCAATCTTACATTTATTCTAGCTACTACTGGGACATGATCAGAATATATATCAGCACCAGGGTATGTTTTTGTTGATTTAATGGCGTTTTTATATCTGTTGTTAACTAGTAAGTAGTCTATCTGGTTGCGTACTATTTTTTCCGGTTTGTCTGCTGGAGACTTCCATGTGTATAGTCGTCTTTCTGGGAGTTTAAAAAGCGTGTTTGCAATCACCAACCCTTTATCTTGGCAAAACTGTATTAAGCGATCTCCTCTGTCATTTCGTTGTCCCAGGCCAAGGCTACCCGTACATCCCTTGACTTTAATGTTGCCAACTTTGGCATTGAAGTCTCCGATCACTATTGTCATATCTTTGTGTTTGATTCTTTGGTATACTTCTAACTGCGAGTAAAATTCTTCTATTTCTTCGTTGGCTTTGTCTGCAGTTGGTGCGTATATCTGTATAATGTTCATTGTACCTATATTTGTTTTCATCTGCAGCATCATAATCCTATCCGAGTATGGTGTAAAGCTCACAATTGTCGGTGCTATTGTTTTATTTACTATAATTCCAACTCCGTATCTATGTTCTCGGTCATTGTTGCCCGAGTAGTACATGGTACTGTTGTCTGTTATGCACTTCCCATTTCCTGGCCATCTTGTATCGCTAACACCTAAAATGCAGAGTAGTATATTGTCTCTTTTTTATTTATAATTATTTGCTAATGATTAGGCCATCTGACTTCACTTGGTCCAAGTATATCAATCTTCATTCGTTTAATTTCTTATAGGCTTACTTTCCTATAGGCTTCTTACATTTCAAGTAGCAACACTAGCAAGCTGGTAAATTCTTAGCACCTTGTAGACATTGAAGTCCTGTCCAGGACTTAAATCCGTTTTATTGTTTTTCTGTCATGATAGTTATTGAAAAAAAAATAATATATAATAGTTTTCAATTGCTTCCTACATATGCAATTCTGTAGCTATTTAACTCATTCTAACCATGCTTATAGAAGTGCTAAGTAATACCATACCAATCTATTTAATTCTTGCCATCACTTGCTACTAACGAACTTGCTACCGTTTACTAGTTTTTATCATATTTGACTACCCTCACCTAGTTTGGTCTGGAGGTCAATGTAGTTTACCGGAATGTGGCACTTAGAGCCATTATATTACCTCTGCAGCGTCACCCTGTACATCCCCCCTTATAGTTAGAAATAAAAAAACATTTTTTATGAAACAGTAAGCACACTAATGTTAATGTATTTCAGATCAAAAAAAGGAAAGGTAAAGATTAATAACAAATCCTTGAGGAAAGTTTGCGCATGACTTGAGAAACATCCGTTGCATTTATCTGAAACAAACCAATTCATAAATTCTAATTAGTTATACCCCCCCCCCCCCCAATTACTATCTGAAGCTAAAACATATGGAAAAATTAAAATTAAAAGAATTATGTACATTGGAAGAAAAGTTTAGGTTTTTAGCGATTCCTTTATGTTTTGCACTTAAAAATACTTTTAAGGTGTTTTTAAAACCATAGATTTGGTTAGTAGTTACGTAGTTGTATGCAAAATTTGAGAAAGATCTGTTGAATAGCTTTTGTGTAACACGTTCAGTCAATTTCAAATATATAGTTTTGAGAAAAACGCGTCAGAAGTTTTTTATAACTATCCAGATGTCACCGCTTATGCTGGTTATGCTATAATCATTAATGACAAATTGTGTCGTTATGAAATGGAAAAGTTTACAACAAATTATTTACAATTATTAACATCAAGAGTCTACTGGCACTTCATTAAACAAAACCAATATAAACAATTTTATTAAAAATTAGGCAACCAATCTATAGCCGGTGAGGTTATTAACGCAAAAGATCTAGTGTGTGCTTCTAGACTAAGCACGCCGAAAGGAAAGAAACTGTACAAGACCATGTTAGCAAATAACTGTAAGCAACTAACTATTCACCGATGAGCTTAGTTACTGGCCATCTGATATAAACAAAATACCCGATGCCGTAGATTTCTTTGTCGCCAAAGGATTGTCATAAAATTACTGCAAATTGGACGCTTACTTTGACTTTTTTTGAAATCACTCATTTATAATAACCACTCAGCACTTTTATCATCACAAAAAAAAACCTTCACTTTATAACAGTAGCGCAAATTGGCAAAGATTTACAGAATACTTTACAGATAATTAAAGTTCCGCTAAAAACAAAAATTAAAATTGACTGCAGTAAAAAATCTTACTCGTAACATACAACATGCATCGTGATTTTCAATTCTACTCAATCGTGAAAAACGTCATTTTTGATAATCAATATCTGAAAAAAGAGCTGAAAGAATCTGGCAACATACCAGGCATCCCAATGATAAAAATAGATTAAATAGATTAACCAGAGAATTCAGCAACTTGCTAAAAGATTGGAAAAATAAAACGTTCAACAAACATGTGAGTAATCTATCGCCGTCTCCACACAATGACTATACTCTGTGGAGAGCAACAGAAAAACAAAAACCTCAATTCAAAATTTTAATAGCACGTAGACAAAAACAGAAGAAGAAAAACATAGCTCTTTGCTGAACGCTTCTCTAATATTTTGCAGTCACATCCTCCAATAGCAGCAACTCAAGAAGAAAAAGAAACACTGGAATATTTAAATATTCCATTGCAATTACATCCACCCTTGGAACAGTTTACACCCAAAAAATATTAACTCGTTACCTCAATGGTAAAAAAGCGCCAGGTTACTATTTCATTACGGCCAAACCATTGAAATAACTGACTAGAAAAGCATTAATGGCAATTACACAAATATTTAAGGCCTTGATATGCTTACCATACTTACCGATATAGTGAAAATTTGGGCAAATAATTTTAATACACAAACCAGGAAACCCCCCGCATAAAATTAGTTCGTATACACCGATACACTCCTGCCAGTATTATCAAACTGCTAGAGAAGCGCTTATTGAAAAGACTAATGTCCGTAATACATAAACAAGAACTTACGCTTTAACATCAATTCGGAGTTAGACGCAAATACTTTACACTAGAATAAATTCGTGTGAATCTTATCTAAAAGGATCTTAAAGAACATCTATATTGTATGGTAGTGTTTCTAGATGTAATCCAGGTCTGGTACCCTAGCCTACTATTCAAAATCAACCAGTTCTGACCCTAACAATATTAGGTACTTATAAGATCATACTTAAGTGACAGGTATTATCAGGTGAAATGTGGTGACATTAATTCTAACTTATATCCAATTAGCGCTGGTGTTTCACAGGGAAGCGCGATGAGACTTATTCTATACCAAATATTTACAGCAACGGAAATGTAGCCACGACTGCAATTCTAGCTTTGCACGCAGATCCCACACAAGCTGTGGTACACCTGCAAAGATCACTCAATAACTTGCAAAAGTGGTTATACAAGTGGCGCACAAAAATCGATTAAAGCAAATCGACAGCAATAACGTTCACTACAAAGCACGATATTTTACCACCAATAACACTAACTGGAATACAAACTTCAGATAAACAAGAATCTAAGTATCTCGGCATGTTTTTTATAGAGAAGACTCACATAAAAAACACATTTTACAGAGGAAAAAATGTACATTAAAGTAAAAACCATGGATTGGCTCTTGTGCAGAAGATCTAAATTGTCGCTTAACAACAAAGTGCTGGTGTACAAAACACACTAACTACTAAAACGGAACGGTACGTCAGCAATAAAACGCTACACTTCAATCTCAAGCACCGCGTTTTAGACGACCGCCATTATAATCCCTTGCTCGAGCGAGCGCAGGTACTCAATTATTTTAAGTGACTGAGTGGGCCACCCGGCAGGCATCAGAGAGCTCCGGGAATGGAACCCGGGTCCGTCCGCATCGCATTCCATGCCTTAATCACTGGACCACTCTGGTGGTCAACGTTAATATATAAATATAAAAGCAGAAAATGATAAGAAAATGGAAAGACAATATATATTTTAAAATCATCAATTGATAAAAGAAGAGAAGAATCGATTGCGTCGAAAAAAGTGCAATAAAACTTTGTAAACAAATGTAGCATGGAAAAATTGAAAAATAGTTTAATAATGGCATTCCACATAAAAGTCTTTAAATGAAGTGCAAACACAACATATTTCTCCGCTTTTGTACCATCCATCGTCTTTCACAAGCTTTAAAGTATATGCAGTTATATAGAAGAAAACTAAACAATTAGTTTAAATTCGAAGTACACATGTTTATCTTAATAAATATAACTTAAAGTTAGATCGAAGTATTGTTGACACTCAAATAATAAGCGGGGTTGAATATCAAGATGGGACATCAAGCCGAACAATCCAAAATTGGTTCAAAGATACATTAACTGCGACTTTAGTCTTTAAATGCGGCTCTGATCGAAATTAATTTTAGTAAATCGATAAGCTGTTGAAATATCCTTAAGCATTAGCACTCGACAATTATCACAAAAGCTTGGGTCATCCAGATGGACAATAAAGTGTCAAGAGGCGATGCAGAGAAGTGCCTCGCGCTTGAATGCGAGAGCGAGCTGAGCATCGGGTTAACGCATGCAGACAACTGTTTGATAATCCTCAGCATCTTGGACTACTTTGTCAGATCGAACCAATGATTAAGTGGGAGCTAAGTTGCAAAACGAAAGAGTTTTGAGACCAAAGCTATCTTGATTATGATCAAGCTACCGCCGCCGAGTTTTATTTTCAATAGCTTGACAGAATTTAAATTATCTTGGAACATAGATATGTATGGGTAATCTAATAACGTCAAATTACCCCCCTCCCCTCTAAAAACTAACAAGCCAGTTATTCTACCTCAGCTATAATCTCTATTTGGCACCATCGGATTACCATCTGTCCCGACTCACTTTTTGGCCGAACGCTACCTCCATAAAGCAGAACAAGAGTGTGTCGGTTCTGTGAACCCAACCCACCACTAACGAGGTATAGAAAATATAGCTCGTAGAACAATAACGCATATTTTTATTTTATATTTGGCATCTCTTTGAAAAAACTACCAAATAAATATATTTTTGCATCATATCAATGAAAATAGTAACAAATATATGAAAAATTGATAAGTAAAATACAAAAATAAAAAACTTGAAATAAAATTAGTTAAACAAAGAAACAAGACACGTCTTCTATTGTTTATAATATTAAAATATAGTCTAATTGAAAGCACAAAAGATAAGGTGCAAATTTAGAATAAGATACCAAAATTTAACAGAAAATTTACTACCGTTATTGCATTTGTAGCCGATCAGCCGACAAAAATGCAAAAGCTACTTAGTATAGATTGATAAAACTGAAAAACCAAAACTAAAAATAAACATAAACATAAGTAAATTAATGATGGTATATATGAAGAGCGAAAGTAATATTAAAATATAAATGTAATTTTGTATAGGTTGCTATTTAGAAGTCATAACAAAATACGAGTATATGTGAAACACATATTAGTAAAATGATAAATAGAAGGATAAAATTAAAATATTTATACTATAGAAGTATAAATTTGGAATACTATATAAACTAAACCCTCTAGAGAGTACATCATTTAAAAAATATCTTACCTAAACGCAACCAACACAAAGAAAAGAAGTTAGGAAAATACCTGTCACGTAAATAAAATGAAAGAAGACAGTATACGGAGGCAAAAAAGCGAGAAAAGGAGGTAAAAACTCTAGCAAAAATGGGATGGCAAATGGGAAAAGCAATCTGACAAATAAGAAAACTAGTTACGAATAGAACGGAATGAAAGCAGTGAACGCATCGATAAAATATAATAGAATTAAACAAATAGAGTACATCCATCACTATATAAAGACACGAAAACAAGCAAAACGGCGAAAATGACATATTACATTACAATAACAATTTTACAGCTCTCACATAACAATATTCAACAAAATTCTATCAGAATCAAAAAAATTGACCTATTGCTCTGTTGGGAAGCTCCTGGACTTAATGACAGCACCGTATCTGGATGGCATGGACGCGATGAGTTTCTTGATGCATACAAAAGTGATTTTCTTCCACTTATCCTCCAATTGGGCAACTTCTGGTCTATATTTACAGCTTTCAGTCTATGAAATTTGCGGCTCAGCTCTTCCCAGAGATGCTCGATACTCCAGAACATTCGCTCATCGTTGGCGAAACTAGTAGGAAACAAGCCCGGAAGAATGCTTTAGATCGTTGTATTGCTGGTGGATCCATCTACGACTCATCTTTCTCCTTGCTCGTGAAAGCACGTAGTCCTATAGTGTGTCCCTGTAGACAAACCGATCCATTATTTCACGAATCCTCACCACGCCATCGAGCGAGAAGCAACTCAGCTCTTTCAGTTTTCCACCGCCGTGTTTGACGGTGGGCAGCTGATAACGGGGATTGAATCCCTGATTCTTCGAATGTCGCACATATGATATCCCATCCGATTCGAAGAGATGGAATGTTGATTAATCGCCGAACAAGACCTTTTTCCACTTTGCAGGCGTCCAGTAAAGATGCTTCTTGACAGAAGTTAGTGGCTTTTTTGCGGGGCGACGTCCATAAAGTCTTGCTGCATGGAGGCGACGCTTGATGGTTATTGTGGACAGTTTCAGGCTATAAAAATATCCAATTTCCACTTTGTGGAAGAGTCAGCCTGCGAGGTGCAGACGCTCAGCGAATCTTGTCTTGGAGTGGAATTGTGAGGACATCCGAGGCGAAAAATGGTATCACGATGCTTACGAAACTAATAACTCTTTATGATATTGTAAATTGTCGGTCTTGTGACGTTGAATTGCTTGCTCAGTACAGCAACAGACAATTCAAGCTGGAGATCTTCGTAGATCGCTTGGCAGACGGCGTTACTGACCTCGCACGTCTTTCCCATCTGCGAATTAATATAGAATATCATGATGAAAAAGTCAAAGATACAAAAATCCCGTGAAAACTGACAAATAAATAAAAACACCTTAATTTTTTTTACTTAAGAAAAATCACTATCACGCTGACAAATGTACAGTACTGTCGTACCATACCACACCCAAAATCAAGACTTACGAAGTCCAACGATAACATCCAAATATCAAGAAACCACTTTGTGTACATTTTTAGGAAGAAACGTTTCATTTTGAAGAAGTTATGCTAAAAAACATAATGTAAAAATACTTTTGGCCGCTACTGTATATTAATTAGACATCGTAAAACAATAAAATAAATAAAAAACTTCACAAAAGTGTACTGTTCTTGGATTGATTACCAAATCTAACTATTAATACTAAATTCTTATGCTTAATATTTGACTCAAACCAGAAAGTATAGATTTAACTAATATTAACAACATATATTTTTATTTCCTTATTAATACACTAACTAACTCTTGAATGAGATCTAAAAATTATTAAAAGGAAAAAGCTCTTATTAGTACACAGTGTGGCTTCATACTAGCAAAATAGTAAGTGGACAACAAGAACAAGTTCAAATTGGTTAGTAGTAGAATAAAACTAGAATTCAAATGATAACGAAGACTGTATGACTGTTTAGGGCAAAAACCGGTAGAAATATATTTTGTATTTTTATGTAAATAGCAGTAAACTAAGTTGGGAGATTGTTAATAAAATCATTTCTGCAGAGGGTAGGAAATGGAAAAAATTTCTATAAAAAATAAATTTCCTGTCCAGTATTCATTAAAATAAATAAAGAGTCTTACAATAGGGACTTCCGAACTTCGACAGTTGATAGCGGCCATATTATTGAAACTAGATCTGTCGAGTTGGCTGTCATTTATTCAGTTTGTTTTGCCAAATCACCATGGACGAATATAGCAACACGTGCAAATGATAAAATTGTTTTATCAAAATGGGTGTTCTGTTCGGGCAACGTTCCGCGCACTTCGCCCATTTTACGGTCGCCATAATCGCCCTACCGAGAGGACTATTCGAGTGCTGGATAAATTTGAGTCAACTGGTTCAGTACACAATTAACCAACACCCGTACGACGACGAAACGCAAGATTTGCCGAAAACATCGCCGCTGTCCGTGAAAGTGTGGAGGAGAATCCGAGGCAGTCGATTTCGTGCGCTCTCAAGAACTCGGCCTTTCGCAGACCACAACTTGGCGAATTTTGCGTCGTGATTTGGGCCTGCACCCGTACAAAATTCAACTGATCCAGGAGCTGAAGGTAAACGACCATAGACAACGACGTGTGTTCGCTGAATGGGCCCTGGAGCAGTTGGAAACTGACCCTAATTTTCATCGAAAAATCACTTCAGCGATAAGGCCCATTTCTGGATGAATGGGTACGTCAACTAACAACATTGTCGAATTTGGGACGATTCTAATCCACATGAGATCCAAGAGCGTCCAAGGCATCCCGAAAAAGTCACTGTTTGGTGTGGATTTTGGGCTGGCGGCGTCATCGGTCCATATTTCTTTGAGAACGGCGTTGACCAGGCCATCACCGTCAACGGCGCGCGCTATAAGTCGATGATTACCTGGATTGGATGATATGGACACCGACGACATGTGGTTTCAACAGGACGGCGCTACGTGCCACACAGCCCATGCCACATTGGACATTCTGCATGAGCGATTTCAGAGCATGGTCATCTCACGTGGAGGTGATGTGAGCTGGCCATCGAGATCGTGCGATTTGACCTCGTTAGACTTTTTCTTGTGGGGTTTTCGTAAATCGCAGGTCTATGCGAATAAGCCGCAAACCACAGCTGCCCTCAAAGCCAACATAACCCATGCCATCGGTCAAATTCAGCCTGATTTATGCTCCACAGTCTTGGAAATTGGAAATTTCGGATGCGCACCACCCAGCGAAGCCGCGGCGGACATTTTCACGATGTTACATTCTATACATAATGGCATCGATAGGCTGAATAAAAAATTTCGATGATATCTCACACACTAGGAAGCGCTAAATGAAAGACCCTTTATAATTAAAGAAATTTATTTTATTGGTGAACTGACGTTTTTGAGTAATTTAAAGTTATAGTAGTAACTTGTTGTAATACATACAAGGTACATCCTTAAAGTACTGAGACTGAAGCAGAAGATTCAGGGCAAGAGTTTTCAGGTCTATGAGAGGAGATCATATAAATGATCTGACTCAGATTATATGTCTTTGAACCTTCACAAAGTTTCACTCAAAAATTTACAACCAAGACGCTTACTATGGTACAAAAGGCCCGTGCTTTATGGAAAACAGAAGTGTTTAGGTGGCACAAACGTTCGGTGAACGCAATGCGCTAGGACAATGGCTGGTTAGATTGTTAGCAGATAAAGTAGAACTTCCAAAATCCATACATGCAATGGTCATGACAGAATTGCAGATGCGGGAGGTTTTGACTGACACACAGAAGAAAACTCGTGTCAATTTTTCATGGCTTTTGAACCGCCTGACAAGTGTCTTTTTGTTTGTCCTATCGAAATCTACCTTGAAAAGACCGCCAACGGTCTATTAATGCTCATGTTATTTGTAAGAATATTGTGTGTGTATAGACATATCTTTATTTAAATGAATTTCCTGAAATCAGCCTCATTATTTTCTTAGCGCCCTTTGTATGATAAATGAAAGCACAAGAAAGAGAGCAATACCAAAACAAATTATCTATAACAAACGAAATTTAATAAACGCTGTGTTTCTATAGCAAACTTCCCGAAATCAGCTATGAGGATGCCAGCTTAGATAATCCGCCCCTCAAATAATGCTACTGACACATAATTTTTTTATTCCAATAAGTATAAAAATGTGTCAAAGAACAAATATAATAAATAAAATCACTTCCAAGATTAGAGGCATTCTATTTGCATCGTCTTAGGTTCATATCCAATATATCGTTTCTTTGAAGAAATTCAGTACCTAATTCTGTTATGCAAAAACATACTTAGTAGTCTGTAAGTGTAAATCCTAAACTTATTGCACTTCTAAAAAGCTGCAACCTTCGCCTTGCACATGTTAGATATTAGTCTTCTTTTAAAATTGTCCCCAAAGCTTGGATGTAATACTACGTATCACAGAAGGTACTGTAAAGGTATCATCTATCTGTATTTATCTTGTGTAGAACTTAAATACCGTGTAGTATAACACACTTTTAATATATATAAGACCATACTACAAAGAGAACAAAGGCGGGGATGTTCTGCTTCTGATTGTCTTGTAATGATCTTCAAAATTTTTCTATCGGAAGGCACAGTTGAGTTACGTAACAAACACTTCCAAATATATTAACAAAATAGAGGAAGGCTGACCTTACGAACTCGACAAAACGTTCCAAGAGGCAATTGTCTGATCCGAGCGCCGCGATTCGATAAAAATTCCGTGCAATTAGGCGAGAGCTCCTCGACGGCTGCGCCGCCGTTAACCCTATCAATCAGGCGCCCGGCCGCCGAAGCGTCGGGCGAAACTTCTTCCTCATCGTCACTAATTACACGTAACCAATCTAGTGGCCTTATCCTCAATATTTTAACATCGTGCTACTGCATCACACGACAGCCCCGAGCTCTTGCTCATTAGAACGCACTCCATCTGAAGGGCCCCGACTCTTCAATTGTCTGCTGCACAAGAGTCCTTCGCCGCTCGTCGTCCTTTTCGATACGCTCATTGTCGGGGCAGATTTGACATCTGTAAAATTTAAAACGGACGCATCGGGCCCGCGCCCTCCCCCTGAAAAACGAACTAAAGGGTGCGGCTCGCTGCGCCCGGAGCTTTTCAAAAGGAATATGTCAGCAAAGGAAAAATGTTCTATTAGTACTCACTTTTAAAAAACAATTAATTTTTATTTAATAAAATGATTCATTACTACCTTTTCTAGTAGATAAACAAATTCTGATGTTTAGTGGACGAACATCAATAAAAAACAGTGTACTATAGGATGATTCAAATGAATTTTAGGATTTAAATTGCGAGCCGTTTGCGTTTTGTAAATGTTGGAAGTTTAAAAAGCTTTGGATTTGTGCACTTGGCATCCCAAAATATCACCAAAGATAATTATAAACGCCATACATTTGTGAGTTGGTTCTTAGAAAGCATTAACAGTAGATGTATTTGAAACTCATGTAAGTGCTAATTTTTATTAAACTGGCTTTGAAGCTACAATTTACGTATATGGAATAGTTAAAATCCACAAAAATGCACTGTTTGGTTTACAAGGTGCGTTCGAGTTCTAAGGTCTCCAAATTTTTTTCAACTGTGAGAGTAAGTAGAAAGATGCGATTAATTATTAAAAGACACGGGAAATATTTCTGAACTTGTATTATAAATGGCGGCACTTTACAATGTACACAGACCGAATTACCCCCATTACAGTGAGTGTTGTTTTGTATACTTCAAATGGCGACGTTTAATGTTCAATAACGATTTTTCCTCTTGTATGGTGAAACGCCCATCAAAATCTTTCGCCGATTGAGTGAGACATGCGGTGAAGCCGATATGGATGTTAAAAATGTACCTTCGTGGGTGCGAAAGTTTAAATAAGATCAAGATTGTGTGACAATGAACCGAAGCTGCTTCGGCCGCAAACCAGCCGGACCGAAACCGTAGTTGCGCGAGTGGAGCATGTTATGAAAAACTAGCGATTTGGTATGCGTGATATCGCCTTTAAACTTGGAATTTTTGCAGAATCTGTGGAATTCATTTTGCACGATGACATGAAAATACGGAAAGTTTGTTCAACGTTTGTTTCACAAATGCTGACCGACAAATACAAGGATACGTGGGTGGCAATATCTCAGCACATGCTGACACGTGATATCGCTATGAATTTCCAGCCATGAAGGACACCCCGTGGCTACTCGTTTTCCAATCGAGCCGCTGTTGCATCATCAATTTTCTAGTGAGCAAACGCACCCCTAAAGAAGTGTTTGCAGCAGCCATGGAATCATGGCGACGACATTGAGAAATATATATACGTCTAGATGGAGAATTACGTTGAGAAGTACAAGTTTTAACTTTCTTGAGTAAGTACGTTTCAGAAAAAGAATTGGAGACCTTGGAACTTAAACGCACCTCGTACATTGTCGGCTGGATGAATGACTGGCTCACACTTTTTTATAGACAAAACCAGCAATAGTGTTACTGTCAACAGCCTAATACTAAACAAATTATTTTCAATTAAGCCAACGATTTGAACTTGAATGATGTATGGTTTTAACAAGATGGAGCCGTATGTCAAACAGCACCTAAAACATTCATTTTATTTTAAACTAAATTTCCTGGTCATGTTATCTTGATTAGCTACCACGATTTTGGGATGTATACCCTTCTTCTTCTTAAAGTCCTTCTCCTATCGGAGGCTGGAAATCATCATTGATATGCGAACCTTATTTGCAGCTGCTCGGAACAGTTCGATACTGCTGCAGTCAAACCAATCCCTCAAGTTTTTCAACCAAGATATTCGTCTACGTCCGACACTCCGGATCCTTTAATTTTTCCCTGCATTATTATTTGCAGCATGGCGTATTTAGTTCCTCTTGTTATGTGGCCTAGATATTCAAGTTTTCTCCTTTTTATTGAATTTATTACTTCGCATTCTTTATTCATTTTTCCAAGGACTTCTCTGTTGGTGATCCTATCAGTCCAAGATATGCGCCACATTCTTCGGTAGCACCACATTTCGAAAGCTTGTAGTTTGTCTAAGTGTTTCTTTGTTACTGCCCACGCCTCTACTCCGTACAACAATACAGGGAACACATAACAGCGGAGCATCCGCATTCTGAGCTCTATGCTTATATTTCGGCTGCATAGTAATTTCTTTAGTGATACAAACGATGCTCTGGCAATTTCAATTCTTGTTCTGGTTTCTGGTGTCTGATCCCCTGTTTGATCTATCCAGGCTCCCAGATATCTACATGCCTGTACTCTTTCTATTGCCGTATTTGTAATGTTTAAATTCATTTGGTTTGGTGGGGATTTTGTGATTTGCATCCATTTAGTTTTGTTAAGATTTATTCTTAATCCATATTCATTACAGCTGTTATTTACCTTTTCTAACAAATATTGTAGATAATTTAAATTACTTACCAGTAGTATCGTGTCGTCTGCATATCTAAAATTATTGATTACCTCGCCATTTACTATCATACCTTTTTCCTCATCTTCAAGGGCTTCGTTAAATATAGCTTCACTATATATGTTAAAGAGCAGTGGGGACAGGATACAGCCCTGTCTCACTCCTCGACGTCTCATAATGTCTTCAGTTAGCGCATTTTCTACCCTTATATTGGCTCTCTGTTCCCAGTATAAGTTATTAATAATTCTTATGTCCCTCATGTCCATTTTTTTTTAAGAGTATTTCCAGGAGTTTATCGTGTCTAACCTTGTCAAATGCCTTTTCAAAATCAATGAAACAGACATACATGTCTTGGTTTATGTCTAGGCATCGTTGACTGAGGACATTAACTGCGAAAAGGGCTTCTCGTGTTCCGAGGCCTGCTCTGAAACCAAATTGTGCATCACTTATATCGTCCTCTAATTATGCATATATTCTTTGGTGGATAGAATAATTTCAGAACATGGTTCATAAGTGCAATGGTTCTATAATCAGTACACTCTTTTGCACTAGTTTTCTTCGGTATTAATACGAATATGGATGTTAGCCATTGATCAGGAATTATACCTATTTCATAGATTTTGTTAAAGAAATTGAGTATGATATCAATTATGTCGTTATTGAAAAGTTTGAAGAGTTCAATAGGTATTTGATCTGGACCGGTAGTTTTTCCAGATTTCATGTTATTAAGAGCATGTATTAATTCCGATTTCAATATTTTTATGTTTTCCTCATTTACTGTCAGTTCAGTTTTATCTGCTCTTTCATCATTGAATAGTTCCTCAATGTAGGTCGTCCATCTATGCAGTTTATCTTTTCATTCTACCAGTACCTGTCCATTTTGATCTTTTAAGACATTGTTGCCCTGTTTGTTCATTTTGTGACCTGTTACTTCTCTTATTTTCTTGTCCATGTGAAAATTGTCAGGTTTCTTATTTAGCTGTTCTATTTCTTCACATTGTTCTTCAAGATGTGCTTCTTTTGCTATCTTTATTTTTCTTTGTATTACTTTATGCAGTTCTTTATATTTGTTGGTATTTTTCTTGTTTATTCGTCTTTCGTCCATAAGATCTAATATCTCTTCAGTCATCCAAGGTTTTTTCTTTGTCCGCTTTTTCTTTAGTTGCGTTTCAGCTGTTTTTAACAGCACTTCTTGAATTTGTTTCCATATTTCATCTGCACTGCTTTCTGCTTGAATATCTGTATTTTTAATTTGTTGATTTATTATTTGTTGTGTTTTATCTTGTATTTTCGAATCTTTTAAGAGTTTTATGTCTGTGTTATTGTCTTGTCGTTTTACAATCTTTTCAATCTTACATTTATTCTAGCTACTACTGGGACATGATCAGAATATATATCAGCACCAGGGTATGTTTTGTTGATTTAATGGCGTTTTTATATCTGTTGTTAACTAGTAAGTAGTCTATCTGGTTGCGTACTATTTTTTCCGGTTTGTCTGCTGGAGACTTCCATGTGTATAGTCGTCTTTCTGGGAGTTTAAAAAGCGTGTTTGCAATCACCAACCCTTTATGTTGGCAAAACTGTATTAAGCGATCTCCTCTGTCATTTTGTTGTCCCAGGCCAAAGCTACCCGTACATCCATTGACTTTAATGTTGCCAACTTTGGCATTGAAGTCTCCGATCACTATTGTCATATCTTTGTGTTTGATTCTTTGGTATACTTCTAACTGCGAGTAAAATTCTTCTATTTTTCCGTTGTCTTTGTCTGCAGTTGGTGCATATATCTGTATAATGTTCCTTGTACCTATATTTGTCTTCATCTGCAGCATCATAATCCTGTCCGAGTATGGTGTAAAGCTTACAATTGTCGGTGCTATTGTTTTATTTACTAGAATTCCAACTCCGTATCTATGTTCTCGGTCATTGTTGCCCGAGTAGTACATGGTACTGTTGTCTGTTATGCACTTCCCATTTCCTGGCCATCTTGTATCGCTAACACCTAAAATGCTTATCTTTAACCTTTTCATTTCCAATTCTGTATTGTTCAGTTTGCCCGCCCTGTACAAACTATTTGCATTCCAGATTCCAATTTTTAATTAATTTATTGATATTCTTTTGGCTTGGTTCACAACTGTTTCCCCCGGGGATCCGATCGGGGAACTTACCCCGGACTTTATTTTGGTTCTGAACTTTGCCATATTGATGATGATTTATTATTACTAGGGATATCCATGTGGATCTTTAATGCAGTGGTTTCCCGTTGCCTTCTGCATCTTCGTGCCGTTGACCTATTTGATTCATCCGCCTTTTGGATCAATTTCTTGTTCCAAGGACAAGAAGGTGCCCTACCTCCTATCAGCTCATCCACCCGAAGCTGTTGGCCGATAAGAAGGGGGATTACTTATACCGGCATGTATACCCATTACACTTTTTTTCTGAAGCTATTTGGACGAAAGGGTTTATGTCAACAAATTTGCTAAGATTCTAGGACTAAAAAAGAAAGTGTAATTGCTGACACAAAACCAAAACATTGAATTAATATTTTCTAGAAGAATATATATATTTTACACGTAACTGTCTAGTCTGTACGTTGTACTTCACGTTGGTACCAAGAAAATTCGAATTGTTCAAATATTTTGCGTTCTATTCAGAAAAAACATCCTAAAGTCCAATTTGGATCAGCCTGTGTAAGTTATATTTTTTGAAAAAGCGTAATTAAGGAAACAAAATAAATATTTTTTTTAATTAACCAAGAAAATCATCAAAAGCTATAGTTTAATATTGCTTTAAATATGCAATAAAACTTACTCTGGTTGAGCAACATGACACCCTTTTCTCTCTCTGTAAATATGGCACATCGATTTATTTTAAAATGATACCAAACTAATATATTCAACGAGCTAAAAATTTATAAAAAATATGTAAATTAATTAGCTTAAAATACAATATGGCCTTCGGAGACAATATTAAAAGTTACTTTAATAATTGTTGTTAATAGTCTAATTTATCTGTAAGACTTTTAAATAATATTTAGTAATGTCAGAGCATGTATACAAATCAGTCCTGTTTGGTCTCATTTTGCAAAAGTAAAAAATCTAATCAAAATCCATCCAAGAACAGAACACAATGACCATTTTCATCATCAATCAGCAAAAAAATAATTATTGACCAGTGTGTAGATCCTATATTATTAGTAAAACTTGAAGAATAACTGAATGGAATTATGAATCCTTATTGTAGCCGATTTTGCATAGTCCACTTTTTTCAACGCGACCAAGGTTCAGGGGTTCACGCGTTGAGGTTTAGTGTTTTTCTTTAACTTCATTAAAATCTTCAATTTGGTTTGCTGGGGGATAGATCTATCTGAATATTTTTAATGCACCAGTGCGATTACAGATCTTCGAAAGGCTTGTGAAAGAGTGCAAATTTGTTGTACTGCTGCAGTTCGTACTTGTGTGTGGAGTTGGGCGGTCTAATTTTTCTCCATAGCTGTGGCCCCCTGATAGTTATTTTGTTACTAGTTAATACATAATTATTTGTTAGTCAACTAATTCAAAAGTTTTTGTTTTGATTGCCCGTCTCGTAAGAACTTCGATGTTGAGTACGTTAGTCTATAACCAACTGGGATGACCACTTACTCTATTCCTATAAAACTGGATATAGGCGTTGACTACATCCTTAACTCAGGCATCCTTGAGGTGATTGAAGAATGTACATACTATTGTTGACGTTCCACTCAAAATTATTAATATTATAGTATTTCAAGGTTAAAAGTTTTGAGCAATTTCAAAACTACATTACATAAGACTACACGGGAACCAGTACTGTTTTATATAGTTGTACCTTATTACTTAGCGACAACTATGATACATCCTAATAACCAAAACATTTTTTAACTCTTTCATCAATTTTTTTCTTCGTTCAATTCTAAATATTTTTACAACTAAATTTTTGTCCAGGTATCTTCCAGAGTATTTAACATCATCTTTCTTTAATATTGCAATGCCATTTAATTTCAGTAGAAGCATTAACTTGTCTTCGTTTGGGAATGTATATGTTCCAGATAAGATTTAAGAATAGAAAATAGTGATGCAGAAGATCCTTTTTCAGTTTTGAGTTTTTGAGGCTGAGTTGTCTCGCTCTGTCCAATGAGCAGCTTCAAATCCTGTTTATTATTATTGACATTTCTTTTTAATTTGTTCAAAAGCAAAATGTTCCCAGAGAAGCAAAAATAATGCGATATTATCTTATTTTCACCCATTACAGGTTCTAATTATTGCAATTCTTCTCCATTAATTTAAAAATTAATGCAGCAAAGGGATTAGGCTGTAGAATTTTATGAGTTGGTATTCAGGTTTTTAAATTAAAAATCATTTGCGCAAACTCCCACTAATAAAGTAATTCTGGGTTGCTAGAACGGAGTTGAAGATCTGTTTTAAAGCAGAAATTCCTTTGTGCAGAGCTCTTGAAGTACCTTTGCTGTAATTAGATTATAGCCTAGCGCCTTGTTGCTATTTAAATATTAAATTTTATTTTTAAGTTCTTTGGGAGAACACCCTATGGCAGAGAATAGTTGTAGAGGAGAACCAAAAAATCTGGAATATCTTTACCATAATGTGGGATTTTAGGGCGTCATGTTTCTTAGTTGCCTTTTACAAAGTTTTAGAAAGTTTTAGAATTATTTACAAAAATGTATTTGCTGCGTTAATAGGATAGGGTCAATAGTTGAAGATATCCAACCAGAGGTTTTATCCCATAGCTTTGAGCTAACCTCCTTGTAAATCAATGGACCACTTTATTTTGAGCCCTCTGGTGGGAAAGCATTTTGTAGCCTCAGTTCAAGAGGGTTTGGATGAGCTTACAGTTTCTGAAAATAGTTATTACATCTTTTACTGCTAGTATTTCAAGACTAGTATGGTGTTAGATTCATAATATGTCAGAAATCATTCCGAATGTTTTGGACTGACAGCACTACATGATGTTTATGATGATTTACAAAAGTGCAGATTAGCTTATTACCTTATAAAATAGAACTTTATTTTCCAGGGTAAGACAAAGCTTTTTTTGATTTATAAATTTCCTTTCTATTTTTTACTATCTTGCTTTTAGGTAAATTTTGTCCTAGTAGAGATCCAGGTGGCTTACTTCATTTACATGCGGTACTGGGAAGTTTACGTACACCGATGATAGATTTAGAGTAAAGTTAATATAAGAGCTTTTCGCTTTACTTGCTCTTACTTGGCATTTGTTTAACCAGAACTGTAGAAAAATTAAATAGGTTTGAGGATTAGACTGATTAAAAGGTAGAACTGTGTTATCTGCAAAAGTATACAGTAGCGGTCTAAACACATTGAGGAACACTAGAGCAGATGAATAAATCCAGGGTTTACTAATATTTCATTTAAGAGCAACAATTATTTAGATAAGGTTCAATAAGTAGGTAGTGTTTACTTGGCAGAATTGCGATATCTCGTTAAAGGCTTGTCGTATATCTATAAAAACTGCAGATTAGTATGGTTTAGATCCGAAACCTTTGGTTAAACCTAGTTTTTCGGTGCAGTATTTAGTCGTTTAGATACAAATCTTTCTAGAAGTTTAAAACTTTGGCACAGTAGATTTATTGGACGATAAGACCCAACATTTTCAGAAGATATACGTGGTTGTTTTTGAAATCCAATAGCTTAGAGGTAAAGAAAGTTGAAAAGATTTTTTAATGGTAATAAACCTCGATTTGAAATTTTAAGAAGCATCTTTTTCATTAATAAACTCTAGGGGTTGTATTTTTACGTTTATCTGAGTGGGGAGTAAAACTTTTAGTGAAAGCTTTGTCTTCTATTGACTTTTGCAATTTTTCAGATATTATTATCTGCTCTTGATAGAGTAGAAAATTTTCTGCTTTATTTTTATTTTATTTTTCAAAATATTTGCCAGCTGTATTGCGCATTCTATGTCATATAACCCTTGCACTGCGCTTTTGCCGTACTAAATTGAGTATTTTGTTAGAAATATTTGTATCCTACACTTTATTTGTAGTTGTGTGTGTTGAATTGCATGCTGCATGTTGTACAGTACTAATAAACTATCTTCTTCAATCCATTGCGATTATTTGAAGCTTATATTTGTTTATGGGTTATCCTGAAGGAAGTTCTATATTTATCCCGGCCAGTTTTATTGTTACATAGTAATGTATTGGAGATATTTTAATTATTGTTGTACTAATGGTTCTAATCTGCCATGAGTTATGTTGATTTGATCTAATCTAGAATTCCTCAAATAGATGTATTTACATTTGTGGTCACCGATCCAGCAATATAATTGCTAGTCCAATGTGTTGAAGAAAGACTTGAATTCCTAATGATTTTATTATCTACGGCATAAAACTGCAATTTGAATTTGATTGAATTTGCTTAGTTGAATAGTTAAAGTTTAAAATTTTATTGCTATTCATAGTTAAGTATGAAAGTTTGCTAATTTATGTTAAGTTTGTTTTTATTTTTAAAAATGCTTCTATTTCATATATTTTGGAATGGATGCTACTTGCTTTCTATAAAAATAAATGCAAGTATTTTAACATTATTCACAGAGTTTGTTTATAATAGTACACAACATATTTGTAAACAAATTGTTTGGAATTTTTCTAAAATTTTTAGTGTCATATTTTGAGTTCAAACTTGTGTTACTACCTCATGTACTTTTTGGCTACATATAGGTTGTAGTACGCCCGTGCATTGAAACAGTGTGGACGTGTGCGAGCCAAATTTTTACCTGCGATATCGCCGCGCCCGAGTCGCAGCCTTAAGGTCAGGCGTACTTATTTATTTAATAATTTAATACCCATGTAATCAACTTTAATATTAATGTTTCCCACTGGCAATGGGAATAATCCGCCATCACAAAATAACTCCAATATCTATCAACAATATGGTTACCCACCCTCCTATCAACAGCAACAGTATACTGTAAGTAACAGTATACATTCAACACCACCACTCTTCGAACAAACACCATTAAAGCAGTATACAGTGCCATCAATCCCACCGGTTCAACCCTCTCCGTATTATACAATGCCCGTAATGCAATATCCAAGGTTGTCTCAAGTGCAATTACCTTCCCGCAAACCTTGCCGCAAAATAATCAAATAGAAAAGACCAGCAAGAAATTTTAAGTAATGTCGGCGAAGACGAAAACATGGCTGATAATAATAACACTTGGCAAGTGGTTCCTGGCAATAAAAGGAAAAGACGGAAATATAACCCACAATTAACTCAAACATTCAACTTAACACAAACAAACCAATACTCTACGTTAACAGAGGAAACAGATGTACCAGGGGCTAGCAGCAACACTAATACTACGGGTCAAACTGTTCAACTGCCAAAACCACCGCCAATCTTTGTTCAAGGTGTCGAAAACTATCAACAAATGGTAGCTAGCATCACGCACATAGTCGAAAAGGAACAATATACCTCTAAATGTATGGCCAATAATGTCGTTAAAATCAATGTTCACACGCCTGACTCATACAGGAAATTGACCGCCCATTTTTTAGATACCAACGTTATATTTCACACATATCAAAACAAGCAGGAGAGGGCGTATAGAGTAGTTGTACGGCATCTACACCCCACAATCCCGATAAATGTAATAATAGCAGAATTGGCAGCAAAAATCATAAAGTTCGAAATATTAGCAACATCAAACACAAACAAACTAAAGAAGCCCTGCCGTTATTCTTCGTGGACTTGGAACCGGCCGATAACAACAAAGATATTTATAAATTGCAGTATCTGCAGAACCTAAAGATAACGGTTGAACCACCTAAGCAAAATAAAAATATAGTACAATGTACAAGATGCCAAAACTTTAACCACACGAAATCATACTGCAATCGCCCATATGCGTGTGTCAAATGCAGCGTAACCATGATACAAGAACGTGCACCAAAAATAGGGATACGCCGGCAACGTGTATCTTATGCAATGGACCACATCCTGCCAACTACAAAGGATGTATGGTCTATAGAGAATTACAAAACAAGACCTACCCAAATACACAGCAACCAAAGAAACAACCTGCACAGTATAAGCCAGATATAAGAAATTTTCCTCCTCTGCCAAAACCTAATGTTTACGCTGATATGCCGATGCATACCTATAGCCACGTTACAGCAAATAAACCAGACTCATCTAATGACCTCACCCTCGCACAATTCCTTGCCGAGTTTAAGGAATGTTCAATCAACTGCTACAACAAAATAGCATGATCCTCAACATGCTCACAACAGTAATTGCCAAATTAGTTAAATAATGTCTAAATTCATACGTATTGCATTATGGAATGCCAACGGCCTCAATCTAAAAATTGGAGGTAGAAGTCTTCCTTCAAATGAACAAAATTGATGTACTACTCATAAGTGAAACACACTTTACAACAAGAACGTTTATAAAAATACATCAGTACAGCATCTACCACACTGTACACCCAGATAATACAGCCCATGGTGGCGCAGCTATTATTATTCGAAACTCGATAGTTCATCATGAATTACCAAAATACGAAGAACCGTTCCTGCAAGCTGCCGTTATCGAAATCAGTAAACTTCCTAGCCCAATCACACTAGCCGCTGTATCCCTCCAAGACATAGACTAACCACGAACATACCACAACCATTCTTCAACACCCTTGGAGGGAGATTTATAGTAGGTGGCGACTTTAATTGTAAACATACAAGGTGGGGTCTCGATTAATAACTACAAGGGTAGAGAACTTGAAAAATTCTTACTAACAACAATTACATGCATTTATCAACCGGTACTCCAACATACTGGCCGACTGACGTGAACAAGATTCCAGATTTATTAGATTTTTATATAGCCTCGGGCATTTCAAGAAATTATGTGGACGTCACTCCTAGTTTCGATCTATCTTCGGACCACAGCCCTGTGTTAGCTGTCATTAGCGCTACAGTTATCCAAAAGCAGCCTAAGCCAGTACTTTGCAATAGACGAACTGACTGGGACAAATTTAAAGTACACGTCCACCGACATATAAATATTAATATAAGCTTAAAAACACCGAAAGAAATAGAGATCGCAGTTAATCACTTTATAACAACAGTCCAAGAGACAGCCTGGAATGCTACACCAATGAATATCCAGAAAATCGAGTCATTTAATGTTTCTAGGGATATAAGTGAATTAATAAAAGAAAAAAGGAGAACAAGGTCAATTTGGCAACGTACACACAACGTTAATGATAAAACCACATACAATCGACTTACTAATAAACTTAGGAAGAAGATGTTAGAGCGCGTAATGAAACATTCCATAACTACATAACCAACTTATCCAAAGAAGATCACAGTATATGGAAAGCCACTAAAGGATTTAAGAGACCCCAACAACAAGTCCCGCCGTTACGCAAAAACGATGGCTCCTGGGCAAGATCAGACAAAGAAAAGTTGAACTTTTGCCCAACATCTGGCAGACGTATTCACACCTCACTCTAATGAAATTGATGAAGATGTTAACAACTTTCTCGAAGCACCACTACAACTATCACCCCTATAAAAAATTCACAATTGGTGAATTACAAAATGAAATAAAATGGTTAAATAATAAGAAAGCGCCGGGCTATGATCTCGTTACAGGCCTTGTACTTAAACAATTACCACGACAAGGAGAACAATTCTTATTGGCACTCTTTAATGCAATCCTACGCTTAACATACTGGCCCTTACAATTAAAGTTTGCACAGGTCATCCTAATATTAAAACCTGGCAAACCACCAAATGAAGCTCAGTCTTATCGCCCAATTAGTCTACTGCCTGTCGTGTCAAAACTCCTAGAAAAATTAATATTAAAGCGAATAAACGAAAATAGTCTACTTGAAGAATGGATTCCAAATCACCAGTTTGGATTTCGCAAAGGACACTCGACCATAGAGCAATGCCACCGAATAACCAATATTATTCAGCAATCATTTCATAGTAAGAAATATTGCTCTGCTGTATTTTTAGATGTGCGGCAAGCGTTTGACCGTGTTTGGCACAATGGGCTACTATTTAAAATTAAACACATCTTTCCACATCAATACTATCTCCTGCTTAAATCTTATCTAACTAATCGACACTTTCAAACCAAAGTTGGTATGGAATATTCACAACTGTATCCAATCACGGCTGGTGTTCCCCAAGGAAGTGTGTTGGGGCCACTCTTATATCTGATTTTTACTGCAGATATACCGACGACACCAACCATAACATTGGGGACATTTGCAGATGACACTGCAATCCTGGCATGTCATGAAGATCCACAAATCACAACTAATATCTTGCAAGAGGCACTAAGTACAATAGAGGGTTGGCTGGAAAATGGAGAATTAAGGTCAATGAGACGAAGTCCAATCATATAACATTTACCACAAGACGATCACAATGCCCACCTGTAAGCTTGAATAACGTACCCATCCCGCAAGCAAATGCAATTAGATACTTAGGTCTCCATATGGACACAAGATTAACGTGGAAACCACATATAATAAAAAACGCAAAGAAATGGACATCAAAATTAAAAAATGTATTGGCTCATAGGAAGAAACTCTCAACTCTAACAGAAAACAAATTACTGGTGTACAAATCTATCATACGACCAATATGGACATATGGCTGTGAACTCTGGGGTTGCGCCAGCTACTCAAATATTGACATAATACAACGTTTCCAGTCTAAGACATTAAGAAGTATATTCAATGCTCCCTGGTATGTTTCAAACCGTATCCTCCACTTTGACTCCAACGTACAATATGTGCGGGACATAATCAGACAACGGGCTACAAGCCACCATGCTCGGCTAGTGGGACACACTAATAACGAGATTACACCGCTAACACAGCAGCCAGTAATGAGACGACTTAAACGGAAGTGGCCATGGGACTTGACAGAATAAAGAAATCATACACCATCCCCTAAGCCTTCAAATGGAGGTAACGAGACTGCACCACTGGGTGCACCTCTCTTCAAATCTATTCCGAACTTCACGCAATTAGCTCATAGAATTTATTGTAATTAATTCTGATTGCTAATGTACACGAATTCAATAAAAAAATATATAGGTTGTGTATACGATGAATTTCGTCGTGTATTATATTGTGCTGAATTTAATTTATGTGCTTGATCTGTTGTATGCTTGTTTTCAGCTTATTTTAAAATTCCTTATGTACTGAACTTCCTTTACAGTTGGCAGGATAATCATCTTTACGTAGAATACATTTTTTATCCATTTTTCACAGTGTGGTATGTAGGTTGCCGATAACAACCCTATGTACCTACTTTACCTTTCTTCATCTAATATGTGAAGTGTATTACTTTAGAATCTTCCACAAATGTCATTAGTTTGTGATATTTATCGATAGTACCAGAGCATTTAATATGACTACATTGTTGATCAAAGTTTTTTTTATTCTTCTCGGTTTCAGAGACAGTTAACACATCTTTAACTATAATCTGTAACTCTTTAAACAAATATCGGTAAAAGGATAGATGTTTTGTTTCCTTGTAGACTCAGCATATTGTCAATAGCGCCCTTAGTAAAGTTAGAAGTTATTTTGCATCATATGGGTTGCATCGGACCTGTACTATTTGTTTTGTTATTTATCTCCTCTTCCTGGTTTGCAGATTTTGCCAATTGTTGCGTTGCATTGTGCTGAATTCTATGTTACTATCGCCAGCAAACATAAATTTATATACACTATTTAATGGGGTTGACGTTAGGCTACTTAATTGCATAGATCTAATGAAAAGTATGTATGAGATGTTTGTATAGACATTTAACTTTGCATATTAGGTATATACGATAGGTTATTAAGTTCGGTGAGAAACAATTTTGAGGCTAAAAGGTAACTTGGCATAGTAGTTGCTTTGTTAAACAAATTCTCTTGATAATATAAATATAAATTTAAAATCTAATTGTCCAGCATCATTTATGCTTCTCCTAGTCAACGATAATCGCGTCGCTCACACTTTAACTAATAGCTCACAATCAGTGCATATCTGTACTACTTATAAGTTAAACCGAATTTTCACAAAGTATAACCGCCATAGTAAGTAGATGGCATATTCTCACATGTTTATTATTTTTTAAATTATTTAATAGCCTGGTTAGTTGTTTCGTTAAGGTACTTAATCCTTGTTTATCAGTGGCAAATCTAGGATACTACCAAACCTTTCTAACACTTTTTTTTAACAATTTTTATTCTAATGTTAAAGAGATTATTGTTGCTATTTGGAGTACTCAGCTACTGTAATTCTAAAAGTTAAGGGGTTATTTAGGTGATTCTCCCGTTATATTCGTTATATTGTGATTGTCAGATTACTGTTTAGACATTTTCTGTATTTTTTCTACTTTCGTTAAAGCGAGCCCAGCATGCCAATTACTGCCGTATGGCTTAGTGGCAAATAAATCTGGAACATCTGGTAGCCAGCTAATCTATCTGCTCGTGGATAATTGGTTAAGCTGAGTATCTGTGAGGATCTTGAGCAGTCGCCTTTCTTTCGGATTGATCGCTCTAGCTCTCCGCTAAATGTTTCGCATTGAATAGTCTTTTTCTGTCGTAAATTTATTTTCCAACTTTGAGAAGGCTTAAAATCGTTCTTCTTCAATTCGCTGTCGGAGTGGGCAGTATTAAGTTTATTTTAAAATCTTTTATGTCAACGTTTGCTGCTTGCAAGTGAATACGTCCCAAGTGTTTCTGTTTCATAGTTCTAATTTTTTTTATTAATGACGATTGCTGACAAACGGTGTCGTCTAAATGCAAAATATATCATGTTTGGTATGGAGTGTATTGGATCATAATAGTTTTTACTGGCGGATCACAGACACATGCTTGTCAAGTAAAATTTTAGTTTATATATTCCCTTGTGATTTGGCGCATATTTTAGATTGACAAAGAATTGTTGTGAGGGGTTTTTATTTATCTTGCATCATATAAAGGCGACCGCCGGTCCGAGGAGTGTAAAAAATCTCAAATTCAGTCCATCACCTGCACCATTTCAGAGTCCTCATTTAGCTAGCTTCGGGGAATGATCCTCATAAGCCACAACTACGCCAGGTTGCACATACGCCCCAGTGACCAAAGAGGATGCTTCAGCTCCCACCGTAGCCTTAACACCGGGGCTGGACAACCATCGTTACTTTGTATACCATTGTATACTTTAATTTTCGCAACTTGGTTCCAATATAGGTTCTGTATAATTCTTATATCCTTCCCATCGAGACCGAGCTTCCGTGGAATGTAAATCAATTGTCGGTGTTAAACTTTGTCGAATGCTTTTTTATAGTCTATATAGCAGATATGCAGGTGTTGTCGCATATCTAGACTTTATTGATGCCGTTGCGGGGCTGATATCCTGTAGCGAAGACATCAACATCAGAAAACTCAACACTTGACTCACGTTTAACCTTCTGCTATTTGAAAGCGCCTGAAGGGCACATAATTTTTCTACACCAGGGCTTTTTGTTGTCAAAGTTGTCTACGTCTACGTCCTTTGTCGTATATTTGTAACGTTACGTAAGATGTGTCATCAAAGTATTTATTGAGCTTTTTATACAAGTCTGTGGTGTTGACATGTATCTTAACAATGTTATCAAATATAGCTTTAGTACCAAATCCTTCAATTTTTGTTGTTTCATTTAAATTCTGAATATGTAACAGCCAACAATACCATGTACATATATTAGTGGATGTTTAGATAACTGTGAATGCTCATTTATCTACGGCCAATATAATTATTATTTTCATTTTCATTAGGCAGCGCGCTGTTTCGATTGTCATAAAATTTTCATTAATGTTCTTAGTTGGACGGTATATTCCTCTTCTTGTTAGTTTCTATCATTCGTAAGGTTTTTATTTACTATTCATTTTACGAAGGTTTATAAATGATCATTATCAACTAGGGTTATAAATTTGAAATTGTGTTAAGGTTTATGCGTTACTTAAATAGAATACATATCTCCTTTCAGGTGCCGTCTCATTTATTGAGGTTGGCTAGAATTATGGCATAACTCCATCTATCTCTTGCCTTGTGTATCAAATTTTCTTTATTTAGTCCGGATCAACTCCTCAAATGACTCATCCAGGAAGTTTTTCTTCGCCCACGACCCTTCTTTCCTTCAATTTTTCCTTCTATGATATATTGGAGCGTTATGTATTTATCGTGGCGCATCACGTGTCCACAGTACGACAATTTACGAACTTTCACAGTCGATTCTAATTCCGTTTCTTTTTCTAATCGATGAAGAACTTTATCGTTCGTGATTCTTGTGTCCAGGCAATCCTCAACATTCTTCTATAGGTCCACATCTCAAAGGCAGTTAGACGTTTTACCATATCCTTCGTGAGTGTCCACGTTTCGCATGCATAGAGGAGTGTTGACCATACATAACACATTAAAAACTGGAGTCGTAAGCTAGCATTGAGCTAGCGATTGCAAAGAATTTTCCTATATTTAATAAAAGCTGCTCTTGCTATTCTTCTTTTAATCTCACTACTACTATCTATACGGTCATTAATAAATCTGCTTAAGTAGTTGTACTTCCTTATTTGTTCAATTCTATGGTTATTAAAATTCATGTTTAAATTAATGTTATTTACTTATAATGATGACCTTTGGTTTATGTGTATTAGTAGTTAATCCCATCTTTCTACTTTCTTCTGTATATTAAGGATTGTAAATCTTCTTCGCCCCCAGCAATTAAAGCTGTGTCGTCGGCATAGCCTATGTTGTTCAGCAACACTGCATTAATTTTTATCCCTTCCCGTCTGTCTGCCAAAGCATTTTGTACAATTCTTTCAAAATATGTATTAAATAATAATGGAGACAGGACACACCCCTGTCTCACTCCTCTGCTGATCTGAACTTCATCGGTTAGCTCACTTTCTATTTTAATTTTTGCAGTTTGCTTCCAATGTAGGTTCTGTATAATTCTTATATACTTCCCATCAAGACCGAGCTCCCGTAGAATGTAAATCAATTGTCGGTGTTGGACTTTGTCGAATGCCTTTTTATAGTCTATATAGCAGATATGCCGGTCTTGTCACATATCTAGTCATTTTTCTGTGAGAACTGTTAAACTTAGTAGGGCTTTCCTAGTTCCCATTTCGGCTCTGAAGCCGAACTGTGTTGCTCAAACTGTTTTCGCATTTTTTTATCCTCTCATATATGATGCAAAGAAATATTTTTGTCAAATGACTTATTAAGCTAATAGTTCTATAATCTTGGCAGGGTTTTGCATTTGGCTTTTTTGGTATTGGTATGAAAATTGACTGCATCCATTTCTTGGGGAGTTTTCTTCATCGCATACCTTGTTAAACAGGTAAGTGACAGCTCTTATTCCTTTTAGAAATCCCGGTCTTATTTCGTCTGGTTCTGGCGACTTTCCTGTGTTGCTGGTTTTAATGACTTTTTCAACTTCTGATATTAAGGTATGTGGTCTTTCGTAATCATTTTCTGTCTCAACAAATATACGCTAATTATTCATAAACAGATCAGCTGCATAAGAAGTTCATTCCTCTTTCTTTTCTTCAGCGGATATAAGTAATCGGTTTTGATTATTTACAAGTTTTGCAGAATAGGTGTTACGATTGAGGACAACCATTTCTTTAATTCGTTTATGTAACTTAAAGTCGTCATGTTTATGTTGGAATGCTTTGATATCCTGACATTTTTCTCTCGTTCATCCCTCTTTGACTTCTTTAATATCTCTATTTATCTGTTTGTTTATATTTTCTTTTTATTTCCATTAACTTCAACATTTCCTTTGTCATCCATTCATGCTTTTTCTTCTTCTTTTGATTGTGGTTGAACACACTTTCTTTTGTATTCTTTATTTTTGTCCAAAGTGTTTCAATGTCATCCATATTCTGGAAATTCGTTGTTTCAAATCTATTTTTTAATTCAGTAGACAATTTCTCCGATGTTGTTTCCTCTTTGTACCTTAATTTCATCTTAACTACAACAGAATTGTGGTCTGAGTTAGTGTCTGTCCCAGAATATGCTTTTGCACTTAAAATGCTATTACAAAATTTATAATTAATAGTAATATAGTATATTTGATTGCGGACTTTGTTGTGCTCATTACTCTGAGGAGACGTCCACGTATATAACCTTCTTGGTGGTAGATCAAACTATGTATTAGTTATAGTTCTTTCTTTTCCTGGCAAAACTGAATTAGTCTATTGCCTCATTCATACCTTTTTCCTAATTGCAAGCCAAAATCTCCAACTATATTATCCAGTCTTCCTTTGCCGACTTTGGCGTTAAAGTTCACCATAACTATGTTTATGTTGTGTTTCTTGGTGCTGTTAAGCATAACTTCCAATTGATTATATATTCTTCAACTTCATCATCAGGTGCCTTCTTAGTCGGTGCATATATTTGTATTATATTTATATCTGTGTGGAATCCTTCAATTTGTATCATTATTAGTCTGTCCGATATGTGTGTAACACTTTCTACACATTCATTTATTTCTTTTGTTACTGCTATAGCTATACCGTAGGTAGTGTCATTTTCGTCTCCGGAGTAGTAGATTGTGACTCCGTCAGTGGTTGCTAATTTTTCATTGCCTTTCCATCGTGTACTACTAATTCCTAAAATATTCAGTTGTAAACGCTTCATTTCTTTAACGGTATTGGCTAGATTTCCAGATTCATACCACGTTCTAACATTCCATGTTCTTTTCCTAATTATTTGTTTTGTCAAGTTAAACCCGGGGATTCTTCGCACCCTCTGCTCTCTTAAGACCTACCGGGGACTGAGGGCCGTTTGATTAACTGTATTTTCCATAATGATTGTGCTATGGACCATTGATTAATATTTTATTAGAATTAATGAGGTGGTTTCTTTCTTGTCTTCTTTATCGGAGTAACAGAACCGGGTTAATCTATATGTGATAGCCGCTCTTGATTCCCTGAGATTAAGCTGTACCGAAGCCTATTTTCTCCACCTTAATCCAATAAGTCCGCCCCAGATATTTTATTTCTCTGGTACCCACTATATCTGGTGGGCATTCCCCCATCCACCACCTGGGGAAGCGCCCGATCGGGGACTGCCCACCCCACACTGGATAGAATACATATAGTGGTGTTCAAATATGATTTGCGGATAGATATGCATTTAGTTAACTTGAGAGCATAAATGGATTTTGAGTTAGTAACATTTGCTATTGAGGAGAGTGCACCATTTTATCACAACTAACTTACTTACAAGAAATTAAATAAAGTTGCTTTGTTGGCTCTACATGTATTAAATGACTTGTTTTTAAATATCTTCATGTTTAAGCTCAAGACCACTTTTTATCGCATTTTGCCAACGCTTTCGGATATTAAATTTATCATACATCAAAATTTGACCTACTATTTAGTGCAAGTTGTCGGCTCACAAGGCGGAGCTGAAATAAATAACAATATTGTCGATTCATAGGTAGTAAACTTAAAAAAGCACTCGTTATAAACACCGGATCATAAAGCGATCTTTATGGACAACCAACATCTACATCAAGAAAATCATCTTCAAAAAGATGTGATTTAAACTCCTATACGCCAAAGTTTCCTGAAAGAGAGACTGTTAAGGTAAAAAAGTCATTAAAAATTTCAATTAAGCACATTGATTTAATCCTGTAACCGATTTATTACACTATGAAGATGATTGTATCTTAAAAAGTTACATTCACAATTACCGGCTACAAAAAGGACAAATATTTTTTAATTCAAACTTTATTCTAAAACAACTCGAGTATGGAAACGTTTTTAGTAATTTCTTCAGTTGTTTGCTTAGTTAGTTTAGTGTACCCCCAGCTGCTTAAAACAGTTAACAAAATTAATTTTCCGTTTTATTGTAATCGTAAAAGCTAATGTACTTTAACAGCAATTTAACGAGTTTTGAAAAATATAAATTTGTACAAATCCGCAATTTTTTAGTGCGAAATTATCCATTTAGGTAATAAATGCCTTTTGTGGTTATTATGCGCATGTAAATGGCGTTCCGGCGAATGCTCTTTTTACACATTAATTAAAATTATTTATAATGGAAATACATGTGTACTTAGCTCGAGAAAACCGTTTAATGCATTTCTTTCGCCTGAAGTGCAACCGGCTGAATCATAAATATTATTTTGCATAGTGCATGTAGATGAGGCATCATGAAAGTTTGGAAAAATTGCTCCTGTTCTGAGAGATGATGTCGCTCATCGTACGGCTATACGCATGTGGTACCGGGAGTATCAAAGAAAAAATTTCAGTCTGGAAGTCAAAAGCCTATTTTCGTTAGTCGATGCTCGAGTTCGACGGACATAACTGTAACCAATCGCCAAGAGAGTGTTTGGAGATTCCTGTACTATTTTGCACAACGAACTTCAAATGAGAGAAGTTTGCTTGTTTCGCCTGCAACGACAAGTAGATGGTTCGGCGCTTATCTTGATGCTGCAATGTCAACAGTATCATAAAAGAAAAAGTGAGGACGGTTTCCTAATGACGAAGATCTTGTAATGACCTTGGAAATGACGAGTGTCCCCAAACCCCCAAAGAGATGTAGAAGACTTGGTTCGATGACTAGTTTCGAATAATGTAGAAGTGGTTAGACTAAACTAAAAGGTATTTTAAAGAATTGCAAAAATTAAAAGTTTTTCCAATTTCCTCTGTATGTAAACCTTAACTTTATTCTGGTAAAAGAAAATGAAGATTTAATATATTCTCTACTAAAAATATTGGGTTTTTTCAGCTAGTATAGTTATTTTTTAATTTCATATTATTTGTTATTTCACAAAAAAAATTCTATCGCCTTTTAAGCGTATATAATATCTAAGCGCTAAGAGAGGTGGTCAAGAAGCAACAAAAATAGAAAGTTTGGCAGAAAAGTAGTGAGAGTAATTTTTGTAACCATAAAATTTATGCTTTTTACAAACGAAGATTGTCAGTTTTAAAGTAGTTCTCTTGGGCAGCTACACACCTATAGAGGCGTTTTTTATTTATTTATAACAGTCCTGGAAGGTTTCTACCGAAATGCCTTTCAACTATCGTTTGATTATTATCTAAAATATCAAAGTAATGCCCTTTTAAATGGGTTTTTATCCAGAAGAATAAGAAGAGCTCACAGGAACTAAGATCCGGCGAATATAAAGGCTGAAGAACTACATTCTTCTAATCCCCAAATGCTGTGTTAAAATCTGATTGTAAACTGGTGCAAATTTAACTCACTACTGGTAACTGTCAATCTCATTGGATGGTTTGACATTACAGGAATCCTTAATCTTTCCACAATATCGTCCGTTTTTGAAACTGCAGGTCTCCGCACAAAATTTGCCTTGCAATTTTTCTAGGTTCTCCCATTGAGACCACTAATGATTCAGCAAACATCTGATTAGTAAAGAAATACTAAAATGCACACCTTGCAATTGTTGAACCTTTTTATCTTTAAATTTTCCTTATTTATCCTCCTTTCTTCCTTATTTCTGTTATCAGAAATACAGACGTTTTGGACAAATATTTGGACGGTATGGAATATAATGTAGACAAGATGGGTTTTAACACAAATTTTGCCTAATAAGTGCAAGTCAAATGCGTATCCTCCGATGATTGAAAAGCCCAAACACAAGCGCATAGAAAGCGCCGTGGAGAAAGTGTCACCAAAAATTTCACTTTAACTTGAAACTTCAGTTTAATATTCATCGGAGTGATAATTTCCGAAAGGCTCCATTAAAAGTAATCAAATAATACTACTACTAAAAAATTTCAAATCTCAAATGCATACGATTTTGCTAAGATGATTATAAGTATAAACACAAAATAATAATACAAAAAATTACTTTTGACCTCTGTTCACATTCGCTTTTCTAACACCCAGCTAGAGTATATTTTAAACTTCGAATATTAAATTCGGCCTCTTTTGGATAATCTTATATAAACTCTTATACATCAAACTAACACACAAACCTCGGATTTTTATTCTATTTTGGATAGTGTCAATCAATATCAATGCCATTCAAGAGGCAAAATTTCGGTCTAAAGCCATACAAAATAATCCTTAGCAACCATAGTAGCATTTTTAAAATTAACACAAACAGATATTTCAATTTGTCTTTGCAAGACTAGATAACTTCAATAATAGCCAACCCAAATGGCTTAGGTTACATCATTGTGTCTTCAATTTAATTGTTCTTTTAAAAAATGTTTATTAAAACTTAAAGCAGTTATCTAAGTCACAGACGTCATAAAAATAACCTTTACATGTTGTGAGTGCAGTATTTCACCATTAAACACTAAATTAAAAATAACTAGACAAAACAACCTTTTAATCTGAGTCTATGGCAAGGATTATCCTAACAGCCGTAGGAGGGAAGGTCAGCGTTGTCAATTGGCGCACAGTGTTGCCAGTATCAATATATTTTTGCTAATCTTCTTATTTCAACCGTAAGAGAATGGTGTACAAAATTTTATTTAACGACGAAACGCACAATTATGGGTAAAACAACTGTACAACAATTTAGTTTTGAAAAATTCTTGTCAATACCCTTCTATCCAAGACGCATAGAACAGAATGTACGAGAATGTGTCATAGCAGTACAATGAACAAAAAAAATAATGTCTTTATTTGTCTTATTATTAAATGAATTAATTTCTACGCTAGATTTGGTAGAATATCACGCAAGTTTGCAAGTTTTGCTCAATATTATACATTTTGGCCAAACAAATTATCTATTGATAAGTTGTATCGCTAGGTGGCTTGTATAAAGTCAAATAGACTGTAAATTTATTAACTTTAACTAGAAATTTGGATTAATTGAGTTACTTTGTTGTGTCTTTTGACTATCTTCACGCTTGGGTTGCTATTTTGAGGCACGATATATTGTACTAGTAGTTGAAGGACTCTTAATTTACTTAACCATATATAACCCATCTGTAAATTATTTCCATCCATCCATCCAATAGCACTACAGTTCAAATCAGACCTTGGCGTCCTCAATTTTCAGACCCCAATTGCCATTTCAAGGCTTCGAGGTTTCGTGATGGATTTTCTTTATGGAAAAGTGGGTTTGACCTCCAAGGATAGTCATCTTCTTGTCCGGTTCCTTTTAGTATTCTCTTACAACAAACTGGACATCCTGTACGTTTATTTTTACCCCGATCCTCAATAGAAGACCAACATTTTACCAATCCTGTATGATATTAAAAATGTCATTCATCTTCCCTTTATATTAAGACGTGTAAATTCAATTGAGATAAGTGAAATTATTTTTGTAACGTCATATTGTTGTAGTACAACGTTTTGTCAACCATACGTTCCAGTAAATAATTTATTCTCATTTTTTGATCAACTCGATAACCTCCATAACACCAACATTTTTAATTACTGACATTTCTATCGAAGTCACGCCATTGTCTTCAATTTCTTTGAGCACAGCTCTACGTTACGGTAAGAACTCGAAGAAGCTAAAAATGTTAATTTTATTGACATAATGATCGACTTGTTATTAAACAAAGGTTTAAGTGACTGGAACATCTTTAACTAAAGTATGTCTGCATTATTCAGAGAGTCACAGATGCGAAGATGTGTAAGGGCGATTGCAACTGCATTTATACGACAGTCTGCTCTTCCAAGGCGTGATCTAATATTCCAACGCAAATGTTTGTAAGTTAGTGTGTTCAGCATGCAGACACTTGGTAGTAAAAGCGTATGGATCAACTTTATTTATGAAGAATGATGTTTCACATTTGGTGCAAGTATAGGGATCAATTGACGGTAGGCGAGGTTTGCTCTTTGATGTTTTAAGATCGTAGTCATACATCTCAGCTCAATAATTTAAAGATAAATAAATAAATGTTTAGCTAAATCAATAATTCTAAATGACGTAAGCAAAAAAATTACGAAGAAATGGAAAATTTTATATGCCAAAAAATTAACCTTGAAATAGGAAAACCATTTCAAATTTAGTGAGACAAACAATAAAGATATTGTCTTTTCTAATTTATAAAGACTTAAGTCTCATACTGAATATTTAATCGCTAAAACCCAATTTGGTTTAGATATGATCCAAGTGCGATGAAGCATAAATTGGCTCTGAAGTATTAAGTGAGTAATCATAATACGTTCAATACGATTTCAAAAAGGTTGGGCAAAAACATGTTCAAATCATCATAGATAAAAATTGCAGAAATTTGATTTTATACTATATCCACTTAACACCTATATAAAACTATTACTTAAATGTACTTGTAGTGGCGATAAAAGTCTTCCAATAGTCAATAAAGAAATGGGTTGTGGTAGGAATTTATATCTGCCTATGAATACGTTTTTATTGATGCTATAGTTTTTCAAATTTTATATTTGTTAGTGCATAGTCAATATGATTTCTCACTGATCTGCAGGTATATAATTTTTGTGGTAGTAGCTCATAGAATGTGTTGTGTATTACAAAGTTCTCTTCCTGGCAGAATTCTAACAGTCTGTCCTCCGCTCGTTTCTTTTGCCTTAGCCGAAATTGCCTAAAATATCCTTATATTTGCTATTTCCGATCTTCGAGTTGAAATCTCCTAGTATATTTACTTCGTGTCTTTTTGGTAGCCTAAGCGCTTGTGTCACTTGATATAGTTGGTTTATGTTTTCATAATTCTGTTCTTTGTTTGCATTTGTTACAGAGGCATATGTTTGTATTAAATTTGTTTTAACTGGTTTTACGTTTATTTGTAGGATTAGTATTTTGTCCAAAATAGGTACACAGTTATTAACAGATATTTTTAAAATTTTAGACATTATTATCCCAACTCTCTTTTGGGAAAGCTTGTAACCGCTAGAGAGCGCGTCCCCGGGTGGCAGATAAAGGAATTCCTTTCAGATTTGAAGGGTAGAAAGGAAATAAAATACCTCCCGCGGACCAACAGGCTTAATGAATGATAGCAGTAACCATCAATACAGAAATAGAGTGCCAGAAACGGCCTATTGACAGATTATTGTGGGCGATATAGAAATAATCTAGGCACGGCCATAATACTGCGATACAGAAGAACACGTGAATCCACTGCATTACTTCCCATGGGAACCACTGCGCATTATAATGTCTCAAACAGAATTGCGTCATGCGACCCGGCTGGCAACCGGCACTGCTCCAAGTCCGGGTTGAACAGCGAAAAGTGTGCTACCGGCTACACGAATGTAGAGAACCAGGCAACTGGTGAAAACTATGCTACTGGAACTAATACCTTCATCTATACAACTCAGAAAAGAAATACGCGTAGGCACTTGGAACATACAAGGCTTAATAACTCACACCGGAAAACTAGTCACCATAGAAAGAGAAACATCGAAATACAAAAATAGCAGGTCTCGCAGAGACACATTGGACAGAAAGTGGATACTTCAAAACGAGCAACAACAACTACATATACTTTTCAGGTGGAAACGCACCAAACTGTGCTGTAGTAGTCTCAACAAAACTACAAAAACCACAACAGATTTCTAAGCAAGAAATGATCGGATTATCTAGATAAAGTTAAATGGCCACAAAACATATATATAATTCAGATATACGTACAATCCACAGATGCTTAAATTGAAGACTTCTATAAAAAGCTCGAAGCCACCATAGAAAGTATTCCTAGCAAAGACCTCGCCATAATATGCGGCGATTTCAACGCCAAGGTAGGAGAAACAAAACAAGATGATCACATTAGACATACAGGGTTGTATCCAGAAGTAGTAGGACTGTTTTTATTCCGCGCGCGCGGAACGATGGAGGGGGGGTCTGCAAGGCCGGATGTTATGGAGGAGAGCCTTGGGAACAGGTTTCGACCTGCGGCAGTCGCCTGCGTGCGTTAGTTGAGTGTGGACCACTGTTTTAGTGACCTCCTGTTGTGATGCCTCGTCGTCAGTTGCGATGGAGCGAAATTTGGAGCAGCGGTACGCCATCAAGTTTTGCTACAAACTTGGAAAATCAGCGACCGAAACCAAGGACATGCTTACGCGGCCTACAAGAAGTATACCATGAGCCGTTCCTCGATATTTGAGTGGCACAAGTTGTTTCGGGAGGGAAGGGAGCTCGTCGAGGACGACCAACCTCGCGAATGGACGACAATGTGCTGAAAGTTAAGCAACTTTTGAACTCTGACCGACGGTTGGGCATTAAATTAATTAGTGATGAGCTGAATCTTTCGTACGGGACAGTCCAACGCATCATCACAGAGGATTTGTCGATGAGAAAAGTGTGCGCGAAAATGGTGCCATGCCACGGCGCGTGGATTGTGAGGGGCGTCCTGGCCAAATTCGGCGTTTCCACGTTGCTTCACCCCCCCTACAGCCCTGATGTGGCACCGCCGGACTTCTTCCTGTTCCCCCGGATCAAGAGGCAGCTCAAAGGAAATCGTTTCGACTCGGCGGAAGCAGTCCAAGCCGCAACGACGAGGGCGCTGAACAGCATCCCGGAGGACGACTTCCAGAAGGCCTTCGCGACCTGAAAGTCTCGCTACCAGAAGTGTGTGGATGCCCAAGGGGCGTATTTTGAAGAGTATTAAGTCGATGTACCAAAATGTTCAATACATTTTTTTTAAATCAGTCCTACTACTTTTGGATACCACCCTGTATAGTAGGTAAATTCGGTATCGGACAGACAAACGACAGTGGAAAACTAGAATTCGCAACGGGAAATGGCTATACTATTATGAACACTGTATTTAATCATCACATCAGAAGATTGTACACATGGAACAGCCCAGGAGATAGAACAAGAGACCAGCTTGACTATCTCTTAACAAAAACTCAATGGAGGTCCTCATGCATCAACGCAAAAACATATCCGGACGCAATATGCGACTCAGACCACCAACTACTAGTAGCAACAATACGTATTAAACTTAGAAATGCTATTGAAAAGCAACATAAGAAAGTTTTAAAGATAGAAAACAAAGATAAATTTCTCAATCAATTAAAACAGAGTGAGTCAAAATATAATACCAACTCATCCACCGAAGAAATACGGCACGATATTAAGAACAGGCTGTTGGAAGCAGCCAATATGAGCATGACCAAAGCGCAACCCAGACAAAAACACTGGATATCGTACAACACACTCAAACCAATAGAAGAACGCAAAGAAACAACAAAAACCTGATTGCATAGAAATAAAGATAAGAACAACTGGCAAAGACTAAACTGCGAATTAAAAAGAGCATGCAAACAAGACAAAAACGACTACTACTCTGAGATATGTAACTAAATTGAAAACCATGTAATTACAAATCAACCTGCATACCTATATCAAAAAATAAAATTTTTAACGCGCAATTTTAAACCCAAAGGGGCAAACAAAAACGCACACACGCCATGACAGAAACATGAAACAATACTATGGAAATCTAAGCCAACAAAAAATTATATACACAATGGATAACTATAATGAAGAACCCGATTTATTAAAAAGCAAAATAGCATCTGCTATAAACAAACTGAGACCAAGGACTAGATGCAATAACAGCTGAGATAATTAAAGCAGCGGATCAAATAGGAATTAAAGAGCTATATACCTTTATGTCAACAGATATGGCACACTCAACAATGGTCTAAGTAATGGACTGAAGCTATGTTTATAACGATCTGTAAGAAAAGTAGCATCACTAAATGCGAAAACTACCGAACAATCGCATTAATATTACACACCAGCAAGATCTCCCTTAACATAATTAACAAAAGACTCAAAACTTATCTAAGTTCCTAAATATCAGTGGAACAAGCAAGTTTCATAGCCGGAAGAGGCACTGGAGGTCATATAATAAAACTGAGACAGCTAATAGAAAAAGCCAGGGAATTCAACATTCCCCTGTACATCTGCTTCATTGACAATCTTAAGGCATTCGATAAAGTTAAATGGCACAAACTATGAAAAGTATTAGACAAAATGATAATATCTCATAAACAGCTGATATAAATATAGCACAGGTAGAGTCAAAATGAACGAAACGCTATCTGACGAATTCCATCTACAATATGGGGCGAGGCAAGGCTGCATCCTATCGCCGCAGTTCTTTAACATATATGGAGAATTTATAACGCGAAGAGCCACAGAAAACTTTAAAAGTGGTTTCTCAAGCAATGGACAAAAAATAAACAACTTAAGATACGCCGATGATACGGTTTTGCTCGCAAGCAACGAAGACGAACTACAAGACATCATAGAACGGGTAGAAAGAGAATGCTCTAAAACATATCTAAAACAAAGATCTTGACAAACCACATAACAGACCCGACATACAACAAATAAACATTTACGAAGTAGTATAATAATACACATACCTGAGGTCACTAATAACAAATGACGGTTCGACAGAAAAAGAAATCAGGAAGGGATGTGAAATGACTAGAACGACTAAGAAAAATCAACAAGAATATGAAAAGACAACAATATATCAAAGAAAATAAAATGCACACTGATACGGCAGCGAATCCTGAGCTCTCAGACAGGAAGAGAGGATGAAAATTGATGTCGCAGAAATATTCTGTTGGCGAATAATGCTAAACATCTTGTGGACAGAACGTTGAACAAATATATCAATACTCCAAGAGCTTAACATTAAGAAACGACTGTCGAGCGAAATGCAACTCAAAACACTAAGATACTTTGGACATATTATGAGGAAGAAACCTAACAACATGGAAAAATTAGTAATACAAGGGAAGGTAGAAGGAAAAAGATTCAGGGGTCGATCACCTACCAGATGAATGGATCAAATCGCAAAGCTAACCGGAAAATCTATGCATACACTCACAATCAAAGTGCAAGACCGAGCAAAATAAAGAGAACTAATTCAAGATGCCACAGTAGCCACTACATTCCCTACTGGGAATTAAGAGTAAGTAGGAGGATTCCAACTCGGTTTATCTGCTCGTTATTGTTAGTTCCTGAGTAGTAGACTACATGGTTGTCGTGTATAAAGGTGTCAAGTCTGGTCATCTCATCTCGCTTACGCCCATTATGTCGACATTTAATCTATTCATTATATAAATTGTATTATTTAATTTTATGATTTTTTGGAACTAAATAATGAGATCTTTTCCATTGCCTTCCTCATCGCACTGACTCAACCGCTTGAACTTATTTGCACCTATGGTCTTTCCCGTCTTTTTAAAATTCGCTTATAAATACTGCTGCCCATGGATATGCTAATTTTGGTTCGCCCCGGATATTTAATTTTTCCGATAACTCTCATATCTGGAAAGCGTACCCCTAACCGGGGAGGCACTCTATGGAGGACTAGCAACTCCACACGGGGTTGACCTAGTTTTACTTATGGTTAAATCGACTGCTGGTCAAGCTGTGTGGCAAGTAACGCCGTCCTGCTGAAACTAAATCCAGTTAATGCCAAACAATTTCGGTAACGATCATCATTTACAGTTACAGCATTATCTTCGAAGAAGTACAGATCAAATTTACACCAAACAACAACTTATTATAGGTGTTTTTTTTGTTATTTTCCGAACCCAAAAGAGTTAATTTTGTTTGTTTACAAACCCGTCGAGTTGGAACTAGCCCTCATCGCTAAGAATAATTTTTCGACTAAACTGATAATTCACTTCACGATGCTCCAGAAACAAATTGTCAGCAGTGAAAATGGTCAACAAGCTTAAGCTCTTGCATTGGTTTAATTCTATACGCATGACGATGCAGGTCTTTAGTGATTCTATAAAATTGTCACGGTTTGCAACACAGACAACTTTAAATCTGATGTTCAATTTGGACCACCTTTTACATAAAAAAATCAAAGTTAATACCAAGGCTCAATGGAGGTGAATGACTACATACATAAGTATCACTTTATCCATCTCTGCAGTGAAATAGTGATACTAAAAATTCGGGAAGACTGCCTCGGTCTAAAGTCGCCTGTTAGCTGTTGAACTAATCTGGGTGCATTGACGTCAAGAAAGGACATATCGAAAATAGCGGCGGTCCAATAAGTCCGCCGCTCCTCCAAAAGGCATCCCTGCAATTCGGCGGCCGCGACGCGCACGAAAACACCCATGACTGCCGCAGTAACTCATGAAGAGATCTTCGGCGGCCAATTATTACAACCTGCAGGCAATAAATAACAAAAGGAATAGCTAACAATCCGAGCCATCGCCAACTTGGCAATAGCCGATCGAGCCGCTCGATTAGTACCCGTCGCGCGGCTGGCTCTCACCCGCGCCTCGCGCGCGCCGCGGCGCCGCGGCCGCGCGGCCGAAAGGGACGCGCGTCCGGACGCGTGCGGAAAGCCAGCCGGGATGGGCGCGAGGTGTTTGTCACGCGCCCAGAAATAGCGCGCCGTGTATCGTGGATGCGACCGAATTAGAATATTAGACAGGGATAATCGGAAATCTTGTTTTCTGCCTCTAAATTGCTTATTTGTGATTTCTGCGCGCGAGCGGGGGCGGCCGCCGCGGGCTGCTGACAATTTCATGTTCGAAATGTTTTTGCCGGTGTAGAGTGGTATTCGTTCGAAGGCAGTCGGGTTCTGTTCGCAAATATTCGTTATTTTTGCAGAACCAAATCATTTGGTAAACAATTGGACTACATTTCGGAACAATGACTTGTTAAAAAAACATTTCTATCTTCATTAGCTTAAAATGAAACTATTTTGAATATTTCTTTTGTTTGGCCACTTTAAGACAGTATCGAGGAAAAAAGCTGCAGTATATCAATTAAAGACCAATAGTAAAGAGTTATGTATTTAACTCTGGTAGTGAATACGAACAATACTTTCACTGTGTAAAACTGTGTTGCAAATATTAACAACATTAAGGTTTTAGAGACTTAAACTTGCTACGACTTCATGCACCTTTTTCTAATGTGGCAAATTAGGAGACTTTTATTGGGGCAATTGAACGTTTAGCTCAATAGGCCTAGTTGACTCATGGCTTTTTCTCTTTTCATTTAGTTTTCTTATGCCGTCTTCCACTTTCTTCTTCCATCTTTGTCTTGGTTTATCGCCTCCTCCCTTTCATGTTGTGCATTACCACCATCTTCGTGATTCTATCGTCCTTCAGCCTTATTATAAAAGGTGTCCCAAAATTAACGCAAGATTTGAATTAAATAGAAAACACAGTTTTAGTCTTTTGATTATAATTTTTTATTGAATCATAAAGTACATAGGATAGGCTTATTTATGGAATAACACATCGGGCAAATGGCCTCCACGGCTTTGCATACACATACGCACGCGTTTGTCGAAATTTTCCATGATCATTTTGCATAAATGTGGCTGAATTTCGTTGATGCAACGTTGAATCTCCTCCTTTAATGCACGCGTGGTTGTGGGCTTGTTGACATAGACCTGTGATTTTAAATAACCCCATAAAAAGAAATCTAATGTTGTTAAATCACACGATCTAGGGGGCCAATTCTGATCACCGAAACGAGAGGGTACACGACCTGGAAATGTCTCATGCAGCAATTAAAGTGTTTCACGGGCTGTATGGCATGTGGCACCGTCTTGTTAAAACCACATATTGACCACATCAATATCATCCAATTTCGGCAAAAAAAAACTGTGTTATTATGTCGCGATATCGAGCACCAGTGACAGTCACTGCTTGACCAGCCTCATTTTCAAAAAAGTATGGTCCAATTATGCCTCCAGCCCAAAATCCACACCAAACAGTGACACGTTGTGGATGCATTTGTTTTTCGACAATCACATGTGGGTTCTCAGAACCCCAAAAGCGGAAATTTTGGCGATTAACAAACCCATCAAGGTGAAAATGTGCTTCGTCGCTTAGGATGATTTTGCTCGAAAAATGAGCATCCATTTGTTGGTGCTCAATAATCCATTCAACAAACTCTCTTCGCTGTGCATGGTCATTAGGCTTCAGTCGTTGTGTTAATTGAATTTTGTAAGCATGGAGACACAGATCTTTAGTGAGTATACGCTGTAGAGAGCTTCTTGAAATTTGCAATTCTTGTCCACGACGCCGAATTGAGGTTCCTGAATTGTCACCGACACTCTCACGCACTGCTTCGATGTTGACATTTGAACGGCTTGTTTTTGGACGACCAGTGTGTTTGGCGTCTCCACCGGATCCTGTCTCTCGGAATTTTTCAATTAATCTCTTCACAGTTGACGAAATTAAAACACTATTCCGACCATATTTTGTACGAAATTTTCGAACAGCGGCCGCCAAGCTTTCATTATTTTTGAAATATTGTTCAATAATGAAGACACGTTGTTCTATCGTGTAACGCTCCATTTTTACTAACCCTAAACTGTCAGCTGTCAATTTGATTTTGTTTTAGGGTTGTCAACACTTTACTGCAAATCTAAATCTTGCGTTAATTCTGGGACACCCTTTATGTCCCATCTATCTCAAACCGTTAATTTTTTATTCTTATTGATTGTGGCTCATACATAATTTTTCAGTTTTTTCCAGCAGTTTCCCAGCCGTCTTTGAATTGTCTTTGCCCTGTCTATAGTCATGTTGCACTTATTGAATCTTTCTCAAGAGTCTTCTAAGTTATCCAAATAGTTTCAGCGGACTCTGTGAAAATTTAATGCAAATTTACCACTTACTCCCTCAGCGACGATCACACACTACGTAGACTCACTCACAAATGTCCAACTCTCAACTGATTCGGAATTGTCCTCATTACAGTCCATTATTATAGGCTACCAAAATAATGCGCAATCTGCGCAAACACTTTAATTGAGAAAAAAATGCAACTCTTTTTATATGCGCGTCAAACAGATCTGCTAAAACTAGATCTTCTGATTCTAAGTTATAAAAGCCCTTTAAAAAAACTCGTTTTCAAAGCGTACTAACATTTTGAGATTTGTCTGACTTCCTAATTTTTTTTGAATAAATATAAATTGCAACTAGTTTAAAGACTAATCAGCAACTTGTATCTAAGTTCATGGCATGTAAGATGTCGCCCATCGATTTTCTTCTCAGATTTGATATTCCGGCACACACTTTTCACGTGTTAACACGTTTGCTCTTCTTGAGGCTTCTTTCTAATTTTGCATTACCTAGAGATTGTAGAGCCTCGATGTTTAGGTGTCTATAAAGCCTGAACTCGTGCTTCCGGGCAATTTTATTTATTTCATCTAATACCGTTCTTATCCTTAGGCTCCGGTAAACATTGCTGTTTCTGGTATACCAGGATAATCTTTATTAGTGCTTTGTTTTTAAATATTTAGATTTTATTAACATTGCTTTTTCTGGCACAGCCTCATAGTTGCTAACCGTACGTCCGTACCGGTTTTATTACTTGATTATATAAAAGTATTTTATTATAGATTGACAGCTTGAACTTTGTTCCCAGCACCCAATACATTTTTCTCTATTTTATATTGAACTCTTTTTCTTCTTCTTGGTGTGCTCCTTCCATAGTAGTTTAGCATGGAGGTTTATTTCCAGGTACTTTGCTGTATACCATGTGGTAAGATAAAGTAGTTTAGTGTTACTAGCATGCATTCATCCTTATTGTTCTTGAAATTGATATATACAGATTTGTTGTTATTTAATTTTGTTCGCCATCTTGTTGTCTATAAATTTCACTAAAGGCTTGCTGTAGCAGTTATGTTTTTGTAATGCCCTTTCCTGTTGCAAGTGTTAAAGTTTTTTTATAAGTCAAAGTATTTTTCTTTTGAATCTGAATAGTCTATTTTTTTATTTATTTAGTTTATTAGCAATCAGAAAGATACAACATACATTCTATGAGTTAATTTTATCACTAGGTATATGTCGTGGAGAGAAAGACTCCCATTGAAGTCACCTCTTTATTGCGCTAAATCTTTTGGCCATTTCTTATTCAAGCGTCGAGTCATGGGATTTTCTTTTAATGAAATAATGGTTTCGTTGAGATGAGTTGCTAGCGAGTCGTGGTGTTTTATGGCTTTTTGCTTGATTGCGTCCTTCGCGTATGGTACATTGAGGTCGGTATGGAGGGTTCTATTAGAGACGTACCTGGCGCTCCAGTTATGCTTCGTGATGTCTTTGATTGGAATCGTTGTACGATTTCTATCGTTGAATTGCTTGCGCAACCCCATAGGTCACAGCCGTAGAGCCATATAAGTTGGATTATGGTCTTGTACATAACTTGTTGCCCAAAGACAATTTTAATGTCCATCTCCTTCTTTTCTTGGATACGTGCATTCTCCAGGTTAGACGTTTGTCAAGGTGAAGGCCGAGGTAAGTAGTTTCGTTTGCTTGGGAGATGGGGTGATCGTTGATGTAAACTGGAGCACAAGTTGATTGTTTCATGGTAAACGTGGGAAGATTTATTTCCATTAATTTTTATCCTTCATTTGTGTGTCCGTTCCTCAATTAAGGTTAGATGATCTTGAGTTCTATTCGTTGCTACAACTAGATCCTCACTACTTGTTAGTGTTGCTATGTCATCGGCAAAACTTCCCATAGTAATATGTTGCAGGGTTGGTATGTCATACGAATACATAAGGTATAATACAGATCCTAACACACTACCTTGAGGTACGCCTGCTTGGATTTGCCTTATTTGTGATGTTTAATCATCTACTATAACTTGGAAGTGACGATTTTTAAGGTAAGACCGTAACAATAGGTAGTAGTGGTGAGGAAATGTATTCTTGATTTTGTACAGAAGTCCGCTGTGCCAAACACGGTCAAATGCCTGTTTAACATCTAAGAATACTGCGGAGCAGTAGTCCTTATTTTCAAGAGCGGTTTGAATTTTATTAACTAGTCGATGACACTGCTGGACAGTCGAGTGTTGAGTCCGGAAGCCAAATTGATGATTTGGAAGCCAGTCTTGTAATATTTCACTTTGACTTATCCTCTTTAGGATTAGTTTTTCAAGTCATTTAAATAGCAGCGGAAGAAGGCTGATAGGGCGATAGGAGTTAACATTATTAAAAGGTTTACCGGGTTTATGGACGAGAATGATGTGGGCAAATTTTAACTGCAGTGGCCAGTGAGTAAGGCGAAGAATTCCATTAAATAGTAGTTGGATATACTGTATTTCCTTTTCTGGAAGCTCTTTTAAGACAGTCGCTGTTATTCGATCAAACCCCAGGGATTTTCTGTTACACAAGCAGTTTATTTCTCCATGGATTTCTTTCTTCGTGAAGTTACGTATTGGTGATGACATTTCTAACGAGGAATTTAAGTAAGTTTCAATGTCCTTTATCAGTTTCTTCTGAATTAGGAGTAAAAAAAAATTGAAGGTGTTGAGCGAACTCTTCTACTTTTTCTTTATCAGAATAGTCTATTTGTAATGCAAGGCTTCAGTATTTCGAAAAACTATTTAGGCAGTTTATGGTTCAATCCTTAACGCTAAACGTTATCAAAAGTATAAACTTATAAACAGACGTTTCTCTCTTTGATACTTTTTCTCTTTGAGACTTCTTTCGATGATACTTGTAAGTCTACTGTAGAATGTTAATTTCTGAAACCAGACTGATGTGTTAAAATCAGCTCTTTTCTTTCTATTGTTGGCTTTAGCCTTTTAAAAACATTCTTTCAAATGGTTTTAAAATTATCGGTAAGAGAGAAATAGGTCAATACGATGTTGTTTCATTTGGTGTTTGTTAGTTTTACTATTCCTTTGGTAGGCAACTGTTTCAATACTATCTCTGTGTTTAGATCAAATCCAGAAGATCCTTTCTTAATTTTTTTTAGTACTTTTTGTAGAACAACCAATTTTATTTCTCCCTCTTTTATTCTACCTTCCGGTATCAGTACTTCTCTATTTTGTCCTTTATTGTCCATTCGATTAAAATATCTTTTTGAGGTGTTTGGTGAAAGCCTCTGTTTTCTGCTTATTGTCTTTTGCCCAAACTTATTTAGTTCTTATTGGTAGCGTTTGGATTATAAGTTATTTGATTTCTTAGTCGTCTTTCATAAAAAGTAATCGGTGTCTTTGTTGTTGGCAGATCTTTAGGCAATTGATCACTGATTTATTTTTTATTTTTGGTATTTCTCTTCTTAGTTGTTGTGTAAGACATTTTAGTTCTATTTCATTTATTGAGGCTTTCGTATGGTGCCACATTTCTTGGCTCTTCTCTTTTCGGCAACCAACTCCTTAATATACACAGAATAATTGTTGCCTGTTGTTTTCTTTTTAAGTTCTGACGTGCTATTTTGCGAGGCCTGCTGTACATCTGTTATAAAGTTTAGATTTCCGATCTACTTGTTCTTTATGTTTCAGTATTGCTTCTGGTACTTAATTCTTCCCTAAATAATTCCCAATCTGTGTACTTGTTGGCCACTCATGGGTTGGATTGTTTCTGGGTGACTCTTTTGTTTAATGTTAATATTATCAAAGAGTATCTTCTATATCAATTAGTTTGCCGATACTTTTCTGGGAATAAAAAAATCAATCAGATCTGGTGTTTTATTTTTATTTGTGGGTCAGTACGTGCGTCTCATAGAGTGGTAGATGCAATTCAGCTCACGTGGAGCTTCGGGCAATTGTTTTCCTTTATTTGTAGTCAATGTTGAACCTTATAAGCTTTTTGAAATTACGTTTTGGTGGGCAATAAACTGCTGCAGTTGTATTATTTTGTCCTCCTGTTTTGACATTTATAACTATAGCTTAAATTTTGTTCTTTTCGTATTCACTTTTTTCTAAATTTCTAAATGTATAGTATGATAGGATTTATATGCTTTAAAATCTAAATATGATTGTTTTATAAGATATATCTTTGATGTAGGACATTATAAACCTTTCATATATCTGAAAATACTTGCAGTTGCAATAACTGGTCGGGTATGCTTCTCTGCAGTTGGAAAATTTCGAGTGCATACTACATTCTTTGGCATTGTAACATTAATTTCATTTTTTTTTGTAGTTTGATTTCAAGTATTATTCCTAATATTTCTTTCATTTTTCAATGGCTTTATTATTCTCAAAGGGATATTTTATAATTGTGACGATATGAATCGTCTACAATACTCTGCCGAGTAGACGTTGGGTGTAATTTCTTTTCTGTTACTTTGATACATTTTGTTTGTTTATTTTAATATGAGTGCCAGAAATTTTTTTCTTAATTAAGGTACTTTGTTAGTATCCTGTATTCTTCCTCTCATTCCATTCATTTTTATTTTTTTGTTACTTGTAATAACTGTTTTGAATTCAAACACTCTAGATGCTGTTATAAATGTCACGATATAACACTTTTGTAAATCAGTCACCAATTTTCCAGTTGGACCTTACATTTAGGGCATTCAAATCAAACAGACACCCGTTCGTTTTGTGTTAAAGAAAAGTCTGGCGCAATATAGAGCTACAATGGCAAACATTTTTATAAAACTTTTATTAAGATAAAGAAACCTTCAAATAAAGCATATGTAACTTTACCTTTAGATGGTATGACAACCAAGGTAAAAGAGAAAAATTTATAAAGAATCTACTATAAGGTATTAAGGACCATTTAAATTGCTTCCTGCTTATGTGTAAATTTTGCCATTATTTTTCTCTTTTGCTGTTCTTTTTCTTTTATTTTCTTTTTTCTCTTAATGTGTGTCTCAACCATTTTAACTGTTGTGTTTCGATTTATTTTCGGATTGTTTTTGATTTTAGTTTTTCTTGCAAATTTTATTCTTTCCTATAATGCTTTTGGCGCACTTGGATTTGTATTATAACGTTATTTTTGTTTTCTTGGATATTTTCTTCTTCTATATAAATGTGTTGTTCAAAACTTGGCATAACTTAGCTTGTTTGAGTGTCGTTCTTTCCATTTCTATGTGTCTTTACTTGTTCTAAATCTTTTCCATTAGCTGTATTGGTATCTCTTGTTCTCTTTTTCTATCACAATTACATTTGTTTTATCACTATATATTTTAAACTTTCTGTCATGTAAGGCTTTCTTTCATATTTCAATTTGTACTGTAACTCTTGTTCATCACTCGCGTAAATAAGTAGATCATCGGTAAACACGGTCTCCGTTAATATTTCTTATAAAGACATTGTTTAAAAGAAACTTTATAGAAGCAACGGTATTTTTGATAAAAAGTATTAAATAAATTTACTGTGTGGTACTTCCTAATTAATTTGGATAAAAATAAGTAACGATAACGTTATCACTATAATAATTTGTATCTACTATGCTGCAAATGATCTATATTACTATAGAGTTGAGTAAATTCGAATTAATACTCAAGTAATATTCCAATCCAATCTCTTGGTGCCTTTTGTTCTGTTTTAGTCATTAATAGTCAAATTATAAGTACGAAAGTTCTATTTCTAGATTTTTTATAATTCTGAGGGAGTAGTCAAGATACACCCTATTAGCCTCTACACCTCAACCCCACTCTCACCTACTCGTGGTTACGTCGAGCAACCTGAAATGGAGTACGTGGTGAAAATCACGTAGGACGACAAGCTAACGAGAGCCGGGGGGTATGTTGGGGCGAACGCTTCAGCCCAGCATACTGGATGCTACCAAGGAAGGGTAGTAACCTAAGGATGACAGCGGAGGAGCCTAATAGTAATAGGCCAACGGTGCCACCAACAGTCCCAGTTAGGAGGATTACTTTCTACATGCCAACACGTTCGGCAAGAGTCGCATGTTCAATGCCAAAACCCCCTTAATTTTGATGCTTCAACACTATTTTGAAGAAGTCGCCTTTACATATCTCGTAAAATTTCTGTCTTAAATCAATTAGTATTGTGCCTATATTCAATTTACAAACTAATGCTACTACGTTGTAAACGATTTGGGCTTTCTGAAGATCCTAATAACCCGCAACAAGTAATTTTTTAATCATCATTATGAGTACCTTTTTGCTAAAAATGACTCACCTGTTCATTCTCACCAGCACAGTTGTTAATCTCGGCTATATAATGTATAACTAATATTAAAAGTTTTGACAGACCAATACCCTAATAAAAGGAAAAGCCAAGTAAATTAGCACGCTTCATTATCGACCCCACACAACCTTCAAGAAACTACAGTAAAAGTTTCTCACACATTTTGTTTATCTATTCTGCATTGAACATCTTTGTAAAAAGGTTTTTCTAAATCCGCATTCATTGAAACAACCCCGAATGGGAGGTTTAATGAAAGTCTTGGTTTGTTTCTCCCCATATATAATCAAAAGCTTACAAAAATGCCTCATCAGTAAATATAATTTTTAGTCCCTCTCTGAATTTGTCATATCTACAAACGTCGTTTTTCAGGTACTTCTTGGTTAGTAGCGGTTTATGGTTGCACGTTGATTTTTTAATTGTTCTTATCTCTATTTTAGCGTCTTTTCTATCAAGTTTTAGGCAAGTTTGATGACATATTAAGTTTGGATTAATTTTCTATTATACTTTGCCAAGGTTTCTTTCTCTTTTCTTTCCTTAATTTGACTATTTAGTCACATATTTTTTCTTCTGGTACGATTAATCCAATACTCATTTACACGCAGTTTTTGTAAACCAGTACCACCTGTTTGGTCTGCGCTAGAGCAACTAAGTTGCAACTGCAAAGAGCAGTAGAGAGCATTTCGGAAAATTTATTTATTTAGAGCACACCTACATTCTATATCATCTGTGTGAGATATTGAGCAGACACTCTTATGGGACTAACTAAGCGTTTATCTAGTCATTTATTATCCAAAAAATTTTTTTCTAATCTTTACTCATTATTTTTTATCTTGTACTATTTTAGGTAAATAGACGCACAATTTTAACTCGGCACCTGGTGATGTCAATCACTAATTTGAGCAAAATTTTGTAATAAACTGCATTATAGTCTTCACTCGCCTACAAAATTTGTAACTTTTTAATAGTTGATTAAGAGGAAAAATCATATACGCATAAAGGTAGACAAAACTAGACAAAATAGTGCACTTACAAAAAAAACTGCTTTTGGGAAGCCACGGGAAGTCCCACTTCCTTCCACCGCCCCGCCATCTCTCATCATCGGCTTATTGCAACCTAATAGATTTCCGAGCGGCCCCCGGCAATTTGCGCCTCACCTTTCGAGCACACACGCCCGGAAAATTATCGCAATAAATAATAAATTTGTCTTAATTTACACATCATTAATTTCCCGATAATAGCAAAGGCCCATCAAAGGTTAATTTACTTCCAATATATTACTCGGCTTCCGGTGGCGCGTCCTTTTCTCCTCGCTATCTCGCCGCTCCATCGTCCTATCGCGTCCCGAACTGCGAAGGAAACATGTTTCACTGCAAGCCATTGTCTCATTGATTTATTTTACAATTAGTATAGTGACTTGGAGGCAGGGAAAGTGAATTGGAGGAGAAGGAAGCACCTCCGATGCTTATTAGGCGCGCTGTATCCCCCGCGATCTCTTTGTAGCTGCACTTTCCGCGTGTGATAGCTCGCGCCGCCGTGGGGGCAGGAATTGGGAACGCGCCTGTTTATTGGCGATTTTAACTCTTTATGGGCCTTTCTCCCGCGGCGGCGATTTTGCCCTGGAAATCGTCAGTAAGATATAATTTGTTAGGGGACAATTCGGGTGAACAGTGAACCACGTTTTTATCAATAAAGGGAAGTCTTTTCAATTTCCTTTTTCTTTTTTATTTTTTTTTGTTATTAGTAGTGAAAGTAAACATATATAACGAGTCACTCTATTATAATCTCGACTTTTCTCAACTACTATTCGGCAGTACAAGACAACTTCATCAAATGCAGCCTAAACATTTGGCAAGAAACACTAAAAAGCTCAATGAACGTACACTCATCTTGTAATTGTAGTCACTGGAGTTTATAATGCTAAAAATGTTTAAATTAAAACTAGCAAAAGCACGCACTCTCCCTATTGTAAAAATTTTAATTTAAAAACGTGGTTGCGGCAATGAAAAAAAATATGAAATCAAATGAAGAAGAGGTAATAAACCAACTCCAGTATCAACCAAGATTTGATAAATTTAGATTTGGAAAGCAAATAAAATAAAGTGATATTTTAACATCCCCCCTTTTACATCTATAATAGTTTACAGATATTTTCAGAACACTGAAATGGTGTCTAAATTGAGTAGATGAGTTCCACTTCACTTGTTAGAATAGAAAACCATTTTTACATAATCTGGGTCTCATATAAGAATATTACACGGTGGCTTTAGCGGGCGAGTGCAGAAAGAACACCAAAACCTATACCAAAGCTCTTCACTATGCAAAGCTTTTTCGTGTGTACAGTGAGGTATAAAGAGTGGAATTTATTATAAACCTTACTTTCTAATCGCATTATTACTCGGGATGTCTATTATTAACAATTAGATTGACTTAAAGAGAAAATGTGGGATTTTTTGTTATAGAAAATAGAAGATTATACTAACACCCCAATGCTCGATCACCTGTCGTTAAAAAAGATTTAAAACGTCTCAAAAATTCTTGATATTACACCTTCCGCTTCCCATCTCTTCCAAAGCTACAGTTGTATTCTTCTAGCTAATTCTTTGTTGAAAAGAAGAAGGAACGCATTTTATTAGTGAAATTCTTTTTCATCATCCCAGAAGTTTTTCTAAAGTTGCGCAAATCATTTTTTTGGCGCAGAGCGGCTCTAATTTGCGGGCAGCCGACTGAAGCGCATTGTTGGGGGAAGCTTTTTACTGCGTACTGCGACAAATAAGCGTAATGATTTGATGCAAAATCCGGTGAATACGCAGCATAAAGTAGGATGATACCTGAGAGCCTCTAAAGTGCCAACGGTGTGCCGACCGGCATATTCAAGAACATGACCGTCTTTATTTCCCGCAACAGCGTTGCTAAATGCGTCGGCAGAATCGCTTCAGTGACTCACAGTAGTACTCACTAACTAATATATCAGCAAACTCTCCTTCTAATCCTTCTGGTTTTAGAATAAACAATTCCGACCGTTTAGAGAGAAAGTCCCAATATTTTTTTTAATTCAAAGCCCAAGAGCTATTCACAATTTGCTATCTAAGTGAAAGATTGTATTGTTGATTAAATTTTCAACAGTAATTTGATGTTTTATTTCTGGATTACCAAAATCGACATTATTTCGGAAATAATTTGGCAACTGCATTCAATTTTGGCTACTATTTTTCATTTTTGAACACACAATTCCAAGACTGTATTCGACGGTTTCCTTATAACGATTAAGATAACTTCATAGACATCAACAAGTTATTGGGTTTTAAACTAACACTAAGGTGTGTACTAAATTTGTTTTTTATTATTTAGGTAGCAGATGCCGATCTTCAGGTGCCGACTTGGTAAAAATTGGTATAACAACATCTAGATTGTCTTGGGAGCTTTATTACAATGAAACTTAACCGTCCCCGATTATGAACTTTTTGGACTCGGTCGGATCTCAAAAGGCCACTAGTTCTGAACACCTCAGCTATTACTGACAGGTTTTTTATACTAATAATTTCAAAATATATGACAGATATTTGTCATTTTAGCTTCTTCTTTCCTAGTTGAACACAGTCAACTACAATGTTTGGACGTCATTATATTGTATTATTATCGGTTCCATACCATTATCAAGAAAACACTCCTCATGTATGTTACCCATCTTTTCTACATATCTGTAAAGAGGTGTACTGTCCTAACTACCGCTTATAGGGTGTTCAATAGAGCGCTGGAATGTTTTTTTCCAATAGGACGCCATTAGGGCGTTGCTCCAGTCTCTCTCTAAATTTTCTTCTGTCCAAGAACGTCGTTTTTCTAAGTAAGGCATTGTTTTGCCATGTATTATTGTAAGCATCTAAGCGTCTTCAAATTATTTTTTTTAATTCTATTTTGACAGTCTTTTCGTCAACAATTTTAAAAGCAAAGATTTCGGTTATACAAGAAAAATGGTTTTGAGTTTTATATATATTGGCAACATAAAAAATGCTCTTCTCAAGAACATAAAGCAAGTAAAAGGTAACCGCAAAAGTTGTCCTACGTATAGTATATATTAAGATGAATGCTAAAGACGCCACAACATGAATATCTAGTGCGCGTACGCTAAATTAAACTAAAAACTATGCTAAAGGTATGCGAAATATTGGGTGAAAAACAATTTTATGTAACAGGAAACATACAAATACATACAACTAACGTTTTTTTTAATTTAGTTGCTTCCAAGAAACAAACTGTACTGGTCATTTTGATATGTTTAAGGGGCAATCGATTAAAAAGGCAAAAAAATAGGATAAGTAATTAGAATACTCACCAGTTTTACGAAATTTTTTATGAACATAAAAAGAAAAAAGCAACACTTATGCTACCAACGAAAAACAAATCATAAAATGAAAAAAATCTTTAAACATTCTGATTGACGGTCTTGTATCATAGAAAGGATGCGGTGAAGACTGGCATAAAGCCATGCGAATGTTGTAAACAAATTAATTAAAATTCAATAGAAGTTAAAAACCGCTTAGTTTGTAAAGGTTACATGCAAATACGGAACTACATAATCACCTTAATGCTTTGTTTATGTTTTGCATTCCTCCTATCTCTGTTCTTAATAAAATCCTTCATCAATTTTTTATTGTAATTGGATTGTTAATCGCAAGAAATATTACATCATACTGCTTTTTTAACCGCTACATTGTTTTTCTAATTTTGTAATTTTGTAATTCTTACTGCAAGGTACTTTCATTCTTTTGTACTTCTTTTTTGATTTTTCTTCTAAGTTATATATAGCTTATTGTTCCTTTTTACTCGTATGCTTTTTTTTCCGCTATCCAGTGTTCTGCATCTAATATATTTATTATTCTTACGTCTGCTTCTAACTTTTCTCTCAACAATTGTTTCGCTGCTTATTATTTATTTAATTCGTTTAATTTTACGCTACTATACTGCGTTTTTTGCCGTTTTATTATCGTTCCTAGTTTGATTTTCAATTTGTTTTATTTTGTGTTAACCGTTTTCTCTCCCTATCCCACTCTTTTACTTTACTTCTCATTTCTCGCCTTATCTTCCTATATTCATTCGTGTGGGCCCTGTTTAGTGCTGTTTGATTTTCTGTCACTTATTTTTTTAGTGGATTTAGTGTATCTTTTTTTGGCTTCCAAAATCATTTATTGCTGCGATCAACTTTAAGGGCGTTGCCCTGTTCGCCTGCTATGTTTCGTACACTAAACTTTGACCTATCCGCAATTTCAGTTTACATTCACTTAATTTATTTCCGCTGTTTTTGCGATTTTATAGCCCTACCTGTCCAAATATTTTTTGCTTTCTCTGGGGCACAGAAATATAACAATCTGCAAAGAGGACTACACGTAAGCTGCCGAAAACCCAATTTACTAAGCAAACAAAATTAGTGAAGGACACGACGACGATAAGCGAAAAAAAGAATATCAACTAGAGGATGGAGAAATAAAAATAGTGAAATAAAAAGAAAAAAAAGTAAAAATAAGGAAACAAAAAAAGACCTGATACAAATAACAAGACATTGCTGGATGTAGTGGTCGGGAGTTAAAAAAAAAGATGACGGTAAAAGGCGTAGGTTTAATAATTAAAGCAGAAGAAATAGAAACAATCACAAATAAAATTTTTATATAACTAAAAACACACAAAAAAAATAAGGAGATTTACTAACTAAAGAACAAAACATAATAGAAAGATACAAGCAACATTCTTGAGAACTACTAGAAGACAAAAAAAGGCGTAAAACAGACGATGGGTTAAACAGCGATAAAAACGTTGAAGTTAGGAATAGGACCTGTTAAATACGGTATAACAGTGGAATCATTGAGTATGTAGGAGAGACGAGTAAGAACACATCCTTACAATTATTAAATTAAATACTACAAATCAAGAAAACGCCTAGTGATTGGTATACAAGCACTATAATTCCACTATTAAAAAAAAGAGGTTGGAGCGTGTGCTAGGCACCTTAGGAAAATTGTTTGCCGCAATCCTAAAACAAGAAAAATGAAAAATATAATTACGATGCGGCTTCTGAAAAAATAGAAAAACAAGACATTACACAAACGCTCCTTAGATCTAGCAAACATAAAAAGAAAAGCTGTTTGTAAATGTCTGCAAACCAAAAGAGTGGATCATACATTAACAGATGCAGCAAAATCTCTAAACCGTCAAGCAAAGTCAAAACAAAACATAAAATTTCCTATAAGAATCCATTTTAAAATTTTAAAAAATCCATAATTTTGTGACAGCGACATACATATAGAATTCAGTAACGAACTTTTAAGTTCGTTGAAAATCGACAAAATTTGTTACAAATATGTGACTTAACCAACTATGCGTGTTAATCCCCCACTTCTCTTCACATTAGTTATGGACGATATAATTCGAGGAAGTGAGAAGGGCGCCAACAAATTTAATTTGGGAAATTGGGAAAAAAAGATAATTATTTCAGAATTAATGTTTGCAGACGATATGGAAATTCTAAAATCTAAAAAACTCCACAAAGAGAAACTATAAAAACATGGCAAAATATGCCGAAAAATAAAAACCGCAGTAATAGACGCAGAAAAAATGCAACATTCATATAAAAATAAACCTGGCCAAATTTAAATACATAGGAATGCAAAAAGTACAGCCGGATAATTAATAATTTAATGTACGGTGACGAATCGTAAACTTAGTCACTAACGTAAAAATGGGGTTTTTAACGATGACAGAAGGCAAAACTGGGAGAGTTCAAATAAGAAACAAACTATTCAAAAATCGCTTGAATATAAAAGCAGTAGCAGCAATAGTTCAAAAAAGGCAACTAAGTTGGGGGCATTAGAACAAAAAATAGACGTACCAAGCCAGTAAAGTCTGAAAGAACAAAATAAGCAGGCGAAAGAAATAAAAATGGCAACGAAGAGGGACTTGAACCATAATGAAACTAGAAGAAAGTCTTTGCCAAACAAACCAACAGATTTATAACAACCAACATTACGCAAAACGACACAAAACATTTGGGTAAAACTTTTCCTAGGTCTCCCGATATGATTTATTATATTACGTATGTTACTTCTCGCTAAAAATTCTAAAATTTCATAATTTCCCCAATTGAGAGAAATTACCTTTTAGAGGAATCTTAACTGTCGTGAGCTTGGATATACTCAGCTAGCAAGCTAACTAACATGCCGCACTACTAAAACATTACAGAAATCCTATTTTTCATTTAATTTAATTTTCCCTTCACATGTTAATTCATTAATTTTATTAATATACATGAATAGTTTATCACGAGTTCGATAATTACTAAAAAATGTTACTGGTGTAGCAGACTATATTTACTCAAAAAAATTAATAATTTTTTCTGGCGTTTATTTCTCTGAAACCAATTTTTATTCGAACAATATAACGTACGAATAATCAGACTAGACATTAAAATATATAGGCAACCAACAGCTATTTTAGGCGCATATGCAATAAATGACAACATACATTTTTTTGGCAGTCTATCAGACAGCAGATAGTATACCAACCCACAAAAACCTTCATCACGGGAGACTTTAAACTGCGTTGTAAAAGAAGAAGAAGGCGCAATAAAAGCGTAAAAAACTACAATGGAAATATGCTATTAATTTATGCCAAGATAATAAATATATTATAACAAACTCAATTTTGACTATAAAATTATTTATAAATACATGGAAAGACTAGAAAAAACTTAAAATCCCTATTTTGAAAAGAAGTAAAAGACGTCAAACTATATTATCAAGCGGAATGTGCAAGCAACTATTATATGACAATAAGTCAAGACTGACCTACTTAAACAATTTAATACCAGGTGCTAATACAAAAATAAATTGGAAAACAAGCTAGACATGCATAAGGACGAAACATTGCAAGAAATGTACAAACACTTAAAATAATTTGAAAGAGCGACAGAGCCATTAAAGACTAAAAATGGGAGAATAACAATTTAGAACTTTTCGATAATCTGGAGAATTTAATCAAAGGGACGAAAATCACATGCATGCAAGAGTAAAATATAAATTAGAAACTGCAAAGAATGAATACTGGATCAGACTATGTGTAGATATAAACAATACACTACCATATAACAGGTCACTCTCAGCTTGGAATATAACAAAAAAATAAATAGCAAGAACGCAAAAAGCATAATACAGGCAATATACTACTACAATAAAATAAAAAAGAATATCTAAGAGGTGAAGAATCTTTAAACAATAATGGAGAACCGAAAATTACTAAAGGTAAAATATAAAGAGCAATTAAAAATTTATAAATTATACAGCTTCTGGCTCAGAAAATGTAAGCATAGAATTGCTAAGTATGAAGAAGAGAAACAATATTTAATATAAATAATTAATAAAATAGAAGAACGATACAAAATTTTCCAAAAACTAAAAAATTATTATCTTAGTTCAGCATACCAAAAAGAAAATCAACAACAATGCTGTAACTACAGAGGTATAAGCGTAATTCTTCCCATATCTACTCTTCTCATGTACAATAAAAAACAAATTAGAAGAAGGGGATAAACTTTAACGGGAAGCAAAGTGGGTTTAGATAAAATAGTGTTAAACAATTTGCACATAATAAGACAAGTTATTGAAAAGAAAAACAGAAGAAACATATAAAAGTTTACAGATGTAGAAAAAGCATATGATATTATACCAGAGGTGAGAAAGTGGATAAACATAATAAAAAGCCTATACACAAATAACAAAAGTACGAAAAAGGGATACCAAAGAAACTTTAACAACAAAAGATTTAAAACAAGGGTGTGGATGCTAATGTGTACTTCTTAACATGTACATGGAAAATGTTCAGGAATGGATATATAAATAGGAAACAGTACACTACAGTCTTTGCTTCAAAAACTAAAAAAAGAGTTCAAAAAACGGGATTTAGCAAGAAAGCAACTAATCTGTATATCGATGATTAAGGAGTTACACTCCTTGAGAGTTTTAAATATCTAGGCACAAACCTATGCACCACAGGCAAACACGAAAAAGATTTATTCGAAAGCTACGTCGGAGAAAACGGTTATGCATTCCGTATATGGAGCATTATGAAATGAAGACCTAAATCAAAAAACAAAACTACAGATTTTTTACAGGATTGTTGTAAACATAGTTCTTTACAAAACAGAGATGTGGACACTAACTGGTAATATTATAGATAAAAAAGTGACAGTGGAACCCGGCTTTATGAAAAGATGTCTAAAATAAACTAGAAGAGACGGAATAAGAACGAAAGATATTTACAGAAGGGTGGAAAAGTATGAACAACTATAGAGAATGCCAGAACACCGTTGACCAGAGAACATTACGCCAGAAGAAAAGGGGAAAAACCACCTTCAATGTAAAATGGATGATGCAGAAGAAAAAACTATTTGAGAAACAACGATATTTACGAACAAAAAACACCAAATCGAAAAATGGTAGAAGTTTAAAAGAAGAAGAAGACTTAGTATTTTCTTACAAACTTGTTCTAATTTTTTTAAATATTATCATGCTCAGACAATTCTTTAATTGTATATTCTTGTTGAGGTATTAATATATAACCGCATTTAGTCATATGGCAAGTACGAATTCTTTAAACTACATTATATAAATGTAGGTTCGTCCCTATTGGCATTTTTATAAGAAAAAGTGGTGACCAATTTCTGTTCCAAATGGCACGTTGCTCCATTATGTTGAAACTACACTTATTATACATTTTTGTGGTCAATTTCAAATAAAAAGAATTTAAATTTTTGGATAAAACCCTTTATATCTGACAGTAGCTTGTTTGGGGAAAAATGATCCAATAGTGCCTTCGAACCAAATTGTAATATATTTTAAAACTTGGTTAAATGTATTTCAATGGTAAAATCATGTTATCCACAGAAAAGAATTTCGATCTTTTTCTTAAAATGCTTTTATTACCAAAATACAATTGTCAAAAAATTCCCAAAAAATGTAGTTCAAAAAATTTGATTTTGATTTTTGATTTCAAACAGTAACAATTCTTTTAATAAAATTTTTTACCAACAATAAAAACGTAATAGATGTATCTTCCTTTGTAAGAATTTGTCATGGTATTTCAAAGATAAACCGGGTTGAGTGATTGATCGCAAGTTACAATTCGATTGTGCCTAAGTTGTCGGGCAATTTATAAAATCGACGCTTGTGCCCTTTCAGCAGCCTCGGACGTGTGCGATGTTCCGCGCGTCCTCTGCAGCGGCTCGCCAACATGGCCGCGGCGTGGGCGCGCGTTCGATCTAACCGATGTCGGGCAATTAAGCCCGTTTGGTGTTCAGCATAAACTATCCAAGAATACTGCCGTTATTAATGATTATGAAGGTGCAGAATGTGTTATTGTCTGGGATAATAGCGCGCTGAGCTTCTGCCAAGAATGTCATGTATCTGCAACGGGACATAAATAGAGTAGGTGTCGTAGGAGTACCGTGCATCATGATCTATGCCCGGGACTGATACATTTATAAATACATTTAATAAAAGCAGTCCTGTGTTGCAAAACTCCATCCACAGCCAACTGCATCCACAAATCTGGGGATTGTCACTTCCAATTTGTTACCGTCGCGAAGTGTATTCTTCGCGCGCGCGATTTATCCGCTGCATTGTGCGCTGGCTGGCTCCTTTATTAAATCCGCCTTTAATGCGCTCGCCAACACGGCCGCGTCGAATTGCTTTTTTGGCCGCGCCGAAAGTTTTTGCTCCCACCCGGTACAACTCCGTAAGCGCCAATTGTGTGAACATGAAACAGCTAGTACCAGTTTACATTAAATCAATCGGGACTACCAACTGTACAAAAAACAAATTATGAAAGAAAAAATAAAATTTTGACACCCTATGGTGAACTATACGTGGGGAGCGTAACAAAGAAACAACTATTTTTTTTGTCAAATTTTTTAACATGGTCTCCTTTGCAGTCGACACTTTTTGCGATGCTCTAACCTCTTTAACTCATCCAAATAGTAGTTGACGTCTTACTCTGCAAAATAGGCACCTACAGTTGCAATGACGTTCTCGTTTTATGAAAATTTCTGTCCTCCAAGCCAAACTTTGGGCTTAGCAAACAGAAACAGCTGGGGGCCAGATCTAGTGAGTATGATAGATGCTCAATCAATTCAAATTGTAATTCGTGAATTTTAGCCATGGTGGCCGCCGAAGTGTAAGTCGGTACGTTGGCTTGATAGAAGAGCACTATATCCGCTCCAAATGGGGCCTCCAGTTTTCTAAGTAATCGATGAACAGAGTTTCCTAACAATCCCCCCCAAAAAAAAACAGTCGCCATTACCTTCTCGGCCGACAAAACCGCCTCCGCCTTTTTTAGAGCAGATTCAGCCCTTCGCAGTCCATTGTTTTGACTATTTCATCAACAGTGATAAATCGACGCAAAAAGTCCGACTCATTACACTGAAACCGTTTAAGCAAAGTCTTGGAAGCGTTCATTCAAATGAATTTTTGGTTCAAAGTGAGCAACAGCGGGACCCAACGCGCGGACAGCTTGGTCATTCCCACTTCGTCAGTAATTGATATGACAAACGCGTTCTTTCGGATATCCCCACAGCTAACCTTAATTCGATAGTCCTCCAGTACCATTTGGTGAACTTTTTTGATGTTATTGGTGGAAGTTGCAGTTGTTGGTCGTCCCGCATGTCCATCATCAGCCACGTTTAAGTTTAGCTGTTCCACGGTGGTAAATGATGGGTCAGAGTCCCCGTAAACAGCATCTAACTCGGCTTTAATTTGCGCAGCCGTATTGCTTTTTAAATGCAAGTACTTAATTACGACACGGTATTCGATTTCTTAATTTTTGCAAAAGCACTGAGATCGACTGACACAAACGACTGTCAAACAACTAAGCGTCCAAAATGGCTGAAATTTCTACAAGAATTTTTAAAAGCATTTGAGACTGTAGCAGCAGAATGGCTTTGACAAACAAGACCATCTTCATGTTCGGGCTTAAAACTTATCAAACTGCCCTCATAGTTATTCACCATAAGAAAAACCAATTATTACTCTGTTCAAAATGCAACGCATAGTGTTTATTTATTTATCCAAACTTATTTTTTCTCCTTCAAAGTAACCCACTCCGGTTGCGCTGCACATAAGCTAACGTTTAATCCAATCTTGGGAACACTTTTCATATTCACTTTTTGGAATTTCCATCAGCACCTCTTTCGATTTTTATCTGATCGATTCAACTGAACTAAACCGGATTCCTCGAAGTGGTTTTTAATAGACTAAACAGGAAAATGTGCTATCGTGACATATCTGGAAAATACGGTGCTTGTGGAGCCATGTTTTGATTTTTGTTGAAAAACTTACGAATAATGATTGCTAAGTTTTGTTAACAAACGTTTCAAAAACATCACTTCAAATTGCAACATAGCAAGATCTTCAGTAAGCTCTTTCACAGTCAAATGGCAAGTTTCCATTACTCTGGTTCCTAGTTTGTTCTATATTTTCTTCGGTTATTGATGTTGGACGACGATAACTATATTCATCTACAAATTCACGACCTTCTCTAAACATCTTCTTCCTCATAATATACAGTTTTCCGATAATCATTCATCACCAAATGCTTTCTGCGCCATTTTAAAGTTTCAGTAGCACTAATTTCATTTTTAACTCAAATGTCATGCAACTTTTTGTTCAGCAATATTAAAAATTATAAAAATCAAATAAAGGTAAAAATAAACTGCTATAACATAAACTTTTTTGAAATGTAATGAGACTTTCCTTTAATTGAAAATAACAGTTTCACCATGGTGTTCTTTTAAGGCGAATTTCAGCGGAGAAAACAAAAAGGTTGGAGGTCGTAAACTTTCTCTTTAATAGCAGTATGACTTGCTGTATTATCTTAGTGAAAAATCCAGGTGTTGGAGATCTCCAGGCGGACGCGCTCGACTCTTCAACCGTTCAAGTACTTACATAAAATGAAGCGTTCATCGTCCATCTGTGTGGTGTAAACTCTTTATAGACAACACATTTAAAGTCAAATAAAACAATGAGCATCGCTTTCATCTTTGATTTGCTCATTCTAGCCTTCTTTGGTTAAAAAGACTCGATAGTGTGCCGCTCAGAGTTCTCCCTTAATTGTGCGTTCTATCACCAGTTATCCCTTCCCCCAAAGCATCATAATTACTTTTCTCAGGGCTCAAAAGATCACAAAAATCTACATACGTTATGACGATTTTTTGCACAATGGATTTGGAAGTCTCCATTCATCTGCTATCAATGTAACAGTCAGACGTTAATGACTGCCCTACACATTGCTTGTGCTTGACGTCCCTCTTCTTATTCTGAATGTCTTATGCCACCTAACACTTGTGATTTAGACGAAAGATCCTTTCCGTAGGCTTTCAGCATTACGGCAAATGTCTAGATTGTAGCTTTTCGAGTTTAAAAATGTATCGCTTATCTCAGGTTGACATTGCTTTGCAATTTGACACGTGACGTGATGTTCAACTACACTTTGTAAAAAGGCAAATGAACTTAATCGGATCGTTTACCTGACATTCTCCACCACTTGTCAGGCCTGAAAATTTCACGCCCACTTCTCTATATTGGACTAAGGAAATCATTCTCATTACTAGACGTATCTTCTATATTAATATGTACGACATCATGCCTGGAAATACTGATGGAACGAATCATCCGTCGCCGGTTACAGACAGCGGTCGAAGACCTCCAGCTGATTCCGGATTTTGTTCAGGCTACTCCACCATCCACCAGCTACTCCGTGTGGTGGGAAAGATCTCGGAAAGCTTTCTCAAGAAGCTCCACGCCGCAGCAGCCTTCCTGCCAAGCCAAGCCAAGGCCTTCGACAAGGTTTGGCAGAAGGGCCTCGTCTACAAAATTGCTTCAGCGTACATCCCGCTACCGATGACCCAACCAAACCGGTCCTTCATCTCCAGCCGAAGGTTTGGATCAAACTTGGTGGCATGAAGTCATCAGAGAGGCATCTCCGGGCCGGCGTCTCCCAAGGCTCGGTGCTGTCTCCGACGTTATTCATCTACGTCCGGGACATCCCCACGCCACGACGATGTCCCAGTATGCAAACGACACAGCAGTGCTGTCAAGCTCGCAAACCCAATGATGGCAATCTAACGCAGTCCTATTCACTACCAACGTTGGACTTCATCGGCGACCTGACTTGGCGAAACTCAGAATCTTCGACAGGGAGATGTCCTGGAAAGAAGAGGCACGATACCTGGGAGTGACCTTAGAAGAGAAACTATCTAAGACCATACGTCGATGGGGCAGTAATGAAGGCAAAGGCAACCCGACAGGCCCTTAGCTCCCTCTTCCATCCTCGGAGCCGGCTGTCCTTCCAAAACAAGATAACTATATACAACACCATCATCTACTCATTCATAATGTATGCATGCTCCGCCTGGCGTTTTTGCGCCAAGACATATCTTAACAAACTGTAGGTGATACAGAAACGGGCCCTAAGGTCCATCTTTGGCGCTCCCTGGTATATCAGGAACACACAGGAGTTTATCTTTCAGAGTGTTCAGAGACTCCTTTCCAGCATTCAGGGACACGAAAACCCAGTCATCCGTGCCCTTTATGACTATGAGTTGGATAAAAACGCCAGCTGCAAGCGCCCGAAAAATCTAATCTTCCCCTAAGGCGGTACGGGGAAGGCCTACTGTAGGCCCACCACTTTCCAAGCCAGGTCAACGCAGAGATGGGAGTTAGGGGTTAGACTCAGGAACCCCCAGCGACGAGACGTCAAAGTCAAAGTGTACGACATCATAGTGTTTCTAGTCAAGATAAAATCTTAGCTACTTGATTCTCTGCATCAATACAATGCCGTCCATCATTAAATTGCATAGGACTGGGTTTAGTACTCCTTCTGGTCTTAGACCTCCGATTGTGTATTACCCATTCTCACATAATTCCTTTTGTCTTGTAAATACTTCTTATGCAGTTCTATAATTCATTATTTACACCTCTTTCTTTTACTCTACTCTACACTACCGTCTTGGGGATACTGTGAACGCTTTTCCGTGATCTAAAAAGATCACAACTTATTATTGCTGTTTTATAACAAATATATAATCTTGTACTACTTTATTCTTTCTGAATTCACACTAGCACCTAACAGTAGAAAATTTGATTCAAATTTAGGTTGAGTTTATCAGAAGAGAAACATTGAGAATAATCTTTTGAGTCATTCACGTTTCTTTTGATTATAAAAGTATCTTTAGCTACAATTTTATATAGAACAACAACTAAACAAGAAGAAACAAAAGCAAAGCTATCCATAATAAGAAAAATATTTAACAAGACGTGTTTATTTTGGGCATAATATATAAAACTTAAAAATCTTACTCAAGCTCCAAAGATATAGTCAATGGTAGACGATCAATTTGAGTGCGGGTATAAATGTCGCTTTTGTCGTGTGCTTCTGTGATGTAGATTTACGTTAGAATTAAGGTTAATTGTAAGAAAGCTAAAACAAGTGTAAATTAAGAAGGATAAAAAGGCATGAGCTACTGGGCAATTGCCTACAAATTACATTGTGCATTTAAATACAAAATTTACTTTATTGTCGACAGGGGCTGATAGTGAATAATCTAGGAAACTTCCATAATTCAAAAAAATCCTCTAGCCATAAGCAGTAATATCTCAACGTTTTGGTTTTAAACGTACAATAGTTGCAGAAAACACTTTCTAATAAGCTAAAAGGATTACGGACTGTTCTACAAGTATTAAAAATTATGCTAAACATAATTGTCAAAATTAAAAAGACGAGTGGTAATATAAAATAAAATAGAAGGCCTAATGGAAAAGAGGTAAAGGAAAAAACGAGCATAATAATTAACAGTAAGGATTTGGAGACTACTAAACAAAAAAAAACGTTAAAACCCGTAAGTGAGTTATAAACAACAATATAAACAAAAATTAAAAAATAAAGAAAAATAAATTAGATTAGTAGTTCGAACCATTAACGAATTAAAATACATGGTATTAGATACGACTAAAAGCTCTTAAGAGATATTAAGTGAAAATTGAAGAAATCGAACAATAACAAGAATGATAATTGATCTACAAAAAAGAAATCATCCAAAATATGGAATGTATGGTTTTTAGATTTTAAATTAAAACAACTGTGGCGCAAGCTGTTTTATTTCGCAACACCCAATTTCCTTGATGTCTTCAGTACAACATTTCTTCATTTCTTCTTCTTTTTGCAAGCTTATTAAACAGGTCTCTTTGACCTGGCATTTTTTAAGGATTTATTCTGTCCCAGACAGGTTATAATCTTTATACTTGGTATATTCTAATAATTCACCTTCTCCTCACCACCCCAATATACTAATTTAATTATAGTGACAGTCTTTAGATTGTAAAATAATATGATTTTAGTACAAATTGTGTTTCATTTCTCAGCACAACTTTCTTATCATTTTCAATACAAACAACTCATTAATTTCCCTGCAGTTCTTTGCAAGACTATTGAAAGGTCTCTTTGGCCTGCCGTTTTTAAGGCTTTATCCTGTTCCAGTCAAACTCCCTTTTCACAATATACTAATTTAATTCATAGGTGTGCTATTTGGCTCATTATAGTTCACATTAAAGAGTAATATTTTCCCAATTATGGTTCTTACACTTAAGTAATAGACAATAAATTAACGGTAAGGACATCAGTAATTCCCAAAATTTAGTCTATATTATATCCCATCATACATTAAAAGTCTCTGTTCTGAGCCTGGAACATAAAAACATATAAATTTAATCGTTTTGAAATAGACTTTGTTCTATAGTTCTAGAAAAGCACATCCTTGATAAAGATAACAGTGATATCTTTAACGCTCAAACTATACTTTCCAAAACGTTACTCCCTTAATAAAAAAAAATACCTTTTTCATACAGATCTAACAGAGCAATTCGTTAAAAAATTTATGGTTTTTATGTACAGTTGGATCTGCCTAAGCAGTTATCGCCTCTATGGATCATTTGGGCATTTTTAGAAAGCGTTATAACCCAATTTAAAGGGCATTTGCTTAGACAATGCTTCGAGGTAAAATAGTCTAGACAAGACTACATTCCCAATATAAAATTAGTAAAAAGTCGCAGACAGAAATGTAAGTGGACAAGAAAAATAAAGTTCACCAATAGAAAAAATATATATAAATTATTGCCAATAAGCATATTTTAGTGTTTTGTAGATTTTGTGTCTATATGATAACATTTCAACAACTCGCTAAGCATACTTAAGTGTTTATTATTATTATTGTCAATTTTGCTGCCAATTTATATAAGATTTTCCAACAATATGTAAGCTTCTTCTTCTTCTTCTTTTCCTTCTCCCTTATGCCCTAAAGCGTCGGTATGCCATTCTTTTACTTCTCTTAGGTGTTTTCCTCTGTTCTACCCTCTTTTCTAAGCTCTGTTCCCATGTTTCGTGGCCTTCTCTGCTTCTTGTTCCTCTGGCTCTGCTTCTAGAATTCTTCTGGGGTCTCTATTTTGACATCCTCACTATGTGCCCATACCACTGTAATTGTCCCTTCTCTACCTCTTGTATTAGGGTTGCGACCTATTCTTCTCTGGTTATTGTATTTCGTATGCGATCTCTTTTTGTTCTACCTACTAGTCTTCTTAGATATTTCATTTCACTCGCCGTAATTTTGCTTCTGGTTTTATCTTGTATTGTCCAGCTCCGCCCCATACGTTAATACTGGTGTGTATATGCTTTTGTATACCCTAAGCTTTGTTTGCATGCTACTTCTTTTCGCTATTATTGATTTGTTAATCGCATAATATACTTTGCTTGCTTTATCTCTTCTATTCAGAATCTCCTGTTCTATCGTGCCAGTTTTATTTATTATCGTTCCTAAATATTCATAGTTATTGACCCATTCTAGTTCTTCCCATTGCATATTATTCTTGTGTTTTCGTTTGTATCATTTTTCTCGATTTTCATAATTTTAGTCTTGTTTGTGTTTATTTTCATACCTCTTCTTTCTATCGCTCTATTCCATTTGTTTATTGCTAGTTGTAGTTTTCTAGTTGAGTCTGCTAGAAGCACGATGTCGTCTGCATATATGAGGCATTGTATATATATATGGGCTCTAAATTCCAATTTCCTCTGAATCTGAATCATTACTATTAGGAACAGTAGGGGCTCAGTGAGTCTCCTTGTTTGATCCTTTTCCATTTCAAAGCTTTGAGATTCTTTCCTTTAATTCGCACTCTTCCTTTTGCATTAACGTATACTCTTTATGGCCTGTTGTAGTGGGTATGATACATTTAGTTCTGCTAGCGCATTCCATATTGTTTGTTTGGCTACTGTGTCAAATGTTGATTTTATATCTATGAATGCTAGATACAAAGGGTTTCCCCTTTCTAATCTCTTTTCTGTAACTGTTCTTAGTTCAAAGATATGATCTTGTGTTTGCCTCTGTGGCCTACAAGCGGCTTGTTCTTCACATAGTTTTTCTTCAACTTCTTCTCGTAATATTCTTTCTAGTATTCTTGAATATATCTTCTGTACTATTGAAGAAAGGCATATTGCCCTGTAGTTGCCGCAATCGTTTGTATCTCCCTTCTTGTGTATAGGTACCACTATGTTTTCTTCCCAGTCATCTGGTATTTTTCCCCCTTTCCAGGCTTCCCCATTCTTTATCATTTCTGGAGTTATGCCATCTCTACCTCCTGCTTTTCCTTGTTTAATATGTTTTACGGCTTCTATCACCTCTTCTATTTTTATGTCTATTTCTTCTATTTCTCTCTCTGAACCGGATATTATCATCTTTTTTAAATATGTTGTTACGTTGTTATGTAAGCATGTTAGATAATTTTGATAAATTGAACTGAATCTGCTACAAAATGTACCAATGACATTTTGGCGAAATTATAATTTCCAATAGAGTTTTTTAGTTTAAAAACGCCTTGTCTGAAATAAATCTGAACTTTATAGAAAATTTATCTGACAGACACGTAAGATGAAGTCACGAGTGAAGATGAAAGAGATCCATTCTTTAACAGTAATAAAAAGACAATGAGTCGAACGAGAATGAGTCTGCTGATGTAGAAAAGTATGCACTTACAATTATCGAAGAGAATATATCGCCGTAACTGCCTTTTCTATACTTTGCTCGAATATTATGCAGAAATTCAGATCAATAGTTACATCATCTAAAAGAAAAAGCACGATTAATGAAAATACCAAAGATTTAGAGTTAAATTATTTAAGGAAGCGTGCCCTGATTTGTTTATAATATTAACAGATAATCCTGATGCAAAAATGAAAATACAGTATTTAAAAAAGTAAAAATGCATTGGTGTTTATATATTGCCTTTTACATTAAGTCATCATTACTAAAAGATTATTGGTCACCTAAATCTTTGATGAAAATGGCTGTTATACGAAGTTCAGTTTACAAAAACAGATTTAAATTGTTGATATCCAAATTATATATAAATAAAAACACCGCGAAGGTGCAAGTAAGATATATTACATTAAACTATTCTTAGAATACCAAAATCATTTATTCTAGACCAAAGTCTGATGGTGCTCACCAAAGCATTTTTTTTAATATTTATTCATTTGCTAATTTACAATCTACTCCTATAACTAACAGAGTAATGAGTAAATATGAGGCAAGGTTCATGGCAAGCGTTGGGAACCGTCCCTTGACGGTTCTCCACTTTCTCCTAGTTAACTAGGTCTTCTGGCCATTGTCTTTTAAGTCTTCTTTCAATTTGTGGTTGGGTGTATAGTTCACTTATGAGTTGGTTGCTGTGGTTGGTGCTTGGATTTGTTGCGTGTGTTTGGATCACTTATAAAGGATATTCCAAAATCGTTGTGGAGGGTTTGATTGGACACGTACCAGGGAGCGTCGGCCATCATGCGAAGTGTCTTCGACTGAAAGGTTTGTAGGATTTTTGTGTTGGAGGGCTTACTGCATCCCCACAGTTCGATACCGTAGGTCCAGACTGGTGTTAGAATTATTTTGTAGATGATCAGTTTGTTCCCCAGAGATAGTTGAGATTTCCTGTCTAGTAGGCAGTTCATTTTCTTCACTTTTAGGTCCAATTGTGTCCTTTTTGCCTTAATGTGCTCTTTCCATGTGAGTCTCTGGTCTAAATGAAGGCCCAAATATTTGACTGTGGCTTTCTGTCGGATCAGAGTGTTATTTATGTTAACTTGTGGACAGTTGCTTCGTTTTGTGGTGAACGTGATCTGGGCGGACTTTTCGGTGTTGACGTGGATCTTCGATCGTTTTAGTCAGTCTTGTAGTTCGTTTAGGTGATCTTGCAGTTTATTAGAAGCTCTTGCTGGATCGATATCGGACGACAAGATTGCTGTGTCGTCAGCAAATGTGGCCATCATAGTGCTCTCTGTGACGGGAATGTCAGCAGTGTATATTAAGTAGAGTAGTGGCCCAAGGACGCTGCCTTGCGGCACTCCAGCTTTAATTGGGTGGTAGTCGGAGAGTGAGTTGTTTACTGTTACTTGGTAGGATCTTTCATTAAGGTAAGATTTTAGGAGTAGGTATATGGGACTGGGAAAATGCCTTTTTAATTTATATAATAATCCGTTGGTCCAAACCTTATCAAAGGCCTGCTGTACGTCAAGGAACACCGCAGCACACATCTTCTTCTCTTCGAGACTTTCTTTGATTTTGTTCACAATTCGGTGGCATTGCTGTGTTGTGGAATACTTTTGTCTGAATCAAATTGGTGTTGGGGATTATGTCGTCTGTGAGTGTTGATTGGGTTATTCTGTCGAGAAGAAGTGTTTCAAATATTTTTGACATTTGTGGCAGCAGGCTTAATGGACGGTACGATGAAGGTTCGGTAGGTGGTTTACCTGGTTTTCCAATCATAATTATTTGCGCGTGTTTCCACTGAACTGGGAAATAGCATAATCGAAGGATGCTGTTGAATATAGTAGTTAATAGCACGATTGCCTTTCTTGGTAGATGTTTTAAGATCTCCCCGACTATGAGGTCATACCCAGGGGTCTTGTACGAATTTATATTGTTGATTTGCTTTCGAATTTCTGCTGGTGTAAAAGGCTTAACAGGCAGTGATAGTTGACAGGGGCGTTAATATAGTCTTCAATTTCTTCATCTTGGTTGTTATTGTCTGAGACTGAGAGAACACTTATGAAAGATGATCCGCGAATACATTGCTCTTTTGTATGTCTGACTGCGCCCAGTTTCGATCAGGTTTTCTTATGGGTGGGGTTTGTATTACTGGCCTCTTAAATCTTTTTGTTGCTTTCCACAACGAATGGTCTTCGGGGGATAGATTCGTGATGTAGTGTTTGAAGGAGTCGTTGCGGGCTTGGTTTAAAACAGAGTGGAGTTGGTGTGTTATCCTGTTAAGGTCAGTTTTGTCCTGAGGGTTTCTTGACCTTTGCCATTTCCCACGTGCTCTTCTACTTTTTGTGATCAATTTTTTAATATGCAGAAGAATATTATCATTTCCCTGGTTTGCTTTGTTCCTTAGAGGATTGGCTTTTCATGCTGCGGTTTGTATTGTATTCGTTAGATGCTGTACCACCTCTTCGATTTCGAATTGCTCTTTGATACGATGATCCAGTCTGATTTCTTCATTTATTAAGTTTTGGAACATTTGCCAATTGGTATCTTTTGTGCACAAGGTAGGCATTGGCTCTCTGTAGATAACATTGGTACTGAGGGTTAGTATTATGGCGCTATAGTCATGGCATAGATCTAAACTAGACTTAATATCAACGTAAGTATTTGATATGCCTTTTGATATAGCGAAATCAAGTAGGTCAGGAATTTTATTCCTGTCCGTGGGCCAGTAGGTTGGCTCACCCGTAGAAATATAAGTTAGGTTGTTTAATTGTATTAAACGGAACAGATTGCGACCTTTAGGTGTGATTAATCTGGACCCCCATGTTGTATGTTTGGAGTTCCAGTCTCCGATTGCTATAAATTGTGTTCCAAGATAGTTGAAAAAGTCATTATATTCTTCTGTCGTGATATTGTGTCGTGGCGGGGAGTAAACAGCCGCAATAGTAGTTGGTCTAGGAAGTGATTCTAGTTTTAATAACGTGCTTTGGATTTTGGCTGTTAATGGTGGTTAATAGTCGATCTAATTATGATGGCTGAGCCTGCATGCGCCTTACCGTCAGGGTGATGAGTATAGTAAATGGTGTAGTATGGGATTCTGATAAACGTTCTTTCAGTTGAGTGGCTTTCAGAGATTAGGAGAATATCAATTTTATTGTAGTTTAAATATAGGGTGATTTCTGGAACGTGATTTGATAGCCCGTTTCAATTCCAGGCAGCTATTCGAATTGAGGAGGTCATTGTTTGGTCAAATTGCTTATGACCGTGGTAAGCATGGTGAGAATCATGCTGTTTTGGTTTAGTAGCTGGTTGAATAGGTTTTTAAATTCGTATAAAAAGTTTTGCATTGTATTAGTAAGGTTGTCATTATTATTATTATTTTATTTTGATTACTTGTTGCTCCTGCGGCTACATGGGCATAACTACCTCTAGTTTGAGGAGGCTGTTGTGTTATCTGTTGAAAAGCTGGATTTGTACTTGAATGTAATTCGAGGATTGGTTTATTTGTGAGGTTTGGATTGTGTTTATTTCTGGAATTTAATAGATCTCTGTAAGTTGTGCAGCCCTTGTAGTTGGCAGGGTGCCCTCCGCCACATAGTGCACAGGTAGCCAGGGTGTCTTTGGTTTTATTACAGCTTTTTGAATCGTGTGGTTTGCCGCATTTAACGCAGTTGTATGCTTTCATACAATACGATTTGGAGTGTCCATAGGCCTGGCATCGGTGCATTGTATTATAGTTTTTATGTTTTGGTGGTTCAACTCTTATTTTTGTATTTTGTAGGAATTCTATGTTATAAATTTCTTTATTATTACTTTGCGGACTTATATCGACGAAAATAGTGGTAGCGGATTTTATGTAACTCTGTGCCGTGCGTTGATGATATTTCTGACTTTATGTCCTTTTTCAGCTAGTTCTGTTGTTATATCTTCTAACGGGATTGAATGATGAAGACCGCGTATGACAACTCTATAGGCCCTGTCTTGTTTTAGTTGGTAAGTATGATATACTATTTTTTGTCCTTCATGTGCTGGATTAATTTTCTGTAGGTGACGGGTGTCCGTGCATTTATTTTTACTGTATTATCTGGGAAGGTTTTAGTGTAGTAAGTTTCGTCATCTGTGACAAGGGATAGATTTTCGGTCATAGCTTTGTAGTTGGTAACTCCATAAACGTAAATTGGGGTGGTTTCGGGTCTTGCGCTGAGTATTGTTCTTCATATTGTTCGAATTGTTAGTATGAGTTTGAATGGCATTATATCTGCTTCGGAGTGATTGAAATCTGTTTGTTGTTATAGTTTGAGGGGATTTACCGAGTCTGTTTGGATCTTAAACCTTTTTCTCTTGTTTGTGACGCTTTCCTAGGGATGAGAGTTTATAATTTCAGTCATTCTCCATTTGTTCGTCTTCGCTGGTCGTGCAATCGAAAGTTTCTTGCGTTGATTTTGTATCGTTGTGGTTATTATTTGGCGGCATTAAAGGCTGTATGTTATTTAAAGGAGCGAGGTTAATAGGAAGTGGTGGGAATTGTTCTGTTGTTACTTGATTTTGGTAAAATTGTGGAAGTTGCATATTTACAGCTGCTGGATTTAATTGGTAATTGTGTGTATGCGGCATTTGTGCTGGTATTTGATTTTGAAGTAATGTAGGTGGCTGCATAAGGGTGTAATTATACATATTGGTGTTTAAACCTGGCCCATTCCCGGTTGGGAACATCTTTGCGAGGTATAATGTGTTTTAAAATTATAAATTCTTACGGTTTTTAAAGGTGAAACAGTTGTTTATCACTTGAGTTAAACGTTGAAATTAAATTAATAAATACAAAAATTTGCCTGACCTTAAGCAAGGCTACGACTGCGGCTCCGCCGTTGTGATAACTCAGGTATAGCTCGACACTCACGTTCGGTCTGCTTGAAGGCACTAACAAGAATCCTCCAAAGCATTGATAAAGTTCAAAGAAATCTAGTCTAAAATAATGTCTTTTCTAGACATGAAATTAAAATGTAGCTCAGATTTAATTTGGCAACTGATTAAACCTACATCTATTGAAGAATGGAAAAAGGCAAATAAGAAGTTATTTTATGCTTTAACAAATTTCTACATTTGTCTCCTCAATAGATTCTATCAAACCTCCTTTGTTACGATCGTATATACAAACATTTTTAGCTATACGTAAGGGTGATGTCTCTTCTGCCTTGGCCAAGCACAACAAGGAAACCGGATACGATTAATTTTCCCAATTCCAAACATTCGCACCCATTTCTGATCCTACCAGTAGAATTATTCGTAAGGCCATTGAAACTGTACAACATCCTCAATGCTTCAATACTCGAGACAACGGTCAACGCTTACCCGCCATTTGGAAGCGGTTAGTTAACGCACGTCATCATTTACTTAACCCGTTACAACACACAAACTTGCCCCAATCCAGAGCAACTACCACAGTAATGATATTTATTTTCCCGCAAGTAAGAAGATAAAATTAAATTACAAAATTCTATATGCAGTTACAATACATTTGTACAACCAATACATGGGAAGTGTTAATATACAAGATCAAATGTCTACTGTGCATGATATGTAAATAGTAGGAAGTGAAATCGGCAGTCAACAACTAGGTAATCTACAAGAAAAATTGAATTCATTTAAGGCACATACATAACAAAAACGCATGTTCGATGAAGATCTTTGTATATATCAGCAAATAAATCTTGATGATGTTGAATTTTGGGGACCATCTGCCGACAGAGAGATGTCGAGATGTGCTACATGTCTTCAAAAAAAAAACGAGAAGAAAATTTGTCAAATGTGATATTTATAAAATAAAAATTCGGTATATGTGGGGGGGGGGTGAAAAATTGTTAGAAGAATATATTATATACTAAACACATCAGTGGTATATATTTTTTGTTTATGATATATTCAAAGGGTTATTTCTGAAACAAAACATTAAATAAAATTTCAAGTTAAAATACAACTAACAACACAAGATTTAAATCTACAAATTTGTAATAGTTTAGTATTAAAACAAAAAATAAAGTCGCTTACAATTACAGAAAAATCGAATTAAAAGATGTATAAATCATACAAAGTTAGACAAGTTGCTAAATTAATTTAAAAAAAATGAATAAAGTTTCCAAAGGAAAAATTAATAAGAAATAATTAATTATAGTTAAGTAGTAAGAATAATTCAAAATGTAAAAGGCTGGCTGTTTGAAAAATGTTGAAAATTATTCCATGACTAAGCCTTGGATTAAGGATTTCCACTGCCCTTTAATATTTGTCAGAATTTCAAATGGAGTTGTCACTTTTTTCGCATTAAAAGTTCTTCAGGGCAGACATGGTAGATTTTTAAAATGAAAATATTGGAAAACGTGTTATTTTGAATTGATATGCTGTTAATTTGTTACAACCCACTTAAGTCCATAGCACGATAACGTATAATGTTTTTAGCAAATCTTCTTCTTTCCAACTATACCCAGATAGGAGGCTACTATACCAAACCAAAAATGATCTACGCTAGTAAAGCCTAAAAGTGCAACTACCCAACAAATGCATGATATGATACTGAACTACCACCGAATGAACTGACTAAAATCGCTATGACCGTAAGTATTTCAAAATAGTAAGATGAATAAATAAAAAATCTTTGTGCAAGACAAACGCCACATTTGTTAACAATAGATAAAAACCCATACAAATACAAATTTCATATTGAGTTAGGAAAAATAAACCAATTTTGTGGGTATATTTATTTGGATCCACCACAATAGATCACAGATAACGCAACAGTCAAAGCAATTGATAGTTTGTTAGGCATCAAAGAAGGCAACTTTATGGCCGATTTGTTGAATTTAGCTGACTAGAAATGGAAAATTAAATTAAGTAAAAGTTAATTCTGTTACAATTGATATCCTTATCGCTTTAACCACCCCTCCCATTAAAAAATATTACATTTAGAAGCAACGCACGAAAATCTGTGGCCAAACTGACAAATTAGTGACAAACTGCACTTTCTGAAACTACAAAATACAAATTAGGTACTAATCCCACTGTGTTGTAAAAACACGAGTCAAGCTTTTTATTTGAGTTCAGTGTACTGACTTTTACGTTAATTTAACATTTTTTGTTTTTGTATTTTATTTTGTAGATTTTTCTAATAGAGAAATTTTGTTTGCTCCTAGCAAGTTTATTCGTGCAATATTAATTTTTTTAAACTTTTTACTACTACTTGTTACCATGTCCTTCTTTTGACCAGAAGGAAAATATTTACAATTAAAAAAAAATTAAAAAATCAATTGCTTCCTTCCTCCTATTACCACCATCTTCAGGGTTCTGTGGTTCTTCAGCCTTATTCTATGTCCCACTCATCTCAAACGTGGCGCTTTGACTACTCCTGTTGTGCTCGGTTCATTAAACATGTCATATATTTCCGTATTTGACCTTCTTTTCCACTTTTCCTCAGAAGATTTTTCTCAGAACCTTTCTTTCCTATATTTCAATTATTTGTACTTCTTCTTTTGTTAGTGTCAAATTTTGCTACGGGCCTAATTACTATTTCGTATATACGTAATTACGCTTTTCTTTATATTCCTTTGTTTTTTAATACAAAGTTTAAGGCTTCTATGCTTCTAATTTGCAGTAATCCTTGCTCTTATTTGTTCGCTTAAGTCCGGTTGTCTTTTGAATATTGTCCCCAGGTACTTGAAACTCCCAACTTCTTCAAATTTATACTGCCTCTCTTCCTCTATGGCTATTCTTTCCTTCTTTTTCCTTCGTTTATCTGCAATCCCATAATTTTTACTACTCTTTCCATTTCCTTTACCACCTCCCACATTTCTGGTCTGTTCTCGTCATAAATATTATATCATCAGCACGAGCTACGCACTGATGCCTTTTATGATATACAACCCCGCTCTGTTAATATTTGCTTAACGAAGCACTTTTTTCTGCAAAATTAAACAGGGTCGGGGATAGCGGGCTTCCTTGTTTTAGACTTTTATTGACTTTAAACTTTTCCGGTAAATTTTCTTTAACTTTTGCTCTACATTCTGTTCGACATAGCGTGAGTTTTATAATTTTGATTATTTTCTCTTGTAGGTTCATCTTTTTTAATGCTTGTAACAGTTGTTTTTAGCCACCTTATCATATGCTCAAATATCTCATACGTTTTCCTCTCGTAACGCTTGATACTCCCCTATTACCACATCCATTTTGTTAGTCAACTTATTTTTTATACTTATGGCCAATATTTCGTATGTCACGTTGACAAGTGCAGTTCCTCAATAATCTTCGCATTTTTCCTTTTCTCCTTGCTTGTGAATTCGGCACACGATTGCCTCATTCCATTATTCCAATAACTGTCCTTTTGCCAAATATTGTTCAGCAATATTTTAATCTTGTTTATTAGCTTCTCTCCGCTATATTTTATCATTTTAGCTTTTATCCAATTTCGTGCTTTTGATGCTTTTTAATTTATTAATAATGACTTTAATCTCTTCTATATACGACGGTCCCATTACATTTTTATTTTCTGTTTCGCTATTTAACAATTTTTCGAAGTATTGTTTTCATCTTTTTAAAATCTTATCATCGTTTGTTATTAATTTTACATTTTCTTTTTGATAAAACAAAGTTTCTTTTTTCTTAATCCCCTATAGTGTTCTAATTTCCTTATTTTTAAAAATTTCTTCTAATTTCATTACGTGCTGTACTCGATACTTCTTCCTCTTATCTTTCAATATCTTTTTGCAGTTTTTCCTTTCCTTAATATTTTTGTCTATTTTTTTCTGTCAGTTGTAAACTCAAACTTCGCTACTATTTCTTTGCAGCTCCCAGCTCATTTTTTCTTTTTTTCCCTCCCTTATCTGGATATATATCTTCAAAATGACTCATTACTCATTCTCTACCTTTTCTAACTTCTTATTTAGCAACTCCCACTATTTCCTTCTTCTTTCAACCTTAACAGTACTTTTCTCTTTTTCTTTTTGTTATTTTTGTTTGTCGGGAATTTTTTTTACTTCAATTCCTGCTTATATCAGGACCCCTATAACTCTTTATATATTCGGTATATCTTATTCCTTGCTTCTATTAATACATGATCAATTTGGTTTATCGTTCTATATTTGGGCTGTTCCAAGTCTCTTTATGTATATCTTTTCTTTTAAAATCTGAACTTTGTAGCCCCATCTTGTTCTCTTCAGCCTGATCTATTAGTAGTGCCTCATTCTCTGATCTAATTTTATCTACAGTGGGGAGGTACTCTATTTCTTTGTCTATTTTAGTACTGACGTCTCCCAGGACTAGGGATTTTATCAAATTTTCCATCCAGTTAAATTGATATAATAGTAATAAATTAAGCAATACTCAAAATCATAAGTTCACAAATTTCTAGTTATACAAATTAAACAATCGAACATTAAATCAACATTTCTCAAATAATTTGCACTAACGCTATTTTTTATTAATTTCAATTGAAATTTGCATTTACTCTGGATGAGTAGTAAGTAAATATGTTATTCGAATATAAGACATTGCAGGGGATGATCATCCACTGCAGGTTACTTAGCACAATATATTTTGTGTATTGATAGAAAGTTCGTTTGCTTTATTTCAACCATAAATCGGTTGGACATATTCTCTTTACTGTTTTTGGAATTTATTTATTTGAGAGTTGCTCATTATCATGTTTTTGAGTTTCTTCATGATAGCTACAATCTCATCTTGAACGAAGAGTACTCCCAGGTGTTCGTAAATGATCTGATTATTAACATATCAAGGTGCGTTAATTATTGAACTTAGGATCTTAAACTGAAGCTGCTGGATAATGATATTAAATTCTTGACACATCTCTAATATTGAATGCTGTATGTCCATAATGGCATCAATATGATTTTGTGTGAAAGCAGTTTCTTACCAATTGAGAACGCTGATCTACCAAGCAACCAATACATCTGACTGCATTTTTATTTAATCGCTGTCTGTTTATTTGTACGTTTTCTTCGTGTTAATTTCTGATCCAGATGAAAATCGATATATTTTGCCTTATTTTTTAAAGGAATGGAAGTTTCATCAATGTTGACTGGACAAATGGTGGTTTTTATGGTGAAAGTAACACGCGTGAATTTGATTTTGTTGGCGTTAATTACTTATCGATTTAACCATTTGTAAACAAGTTTCAAGTATACTTTGAGTCACTCCCTGATTATATGTAGATCTTCAAGTACAAATAATAGATGTACAGCCTTGCTTCTGTCGTTTTTCCGACATTCGAGGCTTTATTGCAAAAAATTGGTTATACATTTGTTATTCAAAAAATTGTCCATCGCTGGCCCTACTTTCTCCGATCTTTCGGGCAGCGTACGAATCCCGCGTCGAAAAACTGCCTATTTTTGAGGTGATCACGTATCGATCCAATTTTTGACTTCTTCATAAGAACGTAAGTGCTGATCAGCCAGGTCGCGTGCTATTGATCGAAACGAGTTATAGTCAGAAGAAGTAATATCTAGAGAATACGGCGGGTGGGGTAGGACTTCCCATTGTAATGTTTCCAAGTATGTTTTGACCGACTTTGCGACCTGGGGTCGAGCATTATCATGCTGCAAAATCACTTTATCGTGTCTCTCGTTGTATTGCGTCCGTTTGTCTTTCAATGGTCGGCTTAAACGTATTAAATGCTTTTGATACACATCGCATGTGATTATTTCAGATGATTTTAGCAGCTCGTAATACACTACACCAAGCTGAACTCACCAAATACGAAGAAGCATGACCTTGGCGCTGTGAATATTCGTTTTGGTCGTCGACGTGGAAGCATGGCCGGAAAGATCCCATGATTTTCTGCGCTTGGGGTTATCGTAGTAAACTCATTTTTCCCCAGTCACAGTGCGATTCAGAAATCTCTTCCGTTTTGCTTTTCAAGCAACTGTTCACAAGCAACATCTCTCGACTTCAATTCATGTGGCACCCAATTTCCTTGTTTCTGAATCATTTCCATGGCTTTGGGGTGTTTTAAAATGGCTTGTTCAATGAGTCCTAATGATCCTGCCAATTGTTCTTGCAGTTTGGCACAAGTCTTTATGAAGTAATGCCTCAAATTTTGCATTTTTAAAAACCTTCTCTCTTTCACTGTCATGCCGGCCTTTGATGTCAAAATCACCATTCTTAAAGAGTTGAAACCACCCACAACGCATTCGTTCACTAACACCAATCTCGCCATAAGTATTTGAGAGCATTCGATGGGCCTCAGGCGTAAATTTCTTCATATCGAAGCAGAAAATTAAAATTTTCCGCAAATGACGAGAATTTGGCTCATAAACTGGCATTTTCAATCAAGAATAACTTTACGATACGTGCAAATCGACTAATGTTTTGATGGGGTTATGTTAACAAATGCCCAAGCTTATTGCATGACGTCTACATCTGTTTATTTCCACCACCACTTACCGCCTAAAAAATTGAAATTGAATTGTTAGTGAAAGAGCCCGTTAGAGCTTTGACTGTCTGGAATATAAAACATAACATGAGAAAAAGAGTGGGTCCTAATACACTGCTTTAGGGGACATCGGGGTTAATGGAGTAATAATATTTTATTCTTCGGAGTAGTTGTTTTAACTTGTTCAGCAGTCCCTATCAAATGCTTATGATACATTTTTTTTTTAGAGAATTTATTGCAGATTTACTATCTACTCCGTCTACAGAGTAATAAGTAAATAATGTGACGGTGTTGCTAAATGTCATGAGTTGGGCTCCATCCACTGATGGGTCTCCAAGATTCACTCGACGAGATCTTCAGGCCACTGCCTTTTAAGTCTCCGATTTGCGGGTTGAAGGTTGTAGAGGTTGGCGATGAGTTGATTGGTGTGGTTCCATGTGCGGTCTCGGCTTGTGCGAGCTGCAGTTTTGATGACGTCTTTGATGAAGGGAATTCTGAGATCGTGGTGCAGAGTTTGGTTACTGATGTACCACTGAGCGTTTGCCAGAGTACCTATAGTCTTCGACTGAAAGGACTGTAGAATCTTGGTATTGGAGGGTTTGCTACATCCCCAGGTCTCGATCCCGTAGGTCCATACAGGCATTAAGATGGTTTTATACAGTAAAATTTTATTTTCGATGCTTAGTTGCCATTTACGCCCGATGAGCCAATATAAATTTTTTGTTTTCAAATTTAGTTGCTGCCGTTTGGCTTTATATGGGGTTTCCATGTCAGCTTTTGGTCAAGGTGGAGTCCTAGGTATTTAACCTCAGTTTTTATGCGAATGGGGTGATTATAAATAGTAACTTGTGGACAGGTGGAGCGTTTTGTAGTGAATGTGATTTGGGTGGATTTTTCACTATTTACTTTGATTCTCCAGCGATCTAGCCAAGTTTGTAGGAAGTTTAGGTGTAGTTGCAGCTTTTCGGATGCCCGGTTAGGATTAGCATCAGATGACAATATGGCAGTATCATCTGCAAAGGTGGCAATTAAGGTAGTGTCTGTAGTGGGAACATCTTCGGTATACAGGAGGTACAAAAAAGGTCCAAGGACACTGTCTTGTGGAACTCCAGAGTTAAGGGAGTGGTAGGATGATAGTGAGTTGTCAACTTGAACCTGGAAGTGTCGTTCATTTAAGTAGGATTTTAAGAGGAGATAAATTTGATGAGGTAACCTTCTTTTTATTTTATACAGTAGTCCTGTGTGCCACACCTTGTCGAAAGCCTGCTGCACATCTAAAAACACTGACGCACACATATTCATCCCTTCAAGATTTTCTTTGAAGTAGTTAACTATCCTATGGCATTGTTGAATGATTGAATGCCCCTCACGGAATCCAAACTGATGGGACGGTATTAGTTCATCTGGTTGTGTTATTTTCTTGATTCTGTATAGCAGTAATATTTCAAATAATTTTGATAATAGTGACAACAGACTTATCGGCCGATATGAGGTGGTTTCATGTGGATGTTTTCCAGGTTTAGCAATCATGATTATTTTAGCGTATTTCCACTGAGTAGGGAAGTGAGAAATGGCAAGCATGCAATTAAAAATCGTTGTGATGAGTACTACTGCTTTTTTCGGAAGATGTTTTAGTACTTCCCCTACGACAAGGTCGTAGCCCGGGGTTTTATACGAGCTGGTTAATTTAATTTCCCTATATACTTCTGCTGGTGAAAAGGGACTCACGGGTAGGAATAATCGGCCAGGCGCGCATAAATATTCTTCTATTTCTGCATCAAAGATTTGGTCATTATATGTCAGTGGTGTGAAGACTTGGGCAAGGTGTAATCCGAATGTGTGTGCTTTTTCTTCTTCTGATCTAGCCCAGCTATGGTCAGATTTTCTTAGTGGTGGAACTAGAGTAGTAGGTCTCTTGAGTCTTTTTGTAGCTTTTCAGATAGAATAATCTACTGGAGATAGGCTAGAGATGTAATGCCCGAATGTTGCATTTCTGTTTTCACGTAGAGCTTCGTGAAGACGGTGGGTTAAATTATTTAAGATGGTCTTGTCTCGAGGGTTTCTGGTCTTTTGCCATTTTCCACGAGCTCTGCGTTGTAGGGTATGTTATATGTTACTGAATCGTTTTTGTGTTCAGTCGGTGTAGCTTCCCAGGATGCCTTTTGGATTAGGTTTGTGAGGTACTCCACGGTTTTATCAATTTCGTTTGGAGTATGCATTTTGTGGGCTAAGCTAATATTACAGTTGATGTGGCGTTGGAATTGCTCCCAACCGGTTGTAGCTGTACAAAGTTTTGGTATTGGGGTTTTATAAATAACATTTGTACTCAAAGTAATTATTATTGCACTGTGGTCTGAAAATAAATCAAAGTTGCTTTAAATTTTGCTGTACACATCAGGAATATCTCTGGTAACTGCGAAGTCAAGCAGGTCGGGAATTTTATTTAGATCTGACGGCCAATAGGTCGGTTCGCCGGTAGATATATATTTCAGATTATGTTGCTGTATGCTTTTAAAGAGTGCTCGTCCTTTGGGTGTAATCAACTTGGATCCCCAGGTAGTGTGTTTGGCATTCCAGTCACCTGCTACAAGGAAGCGGGGTCCTATTAATAGTAGAAATTCTTGATATTCTTCAACTGAAATGGTGTGCCTAGGGGGACATTAGATGGCTCCGACAATTAATGGTCAGGGGAATAAATGTATTTTTATCAAAGCGCTTTGGATTTTGTTAGTTTTATAATGTGGTAGCGGGTAGTGGTCTATTGCTGTTCTGATTATGATTGCTGAACCTGCGTGCGCAGTTCCGTCCGGGTGATTTCCATAATATATAGAGTAATATGGAATTTTTATAACTGTATTTAGTGTACAATGGCTCTCCGCTATCAGCAGAACGTCGATTTTATTGATATTTAAAAATAGAGTGACTTGTATATGGTTTTTTAGCCCGTTTGAATTCCATTCCGCTATTCTTATCGAAGTAGCCATTATTGGGTTAGTTTATTAATGACTGCGGAAAGCATAGATAAAATCATGTTGTTCTGATTTAGTAATTGAGTGAACATATTTTTGAATTCGTTTAACAAGTTTTTCTTGCAGCTACTTGTGAATAACTTGGGTATCTCTGAGAGGGATTTTTTAAGATTTGCTGGCTAGTTGGTAAACTTATTACTGGGTTTATTTTATTTGGTGTTCTTATAATGGGTTGCTTAGATGTGGTTCGAGTTTTTAAGTCTTTATAGACCGTGCATCCTTTATAATTGGCGGGGTGATTGCCGCCGCACAAAGCACACGTAGCAGGAGTATTCTTAGATTTGCTGCAGGTTTTGCTATCATGTTGTTGTCCACATTTTACACAGTAGTAGGGCTTGCTTCAGTATGTCTTGGAGTGGCCATAGGCTTGACATCGTGTACATTGTACTATATTGTTTTTAATGCGCGGTGCTTCTACTCTTATCTTTGAATTTTGTAAAAACTCGACTTTGTAGATTTCTTTGTTATTTGGTTTTGGTTCGAGGTCGATGAAAAACATTGGCAACGGTTGTTTAGTTGCTCTATGCCTGATATTCATGATGTTCCTTACCGAGTGACCTAATTCTTGAAGCTCAATCTTTATGTCTTGGGTATTAATTGAATGATGAAGGTCTCGTATGACCACCCGGTAGGCGCGTTCTTCTTTGATTTGATAAGTGTGGTGGACTATGTTTTCTTCTTGTAAATGTGAGATTAGTTTTCTGTATGCGTCGATAGTATCGGTATTTATCTTAACTGTGTTGTCTGATAACGCTTTAGAGTAGAATCTCTCTTCTTCAATCACTTTGTTCAGGTTATCAGTCATGTCTTTAACGTAACAACGTAAATATATACTGGTGGGGGGTTATGGTTTGGTAGTTGAGATTTTGTTTGGGTTTCACTGTTATCATTTGGGTTGTTATTTTCTTCATGTTCATTGAATACTTGAAGTCTATTTGCTGTGTTTATTGTGGGAGCGTTTTCGTCAGTTTGTATTAGTCGCATTCATTTTCTCTTCTTAGTAATGGTTTGCCACGAGTGTTTTTTATTATTGTCCTCTTGGTTTGTTATCATTGTTTCGTCATCGTCGGTTTCGCTATTGTGGCTAGTTTGTGAAGATTGTATGAATGGTGTTGCTGGATAAGTGCTGTTAAAGTTAGTTGTGTTAGGAAAAGGAGTTTGGTTTTGGTAAAGTTGAGGTGCTTGGTTTTGATACATTTGAAATGATTGATGATTTGACTTAGCTGACCTGGATAGATTTGCGGTGGTTGAAATTGGCTTTGCATTGTGGACATCGGTTGTAATTTATTCCAGTTGTTTGTATAATTGTTGGATGGACCGGGTATATTCCCGGCTGGAAACATTTCACTGCATGAATGTCTTTAATAAATAAACGATAATTTAAACGAATTTTTAAATCTATTATGAAACTTATTAACACTATGCGTAAGCAGCTGTGATGTCAGCCGTCTGCACTAGTCCATAATCACCCCGGCCGACCCTCAGAGATAAGAGAGCGGCGATCGACACGTCTTTATCCTAGAAAAGTCAACCGAGAATATGATACATTGAGGAAGTTTTCAAGTTATATTACTGAGAATTCCATTTGTTTGAGGAATGGCTGAATAATTTTCTTAGAATTTGATTTGATTTCGAGATATTACTGTTAAAAGTTCTTCTACCATTCTTTTTAATAACAACTTTTTGAATCTTGATTTAATATGGGAAACGAGCTAATCGATCATATAGGGTTTTCTGTTCAGGTGGTTTACGGGTTTTAACACCATTATGAGGTAAATATACTTTCAAACCATCGAGTAAGGGCATTAGTACGATATCTTTTTTAAGCAACATCTTCAGTATTTTGCTGGTAATTAAATCACGATGAAAAGCTTCATTTTGCTGATTTTTACTTCAGTTATAAAGAAATATTTTGCAAAAAACATATAACTTGCCACATCTAGAAGTGCCTCAGTTCATTGATTGTTATGGTTTGGTTTGTTATGAATGGAAGAGTATAAAATGACTTGCATGTCTCAGCTTTCCTTTATTTAATCTGGCCCACATAGAATCTTTACTCTTATTTGGGGGAATATAATTCTGAGTTAATTTTCTGATATTAAAAGTTGCTATGACTTTTGGAGTTAATCTGTTTTATATTGTTAATTTCAGCTCTGAGTTTTCAGCCGCTATCTCTCTTATATATGGCGGAATATTGTTACTTTCAGGTAATGTCCGTCTGAACTAGACATGAGCTTGACTAAACATTAAACTACTATATTAAGGTCTGTTCGTTATTTTAGACTTTTGTTCCCTTCAATAAACTTTTAGAATGTGTCCCAATTTATTCTCTTGTTAATTAAAGTCTATACCACGTCTTTCTTAATTGTATGCATGTATTGTGCCTTGTAATTGGCAAGTAGATGACATATCATGACTTTAATATAAGATGCGCTATAAATAAGTCCTATCTATAGATTGGTTCGCTTATAGAGAAGAAATTGTAATTATTGTCGATCATAGTTCTTAACAATTTTCTGCCTTTTGTCATGGTATCTTAAACCCCAGTGGGTGTGTTTAGAGTTCCAGTCACCTTCGATAAAAAATACAAATCCTGAGTACTGAAAATCTGTACGATACTGGTCAGAAGTAATTCTATGTCTTGATCATGTATACTGCTAATATTACAACTGACTAAGGCAGATCATTTTTTCCACATTTGCAGTTTAAATTCATGGACAGTTCATGATGAGAAATACGACTTTCAATTATAACAGCTGACCCACCATGATGGGATTGTTTAGTATCACGCAGTCGAAAAGACCTTCCCTTCAGGTTTTGGATTGAGGCTATGCAGATTAGATTTCTTAAGAGAATCCTGCATGTTCAATCATATTTCGGCCGAGAAGTGTGATGAATTACCTTTTCTTCTTGCAGATAATTTATTAGTTTTCTGTATGCGTCTTGGGTGAAAGGATCGATTTTTAACAATCTTATTGGCCATAGTTTTATTACTAGTACTGTTCCTGTTCTGCTATTTTGGCAAAGTCTCTAAACATGCTATTGTAGTCTGTAATGCTATTTAGATCGGTGGTTGTCTAGGAGTTTGAGTAATTATTTTTTAAACACTTCTTCTTACTGATGTTTTATTATTAGATGATTAATATTCCGTAACAGATAGTAAGCTCTGGAGAGCTCCATTTTTATTAAATATTTGAGCAGATAAAGACATGAAAGATGCGTTGTAAAGTAGTGGTGAATAGGATTGATTTTGCGTTATTGTTAAAAATGAATAAATTCTTTGTTGGCTGGTATTTAACATTTGTTGAAGTCCATAATGTCTCGAATTATATACATACCCGCAGATAGCGATAATGTTGGCTGGTTGTATAGGAACATAGATACAAGTATAAATTTTTACTCACTGCGGTTTAATATCGAAAAGTTCGGCGAGCTCATGCTAGAATCGAAAGCGAAGGGTAAAGTAACTCACATGCAGCGTGCACATCCACTCGCTTTCACTGTTGTAAAGAAACTCTCTGGCGCTACTTATAATTTGGTTCTGCTCTGCAAACTCAATTTTTTTCCTTTTTATATTGTTATCGGCTTTTTAATTTCTCTGTTGAGTAATTCGATCTACACTGAATTTTGTTCTTTTCTTGATAATGTGTCATTTTTTAAATTATTGGTTGTCCCTCAATTTAATATGTTTGAATCATTATTTAATATATTTTCTTCGTTTTGACTTTCGCCAAGTTGTAAATAAGCATAATAGTATTTCGATTTATTCCACAACCAATTTTATGCTTCTGTTTTTGTTAGTGCAAAACAGACGATCCTATTAAAATTTCCTATATTTGCTTTTAACGTTTTTGTTCTTTTATTAAAGATTTATTTTTTTCTTTTCCTCATCTCCTTGTTTCCTTTGTTAGACCACTCTATCTGTGCTCTGTATATAAAGCGTCATATTCTTATTCGAGTCTCTTTTGTTTAGCTTAACAATTTTTTCTCTTTCTTTCCCTGCATGCTTAATTCAACTTTTTAAAGTGTAGTTATTTAATATTCGATACTTACTCGTTGACTTTCTCCTTGCGGCGCTAAATAGTTTAATGATTAAATATGATAATTATGACAGAGAATTTTTGGTTTAAAACATTTCCAATAAATGTTATTTAAAGAAATAAAAAGCTATTGTTTTAATGAGTGAGTTGCCTCATTTTATATATGTGACGCCATACTGATTTTAACGCTAACAACTGGTCCGTCCAAAATGGCGTGAGCATTATGAAAATGTGGTCAGTTACATATTAAGATACCGCATTTCCAATTCTTTGTTTGCTCAAAGTCCTAAGCGTATAATTCAATTTTTGCCAGCGGGTTCCTGTTTGTTCACCTTTAGACTTTATTGCCGGCTCTATTAGCCATTTTACTTGTTCAAGCTTCACGGATTTGCGAGTTGCACTAATTATAAAATAAATTATGCTAAATGTATTCAACGGGTAAGTGCTGTTGACGTCATATTTCATTTTTAAGTAGTGCTACCGCTATTATTGCCCGTTGACTGGTTTTCGCCCGATTATATTTCACCATTAACACGCGGGCATTTTCAAGTCCGAACGAAGCATTGCGCAACGGCAGCCATTTTGCGTCGCCGATCGCCGTGTTCCTGGCGGCTGCTTTGATTTGCGCCAAATAAATAATATTAATTAGCCGCCGCTCGGGGAGCGCCGGCGGCCACATTTGCATAACATTTGCGGCCTACCGTGCGCTCGTTATCCAACTTCTTGTCGGATTTGCTAACGACCTCTTTCGGATTTTCTCAAGCCAATTAATCCGGCCTGTAGTTCCAATTATTTCAAATAGCCAAAGTGAAACGGAGCCATTTTGTGGCTCGTGTCGGGCCGCCTTACTCCAAAACCATCGCTAATTGTGTGCATTTGTAACTTATTAAAATGTTTCAGCTTGTGGGCGCCAAAATACATATGTAGTTGCTAATGTGGTTTGCAAGCTTTCGACCAATCAGTCGAGGGAATTCTTACTACAACGCTCTGGTTACCAAAGCAATTGATTAATTTGAAATTTTAATGCAACAGAGAATAGTAAGAACTAAAACTACAAAAAACAAAAAAGGTAAAATCCAAAAGATGCTATTTTTCTATGACTAACGAAACAATCTTCTTAGTTGTATTTTCTGTTAGATTTATATATCGACACAAGACTATGGATTTAACAGGATTCAAACCCGCCCGGTCCTCAACACGCGGATTTGCAAGTTTATTTCTAAATTTGTAATTACTCCTTTCGAGATTTGGAGAGAAAGAAAAGGCCTTTACCTTTATATTTAATCTCAACAACGCACAGGATCAATTTTAATTGTCAAACTATTTCTGAGTAACAACAATCAACCAAACGATTTAAAACTTAATATTGAGTTGGGTATAAGTGCAGTTTTATAAAAAAAAATGCTCATAATTAGAAGGTATCTTAAATAATACAGTACAGAATTCTACTTTTCTCAAGATCTGAAATTTGGTGATAGAACCTATTGAAGCATATACTTCTAGCCATATTAAAATATATGCGTTTCCTTTAAAGCAAAAGTAATACTTTGCTTAAGTAAGAAAGGAATAGAATAAATAATCAGCAGTGGAATAATTTGTTGGTACATAGACGTATCTAGAACTACTTCGGGAGCCTTTAACTTAAAAATCAAGTATTCTGCCTTCTATAAGCTTTATTCAATATCCTAATGCATTTAATTTGATTATTTTTTAGTACCTTGAACTCAGCTTCTTCACTTCTGCTTATTTGATATAGCTAGTGTAGCCCACGCGATTATGACGTCTCGCTGCGGTGTAGACAAACCCTGGTTCGGATGCCTGGCGAGTGGCCTACTGAGTTATTAAAAATAATTGACTACCTGCGTTTTACAGACCTTCTGTTAACGATCTTCCGTCAAAACAGTAGTTTTTCATTGAAATAAATCAAACCAGTACAAACACAAACTCTTTATATAAGCTGTAATATACAGGGTGGTATCCAAAAATAGTAAGACTGATTTTTAAAAATAAATTTATTGGATATTTTGGTACATCGACTTAATACTCTTCAAAATAGGCCCCTTGGGCATCCACATACTCCTGGTAGCGAGCCTTCCAGGTCGCGAAAGCCTTCTGGAAGTCGTTCTCCGGGATGCTGTTCAGTGCCCTCGTCGTTGCCGCTTGGACTGCTTCCACCGACTCGAAACGATGCCCCTTGAGCTGCCTCTTGATCCGAGGGAACAGGAAGAAGTCTAGCGGTGCCACATCAGGCCTGTAGGGGGGGGTGAGGCAACGTGGAAACGCCGAATTTGGCCAGGAGATCACTCACAATTCACGGCTCGTTGCCATGGTGGACCCACCAGGTCTAGTCGCACGCGTGTGATCCGACTTCGCAGCCGTGTGAGCACTTCCACGTAAAATCTTGGATTTACAGTCTGTTCAGGAGGTACAAACTCCTTGTGGACAATGCCACGATGGTCAAAAAATGCAATCAACATCGATTTCACTTTCGATTTCGACATTCTGGCCTTTTTTTATGGGGTGATTGTGCGGTGTGGCACTCTTCGCTCTGACGTTTTGTTTCCGGGTCGTATTTGTAGCAAAACTTGATGGCGTACCGCTACTCCAAATTTCGCTCCATCGCAACTGACGAGGCGTCACAACAGGAGGTCACTAAAACAGTGGTCCACACTCAACTAACTGCGTGCGATTGCCGCAGGTCGAAATCTGTTCCCAAGGCTCCCCTCCACAACATCCGGCCTTGCAGAGCCCCCTCCATCGCTCCGCGCGCGCGAAAAAAAAAACAATCCTACTACTTCTGGATACAACCCTGTACAGTAAACTTAGAGGCTTTGCGTTTTTAAGTATCTTATACACATTCCGTCAATAGAAGATCGTATATTCTTCTAGCATTTTACTAAGCCGTATGATTCCTCAAATAATTTTTTGAATCTTTCAATCAAAGTATCCTTAACTTCTTTATAAAGTTTTTAACTTTTTTGCAGCTTTCTCCTTTAAAGTATTCTAATGCAATTTTGAGGCACATCTGCTGTGAAAAATTACAAGCTTTGAAGATCATTGAAGTTAGACCACACCCATATACTTCTTTAAAGACACCAGCATTTTTAGGGTCACTTCCTTGACCTATTATTTAGGTATTTTATACCAGTATTTCAGTAAAGTTAAAAGCTGAATATTTAATGCGCACCAATATAAAACCCATTAAATTTTCTATAACGTTTGATGTAAACGAAAATATGCTATGGATTTTGATTAATAAAATTTTAGTATTGATACTATGATGACTATGGATTTAACGAGATTTAAATGTGTAGCTTTATAAGTTTATTTCTAAATTTACAACTACATTTTCTGAGATTTGGAGAGACTAAAAACGACCTTGGTTTTATCTATGTTTTAATCCAACCACGCCAGGAAAGTACTTGTTAAAATAAAACATGTCTACTGTTACTTCATAAAGTAAAACCCGATTATAATTGACTATTTTCGACTAACAGAAATAATGAGAACGAATTAAAGTTGCTACAAACTCAATATCTGAGTTGGGTACAAATCCAGTTTTGCATTGAAAAATACACATAATCAGACATTATCTTAAATACTGCAGTATAATTAGAAAACAAAATTATTTCACATTTCACATTTACAAAAGGAAAATAATACTTTGCTGAAATGGGAAAAGAAAAGAATAAACATCAGAAATAGAAGGATTTTTTGGCACACACAAGTATCCAGAACTGCTGAAAATGATAAAGTGAAAGCTTTTGACTCAAAAACCAACTACTCTGACTTCTATGAGCAAATACGCTACTATCTTGCAAGCAAAGTTTTATACAATCTCAGAATGTGTTCAATTTAGTACTTGTTTAGTATTTTGAGTTCAGTACCTTCATTTCTGCTTAGTGGTGTTACATGCGATCTTTGAAGGCATGGTTTTTGCCATATCAGAAAGGTGGGCAACAATCTCTCAGGTCACAACCCTTGCCTCAACAAAGGGCAAGGCGTAGATTCTCGCCATTATTATTATTTTTATTTTACACGATGAAAATATGCTCATTAGATTCGGTTCTGTTTAATTGAAATTGAAGATAATTGTTTGATTCTTTAACACACTTGAAGCTTGAAAATTATTGTAGTAGAAAATATTTGTTACCACTCAGCGACCGCATTATATCCTCCCCTCCTAACCAACTCATAACTCTTGAAAATTTGGTGACGATGAATATTTTTGGACTCTCGCAAATTATTTTGTAACAGCGATTCTGACGCTGCGTGCCCTTATTTGCCGATAAAGCTCTTCAAACGCATACGTTCGAATTTTTTTACAGCTAAAAAGAATAGCCAAATATTATTGGTAACACTGATATAATAGTTGATTAGTTTCTATTGCGCTTTTTATTTTAATAGTGGCCAATGTTAAAATTTGAGCTATTGGGGTTAAAGGCGTTTCCTGGGTGAAGTATTTTTGTACTACAACCATTTCTACAAAACATCTGATTCAGGAGCGTCAGTGTACCAAGCAGTTACTTTTAATTTATCTTAAAAAACCTGTTCTATTATGTCAAATAACCAAGCATTAATCAAGATGCTAAGCTCTTATCTTCAGTTTCAAGATTATATAAATCTGAAAAGACATTTTAGATGCTTTAGAATCTTGTATTGCGTCCCGGATCACAAAGAATCAAAATGAAATGAAGCAATATGACTTGCAATAAGCAGAACAACTCTTCTGTTGGTAAGGCAAGAATCTTTGTAGAATTGATAAGTAAAGTAAAGGTAAAGTCTAGAGACACTGAACTCCAAATTCAAGAAAATCTTCATCAAACTTCATAGTCTTAGAATCCCAATAGAATCTTTTTAACAGGATTTTCGGCTAAATGGTCAACTCAAGAAAAGATTAGAGTAAAAGTAGGCCGCGTGGATTTCGTGACAAATCATGATACTGAAAACTAACCAACGCAATGCAGTTCTGAAGAATAACCTATGCAGAATCCGAAAAAAGTCTTGATCTTACTCAAGTCTATAGACTTAATAGAATTATTTACTACAGCAAAGAATACAAAAACGTTTAAGACGCAGCCCATTTGGGGTAAATTCCTTTTAATAAGATAAAAACCAGAATACATATAACAAATTTTTAAAATTTGTTAATAAATGTTGGCACACGGTGGTTATTTATAATAAGCATTGTAATAAACAAATTGTAAAGTACAATAAACTTTGAACTTTATGTTTCTAAAACGACATAAGACTATAGACTTAATAGGATTCAAACACGCCCCACCCTCAGCACGTGACTTTGTAAGTTTATTTCTAAATTTATAATTAAACCTACCGAGATTTTTAGAGATGAAAAGAGATCTTTATTTTGATTTTAACCTATGTCTCATCTCAACTACACAACTAAGTAATTGTTAAAATAAAAAAACGTATTTGCCATTATGAGAACACACAGAGACCATTATAATTGGCAAACTATTTCTAACTACAAAGAATCAGCAGATAACTTAACATTTAAATTGAGTGAAGTTTAGTTTTGCAAGAAAACTACTTACAATTTATTGATAGAATAAAATACAAGATCATTACAGGAAATGTCTTATTTGTCAATTTGGCTGGTGCTCCGCCTTACGGCACTACACCAGCACTACCGCAACCTCATGAAACAATTTTGCGCAAAACCTGTCATTTACAAAGCTCCAAGCAAGAAAACTACTACTAAATAGAAAATATCTTAAAGACAGTATGGAAACAATATGAGTTTGCTGATATTTTAAGAAATTTTGATTGTAATCCGGCAACTAAATTAGTTTTCAAGTTATCGACATATTCATATTAGGTCACCTCTGTAAATTACGCTTCTGACCACATTAAGAAAATCAAGATTTGCTGCTCTAAAATCTTTTTAAAAAATAATACTTGCGCCTCGATTTCTGTTTGGTTATCGGGCGTAATTGGAATATCTTTCTTAGACTATGCCTAAGTTAAATTGGAAGTCATTATTTCAAACTTTAACGTACTTTAATCAGTTACTTAATGGAAACGATTGTCATACAACAATTTTTGTTGTCGCCAAGAAAATGTATTCCACCCCCTTTTCCTCTTGCCATAGCTCCTTTGCAACTTCTGTATACCTTGTTACAACCCTTTAAAGTTCAGCATCGATGAATAATTTTACAGGCTCTTAAGATCTTTGAAAGCAATGATTCTGACGTGTTTATGCTGCGAATCACCATTTAAAACAGATATACTTTAAACAGGTACATTTTGGACAAAAATTATCTGGTATCCTAGTTAATACATTACTGTGCGCCTATCTTTCTAAATATACACACCATTAAGATTTTAAGCATAGACGGAGTGGTTGTAGACGAGGTACAAGAGGTAGGATGCGCTTTCTGGCTAATAACATACATTTTCATGCTACAACTATTACTATAAAATAATTGTCGCGACTACATCAAAGTACTTAAAACGGTTACTTCCAATTTAAATTAGACAAAATCTGTTTTAGCTGAAGCATTACCATTATGTCTAATAAACAAGCTGTAATCAAGGCGCTGAGCTCGTGCATCATTAGTTTCAAAATTATATAAAACGGAAAACACGTATTAGATACATTAAAAGGTAGAATGGTCATCTTGTATCGGGTCCCGGATCATACATAACTAAAGAAAAACAAAGCAAATTGCCTCACTATGAACAGAATAACCTTTTACTGGTAAGACAAGACCTTTTGTGGAATTGGTCTCACATCAATAGTAAATTTTATAATCTTAGAATTCTAACCGGATTTTTAATAAGACTACAAACAAAATAGTCAAGAAACAATTAGAGTAAATAAAGTAGACCATATAAATTTGGTGGCAAGACAGAAAAATCATATTGTGCAGACCAACCATTCCTGGTAGAGAATACTTTCTGGCATATGTCGTTATAGCACTTTCCTTAGCCACATTATCTCCCAAATCATCTCTCGTGCATTTCCAATCAAATTCGATACATTCAAAAGTATTATTCTTAACTCCTTCACAAGTTTTTAATATTTTTGATAGTTTTTTCCTCTATAATATACTAATGTACTTTTTGAAATCCATTTGTTATCAAACTGGAAGTTCGCAATGACTCATTCAACGATTACTTATCTAAACTCTCTCCAGACGACCAAACTCTATGGAAGGCAACGAAGAAACTCAAACAACCGATGGTAGCACTATCACCCATCAAAAGACTCGACAATAGCTGGGCCAGAACTGATAAAGAGAAGGCAGATACATTCGGAGCATATCTAGCAGGTGAATTTGCGACTCCTCCACCAAAGGGAATCACGACAGCAATGAAATCGACTCCTTCTTGGACGCCCCCTGCCAGCTTCAGTTACCCATCGCACCATTCTCTCCAGCTGAAGTCCGTCATAAGCTAACACACACCAATAAACGAAAAGCTCCCGGATACGACCTCATAGTAGGAGAACTATTACACCACCTCCCACGCAAGGCAATAGTGCTTATCATCATTAGCATACTACGCTTAACCTACTTTCCGATGCAATGGAAGTTCGCTCAAATTATAATGATTGCTAAGCCTCGAAAACCATCTCACCAATCCTCTTCCTATCGACCAATAAGTCTCCTTCCTCTCTTATCCAAGACATTTGAAAGACTGTTACTTAAACGAATTAAAGATACAGTTGACCTCGAGCAGATCATTTCATGAGCACCACTCGACGATACATCAAGGTCACCGAATCGTCACTGAAATAATAGAATGCCTTGAAACCAAAAAGATCTGTACGACTGCACTGCTAGACATAAAGCAGGCGTTCGACAAGGAATGGCACCAGGGACTGTTGTACAAAATTAAACTCCACTTTCCAAGCCAGCTCTATTTGCTATTTAAATCATACCTTGCTGACCGGCTATTCCAAGTCAAAATCAACAACACGGTCTCTGACTACCACTACATTACATTAAGAGTCCCGCAAGGCAGTGTATTGGGGCCACTCCTCTACCTACTTTACACTTCCGATATGCCAACCACAAACGATACAGCGATTGCCAAATTAGCGGACGACACAGCTATTCTAGCATCTGGACCTACTACAGGACTGGACCAAACATTAGAGGGTATCAATTAATACTGAAAAATCCGCCCAAATAACTTTTACCACCAGACGAGCAATCTGTCCACAAGCCAGATTTAATGACTCCCCCCTTCCCCTGAAAACTGAAGTAAAATGTTTAGGGCTGCATCTCGACGCAAAACTCACTTGGAGCACCCCTATTAAAGCCAAAAGAAATGAACTCGACCTAAAACTCAAGAAAATGTACTGGTTGCTGGGGCCCCGCTCTCAACTTTCCTTCACAAACAAACTCCTTCTATACAAGACCATATTAAAACCCATATGGACCTGTAGGGTACAACTTTAGGACTGCACAAAGGTTTCCCACACCAAAATATTACAGCGGTTTCAATCTAAAATTCTCCACCTGATTACTAACGCGCCTTGGTACATTCGGAACGATACTCTCCACACAGATCTGAACATCCCAACTGTTGCATATGAAATACAGAGACTCGCCACCACCACCAGCTCGTAGGGCACGAAAACAACCTCATCGATCAGCTGTCCAACCCACCTGCAATTCTCCGCAGACTCCAGCGAAATTGGCCACAGGATCTCATCCACTACACTAAAATAGAGCTATATAAGCAATATTCACATTGTTATACAAATAACTAAATAAGTTATCAAAAACTATAAGCTTTCGAGGGCATTCAAGCTAGACCACACTACCATTCGAGTATTTTATAACAATATTTCAGTAAATTTGGATGCAGTTTGCAATTATACTATATATCAAAATGGAGCCCTTTGGTTCAACTTTAATCATTCGTCGATTGCAAAAAGTTGATTTAGTGATACAAAATTGAATAGTGGTCATAACCATATTCATTTAATTATCTACTACAGATGAGTTTAACTCTGTAAAAAATACTATCACAAAGATAAATATCAAAAATAATGTGCAAAACCTAAGATAGATGTTTAATTATAATTATAAGCAGCAACGAGACCAAAATTGATTTTATAAGAATAAATAATTGTCAGAAAACATTCTGTTAAGGTGTTCAGCAAGCAAAATAAATCTAAAGCATATTTCAAACTTCCAAACATGATCTTTAGGTAGTTGCAAATAAAATTTAAAAATAGAAACATTTGAAACAAATAGTTTTAAATGCACAAAAAGAGTGGTATAAAGGAGATAAAAAACAAATGGAATAAAATTGTTAGATTCAAATTATAAAATTTACACAATGAAAGAATTTTTAGCAAAATATAGATATAAAAATTGCCTTTTGCTCGTTTGATTTAGTTCCAAACTAATAGTCACATCTGCCCGACTACTTTTTTTCTATCCATGTCTTTCTTAGCTTTTGCCTTCTTTTTTCTTCTCTAAACCTTTTCGACCTACATTATTCTCTTTTTTACTATTTTTCTGCCACGTTCAAGCCCTTTTAACCGATCCTTATTTCTTGTGTTCATGATTGATTCTACCGTTCTCCTGTTTGCAATGGAGATCCCGTTTAGTATTTTTTTTATTTTTCTTAATATTTTATTTCAATTGTAGTTATTTTACTTTTTCAATGCCCTTTTAAGACCCCAAATCAATTGCACACATTGTGGACAAAACTTCAAAACTTGTTTTTGCATTTTCTTTGTGTATATGTATGTGCATTAATATGTATTTCTAATAACAATAAATTGGAGATTGGTGTTATTTGACATGTTCAAATAATTTCACAACTTTAAATGTAAAAACTTTATTTGAATATTTCTAGCTGTCTTCGAATTATTCAACTTTAAATGCCTCGTTCTTCTCTTTATCTTTCTCTCTTTCAAGAGAAGTTACTACAACAGTTTTACCACTTAGCTAATTTAATTTATTTTTCCTATTCCCTTATCATTATCAACTGAAATATTTGTTACACCGGTATATTTTTTAAATTTTATTTGGTAGACGATCAAAAATCAATTTAGAGGCAAAATTTGTGGTGACCATTAGATTTGTAAGATCCGTTTTTGTGATATGGTGGAAGATATAACGAACCAAAAGATTTTAAGTGAATTAAACACCAACTGCACTTTTTGATATTTCTTTTGTTGCTTTTTCATTAGAATACGATCTGAAAATATATTTTGTAAAGGCAGAATTTGACTTACAAAGATAAAATTTACTTTAATCATTCAATAATTTACAGGTAGCATATTATATATTTCTTATATTAGAAAATTTACTACTAAAAGAGAAAGAGAAGAAACCTTTTCAATCTGTCTTCAATAGTTAGGAAAGAATTCATACATTTCTTGATTGCAAAACTTGTTTCCATCAAGGCTATGCTAACATTTGAAGCACCCCTAATCGCAGAACAATAGACATAGACTATGTTCTATTAGAAGCACATTTGTAACTTTTTCAAATAAAAATGATAAAGAGACAACAGTTACTGGCGAACTATATAGAGAAAGAGTGATTTTCGTTTCGTTTCTCTTAGTATCCTTGTCGCTTAATTCTTATTCTCCTAGTCCAGATTCTATTTGATCTTCTTTAATATTGGATAACTCTATATATCTTTTTTATAACCAATTTTTTATTAGTAAAATTTATTTAATTGTTTTTCGTTTACAACTTGCCTTCACTTCCAATACCTTTCATCACATCTTTTTTTGAATCTTTTTCTGAATTTGCACCCTCTGGCAATCAAATTAACTGATTTGGGTAAAGTGCTGTAGAAAAAAATTGATCTTTCCACAAAAATTTATTTTTTATCTAGTTTTCTTTACATAGGGTTTTGCTCGCATGAAACACAAATTATCGAAACAATCGAAAATTTATTGCTATCAGTGTAAAGTGCAGATTTAGCAGTTACGTAAGAACTATGATGTCGGCCAAATATCCTCCACGACTTTACTGACATGCGACCATTTTTTTATTTGACACTTTTTCATAAATACAACGTTCTGATGTTCTCTTTTAACCCTGCAATCGAAGCAGGATTATTGACATAAACCGTTTTCTTCATACAGCCCCAGAGGCCAATCGATATCACCCCTCTGCGAGATAATTCGACCGCGAAATTTAGTGTGAATTAAAATATTTCACGTGCTGTGTGGCGTGTGGCTCCATCTTGTTGAAACCACACATCATTTAAGTTTAAAACGTTGGTTTAATTGAGAAAAAAGTTATATAACATACTTCGATGATGCACTCCTTTGGCAGTAACTGCGTTGTCAGCTTCGTTCTCAAAAAAGTACCGGCCAATGGTTTTTCCAATCCACAGTGCAGACCAAACAATGAATTTCTATAGATGCATTGATTTTACATGAATAACATATGGATGTTCACTATCACAAATGCGACAATATTAACCATTCACAGAGCCATTTAAAGAAGAGTGAGCTTCATAACTTAATATAAGTTATTTTTTTTGTAAAAGTTGCCATCAATTGCTATATTCTCTAAAACCCCGTTTATGAATGTACGGCATTTCTGGTAATCTTTTATGAACTTCGCCGGGCGTTTAGATCCCAAATATACAAACGAAAACTTTTAATATTCACAGAACACAAAGGGCGCGTAATTCAAATCATGGGGTACAATTAAAAAAAAAATTATTGATACTACTTTATATATAAATGATTTTTTTTTATAAAATTGTATTGACAGATGTTGTACAAGTAAACATCTTTGAATCCTCTGCTTTTACTACTAACATTAACGTGCAAAGAGTATCTTTATTATTGAGCTTTAAAAAACTGCTGCTATTGCACTAATCGGATGATGCATTAAAAAAAATATGCATCACGAACGGGGTTTTACGAATCTTGCTAAGTGGAACGCATGTCCGCGACGTCTGTGATTAGTCTACAGTACGCTTGTAATCCGCTAATTTTTCTCAGTCATCCGAAGTTGATGTAAGTAAGTGACGGAAGTGTTCAAGTGCTTTCCAAGAAAATGGATAACACAACCGCCGGAGCAGCCCGGACAGTTGCATTGTTGAGAGAGGGCCTCAGATAGACTAAAATCGACTAAATCTGAGTCAATCAGTTGTGTTGTGAGTGTGGCGTCGGTACCGGGGAAACCGGCGGCTACGTCCGTCGGCAAGAAGGCGGCCGTAGGCGCATGACAACATAAAGAAACGATCGATTTCTCGTCTCAATATCCCTCAGAAGTAGACATGTGACTGGCCTTGACCTCAAGAAACAGTTGAGTACGGTCAGAGGTGTGGTAGCCAGCGCATGGATAGTGAGAAGAAGACTGGAAGCAGCTAACCTGGCCCAAAAAAACGGAGCTAAGGCTACAAGCTGACTACAGTCTAAAAGTAAAAACGGCTGGAATTTGCTCGCGAACATCTCGATTGGAACCACGGCTATTAGAGTCAGATATTATTCATCAGTGAGTCAAGAATGTACCTGCATGGCAACGACAGGAGACGTCGGGTCTATAAAAGGCCAAGAGCGATTTGCTCATTTCTGTATTCAAGAAACTGTCGTATATGGAAGTGGATTTTGCGTGTTCTGGACGGGCATTTCCATGCACGGAAAAACTGAGTTGGTTTTCGTGCCTAGTGGAGGACGCAAAAGAGGTTTAACAGTGGACTGCTACAGCAGGGGACATTCTGGAGAAACAGGATTTGTTAGTAAGGACTTCACGCTAATGCATGATGTCACACCACTACTTACCTGGCTGACGTTGGTATACCGAAAATATACTGGTCTCCTTGTAGCCCAGACTTGAATCCAATTGAGCATGTTTGGGATGAGCTTAAGCGAAGAGTCCATGTCAGAAATCTTGCATCAGGGAACGTGGTGGAACTGAGAGCGACGTTGATTGTTGAGTGGGAAGCAATTCCTCAAGACAACATAGACATGCCTAATCACTTGGACAGTGCAATTAGGAGTAGAGGTGGCAACACCATGTATAGAAAAAATCATTAAATTAATTTCAACTGAGGATTTCATTTTTTCCCTCTTATAATCGCCTTGTCCTTTTCAACTATTTTGTGTTACACATTTTCTTAGGCCCATAACTTTGTCAGAATCAAAGTGATATCATTTGAAACCACAGTTTTTAAGCTTTCAAAGAGTATAATGAACTTTACTAGGAATGCTATCGAAGTGGATGCATATTCTCTCAAAACTCGTACGTATTGCTGAGTATATATATATTGTATATATTGCTCTCAAGTGAATTTACCTAACGTATCGCTGAATGCTGCGTGTGTTTATCTTTAAGGACAGCACGATTTGGGCAATGCATTCGCAACTTCTGTGGGACTCGCGTGCTACTAATCGTCGCCTGTCTATTTTCTAATGTTGTGGTGCCGCTATTAAATTTTGACATTAATTTCGAGCATTAATTGGTGGCGGTTATCCTTGCCGCGCTGTAGCCTCAAGGCAAGTCGCGCACCTTGGCGATTTCAGCGCCGGGTCAGGCCCGGCCCCGGCGCTCCAGGCGGGCGACGGTCCCCGCCGGCCGGGGCGCAATTCCGCCCGAGTAACGAGGTCTAATTTGGCGCAAATATCGACTAAATACGAAACGGCTGCAAAAACGGGCGAACTCTAGCAAAAACTAATGCGTATGAGGCATTTACGAAATTTAATTTTCCAGCTCAGCTGTTTTTATTGCAAAAATGTTGAGCCGCGGTCACTATCCAAATGAATGCTAAGCAACTGGTCGTTGGGCCGCCGCTCGGCGCCGCCCCCGAGCTTCCGTCTCCGTCCGCCGCCGCCGGCTGCGCCCGGAAAAGCGGGACGCCGGCGGCCTGCAATTTGCCCGATTGCATTTATGGCAAATTGCCCTGACGACTAGGGCCGTAACAGGTTGATTGTTTCGTGCCGCCCGCGCCCCGAATTCGGCGCGTGCAGGTCGGAAATTAAAAACACGCGGGCCGCTCTCGCGAACAAAGGGAAAAATCCCCGGCGCGCTCAAAGCGCACAAACAATGCCGTTCTAATTATTTAATTAAAATAAAGAATACGCCCTCAGCCGCGCAGACAGCCGAATATTGCGCAGCGGATGCTGTAAAGATTGCTCATTACAACAAAAAAATTGTTCGCTCGTTTTTGCTTCTGGGGCCTAACAAGCGCGCCGGAATCAAGTTATTCTGTATTTTGAATTTCCTGCGAATTGCCAAAAGGGTTGGGCAAAGGGCCTCGCAAATGGGCGAAGCAGGATTTAAATAAGGTAGAAACCTTAAAAACAAGACACAAAGTAGCAGCTCGGAATGCACTGCTTTTAGTAAATTGTTCAGTAAACTTTTTTTTAAATTAACTGTTACACTATATGACCATTCAAGATCTACTTACTTACTTTCCATTCATGCATGCACGCCCTCTGAGTTTATTTATACAGAGAGGCCCAAATAAAACGCACGATTTTTCGTTTTGCAATTGACAACTTTGATACTTTGACAGATGTCATCAGTCGATATTTGAAAGTACAGTGCGTTATTATTATTAAAACCTATTGCAAATTTCGTGAAAATTTTGCGAAAATATAGTGGAATATATTTGATAAAACTGACTCGAGACCCCGTGAAAATATTGCCAGCTTAAGCTGACTGACTCTTCCCAGCGACTGCTATTATAAATTTATTTTCAGAGCACCGTGAAGTGACGACGGGTTCGTAAACAAACAAAATTGTCGCGTTTCGGGTCAATGAGCTATTACTTGGTATAGATTTTGGACAGGTGGAGTAGTAGACTCATACTTTGAAGATGATGCTGAAACTGTTGTAACGTTACGTGATAACTAAATTTTTTGGCACCAGCTGGCAACACGCATCTGGAACAAATATAGTTTCAGCAGAACGGTGCCACCTGCCATACAGTTCGTAAAACCGTCAATTTATATTATATTATTTTTTATGGGGTTACTTAAAATCCTTCACCTTGACAAACGTCTAATCTGAAGAATGCACGTATCCAAGAAAAGGAAATGGGCATTAAAATTAGAAACATGTATTGGCCTCCTTAGCAAAAAATCAATTCTCTCTTTGGATAACAAATTACTTATATACGAGACCATAATCAGACCTATATGGCTTTGCGGCTGTGAAGTATGGAGCAATTCAACGATAAAAATCTTACAAAGATTTTAATCAAATACATTACGAAGCATAACTAAAGCGTCATGGTACGTCTTTAATAAAACCCTCCACATCGACCTCAATGTATCATTGAGAAGATCCCATGACTCGACGCTTGAATAAGAAATGGCCAAAAGATTTAGTGCAATAAAGAGGTGACTTCAATGTGAGTCTTCCTCTCCACGACATATACCCAGTGATAAAGTTAGCTCATAGAATGTATGTTGTTAAACAACTTAAAATCCAAGGTCTACACCGACAATCCAACAATTAACCATCTCAAGGATATGTTGTCGATGAAATTGATTCAAACGCGTGCAAATATAATATAAATTTTGGTGGAAAGAACCAAGATATACATTTTATATTTAATCAAAGATTTCGTACTATAATACTCAATAAATCACTTCAAAAGTTGTGAGTTTGGGAAAAAATGATTGATTTGCGCCAATTTTCCGTATCTATTTTTGACTACTGCCCTTTTTACCATATTAGCTACCCCGAGTCTTCGCGTTATGCAATCACTTTAAAGCGATTCTTGACACACATCTATCTATTTAATATTATCATTTAAGATTTTAATATCTAAATTGTGGGAGTGTGGAATATCCAGAGTTTAAAGGGAAAGGAGATGAATTTATGCAAGAATTAGAAAAGAGCAAGCCAAAAATTGTGTGGGTAACAGAGACAAAAAGAAGGAGCAAAAAAGTGTAGGTATGGTAAATGTTGGAGTAATGATTAATAAATATATACAATATATAAAGAGTTAGAAATTTATAAAGGAAAAATTGATAAGGAAGGGGATGAAAGAGATCTTGACATTATTAGTGACATATCAATCATCCGAAAATGAGAATGTGTATAGAAACCCATTCTGAAAAATATTACGGTGTACAATAAAATAATAATTATGGGAGATTTTAACGGTAGGGTAGGAAGTAGCAGTGTAAAAGGACATTCAGTCCGACAATTTTGAGAATACAGCAGCAGCAGCAACAACAGCGGCCAAAATAATTGAGTGTTGTTTGAACAATGTCATGATAATAAATAATATCTTTTTCAACAAAGCTCAGTTTATAAAGATGTTATTAGATGTTAGTAAGGCATTCGACAGCTCTCCTCGTGAAAAATTCTTGGAAATTTTGTGCAACCGAAGATTTGATAGGACACTAATCGGAGTGACTAAGAGCTCATATTTAACCACCAAAAACGCAGTAAAAAGAAACAAACTGAATTTATTGCAACCAAAAGTGTCAGGCAAGGGACTTTTAAGCCCACTCTTATTTATTCTATTAACAGACGAAATACGCAAGCATGCAGAAATAAATTAAAAACAGCAAGAATAGGAATATACAAGTTACAATAAGTTTACGACCCCAAAATGATGTAGGACGACCTAATGGTAATTTCCAACAAAGAAGAAGACTTGCAAAACAATGTGTCAGTTTGGAACGAAGAACTGAGACCGAATGGTGCTGATAAAACAATAAATAATATAAATATAAATAACGTGAAAGTGAAACATTCGGAAAATTTTAAGTATTGGTTTCTGCAGGATGTATAGCGCCGAATAAAGATAAAAAAACAATTCTAAAAAAGGGAAAATATTTTGAACTATGTACTAATGTTAATATACGAAAATGAAATCTGGGCCAAGCAAGTAAAATGCGCTATTTCAGGGCTGCAGCTGGTATAACGAGGGAAGACTGTATTAAAAACAATGTGAGTCGCGAATGGTTTGTTGTAGATTCTGTGCAATCGACTTTAGAAACGTGCCAGTTAGAATGGACATATGGTACAAATGAATAAGAACAAAAAGGTTGAAATTATGTGGATGATTCCAGAAGAGCACCCATTATGTATGTATATCTAGAATATCTAGACCATAATCAACCTTTAATCAGTAGTTTTATTATTAAACAAATTCCAAGTTAAAGTTACCTTGCCTCATATGTATGAAATAAAAAATTGAGAAATCTATAAGACACTCTGATACTTTCCAATAAAAAAAACAAACTTTAAATCTAACGCTACAAATGAAAAAATTTAAAAGATTAACATCTCTTGCTACCAGTCCATTTAGTGTTTATCACCTACTCGACCAGACCACAAATTAAGAATTATTGAGATAAATATGCTGAATGCAAAGCATTGGTCAAAAGAGCAAACGTTTATGGCCTATATATCACAAATTTCATTTGTTTGAGCAACACTTCAGTAGCAGAGCGTCTTGTTTTAATAATAGAATAAACTAATATTTTGTTACAGAAATGCACTAACCACAGGTTTATCACCAAGAATTTGTTAAACCGGTCAAATGCTCCTCAATACAAAATAAAACTCATATTTTGCTAACTCAAAAGCGCCAAGTTCAAATTATTGAATCGCAACCTTAGATGTTTTGGTTTGTGAGACAATAAGTTGGCGACGTGACCACTTTTAATTTTTAAAATTTACCAATGAAGTTTTATTTTGGTTAGTCGGAACCCAGATAAATTACTCATTCATTCACTGATAGTCCTAATTAATCCATCTGCGTATACTCGCCCAAGCTTACATAAAGGGCAATTTGTGGATAAGTTTTCCTGGGATACTCCTAATCAAGATAAAATTCATCCTATTTACTTTGAGAATATCAAACTTACAATAATAACACAAATTGATGAGAGCCTTGAGCTTCGACCACTGCACCGATTGACCACGGCTAATTCTGCGTGCCTTTCCACTTAACAAGTCTCAAAGTCCTCTGACAGGAGACACAAAGCACTGTTTAACAAAAACCGACAAATTAAATCTTTTCTACAACACCTAACATTTACGTATCTGCGATGATAGCTCAACTGCAACATCTCAAAAGATGAGGAAGAATTTAACTCGAAAACTAAAATTCTCTCTTTGGGGGTAATTTTAAGAAGCAACGTGCAATGGAAATGAAATACTTCGCTAGATGGTGGCTGATGTTTTAATGCCAAACTGTTTTTAGACTAGGAATTGGTCAAACTGTTGTACTGATGGTGAGAAAACCTCCTTTAAGGTAATATTCGAGCAACACGCAAAATAACATAAAATTTTGGTAGACACTCATTGAACTCGTGCTGATGGTTAAAATCTGAGGTTAAATCTGTCCAACGATTTGTACAAAACAAAAAACTGGTAAATCACTTAGGAGAAGAAGCAGTAACAACTTTCAAAACACTAAATCTTGACTAACGTACTCCTTACCTACCGACAAATGGAATAAAAATTTGTTAACTGGGAAGTATGATGCAAGAGGTTAGGTGCTTGAAATTTTGATTGAACCTGATAGCCTAACAACTTTTACAGATAACTTCGCGTCCTTCTGCTTCAACTTTTAAATTTGACTTTAAACCTTTTGCGGCCTTTTTGTTGTTGCAGGGTTGTTATAAACAGAAATTGCTAAGATGCTGTTGGAGCATAAACTACATATTAATTGTTCCTAAATGTTTTGGTTCAATAAAACTAATATTACGATAACGCTCTAGCATACAGAGAAACTTAGAGAAAAGTAACCAGAAAGCACACATACCGCAAGATACCCAGATGCAGCTTTTTAGATGCAGATAAAAATATTTATTTAGACTTAAAGAATTTATTTGTAAGAACATTTTAAAAAGTATTTTTTCCCACTCTAAAAATTCAATTAATCTTTGTCCTTGTAATTAAAAGTACAAAAAGTAGATACGATAAGATATGATAACTAAGCTTTAAGTCTACGAAACATTTTTGTTTTAAACTTAAAAGTTGTTTGTTATTATCATATATAATAATTTTGTATTTGCTTGTGACTGATTTAAATTATTTTCACATTTTCTGAAAAAACTTGTTGAATAAGGAAAAATATGAAATTATAATACCGAGCAATGGTTACCAATTTTAAATAACCCAATATCTTGTCTTGATAAAAAGTAAACAAGTACAAGGTCAACATTAACAACAAAAGATTTTCAGCTGTCAGTTGTATTTCCCTGAGATCATAAAATAATCATAAAATATTTAATATAAACTATGAAATATAAGCAGATATCTAGAGATACACCTTATTAGTGAGTAAAACAATGCACCAAAACTGAATATAAAATCATTTTTGGAAATTTGGCAAAAAAGGAATAAATGATAGTTTCTTCGAAACATAAAAAGCTCTCATAGAAATTATAATTTTAAATCGCGTATTAGCGGATACAATTTTATAGTTTTATTGCACATTAAATTTAATGAAATCATGCTTATGTAGGCAACTTTTAAATTTGTTTGTGTGAATTTGATCCATTCTTGGTTCTTTTGTTCTCGACCTAAATAATCAAATTTGATTGATAAAAATTTTACGTAGGGTATTAGGTTTATTCTATATCATTGTATCACACCTTTTTGTCTAACAGCATATTCTGTTATATTTTTTAATTCACCGCCCCGAAATAATTTTGAAATACAAAATCTTTTTGGATGGCAATTGATGAAAATGCCGACCGCAACTAAATGATAAAAACTAAAAACAGAAGGGATGAATGGCAGACAACATATTGAAATTTGTGGGGGAGAGAAGGAAAGCAAAAATGATGAAAATAGATACAAAAAAATTCGAAGAAATAAAATAAAAATAGCAAAGAAAAGGTGGTAAAAAAGGCGAAGAAATTGAAGCACTGGAACAAAACCTATTATGTATTTAACATTCATAAAAAGGTCAGACAAGTAGATGGGACATATAAATCTAATACAAAAATATATAAACGACCTTTTTGAAGACAACAAACCGAACACCCCCCCCCACCAGTATTAAACTGCTTGGACTGTTTACCAATTACAATAGACAAAGTAAAAAATACAATGTCACGACTAAAAAATGAAAAATCAGCTGGCCCAGTTCATAAACATGTTGAATTACTTAAATTGATGGGCACAGATGCCATTAGATACATAACAATATTATTTAATAACATATTCTACAGGAGTTATACCAAAGGTATGGTTAAGGCAACATTTTATACCACTACCTAAGAAACAAAAAGCTAAATACTGCAATGATCACCATACTATTAGCTTTCTTAAAGATAATACATCGGAGAATTTTTAGACAATGCGGGAACATATCAGCTGCACACAGTTTGGATTTTAAAATGCGTTAAGCACACGAGACGCTGAAGAGATGTTAATTGCAATTTTTTTGTTTGTTTCATTGATTATCAAAGGGATTTGATAATGTGCAGCATAATAAACTTAAGGAGACTGGAGTGAATGAGCAAGATACTAAGATAATCGGTAATCTGTACCAAAACCAAACATCAACCATTTAAGATGGTTCTGAACATATTTATATTAAAAAAGGGGTTAGACAGGGTTGCGTATTGTCACCTTTGTTGTTCCATGCATATTCGAAGAGAATTTTCCAAGAAGCTCTGGAAGAGATTAATGTCAGTATCAAAATTAATGGCGAACACATTAATAACACAAGATGTGCAGATGACGCAGTGGTAATTTCTAACAGCCTCGGAAGTCTGCAGAAATGATAGCAAGGGTAGCGGAGGTAAACCAGAAATATGGACGATTAGTGAATTTTTCGAAAACAAAAGATATGATAGTGTCAAAAAATAATAATCAGGCTGGGCAACTCCTTATAAATAACCAACAAATATAGATATATTTAGAAACAACAATTAACAAAGCTTGGAATCACTCAGTTGCGATCAGATGCCGAATAGAGAAAGCTAGAGCTACATTTTGAATATGTCAAAATATTTAGATGTCTATCCATGTTGTTGAAAATCAGATTATTGAAATGTTATGTCTTTCTGGCTGCTGTATGGAGTTGAGACTGTTCCAAATGGCTATACCGGCAGATTCTGAAATTTGGTGGACAGTCCACATCACTAATCAATCTGACCTAGAAAGAACTAGAAAAAAACTGTTTTTGACAATAAAGTCGCGAAATTAAAATATCCTGCACATATTATGAAGAATAGTCAACGTTACGAATTATTAAAACAAATTTTACAATGGATGGTGGAAGACGGGAGAGGCTCGGGAAGTAGAAGGATATTGTGGCTGAAAAACTTACTTGAACGGTACAACACAACGGTGGGAGCTGGCGTTGATAAGGTGCGCGTTGCCATGATAATCGCCAACATGAGAAACGGATAGATACTGCAAGAAGAAGAAGAGGAAAAGGTAATTTTAAGGAGAAACGTGCAGTTAAAGTGAAGTTTATAGCTGAAATTTTCAAAACTTAACCACTTTAGACTATGAATCGGCAAAAATATTTTGAAGATGATGGACAAATCAAGCGACACATATCTTCTTTAAGTTAATGTTCATTTAATGGTACAATAAACTACAATTTCGATAAATAGAAATATTTGACTCACTGCCAGAATAACGGCCAAGATCTAAACTTAAAGCTAGTTATCCGGTAATTAGAAATTGGTAGAACGATTTTAATATTGTGAGACAAACTTAGAGGACAAAGAAATAACAATTTTTTATTGAACTAAATCTCAACAAATGTGCGTCTTGTCTACTGACAAACTGATTGAAAATTTGCTAGAGATGACTACGATGCAAGATAGTAGGTAGCTAAAATTTTGATTTGTAGCTGAGAGTCTAGCAACTTACAAGAAATTTGAAATCAGAAATCAGCCAACAAATTTGAAAGTTGCAAGTAATAAGAACTTTACTCGTGAAAACAAGAGCATTAAACTGAAGCTTTAAATTGCTATTTTACTGTAAATAAATAATTTTTTTAATTCTATTTTAGATAATACATTTATTTCGACTAAAATACTTCTAATAAAGTATTTTTGAATACGCAAATATTTGGTTGTCTGTTGGCAAGGAATTTTAACCCTTAATTTTGTAGGTATAACTATGTGAATATTACATTAATCCTTTCTAACAAGACCTTTTGCGATCGTTGGGAATTTTTTCTTATTCTTTTTCATTTCGTTGCTTTTTGTTTCCTTAATATTTAAAATACATAGGAGCATATTAACAACTGTTGACGCCCTTCTCTACATAAACATTTAAGTTTGCCGTTAAAGCTTTTGTGGCACTTTTGCTAGTCTTTTAACTTGATTATATACAGAGTCGCAACAAATAAGAATTTCTGAGATGTTGGAGCAAAAGTGATGCATTAATTGCCCATTAGTGTTTTGGTTTAAAGAACCCAAGACGTAGTTAACAGTTTAACAACATTTTGCTGTTAATAGAAGTCACAGACACTTATTTAAAAAAATTTAGAGATGCAACTTAGAATTCAAAGTTGCTGAGCCCTGTGTAATGTTGTAACTTAAGGTTTGAAAACTTAAAGTTCCACGTATAGCAAAATTTATAAGTAGGAAACACCTTAGAGTTTAATAAATATAGAAAATAAATCACTTTTATTCTCTTAAATATAAGTTTTTGTGTAAACCCCAGTATTTAGTTGCGTATGCCCTAAATAATAATACTATATTTGCTTGTGATCTAAATTAATATCAATTTTTCGTGTGAAAATTAGTTATACAAGGAAAAATGTGTATAACGCTTCGATGAAAACTAAACTAGCAAAAGATTAACTTAAGCAACAAAAGTTTGTCAACTTTTGGCTATAAGTCCATGTGGCCATGAAATGGCCATTAATGGCAATTCCTCCTACAGTAATGAAGCGATTTTAAAGGTCAATATCCCATACGAACCGATTTGTTGCAAAACCTCGCGTAAAGGTTTTATATTTTTGATTTAGGTCACGGTTGACCTGTTACAGGTCAAAACATAAATTATCATGATGTAATTAGACAATTTGCGCCACATGTCGGTGTTTCATGCACTACGTAGCCAATTCTTGGCTTTAGTAGGCGCATGCGGCACAATTTCAATTTATGTGAAACCGAATGTAGCCGAGTGAATGTCGTTATTTTTAGATAAGGCTCATAAATGATTATTGGCTCATTTTTTCTTCAATTTAGCTTGGGTTTTACTAGTTTAGAAAAAATATGTGCTAGCCAGTGAGGCAATGCGGATCATAGAGACTTTTCTGGGAGTAGATTTAGAAAACAAAACAACTGTCTGTAATAGCTGTGCGTCATAAGGAGCAGCAAAACATGTAAAACGCTCAAAAAAATTCTAATATATTTGCAAATTGTTTATTAGTGGATACGCTGTTGTGTTTTTTATTACACACTGAACTTAGTTAAAACATGCTTATATGCGTAACTTCTTTTGTTTGTGAGTTTCACGCATTCTTAACTCTTATTATTTTTTTCAATTTAAATACTTCAAACTTGAATATTAAATATCCTACAAGGATTCCTAAGGTCTTTGCTTTTATTCTGTATTACCATATAATTATCCCATCAGTTATCTTCCTATGTAATAAGTTATTCTGCTATATTTTCAGTTTTTGCCTTTTGAGATTGTCTTAACGTCATATCTAAAATCATATAAAATCATTAATAGCTCTTTGCTTTTACTATTCCATTTTTAAATGTAAACATAACCATTTTTTTATACACAATTGTCCCTAACTTCTAGCATCATTAAAAATTTAAATTCTAGTTGCTAGTCTATCACATAAAAAACAGGAAAGAGTTTTATTTGTAATATTTTGTAAATAGCATTTTCTTTATTATCGTTTTCATTACTTTAACCTTTAATATACACGATTTTTAATTCTTATCCTTTATATTTGTACTTTATTTGTATTGACGTCCTATATATGCTTTTAATTGTTTATATAGTAATTTTTTATATTTCCCATACATTATTAATTCAATTTATAATCGACAAAATGTTATTTTTGAACCGACTCTGATAAATTTCAGTTCAGCAAGATTTGTCAGTGCATCTTGTGACGTAATACCTGTTAGGCACTAGGCTGGTTAGTTCTAAAAAATATATGAAGATGAGAAAAGGAGAACTTTCACAGAATACGAGCTGTTTTGTAAACTGGAAAGAACTGTCACCGAATGATTACAATATAAATAAAATTTATAATTGGCATTGACTACGCTGATGATGAGGCGCAAAGCACAGAAAGTGATATTCAATCAAAATTACACAACAGCAGGACTCATAAAAATATTTGCGTTTCAAATGTCCGCTAAAATATGTGCTCCCGGTATTATTCTTCAAAAAGTGAAAATCTTAAAAACAAAAATAAGCAAACGTGGCCACTAACGCATTGATGCAAACACAACAGATTATACACCAATAACCAAAGTGAAGAAAATACGACAATCATATTGAATTACGTAACGATGGCCAAATCGTAAATGGCAAAATATTAACCCTGAAGGACCGTTGTCGCGTTTTAATATTTTTCTCATTGTAAATGTTTTTGAGAATCACAAGGAATCCCTTTCAACTGGTGTATTCAAGGATAGAAGCAAAACAAAACATGCAATTGTAATCAGCGTCCAACAACAGTAAACAGAAAAAAATTGCCAATATACTGGAAGACAACGAATTTGATGATTTGAGAAAACCATGGCGTAAAGTTGTGCTAAAACAGCCCCACTGCACATTATCAGTGACCTATCTACTTTTTGTAAATAAAAAGCTGCAGAAAAGTTACGACTGTTTTACTTAGGATGTCAATATTGCGCAGCTGGTTGGTTTTCGTGGATGCTCTCAATTTCGCGATTACACACCAAATAAACCAGGAAAATCTAGGTTCTCACTGGAATAATCACTTTGTTGCTCTAATTTTAAAGTTTATAAGGTATAAAGGGTACTGAAAACATCACTTTGTTGCTCTACACATTAGACAAATTATTTTTAGAATGTGGATGCCCAGATTAGTACTAGTCCTTTAATGGATTACTTAGATGTAGCAGCTTATAATTATTATTTTGTCTGGGTGGCAAAGAATGCTAACTAGAACAACAATGTATTTGCAAAAATAAAGGCAAGACTTGCTTGAAATTCTTGTAAATGTAGGGTTGTCTTTAATAAAATAAATTATCAAGCGAAAGGCTGCAAAATGGGCAGAAGTGGAAGAAGTTTTATTATAATTAGTGCCACTAAAGGTACAGGTAGATCATTGGGATTCAACAAAACCGTTAGATCGTAAACGCAGCCCTTGCTATCAATTCTATACAAACATCCAAGAAAGCATTCCCCCTGCATTAAGTTTATTTGTCCCAGGCATAGTGCCAGACACGAAACAATAATTTACAAAATTTGTCTTTAACGAAGATAGCCAATAGCATTTTATTAGTTTTTTAACAGAAGAAATACTTTTGCGTTTTCTTGTTGCTAATAACATCAATATGGGCAAAACTTTAGTAAAATTTATTTTAATAGTTATTAACCTTAACTCATCTATTTTCTCAAATAATAAAACAAAATTTATTACCTGTGATAGTAACAAGACAACATTTTTTCCCTATTTGGTAGTTTCGGGGTCAATGGAACGTGTTATTTTATAAATAAAGTAAAACACCAATAATAGTGATAAGAAAATTAGAAGTGTAAAAATTTACTAAAACAACATCGAGCACTACACGCCAAAATCTTTCAGGCAAATTAAAAGGATGTTCAGAACAGAGCCCAAATGGTTCATTTTTACAAAAATTCATGAGTTTATTATTTTAAAAATTAAGGTAAATTAGCAGAAAGTTAATATAAAAGCCATCTAACACCACTACTAACTCATATAAGAATTCAAAAGGTGCTTTTGTTGAGGTTTTTATAACTTTTCGTCTTCTAGTACGTCTTTTTTAATATTCCTACCTCATTCTTATTAAACTAAAGCTATAGATGTTTATATGGATTACCTTTATTATAATTTTTTTATCTCCCACAGAACTTCTAGCACACACTTTATTTCGAAAATAATTATAAAATCTTATGTAGGCATTCACTCATTAATCTATAAAGTTCTCATTTTAATTTTGAAGAGTAAAGACGTTTTGTATTGCTCAGATAAGATATTAAGTCCAAGGCTAAGGCCAAGTAATAAGTGATTAATGGTTTAAAAGTATATTAAATACAGAATTCCAATAACATTTTTAATATTTTAAACTTTTATATAAAGCTGTCTCACATCAAAAGTGAAATAGTGATAACCCAATGCTTCCATCGGGAACCGTTTTCGGATTCGTCAAAAATGGACAACCGATTTATCGACAAACCAATTTCGCACAGGGTTTCCCAACAACAAACAGCATTTCACTCTTAACAATTAAACCTAACTCAGACACCTACTCAATGGCTCTCACATTCAAGTTTCTTAACTCATTTATAATCACAAATACTACTTAACCGAGACAATTCATACAAAACTCAACTGCCAAGCCAATAGGAGCCTAATAAACGCCAATGCAAACAAACACTGAAGCAGACTGGCAGACACAAAATCCTAGAAAATAGAAACGTAACTCAGAACAGCAACGTACAACCAAACAAAGAAAACTGGACGACTACTGGTTGAATGGTCCAGGAACCTCAAACAGATTTCACCCACTTGCAGAAGAAGAAAGCAAGGAAAATGCCGAAACAATGGATGCAACAAAACCAACAATTTTCATACACAAAGTAAGTAACTTGAATACCTTCACAGATAGGCTTAACGAGCAAGCTAAATACAAATATACCATAAAACTAGTGGGGAATACTCAAGTATGATTCAGTTAAGCAGTGCTATAACATATAGCATTGTAATCAAGATTTTAAAAGAAAAAACGCCGAATTCCGCTCCTTCCAACTTAAACAAGATAGAACATTTTGAGTAGCCTTACGCAACATGCATCTTACAATAGACATCAACACCCCCACTAATGAAATCACAAACATGAACATACGGTAATCAGCATTCACGACATTCGACATAAAACTCGAAAAACTGCGTTACATATGTTTTACATCCAGCTGAAACGAAATGAAAACAACAAAAAAATTTATGACATTGAATACCTAATGTACCTAAAAATCATGTCCGAACCCCCTCACGTTAAACGGGAAGTGCTTCAGTGTCTCAAATGCCAGAGGTAGGGCCATACAAAAAATTTCTGCTAAAAAATACACCTAACAAAGGACTGCGAGAGAAAACAGAAAAGTCAAGGCGTCATATGCGTTAACTGCTAGGGGAACCACCCCATTAATTACAAGGGGTGCGAAGTAGCTAAAGAAATCCGAAAACAAATGTTTCTCCTTTAGGAAACAAACAGATGGTCCAACCTGTTGTCACATACTCTCAAAAAGCCTCAAAACAAAACATGCACTCACAGCAAGTCATTAATTCCCAATCTAACCAAAGTATTGGAAATTCTCAATCAGACAACAAGATCGAAGCAATGATGGTCAAAATAATGGAACCTACTTACAACAATCATAACCAAAATTTCATAATGGTCCTCTTTATTAAGCAATCTGAAATGCCAACGGCTTTGCACAACATTACCAAGAAATTACAACATTCTTAATAAACCATAAAATTGACATAATGTTAATTTCTGAATCACGATTTACTAACCCAAACCATATGAAAATACCAAAATACACTATCTCTATAACTAATCATTTTGGTGGCACCCCCACGCAGGAACTGCAATTATAACAAAAATATCAACAAGAACATCTTCAGGCTACCAACGTATCAGTAGTATTAAACAATAGAGAGGTCATTCTTTCCGCAGTCTGCCCCCCCCCAAAAAAAAAAAAACCATTAAAGGTGATCAGTTTCAATCCTTTTTCAACACCCTTGAGCCTAGATTTGTAGCAGGAAGAGACTATAACTCAAAATATCAAGAGTGGGAATCTCGAGTCAGGAAAATACTTAAAGCAATGAAAAGTGGTAACTTACTGCATTTGTCGACTGGGCAACCATCGGCCCCGCTAAAGATCCCCGACTTGTTAGACTTCTGTGTGGTAAATGGAATAGCAATAAATTACTTAAAAGCAGAATCATGCTTGGACTTGTCCTCTGATCGTTCACCGGTCCTAGTCACATAATGTACTCAAGTAGTAAAACTCTCCATGACTCCTAGAATTCACAGCAAAAAAAACAAACTGAAGCTACTTCGAAAAAATGGTGAATGAGAAATTAAATTTAAACATGAGGATATAGGATATTTCATCTCTGTTATACAACAATCAGCATGGGACTCCACACCTGACACTCCAGATCTAAAGGATCATGAACCGATCCCAATAATTGTTAAGTAAAAAATAGTAGATAAGAGAAAACTCCGAAGAATCTGGCAAATTCGAAATTTCCTAGAAACAAAACTGCACATAAACAGCAACACGCGAACTAAAAAAATTACTATATGAATCAAAAAATCAGAATTCAAGATTACTTGATAAAGCTAACACTTACTGAGGACACGAACTACTCCCCGTGGAAAGCTACGAAGAAGCTTAAAAGATCTCTCAACTAAATTTTCTACCTGTATGGCTACTGGGCACGAAGCCCTGAAGAGAAAGTGGATGTTTTTGTTAACCACTTTCGAACAGTTTTTCAGCCTTACCCCTCTACCTTCCCAGCTGAAGCAGAACTACTAATCCGACAAGCAGTTAGAAAACTGCCGAAACCTAAAACCTGTTAAAGTTGCAGACATAAAAGCAATAATTAAGAATCTAAATCCAAGCAAGTCTCCTGATTACGACCTGATAACAACCAAAACACTAAAAAATGACCCAAAAGGGCTTCAAGGCCTTACAATTCTTGATCAACGCTCTTTTTCGATTACAAATTTTCTCAGAACAATGGAAAGTTGTTAAACAACTAACAATTTTAAAACCTGAGAAAGACCCGACAAAAGTTACATCGTATATATAGCCAAAAGTCTTCGAAAAGCTTATCTTGTCTAGACTGACATCAATCATTGAAAACACGAACTTTTGCCAATTCCAATTTCTCCAGTCAATGTCAAAATTTCTTAACAATATTCATAATATGTTTGTATTTAGAAAAGTTTTCTAAGAACTTAAAAAAAACGTTACTGTGGTACTTGAGGTACTAAATATGTTAAATATTGTGAAATCACAATACAAATATGTTTCTTCGGAATCTTTTGTCGTTCTTAAAAATTTAATAGCGCATACATCATGAATCATTCCTTGAACAATAATTAATCTTCAACTTTCGAGAAACTGAATCACCTAATTACGAAAAGCCATTTTAAAGTAACTATAAAGCATGCCTTTGTTAAAATTTAATTGTCATGTTTTAAGCAATAGGAGATGCCAGGTATATTTATGGCTCTTGTGTATTTGCTCCAACCAAACTATGTAAAGCATGTTCCACTAGAGCTGCAAATGCCTTCGTCCTTCGCTTTTATGCCTGCAGTGCGCTATCAAAGATTCCCAAATCTGCCCGGACAAAGAGCAAATCATAGCGATTCACGCAACAGTAATTACATAAAAAAGCAAATTAAACAATAAAAAGCCGGTATTTATTACGGTAACTGTTTTCATGCAGTATCCGCTATTTGTATTCAGATGAACCAGCTCTTACGTAAGTTGCCATGAAATTGACCTTTGGTGATGATTAAGGTGAAATGGGCAATTTAGAAAATTAATAACAGCCGCGAACACATTTTATCGGCTTATTTGCGATTCCGAATCCTGCACTCACGATGAAATGTTAAAATCGGGACCAAATCTTAAAGGAAACTAAGGCTACTTGTCGTTCCGTAATTGTTACTTTTCAATTAGTTTTTTTATTAATTGATAACTTTATTAATTATTTTAATGTTTAAATTTGCGTTATGGTAATCTTGCAATGTTTAGCAAGGTTTAGAATTTCACGAACGCGTAGTCTATTTTTTATATGTGCGAACCAAATCATACATAAGAATATTTGCTGTAAAATTGACAATAAAACAAGGAACCCGTAGCTTTGACGCGCTTTTTTAAGTTTTAAAACGCTCCTAAAATTTATATTAAATAATGAAATAATGAATATAAATATTATTAATTTATCAACCAAATTTGAGAGAACTTCTCGTTTGAGTTTCGAAGCGAAAATATATCAAGAACACTATTATTCATTTGTTTATAAGAAAGTCTTTCAAATAGTGCACAGTGGTAAAGACTTTAATTTGAAGCAAAAAATAAAAGAAAAAGCCGGATAATAGTAGTAATGCGAAATACTAAAAAGAAGAAATACACAATAAAAATGTATCAACCCCTCAAGTATAATTACAAATATTTGATTATGACGCAACAAATTTTAATAAGATAATAAACAGAATACAGGACAGTCGGCGATGAACAGTACCATACATAAACCTTAGCTAACAATTTCGTTACAATTTGAAAATTAGAAAAAGCTCGTTTACCAAATGAAAGAGGAACAAGCTTATAGAATAGTGATAAGATAATTTTATCATTCAATCAATATTAAAAATACAGGAGAAGAACTTTCCCTACTACGACAAAAAGTCCAAAGTATAATTAATGCAAAAATACAATTACTGAGAAACCACCCAATTCAATTTTTGTCGATTTAGAACCAACTCAAAAGATTAAATCTGTTTATAAAATAAAAGCCCTGCAAAATAGAATAATTCAAATAGAATATAGACATTCAAAATCATACTATAACAAATTAATGTATGTGTGTAAATTATGAAAGATTTTATAACACCATCTTTTGTAATAAAATAAGGAAGACGTCAGCAAAATTCTCTCTGTGCAAAAGTAATCATCCAGAAAACTACAAAAATAACAAAATATGCTCAGCAACTCTTATAACTTACTAAAACTCACCAAAGAAGCTTTTCTGACATAATCAAACAAAGCATAAACCAGCACAATATACTGGCTAAATTCTTAATTGAATTTAAAAGTTTATTTAATTATTTAATATAGCAGTATTATCAAATCTCCACTATGGATGAGTCAGTCTCCAAGAATTGTTCAATAAAATTCTGTGAGGGACTTCTAATGGGGTAGTGAAGCGCAATACATAGCCTAGCCTACTCAAATGTCAACCTCACCTTCGAGTCGGTGAAGTCTGTTCAAAACAAACGAGGCTCTGACGACCGAACATGGGCGGAATAACCCTAAATCGACGATATAGGAAATGATATCCTCAGTAACCTCAACTTTAGAAGTTGTGGCGCTAGGTGTAAGCAGCCTAACACACGTAAAACAAAAAAAAGGGCTCAGACGAAAGCAGATTGAAAAGGAAACTTAAAGTAAAATTTCCCCGGGTGGCAATCCACACCTCCAGTGGCGGGAGCCCCATCGGTTACGGGGGGGGGGGGGGCAGTTCTGCGTCAACGTTATTGAACCCAAACCTTAACCTCAACCGAAACGGAAAGAAGAACAAACGAGAGATCACAGTAGGAACATGGAACGTACAGGGATGGAACAATAAAGATCTGGAAGTCATAGAAGAATCTGAAGGAAATGAAAATAGATATACTAATTACCAGCGAAACAAAGAAGAAGGGAAACGGAACGGAAATTATCCAAGACGTTTTTCATTGCTGGAGTGGAGTCAACAAAGAAAAACGGGCTCAAGCTGGAGTAGGAATGATAATAAGAAAGAAACTGGCAGAGAGAATCAAATCCTGGGAACCAATAAGCGAGAGAATCATCAAAGTACAAATAGAAATATATGGAAAAGAGATAGCAATTCTCGGCGTATATGGACCAACTGACGATAGCACTCAAAATGAAAAGAGGACTTTATGGAAACGCTAGGGGAGGAAATCCAGAAAATAAGAGACTCCCAAGAAATTATAGTAGCAGGTGACCTTAATGGTAGAACAGGCAAGGAAGCTAACAACAAGACAATAGGACCATTCGGAGAGGAAGTTACAAATGATAATGGAGAGAGAATTATAAAATTATGTGAAATAAATAACCTCCGAATAACGAATGGGTTTCAGCGGCATAAAATGATCCACAAATATACTTGGGAACGGATGACAAGAAATCTGAAATCAATTATCGATTACATCATAGTAAGAATCAACACCAAAATAAAAATAAAAGATGTACGAGTTAAAAGAGGGGCGGAATGTGGCACAGACCACAAATTATTAATCGCAAAGATGGAATTCTCTTGGTATAGGAAAATAACAATAACCTACAAACAAACACAGGAAAAAATAGAGGAACAGCACTACCAAGTCGACCAGCTACAAGACGAAAAAATAAGAGAACTCTACCAAAGAAAATTGGATCAGAAACTAAATGAATTCACATTTGATAATATAACAGACATGTACGAACATATAAAAACTAGTATAAAAGAAACAGCTCGGGAGGTACTGGGAGTCAGAACAAAAAAGAACAATAATCACAAGATAATCCTTGGTGAAAATACGCTAAAAAGTATCCAGGAAAAGAAAGAACAATATAATAGATGGCTAAGCACCAAAACGCAAGAAGATCAACAAAAATACAAAGAGAAGAACATAGAGGTAAAACGATTAGTAACAAGAGAAAAGAATGATCAGTGGAAAACCATGTGCACAAACATTGACCAATACATAGGGGGAACAAAGAGTTCAGAAGCATGGCGAATACTAAAAACGTTAAGAACAAATTCAAAAGAAAAGGCATACATACCGTTCATACAACAAGAAAAATGGGAGCAATACTACCAGGCCTGCTAACAGAAAATAGAGAAGAGTTTAAAGGACAAACGATAAAAAATAAACAAAATGACCAAATAGAACACGAAGAAGTAGAAATAACAATTGGAGAAGTCAAAAAGGCCACACAATCATTAAAAAATAGAAAATCAGGAGGACCGGGAGGAATAGTACCCGAAATGGTAAAGTATGGAACCCCGAAATTACTACGCATGAATGAACATATGTTCCGTAAAGCACTAAATGGAGATGTACTACCGAATGAATGGACAAAAGCGTATATAACGTCGATATTTAAAAAAGGTAATCGCAGAATATGTGACAACTATAGAGGCATTAGTGTGATCTCTCTAATGGGAAGAATTTATGCAAAAATAGTAAAAATCAAAATAGAAGACAATATTCATGGAAAAATAGAAGACCAAACAGGATTCACAGCCGGAAAATCCTGTATAGACAACATATATACTATCCAACAACTTATAGCGAAGAAAAGAGCGAAAAATATCAGGGCAATACAGCAACTTTATGGAAACAACCAAGTGGCAGTGAAAGTGGGACAGACGATCAGTAATTACTTTAAGACAACAAAAGGGCTCCTACAAGGATGCTGCACATCTCCAACCCTATTCAAGATATTCTTAGAAGATACCTTAAAGAATTGGAAAAGGAAATGTGAGGGAATGGGGATACCAGTGCGCAATGAACATCTTTATACACTAAGCTACGCAGATGATCAAGTGATAATAGCCCAAGATGAAGAGGACCTGAGTTATATGCTACGAAAACTAAAAGACGAGTACACTAAGGCCGGTATGGAAATAAACTTCGACAAGACAGAATATTTAGCGATTACAGAAGAAGAGGTAAAAAACTTAGAAATAGACGACAATGTAGAAATAAGAGGGAAAAATAAGTTCAAATACCTAGGCTTTACTATATCAAAAAATACATCTGCAGAAGAAGAAATAAAGAACAGGTTAGGACAAACTAGAATAAGTATCAGACAACTACATCCCATTCTATGGAACACACACATTACAAAAAATACAAAAGACAGAATCTATAACAAAATTATCAGAAGTATTATGACATATGGGGCAGAAAACTGGATAATTAATAAGAAAAATAGAGGAAAAATAAAAGCCACAGAAATAGAATTTTGGAGAAGGTGCTGCCAGGTGACACGACTGGACAGAATTAGAAATACAGAAATAGAGAGGAGAATGAATGTAGAAAAAGACACACTGACTTACATCGAGGAAAAGAAATTAATATGGTACGGCCATGTTAGAAGGACGGACAATAATCGATGGATAAAGAAAATAACAGAATGGAGTCCTCCAGGAAAACGAAAGAGAGGAAGACCCCGAAGATCTTTCAGAGATGAGGTGGACGAAGCCATGGAAAGAAGAGGACTAGTAGACGGAGATTGGGAAGACAAGAAGGAGTGGAAGAAACGGACGAGTGAAGGAAGGCAGCGTCAGCTGTGAAGATCCTTTTGTATATATATAAATTCTGTGAGTTTTTCAAGCCACGAAGAGGAAAAAAGATCCGTACAAATAAATGCTATAGACACACTAATAATCATAAATTATTTCAATATCAAATTTTACCATATTAACCATTCCATTGCTACTAGCCACGGTGGCACTATAATGCTGGCGATACCATAGCAGCTCTATACATAATCTAAAGCAAGAACGCTTCAAAACATTTTTTCCTAGACTATGCCTAAGATTTAGAACAACTAACATACGCTCTAGAGCTGTATAATACCCAAAGGTACAAAACAATTTTTTAATCTGAACTGATACCCCAAAATATTGGCCAAACAATCCAAATTGCACACCACCAACTTGTCCTAGAACAGTAGTACTACAAATACGACGTTAAGCACCACTCAAAAAGAAGCACATAACTTTTAACAACATTTAAAAAAACATAAAAACAGAGACACGATAAACTCATTAACGTATTATAGCTCATTTCCAAAGCAGCTACCCCTAAAAACTAAAGAAAATTAACCAGTAAAAAAAGCTAGATCTATATGGCAAAGGCTTGCTTATTAGAAAACAGGATAAATTATAATCACATCGGCAATAAGCCAAAATCAAAACATTACAACATGAACAATGAATCAGTGGTTAACTACAACGATACTTTCAAAGTGAGAGAACTGTTCCTTCCAATATGGAAATAGTCAACTGCATCAAAATAATGAGTCTGAAGTATTTGCAGAACACCTATCGGAAGTATTTTTTATTATTATTGGCCTTGATCATATTCTAAGCTTAAAAAGAACCCAATAAAAGTTTATTACTGTCTCGTAAGCCTTTTTATTAAGCAACAAAGTTATTCAGGCATATTTTAGATTTAAGTCCAAATTTCGATAAAATACAGTATCCAAGCTAAATTGAAATGAGGGTTTCCAATAAGCTACTAGCGCCTATTAAAATATTATCAGTACACTCAGAATTATCACAAGGAAGCAACTTGGTCCTCTGCTATACATCTTATATACCTATAACTTTCCCAAAACTGCAGAAAAACACATTTATATATAATACAATTTAGAAAGAAGTTCTCAGAGTTTTTTTTTAACTTTCAAGCTCGTTTTTACTTAGTGGAATGATAACTTAAAAATAAAAGATTAATACCAATGAGTCCAAATCATTAGACAATATTCCGGAAAATAAATATGTGAAACATATGAGGTTAATTTTAGCAAATAAACTAAATAAAAACCAATGCATTACAAAGAAAAACATAAGCATTTAAGAACTAAAGAACTCTGAAAATAAAAAACCAATTGTTGATCTACAAAACAGCCATATCAACAACTTGAACTTGTAACACTGAACCATGGGATTGCATTATCAAATCAACGGCTATCACTCAAAACACAACCCAAGATACTTCTAGCCGTAGCCGATACATACCAATTCATGTTCCTTATGCAAGTAAAATAATTATAGAATGCGTACCACACCAAACTGCACACAAAATTAGATCAACCACTGCTACAACTTGCTGAAAACAGAAAACCCATAAAAGGCTAGCCATTAGACATAAGTAGAACTTAAAGAAACATTCTGAATGTTTATCATTACTGCCTAACAATTAATTATTCATTGGTTTACAGGTTACAATATTTTTTGATTGATAAAGTTGAGAAAATTGGGCGCAATTTCAGTAATCATCATCACTGATAAACAAAATTTCCGATAGCCCCTCCGTCAGATTTTGCAATATCATTTATATTTCCTTAATAATTTTTCTCTTAAATCTCATTTTTAACTTGAAGGTAAAGGTATTGGAAATAAATAATGTTATGCCATTTTCTACTACTAAAAGTACCCATGCGTTGTATTTTGAACCACATCCTGTTTCAAATGGTTCCTTCAACATTTTCAAGCACACAACGTGAACAATTGCGGCTTTGTTACAATATAACTTAACATGTTTTAATACCCTCACAATTTTTCATCCACGATAGCTAGAAGTTGGTACTACACCATATGCTTTCTACGAATAAGCTAGTGATTCTGATTAATAATCCTATGAAAAACGGAAAACGTTGGGTTTTGGAAAAAATTCTTCCTAATTTTCTTAAATTTGTTTTCGGAGTTTTCAAGGTTTTGAGGAACTCAAGATTGCTCTAAACTTAATCTTCTATTTTTCTATCACTTCTAGGGCCATTCTAAAGTATTCTACCGTGAAGGTAATAATATATTTTCCTGTAGGTACATTGAATGATACAAATGACACTTGAACAGTATGATCACAGGAAACTATAATAATCTTAGCAAAACACAAATTTCATTGCATTTTTGGCACCCCAAGGGAAAGCGTACCGTATCGTGCTATTAACAGTATTAGAATTTTAAGAACTGTCTAACGGCTTTAATGAGAAAAGTGCAGGAGTCATGTCACTACATGAGGAAGAAATATTAGCGAAAGTGAGCTTTCAAAAACACACAGAAGCTTAAATTCTCTAATAAGACATTTGTGCACCTTTGTGCTTCTTAGAACTAATGGCTTGCAAGCAGCATGAAAATTAGAGCGTCAGAAATAGATAAAACCATGTTGTACGGTAAATCTGCACAAAAAAATATTTAGTGTAGTAAAGGTGTTGAGCTCTTAAAGCAGGGAAACGTATAAGTTTACAAAAGGTTGTTAAACACGCTTAAAGGCCCTAAAAAGGTTGACTTCGATCGTAGTCAAATTGAACAGTGTAAACACTGAGCTAAATGTTTTCAAAAATGTTTTATCAAAATCCAAATGCGTTTGGAACTAACCTTTATATATTATTATTTATCAACTTTTCATGTTTCTTAGGATAATTATTTAAACTACTTATTTTTGTATGTTCCCTTTGTTTTAAGATCAAAATATATTCAGATATTAATTTGATTTTTTAAAAATAAATAATATATTAATATGTACATCATAAACTGCCACTATATCAAATTGAGTTATTGCGGGCTACAGTAGTTCAAGTTAACAGCTTTCAGTTCTAACAAATATGTCAGTTTCCCTCAGCACGATATTACAAAACAAATTTTGCAACCATTCTTCATGTCCTTGAGTCTTATAGTTGACAATTAATGCCTAGCATACGCGTTGGCGCTCACGCCTAACAATAAGTAGAGAGATATATAATCTGATATTAAATGACCACTATAACTGTCTCTTTACGAGAAGTCCAACATCTTAGTTACCAAATTTAACTAAAATTCTTAACTTAATACTTTTTTATTATTATCAAAAGTCCTGAAACTAATTATGTGAATATATTCTCAAATTATGGTATGAGGCCTGACTACTAATGGGACTTATCAGTTTGACAAAGTACAAAGAGCCTACCATTTCCCTTAGTAATTAAACCATATCCAACTTCATATTGAATAAAATGTAAATACAAATATAAGTAAAACTTTAGATAAAATTAAATAAGCTGCAACCCGTCGTATAGCTACAATATAAGCAATAGTCTGGTGTATTACTCCACAATCTAACAACAGCAAAATACAGGGTGGCGCAAAGCCAACTGACATTTTTCAACTAGTCATATATTATATATGGAAGCAGGGAAAAATAAGTAAAAGTGTCTATAAATACGACCAAGTATGCCATTTATTTACCACCGATTGCAAGGTTATTTTTTGGAAACTACATCAGGCAGATGGCCTCCGTTTATCTCAATGCATTGTTGCAAACGTTTCTTAAAGTTGTCATACATGCACCTTCGTAGGTCCTCATTAATGACTGCAACTTCGTCATCAAGGCTTGCTTGAGTTCTTGAATACTTATGATATGCCTCTGGAACAGACGGTCTTTCAGGAACCCCCACAGGAAGAAAATCTGGTACATTAAGATACACGCGCCTCCGTAGGTCCTCATCAATGGTTGCAATTTTATCACCAATGGAATACACGGTCATTCAGGAACACCCACAGATAAAAGTCTGGTACATTGAGGTCGGGCGACCGAGCTGGCCAAGCGATTTCGCCGAAACGAAAGTTCCGAAACAAATTCTGTCACGTAAGCGCAGCGTGTCTATGGACGACAGTGCAATAGTGGTCTTCATGGTCGCGTACCGTCTCCCAATACCATATTGGCTTGGGTGAAAAAATTTGAAGGAACTGGTAGCGTATTAGTCACGTGAAGCATGAAGCTCCAAGAACAGTGCGGACGCCAGAGAACCTGTAAACAGTAAGTGAAGCTGTTGAACGCAGTCCTTGCCGTTCGGCGCGCCAGCAATCTCGCATTTTAGGCATCAGTAGAAGAAATTTAAATCGAATGCTAAAAGTAACAACATTTCACCCTTACAACTGCAAGTTGGGCAACAAATTAACGAAAAATACAAAGAAGCAAAACTTGCTTCTCGCCGCCATGAGTGATTTGTTACGGGAAAACCCAGACGTTCTGAATAATTTGCTAATGACCTGGCTGGGTAAACAAGCAGAACATGCAATACTGGTCATCGGTAAACCCTAAGGAACTGCATTAAAAGCACCGTTGATTCAGAACGTTATGTGACTATGTTGGAAGACTTTGTAGAACAAAAATTACGACAGCTTGGCATTGACCCTAAAAACCTATATTTCCAGCAGGATGGAGCAACAGCCCACACCGCGCAAAGTATGGCTGCAGTTCGTACTATTATCTTTCCTTTCGGCGAAATCGCTTGCCCAACTCGATCGTCCGACCTCAATTTACCAGACTTTTATCTGTGGATGTTCCTGAAAGACCGTGTATTCCAGAGGCATATCATGAGTGTTCAAGAACTCAAGCAAGTCATTGATGACGAAGTTGCAATCATTAATGAGGACTAAGAAACTTTTCCAACAATGCATTGAGATAAACGGAGGCCGTTTGCCTGATGTAGTTTTCAAAAAATAACCCTGTAATCGCTGGTAAATAAATGACATACTTAGTTGTATTCATAGGCACCTTTTCTTATTTCTTTCTACTTCCATATATAATGCATAACTAGTTGAAAATTGACTTTGTGCCACCCTATATTATCTAGGAGGTAATGGAAGCAGTCAAAAGACGTTGTATCTGGGTACACGTAATATAAAAAGGCATACGTAAGTCAATCAAATAACACATATAGAAACAAATTTTAAAAAATTGGATCAAAACATTTATTATTACATTAAAATTTTATCCTCATCACTTTAGAAAGGCACTAAAGTCTTTAAGCGGCCGACCTTCCATGTACCACCGTTATTTGACTACAGTGGTAATTGATTAAAAACAAATAAGGAAAATCTAATGCAGCATACCAACTAGCTCAAGTTTACAAACCAAATTCTAATGCTACAAATGCAGAGGATAAAGAGGAACATCAAGCACCTCTAAAGATGTTATTATCCATTCAAAAGTTCATTGCTATAAAAACTGAAGAGCTGCTGAATAACAACAACGCTCTAAAATAATGAGTTAGTTAAATGGCACTTCAAGATTAACATACTGGCCACTTCAGCTCACCGTACTAAATTATGTACCTCTTTTCTATCCTCATAAATCTATTGGAAAAGCTACTTCTAAGAAAAATACTGATAACTGACTCCAAAATGAATGCTTCCCCAATTATCAGTTTGGTTTTCGATCATCACATAGCAAATTTTATACCAACAATATTGTTCTGCTGTTCTATAAGTTTACCCCGCAAATTTCACTTTCTATTTAATTCATATTTTCGTAATTGAAGCTTTCAAACAAAAATTAACAATTATATATTTGAAATTAAACAAATAAACTCAGGTGTGCTCCAAGGTAGTGTCTTGGGCCTAATGTTATATCGACTCTTTATATTTGGTATGTCAGTCTCCAACGACACAATGATAAACACTTTCTTCCTGGATAAAACAATTTTTGCTTCCAATGACGATCCAAACACAGTATCGGCAATGCTTCAAGCACACTAAACCAATTCAAACAACAATAACTACGATGGTGGCGAATAAAGGTCAACGAAAATAAATCTTCAAATATAACATTTACAACTAGAGGTCTAACGTGTCCGCCCGTAACAATAGCTTTATTCCACAAACCATTGAAGTAAAGTATCCGGGACTCTTCCTTGATGAGCGTAAAGAAATTAACAGCAAGGTAAAAAAGATGTACTAACTATATGACAAAAATTGCACTGAATGCTGTGAGGATGTACCATAAATTGCGATCTAAATACGTTTCTAATCTACAACTATTCGAAACATGTTTAATGCAGGATGATATCCAACCTTATATATTAATCTGTGAAAGATGTTATCCATCAATATACCTATCAAATACTGGAGATTATCTAAATAAACTCTGAATCACTGACTGCAGATCCACACGTCAAACTTTTTTACAAAGAAACTAAAATATTTATTTTTTTATCTTTCTAAATGGCTCTGCAGGGGGTCTTCGACTACAACATCTAAAAGACATGCTTTCTCCATCTAATGGGTCAGCCGGTTCAGATCTCCTTTCCTCCCTTACTAATCTAATCAATTTGATGTTAAAAGGTCAAGTATGCAGTAGAATATGCCAATTCCTATACGGTGCAACCTTATGTGCCCTTTCCAAAAAATGGGGGAATCCACCCAATCACAATAGGTTGCATATTTAGAAGACTAGCGGCAAAAATCGATTGTCGCCACGTTGACACTTCTATTGAAAACTACCTTCAGCCATTACAAGTAGGTGTAAACTGCAAGGGAAGTTGTGAGACAGCGACTGCCGTAACGCTTTTAGTGCTATTGAAAGAGATTCAACGCTTTCAAAAGTCAGAGAGTTGACCCCAAAACTCTACTCTTTTTTGTGGCAATGTTACTTTTTTTCGGAAAGGATACAATTAAATATCAAGTCGGGGCTCAACAGGGAATCCCTGTGCCCCACTCATCTTCAACTTATCAATACATGAAGTTCTATTATCTTTAAACTCAGATTTAAATATCTAGTATCTCAATGATGAAAACTTTCTGGACCACCAAAGACAGTCTTAGAGGATTTCCTGAAAATCATTTCAAAATTCAGAGATTGGTTTAATTATCAACCCAAAGATATGTGAATTATTTTTTCTGAATGAAGAGATACCGTCAATTTCTTGGAAATTTAATAATCTTTCCCTTGGAATTAAGACAATTAAAGATCTCGACCTGCTCGGCCCACCATTAGTCGAGAAAATGTTTTGTCAAACGGAGAGAAAAGCTTTACAGACTATTCCATCGCCTTAAAGATGTGAACTGCCACATAGGTCATTATCTTATAAGAAATTGCCTCGCAATTACTAAACTCACATACTTTTTACAAACAATCCCCTTATGGAGATATTCAAGCACATCGAGGAGATTGGCAAAAACATCAAATCTAATTTGGAAGGAATTATTAACAAATACCTCGATCATGATAGTTGGACTTTGTCTTCCCTTTGATTAAGATCAGGTGGTCTTGGAATTTGTAAAGTAGCAGACATTGCTTTACCAGCATTTTTCGGTTCCGCAAACTCAGTCACCAAGCTCATCAATAATGTTCTCAAAATTCACTCAGACGAGATCCTGGGTGCTGAGGAAGCAGAGGAACTATGGTTGAATCAGGATCTTTTTTGCCAACAATCAAATCCTCACAAACAAATTGGGACAACATCCAAATTTTAATGACCAAAGAAAAATTAATTTCTGAAAACCCAAATTTGAAAACAAGAATCTGAAAAACTAGAATCAAACCAATGGCGTAACGTACTCCCTTCTAGAAGCATTGGAACCCTATTGAATAACAACTCCTTCTGTATTTCCATCGCACTTCGTATTGGCACTAATATGGGTCATCCCCACCACTGCGTCTGTGGCGAAACCGTGAAAGAGAATGGGATTCATGGTCTAAGCCGCTCGGAAAGTGGTTGACGTCACTTCCGACTCCAAGAATTGAACAATATCATCTGTTGAGCTCTAAAATCTGCAATGATCCCATCATTTCTGGAACCAACTGGCTTTACAGAGACGATGGAAACAGACGAGATGGAATGACTCTAACTCCTTGGGAAAAGGGCCAACTTCTTGTTTAAGACTCTAATTGTGCTGATACTCTTGCTCCTTCCTATTCTGACATTAACTCTAAAGCAGCTGGTTTAGTGGCATCAAGAGCAGCTTTGAAAAAGATAAACAAATACATAGAAGTTGTAAGGAACAACCAAATTTTATTTATTTTGCAGTGAAAACTCTGGGTCCTTGGTGTAAGGAAGCCGTTGATTTTATTGGCGTATTAGGATTGAGAATTTGGATAGTGACTGGAGAATCTAAATCTACCATATACCTGTAACAAAGGATTAATGTTAATCCTCTGTTACGTTGCAAATTTTCATTTTATATTTAAATGAATTTGCTTACTAATAAGGGAAGAATTTGTTTAAAACCCAGGATAGCGTTAAACAGACAACAAATAGAGAAAAACGCGCTTGTTGATGAAAGTGGAAGTGAATTTAATAAGTAGAACCCAAAACTTCTAAATAAGACAGAAACAGAAAGAAAACTAATGAAAATTGAAAAGTTACTATGATTCGTATTTATCGAAAAATGACTCTCAATGGTGTTTTCATCTAGAATTAAATCTTCAGTAATGCATACAATAAAAAGGAAAACAATGATCTTACAGTAACAACCTCCTGGTCATATCATTCAATTTGTGACTTCAGTGTCAAAAATATCTTCACGCGTTTCAACAATTTGATGGAAATGCACAGCCTTTTAGCATTGTATTTAAATACATCTTTCAAAATTAATTTTTTAAATCAGTAATTCTATTTAGAAAATAAAATCCGTAGGCGAGTATAATTAAACTTTGTTTCTCAAACGCTCCCAATAAATAGATGATGACAGTACTTTGTTAGTAGCATTTATAATGACTGAATAATCGGTATTCGATATTGTTGCACAATGTGTTATAATAAAATGTTTAGCAGGAGAAAATATTAAAGCAACCGATATTTCAGAGTATGCCGTCAGTTTCGTCAAGGCACCCAAGCTAATCTAAATGTTCGCTACAAGACGAAGCAAAGTCGAAAATGCAACGCGCACCATCGAAACCAACGCTACTTAAATTCACCAGCTTATTCGGCGGTTGACAATTGACAACATATGCTTTGAAGTGGATATTGGTCGAAAATGCGTTTATGCAGCAAATCATAATGTGTGATAAGGTTTAGGTAGATCATTGCATACTCGAATAAGTATGAAATGGAAAACAAACAACAAGCATGCACCTACCAGAGGGTCTAATTAGCCCATAGGCTGGGGCCATTTCTTGCGGCGCCTTTGAGTTTAAATTCCAAAACATCCTGTATTTGTTGTAAAACCGCGATTTAAATATCTTGACAATTGGTGGCCTACAATGGCATTCAACAAAACGACGACTCTAAGTTTATAAAATCTAAAAGACGGTATACCACTCAAAAAAAAATTATACCAATCAGTTGTTTTGTAAAAAGTTAGTGAATGCATTAAGAGAAATCAACCAGACGAGTATATTGCCTGCGGTACAAACTCAATAGAGAAATAACGTTCCTAGCAATTAAAGAGTTTAGTTATTGCGAAAATGAGCATATAATAAACAATCATGAAAACAACTCTGAACATAGAAAGCTCTTTTCAAAATTTATTAGTAGAAGTTGAGTTTCACAGAGAAGGGAAAATAGGGAAGGAAATAAACTCTGTATTGGCAAAATGTTTTCTTAAAAGCTGTTCAAATTGTGAAAGTTTTAGCTTCCTGTGGTTTATCAATTTATGGTAATAAAGAAATATTAGGCTCTGTGAGAAATGGCTGTGCAGATCTGATTTTAATATTCGATTATTATATAATTAGTGGACCAAGTTAAGGTAGATATTGTCCAAGAGATTTTAAATGCTAAAGTCAACAGCAGACCAAATAATTTTTGTTGTACGCCACGCGCTACCTAGGGAAACTTCTGCTAAACAATTTTTGACGTCTATTCCTAATTGTGGCTATAAACGTGAAGAGATGGCAAATACTGTAATGTTGGCCGTCAAGCTAGAATATAGTAAGTTCTTTGGCCACATACATCCCTTGTGCAGACAGGCCACTATTTACAACTAGTTGGCACTGCAGCTATAGAAACCAGCAAGTACTCTGTCGAATTTTTTCTTTAAAACAACAAATCTGTAACTTTTAGTTCTTCAACCAAAAGATTTAGTATTTGGCAGTCTTACCTTAAAAGGAACTCTTTATATTTAGGCTAGTCAAACATACAAATCAATTAGGAGGTTCTTTATGTTCTGATACACATTACCCTTGATAGTCTATAAATACTCTTAGAAACGAAGATAAGTTTCCAAACTAGGAAACAGGGAAAAGTTGATCTGCAAAAATGACTATACAAAAATACATCAAAATTTCAGATCGTGGGAAATGATTCAAATGGAAAATGAAAGAATACGACAAAGAGCAAATCAACTAATGGAAAAGTATGCTTCATTGGAAAACGCGTGGAATTTCACAGAATGTTTAAAAATTCATAAAGTAACCAAAAACACAATTAGAACAACAAAGACTTCTGGAAATATAAAAGTCATGGAACGTAAAACATACTTTTCCCAATACTGCCAATGTTCTAAATTTTTATAAGCATGATAGTTACTAACTGCACTGGGCAACAATCCTTTTCAGTTCTTAAAAATCTTTTGAAATCAGCGTTAAAATAAAACAAAATGCCGTGCCTTGCACTTTTATTTTTTAAGAATGAGTTTTTAGAGTATTTTTCTCCTGATGACATAGTCTAGAGGTTTGCTAATACAAAATCAAGAAAAGAAAACTTTTAAAATTTTTAGATGAACTGAACACTTGTTTTTATTTTCTTCGTTGATGTGTAAATGTATTTAAACGTTGTATGTATAAATGTATGCACCGAAAATTGAAAAAGTCAGATATATGTTTTGTAACTTTTTGAAACGCCCCAACCATGCAAATATTTAAGAAAAAGGGGAAAAATTGTCAGCCTAAGGCCCCAAAGATGTTAATCAATCCCTACCAAAACCAAAGCAAACTTATGTACGCTGGAGTTGCTTATAGCCTCATTAGGATCAAAAAGACATAGCTTTTACTGATTTTTTAACTGAATCAAACAACGTCGATGTTCAATACGAAGTAAAACCTGAAGAATGTGAAACCTGAGAAATGCACACACATGTCAATTGTAGAAAATTTCTTTAGTCCCAGTAGAAAGGATAGGGAAATCAATAAATTACAACCTTTACTATCCGGAAACTGTCGAACGTGGCAGTGGAAACAACATTTGCCCATATTTTGCCCAGATTGTCTGTGCATTGTGGAAAATAGCAGAGGTTCGGGTCATTTTAGCTGAGTGACTGACACATTGAAATTGTCGGACTGCCCTTTTGTACAGTACTGTATCAGTTTTTATTTTAAAAAATTATGACCAATCTACATAAATCGACCCTCTTTGAATAATTCTATATCTAGATGATGTTCAGGCAAGAAGGTACAAAGTACAAATGTGGCAAGTCATCGATTTATAATTTGATGGAGAGGAAGTCGGAAATTCTATAAAGTCAACAAAACTAGATTTTAATAATAATAATTATTATGGTAAGGCTCTACGCCCAGCGTGGGAGCACGGCCTGCGAACTGAGAGGTTAAGGCTCTCATACGTTCGCTCTCTCTGCCCGGTCGTCGTGCACCATCTCTGATGCGGGGCGATGTGGCAAGCACCGCGCCTAAGACGACCGCCATTATTACCCCTTGTTCGAATAAACGCAGGTACTCAATTATTTTTAGTGACTGAGTAGGCCACCCGCCAGGCATCAGAGAGCACCGGGAATTGAACCCGGATTCGTCAGCATCGCAGCCCGTCTCTCAACCACGGGACCACGCTGGCATAAACTAGATTTTACTTTACTAAAAAAAAAATTTGCTTGGATATTTCACCAGTACGTTGTCAGCAATGCTGAGTTGATAGGAGGTTTAGGATGGGTTTGTACGCACAAGAACCAAAAATATTCCCGTGCCAGAACCACTGGTGCAGGCTCGACCAAAAGTAATTTCAAAGCGTCAAATGGGTGGTTGAAATCTTTTGAGAAGAAGTTCGCAGTTGCGAAGAACTGTTTGTGGCGAGTCCAATAGTGTTGACGTAAAAACAGTAGAAATATGACTCTCTAAAACTGCTTGTTTGTGGGTACTCACCGAGAGATGTTTACGACGCTGACGAGACCGAACTACTTTTTAAAGCATTGCGCTTTAAAACTTTAAATGTTAAAGGAGATCCCTGCAAAGGAAGTAAATTCTCCAAGGAAAGATTAACTGTACTGGCAAGTGCAAATATGGCGGGAGAGTTAAAGCAGACCATGGTGATAGAAAATAACAATATCGCGTTGTTTTAAAAATCTTAGCTTGGCCAATCTGCCAATTTTGTACAAAAGTAATGACAATGCATGAACACTGCTAAAATTATGGAAGAGTGTCTGAAAATATTCAATGCCAAAGTGGCAAAAGAAAACAGAAGTGTTTTACTTTTCTTAGAGACATCAAATTGTTAAACAAAAATTGTTTGGTTGCCATCCAACACAACCAGCGTCACTCAGCCCCCGGATCAGAACGTCATAAATACCTTAAAAAACTATAGAAAATCTATAATGGATTAGCTGTTGGCAGCCACAGATTGCACTGATGATGTTACAGAGCTAGCAAAAAGTCAGAGTTTTGGACTATGATGCTACTATAAAAAAATAAAAGAAGAAACAATAAAAGGTGGTTTTGGAAAGATGGGATTTTCAGTTTTTTAGAGAAAGAAGCAATGGAAGAGGAACCGGAAGAAAATAATTTTGAAAATTGCGTCTGCATAGACCAAATTTTAGCTACATGTGATGAAGATGAAAGTTTTGTGGCGGACCAGCTCTTCGACGTGGAAAATGAAGAGGTAAAAGATGACATAAATAGGGGTAAGAAGACCTGCATAATATGGTATCAAGTGCCATTACAGAACTAAATAAAAAAGTTTCTGAGGAAGAAAAGAATTGCCAAAAACAGAAATTAATTAATGATGGTTTTCTCTCAACTTGTAAATAATGTACAGTACATGCAAGATATTCATCTTTGTTTATTTATTAGTTGTTACTGTATTTCTTATCTGTCTATATGTTTAATTAAAGAAAATTATTTTTAAACTCAAATTTACTTATAAACCCATCCATAGTGGAAACCTCTCAATTGTGAACTTTTTCCTTAAGATAACGCTTCCACCATACCGCAGCTGTAACTGGAGCAAATGAAAACTTTTGTTTTTATAACTGTAATACATTAGAGGGGAAGGGGCAGTAATTTGAAAACAAAGAAATTTGTGACTACGGTAAGGCAACTTGTATTTTTTTTGTGAAAGTGGCATCTGAAGGGAAAAAGAAGAATACGTATATAATATTTTTGAGTGTCGCCAAATTTGACAACATTAATAATCTCCTTGGTCTCCCTGTTTAAGTATTATTTTTTTAATAGTGTTATAAAAAATGATAAAAAAAATACTATCAAAAATGCATAACAAAGATGACGCTTGGTTTTGCCATTAAAGGCTAACTAAATATGCGTCTTTAAGCAATAAAAGACCAATCCATTGTATTTACTTTTACTGCTCGTTTCAGTGCTACGTACCTCGCTTCTCCCCCCTCACGGTCGGTTGTCCAGTAGAAAGATCACGATCGCTCTTGCGTGGAAGTTGTCTGCTGCTCTTCTTTATGGTTCTCTCTCTTGTCTCTTTCAGCAGCCTATGGAGTGGTTCTTCGTTAATTGAATCACCTGTTCAATCCGTACGATTGGTGGACGTCTCCCGAATCTCCTTTCTTTCCTCCAGTTCTGTGTTGTGAGTATGGTTTTCATAATTAATCAAGTTATGGCTTTGTTTAAATTGTTTTAGTACAGGACCCTGGCTTTTGACCGCGAAATTTTCCGATGCTCGCGGAAGCCCGGCGCAATAAAACAATTACGGCGCAAAACAAATCCGGCTTTGTAATGTGCACGAGGTAGAAGAGGGAGCACATTCGGCCGCTCCATAATTACATCTTTTTAATATTTCATACCCGGCGCACAAGAAATGTTTGTAATAATAATTAAATAATTCCGCGCGCACGGGAGGAGCGAAATAATATAATAACGTCTACAACTAAATTCATTAGTGGATTTTAAAATAGGAATTACCAGCGTAAGCATTCCTTTTCTCATATGCAAATTATTCCTGCGCTGCTCGCCCAGTCATTAGACGGACATTACTAATTGTGGCTTAGGCGGCCGTGCATTTTCCGCCCGGCTGCGCGCTGCCCTCTCGCGGCCGCCGCCGGACGAACCCCTCAGCGGCGCTCATTACGCGACTTCGTTCGGCGCCATTTTTTGGGCCGCCGGATGATTATTAATTTTAATTGTTCTTACGTTTACGCACGGCGCGAAAAAATCCGGCTTTTGATCGAAAATTGGATTAGGGCGTCGTTAGACCCTCCAGCGGCGCGGAAAATGATTTCTGGATTAAAAAGCGGGAAGGGTTAAGGAGTGGACTTTCGGATCGTCCCGCGGGACGCGCGACCGCCGCGTTTCTTTAAATTGGATCTTGAACGTTCCTCGGCAAGAAGCTGTATTCCTGCATTAAAATTTCCTAACTTGCCTGGCAGCCCAAAAATTAAGTATAACCAGCCCGATTGCTAATTTAACATAAAACACAGAACAAGAAGCGACAAACTTGATAAGAATACCAAATTGCACTCTCATAAAGAATCGTAGGAAGAACGCAGATGATTCTTAATGTTGGCTGAATCTATATAGATACCTTGTTGCTTTATATAAAACCTGAACTACATCGTACTTCAGGTTATCTGATCCTCTAAGCATTTGTGGTGCCATCACAAAAATCTACAAACTCATATAACTATAAAACGAGGTACTACTCTACACCAATTCCATTATGCTGGTGTCTTTTCGCAATATTCATGAAGTAATAGCGGATTTAACGTTTTTTCCAAACACTTTAAATCCAGCATCAATAATTTTAACCCCATTGGTACCCAAATACCCTGAATATACAGTTAGTGTAAAAAATTGTGTTTTTATAGTAGTTACAAGCTTATAAGATTGGACAACCTTCTGCTAGTTTGTGGCTAATAGCAAAACCACCTGTAAGTGACGTTTTAAGAAAGATACAGTCATATAGGGATTTCATCCTACATAGATCTATTCTGCAGCAAAACATTCAAACTTTCATTTATTTTAAAAGAACAAGATATTTATAGTTGTAATATGTACACCCGAGCAGCAATGGACACTGCCTTATGATTACGACACAGTACAGGTCTACTGAAGAAATGGCAACCTTCCTCTTTGCTAACTGATGATTATCTCAATTGCCTTTCTAAAAAAATCATGTATTGACTACCCCCTTTCTGTATCACAAACCACTCATCAACCCTCTTGACAAGTGTGGGGTTTTAATGTCCATATACCTTTTGAAATGACAGCTTCCAAAACAAATAATATACCCCAAGTGGACAGAGCTTGTCAACGAGATTGTTAGCTCCTCAACTGCGCCCCTCCCTTAGCGAATAAAAAATACTTAGAGAACTAGGGAAAAACATACTCGAGCAAAACCAAAACTATCAAAATGAGCAACTTCTAAATATTGGATTTAAGGGCAACTAAACTTTCATCAGGCGGAAGCTGGTTTCCTAATACTAGAGATAAATGTTGAAATCAATGAGCTTAGAACGGTTCAACCCTTGCAAACTATTGGCAACAACGATAGACCCTTCAACTGGTAACACAGAAGCCAAAAAAAAATCATTGTGTTAGAACTCTCCAAGAAAACTAGATGGTAATGTAAAATAAAACAACAGCCCTTACTCCTCCACAGGTTTCCAGTAACCAAAGAAAGCTAACAATTCCCGAGTAAAAACATGGAACGTTCGGAGCTAATTATAAACACCAAGAAAAACAAATTAGCAAATCCCATACGAAAGATAAAGAGACTTGGTATACAAAGTTTAGGAGCCAGCAAAGATGACTTAATTACGATCCTTCAAATTTGATGGCGAAACTATATAGTACTCATGCAATCAAGACAAAGATCATCTAAATGGTGTAGCAACAATTATAAATAATCAATTGAGTCAATTTGTTTAGAACTTCACACCAGACTTGAAAGAAAAGCCCACAATATCAATCTGCTTCTACAGCAGAAAATTTTTACTTACAGGTTAGACATTACGTTCAAAAAAAGCAAGACTTAAATATTGTAATAAAAAATTTTAATACAAAGTTGACTATATAGTTGACTGTTATAGGAAAATATGAAATGATAGAAAGAACCGCAAGAAAAGATGGACTAATTCAGTTCTACTAAGAGAAATATTTTGTAATAAGTCACAAATAATTTGTACTGCCAATCTATAAGTTATATACTTGAACATCTCCCAAAGCACTAAAGATAACGTAATCAGAAATAAAAGATACCACAGCAATACACTAAGTGTAAAAGCCTCAATAGTGACATTGCATCAAACATAATCCAGATGTAGTAAAAATGCGAATTAAACTTTTAAGTACGGTAAAGTTAAGGTAGATGTAGACAAACTTAGAAATGCAGAAATAAAAAAGCAAATAGTAAAAAATGAATTCTAGAAGAAATATGGTATATGCTGAAAGCGACTCTAGTACGAGGTGCATTCAAATTGTAACACCTCAAAATTTTCTCTGGGGGCTGGGAACATTATTTAAAAATATGCTAGCACTCTCTGTGAATGCGTGACAGAGGTGGTAGCACTACATGGCACACAGGACTTTAACGGCAGTGAAAAGAATGAAGACTGTTTTTAAACTTACAATGGAGACGTTTTCAATGCAAGAACAGCGTGTAAATATTTGGTTTATCCATTTTGGCTGTGGGACATCCCTTAAAATTCATCGCCAATTGAGTGAGACATGTAGTGATGGTGTTATGGATGTGTCTAATGTCCGCTGTCGCAGTTCACAGAAGGCAGAACGTTATGTAACAACAAACCAAGATAATCTCGGCTTCGCACCAGCCGATCTGGCGACATGATCGAGAAACTTGTTTTTGAGGATCCCCGAATGAATGTAGAATACATCACCTCCAAAGTTGGTTTTTCCGTGATTTGTGCACACAACCCTGCATGAAAACCTGAAAATGCAAAAAGTGTCCTCCAGGTGGGTGCCACGAATGCTGATTACATTGAAGTGATTTGTCATGTCCTCCTACTCGCTTTGACTAGCTCCTAGCGAGTTTTGGCTGTTTTTAACTAAGAAAGATACTGTCCGTGGTTGCAAATTCACTAGCCGCTATTGCACCAGCGATTTTCAGTGAGTAAAGAAAACTGCCAAAGAAGCGTTCTCAGCGGCCATGGAATCATGGCGTCGAAGTTGTGAAAAATGTGTACGGCTGCAGGGAGAATACGTCACACGTGACACTAGATTTGTGCGATTAGTTTGTGAGAAAAATTTGGAGGCGTTATAACTTGAACGCACCTCGTAGACATAGAAATAAAGAAAAAGAATAAAATAGATATATCAAATTCATTGCATACACATAAAACATTTGAAAACAAGAACTAAGCTAGTAGTGAAAATGTAGAAAATTGAGGCTCCATATGAACCTCACGATAAGATTGGATTACAAAATAAAAAAGAGTTAGGGGAGTAGATAAGGAAAAAGTTCAAATGTTTCTACGAAATGGTAAAAACAAAATTGTGTAAGCTACAATAGAAAAGATTACAATCTCAAAAAACTATAACGACAATTATTTAACAAGGAGAGGCCAGAATTTCAAATTGACGATAAAATATATTAAAACGTAAAGTACAGTTTGCTAAAAAATAGATAAAAATGAGAAGAGCTTCAAGACTGGACTGTAAATTACAATTAGAAATATTCTACACCACTATTTGAAGCCAAAACTACCCAAAAAGTCAAAAGCAAAATCATCCAATGGCTACAAATTGATACGCCTTATGAACGACTCTCTAAAAATAGTTCTAAGAGTACTACAGAAGCGCATATACAAACAATGTGAAGAAGAAGAAGATGTAGTAGTAGTAAATAACACTCAATTGGACTTAAAGTTCTATTCTCTATACAAGTAATAATAGATATATGTATCTCTACTTTCTCGATTACAGAAAATCATTTAATAAAATAAGGCACATGAAGCCCATAGAATGCTTAAAATCAGTAAGGTTGAACGAAGAAGACTACAGTTTTATGGTACCACCATAGTACGGTAAAAGTGAAAGACAAGAAATTATATGAGACGTACGTCAGGGCTGTATATTTTTTACTCTGAAATATATGCAGAGATTCGCAAATGACATCGTATTACTAATACATCATTATTCAGGGTTACAATAATGAATTACTAATCCATGAAGAAAGCACACCAATGGGTTTGACCCTTATCACAAATAAAACAAACATAACGTAATGAAACGCAAAGCCAAGAAGAATCACATTTAAAATGACGTTACTTTGTAAATCACAGAAACACTTAGGTAGATAGTTGAACTCAAATTAAGTTCAAGCTTAGAAATAAGAGTAGAACTAAAATGGCGAAGCTAGGGTTTATGAAAATAAAAGCTTTTTAATTAACAAGAACCTCAAATTACAACTTAAATGGAGAATGGTGATAGCATATATATATGGTCGATAACATTATATGAAACCGAAGCATGATGTAGACAAAATCAAAACTTTTGAAATGTGGTTTATAAGGCATATGTTTAAAATGTGGTAGGTAAAAAAGACAACAGGCGAGAAGTACTAAAACGTACAATAGCAGTTAAGAACTCTCATCAATAAGTATCACAAAAATATTCTGATTAAAAGACAAATAAGTGGACTGAAATAAATATGCAAGAATTACATAAAACACCAGAAAAGAGAAAAGGTACCCTACGAAGAAAGATAGAGTTTAAAACTTTGACTTTAGAAGTATCAAGGAATTAAGAAAATGGAGGAAGATTACCCAAAAAGGCAACGTATAACTCCAGATCACTATCACAGGACTCACGACATTCTGGATTAGAAAATGAAAAACAAAACATCAAGCGGGGCATAATTAGATTATCAGAATTGGGACGGAAAAAAAGAATTTGTCATTTATCTAGTCAGAAAATACATGATACTGAGAGCAAATGGAGTGTCGGATTTCTGTTAAGTAAAACAGAGGAAAGTACATAGAAGAACTGGATAAAAAATAAAAATATATAAATAATCTCTCCCAAACATCAATAACAGAAAAATCATTTAAAGTCACAAAAAGAACACGCTAGAAAGCCCAAAAGTCGGCAACAGAAAGCAAGCAGAAAGTTAAAGAAAGAAGAACACTACGCTAAGAATGTAAATACAGCCGGTATAATAGCGCAGAAAGACTTTCAAAGTAATTATAAGGAACTAATAAGCAATAAGAACATAAAATTCCTACGAAAAGCCCATGGAAGATACGAAGTTGGAGACAAAATGATTGAAACCATCAAAAAGTTTTGTAAAACCCTCTACAGTTTGCAAATATGTAAACCTTAAACATTCCAAAAAAGAATAATAACGCAATGCTAGTCCAGAAGTCGAATAAAATCAACGAGATTATAAAGATCTTAATACAAAATATATACGAACAAGCGACGCCACCTGTGAAGGTCAACAAAAGTGCGACTAAATTCCCTATTAACACAGATGTAAGACGAAAAGATACGATATGCCTTCGGTTATTTAGGCTACACTTTCAAGAAATATTTAAAAAATTAAACTGATCCAACAAAGGAAACAATAATATTTAGAGAATTTCTAAACACTGGAAAATTGCAATATTGTATTGCAGGCAAAGAAGAAGACTTAAAAATTAAACATAAAATTAAAAAAATCTGGATCCAAAACTAATTTAAATAAGACAATGATAATGAACGAGTTAAGGTTTTCGATCAATGTCTTCTCCCTATCTTGATATATGAAGCATAAACGTAAAGCATTACAAAATTAAAAAAAACTTATAAATTACGTAAAGGGTCATAAAGAGATCGATGTTGGGTATCAAAATGAGAAGCAGAAAATGGTATGAATGTCTTTGGCAAAGAACAATAATGGAAACCATAGTCAGGAAAAAGAAACAGAAACCACCATCAGTCAAAAGGTACGTTGATGTAGAAAAATAGCAAGATTCTATTAGATAAGAGTTACACAGAACAGAGAAGAAGAAAACGTTTAAAAAAAGCTTATGGTCAATACTGAATCTAGAATTAGAAAGATAATACCTGCATATTCAATGTACTGCAACGACATCTACTTTAACACACATTTAATTAATTTTAAGACAGGGGATTTTTGAATGGACTTTGCTTTTTGACATCGACGTATTTTGTAATATCACCACGCCAAATGGCCAACGAAAGATGGCCATTAAAATATTCTGCTATAAAAACATGTTGCAACCAAACGTTTTTAAGTTGTCGTATTTATTTAATAATCTGCAGATTTTGGTTTATATAATTAAGAACAGATTTATCTGTAGTCATTTTAAAAAATCAAATTTTAGTGTATGTTGGCTCAGGAGAAAACAACTGCGGAGAACAAAAATGTCAAAACCAATAAACTCATTCTTTTGGAGTTTTTAAATGCTGCTGGCTATTCTTCGGTTGTGAGATTATAACGTCCTAACCAATAGGATCTATTAATATTGTTTCAAGACACTTGGCTACCAAATCACCCCTAGAGTTTTCTTATTGATCCTACCGCAGTGGCCAAAATGACAAATGAGACAGGCATTCGGTTGAAGCAACACGCTGTTATTGAATTCCTAATAACTGACAGTTATCCGCTTATTGACATACATCGTCAAATAAATACTCTCTATGAGAACTCCTGTGTGGATGAAAACACTGTTGTGAGGTGGGCAGGAAGTGTGAAAGGACAAAATCCAGCCGCAGGAAATCTGCATAATCAAGCTTGATGCGATCAGTCCTTGATAGCTGAAAAGAGCATTAAAAGTGAACAGATAATTCGTGGTAATCACCGCATGAAGCTGATGAATTTGCCCGGAACCTTCAAAACCTTTTTTTGAATAAGGAGACGCCTAATTGTCTTTTTCAACAGTTTGAATAATCTTTTTAGCATTAGCGTAAGCATATGGACAGAGTTGGTAATTTTATAGAAGAGAAATGCACCCCTTAACAGAAGATATTCTAACTGTATGGGAAACGCATAGCTTATTTTTATAATTTATCTATTAATAAAATTATTATAAAGGAAGCAGGACTTTTTAAGGCTCCTCGTAAACGTTTGTATGCAACTAAACTATTAAGGCGCATGCATCTTAAGCATATTAAAGAAGTTTTGCAATATGGTGTAATTGCTTACACCATAATGGTGTAATTGCTTACACGACAAGTTGAGATAGATAACATCATTAATTGCAACTGACAAGACCACTCTCGGGTGTTAATTGCTCCTGAACTGTAGCAGTAAAAAGAGTTTGTAATGGAAACTTTGCCCTTTAAATACTGGAAAGTGCTTCGAGAACATGCTTCTTGGGCTGAGAGATGATCGTTCTATCATAATGTCGTATTTAGGTGGTATTGGAAATTTATGAATGAAAGTGTGGGTCTGGAAAACGCTCTAAGGTCCCAACTTCATCACAAAGAACATTATCGCTACTGTCAAGAACACGACTTATCGCCATTCGACATTTCTGTGTCAGCAATTCAGACAACTCTGTATCACTAACTTCAAATGAAAGATGTTTGTTTCCATTGAACACCCCATGTCCTAACCGATAAGTAGATAATACCACGCTTTTCGTGGTACCACGAGATAATCAATGAGTCTTAAAATTGAGCATCTTACTATATTAATATTATCGTAACAGGTAATGAAACCTGGTTTTATTTTTATGTCGTAAAGAACAGACTAAAAAAACGATTTTCAATAGCAGGGGCCTTTTAAAGGCGTGACATGATCCAGATCTCTAAGAAAACATAAAAGATTTAGTTGAGCGGTTTTGAGAAATAGAGAAGTGAATAGAATGTGGTGAAAACCGTTTTGGTAGATTAAAAAATAGATAGAATTATTTTACATTAATAACGTGCAAATAGGAATAAAATAATGGTAATACTGCATATTTTCTTCGAAAGATGTTTAATGTTTCTTTTTTTCTTCAATTTTTACCCCATAGAGTTGCCATTTTCTGATTCCATGTCTTCTTTCCACTCTGCTTCCTACACACCTCTTATCGTTTTTATATACGTTCCCAAAGATGAATGGGTCTGCCTCATTTTTGGTCCCTGCAATATTTATTGTGCTGTGTTTTCCATGTTAATTTTTTTGTACGTACCTGCTCAACTTAGAAATAATTTTAAATATTTGAATGTTGTAGAGGTTTTGATCTCTTTATCATCTACTCTGACATCCTATGCCTCTCTGCCAACACATATACTGCGTATTTTTTGTAATCATATTTCAAACTCAGTTTATCAATTTTAGCATATATTTCACATCTTCCTTTTATTACACGAACAATATCTGATCTTTCGCGAATAGTAAAGAATGTAAGGTTAAGTTATCTATTTCAACTCTTATTCCTGAGTATTTCCTGTGCCACATATTTAGTGCTTGCTCAATGTGTATATTACACAGTCATGGTAATGAGCCGCATCCCTATTTGAGACCTTTTTGATCTATATGTATCCACTTATCGCTTGTATAACTTTTCAGAATACATATCCAGGTGAACTACAACATGCCTTTTCAAACTCCTTTTTTATCTGCCTAACACGACGTATGTTGTCTTAACATGATCTTCCTTTTCTAAAACCGCATTGTTCTTTACTTAGAGTTACGTATTCATCTTTAATTAAACTTTCTATTACACAGAAAAATAGTCTCAAACTAAACGAGATAAGGCTTATTTCTCTGTAGTTAAAGCAGAATTCCTTGTTCCCTTATTTTATTTATGCTTTTTTATATGTTTCGTTACTTAAAATAATTCCAATTTTAAGTTTTCTAGTTCTGGTGCCCTATTGTTTTTGGCCTTTTCGAATATATTGTTCTATTATTTCACAAATAGATCTTATATTTTCTATTAGCTGCTTCAATTTTACATATATTTTTTTATGTTCTTATATAACAAACTGAGTCATCCATTTTGGTGGTACGACTTTTACAGATCTTCGACTATAGCATTCCGAGTTTTACTTTCATGCTCTAAGGAAGTATTCCGAGCTCGTAGTGATAAGTGAGTGCAACGCGCGGAAATCGCTGACCCTCGGGTCACCTATATCAGTATACCTCAACTGATATAAACTATTTTTACGTTATATATTTTTGAAACACCAGCGAACTAATCGCAAGTCATCAACATGAATTACAATAGCAGCAATCATTATTATCAACAGCCAACAACCGCTCAACAGAGTTTTCAGCCTCCCATTAATTTGATTCAGACGACAAGCCAGGTAATACCACTACCTCCTGTTATAAATGCTTCTTATAGACCTATTAACCAGCAATATATACCCCACACACAAATTCCAAACACATTTTCCCAAACACCTTTACAGATACATAACCCTATCACATCAACGCAATCAAATAACATGCTTAATAACAATACAATAAGTAACATGAATACCTCAGATTCTGAAAACGATATTGAATTATCTAATACACCAAGTAAAGATTGGCAATGTGTCAGAAATAATAAACGTAAACGAATATCTAAGCAACCAACATCAGCGAACACTATGATACCTACTATAGATAATAACAGATACTCGGTTCTCACAAATCTTATTGATGCGGCTGAAATAGAAAATACATCAAACACACAGCAAAATAAAACACTCAAACTACCACCAATATTGGAACAAGGGGTTACGGACTATAATAAAATGGTCGCAGCACTAACAGATGCTGCAGAATCAGAACAATACAAAACTAAAGCCCTGGCTGATAACGTAATTAAGATATCTGTCAATACGGCTGATATATACCGCAAGCTAATCACACTCATAAAAGAATCTAACGTCATATATCACACCTATCAGATGAAAGAAAATAAAGCATACCGTGTCGTCATCCGTAACTTACACCACTCTGTTCCCACAAAAGAAATAGCCGATTTACTGGAGGAGAACGGTCACAAAGTGAGATCCGTAACCAACATTAAACACCGAATAACAAAAATGCCCTTGCCAATGTTCTTTGCAGACTTGGAACCTGCGCCAAGTAACAAAGACATTTATAACCTCAGGTTTTTACGAAACCAAATTATAAAGGTCGAACCACCACACAGAAATACAACAATCGTACAGTGTGTGAGGTGCCAACAGTATAACCATACTCAGGCCTACTGTAACCGCCCATTTGTACTTGTAAAATGCGGCGGCTCACATGATACCCGATCTTGTAAGAAGACAAAAGACTTACCCGCCAAATGTGCTCCCTGTGGCGGAGAACACCCGGCTAATTATCGAGGCTGTACCGTACATAAGGAACTTAAAAATAAGTTAAGTTCCAACACATCCTTACAAACTCGATCCACAACATCAAACATGTTCCAACAACGACTTCATAAAACTCACCCAATCTTCCCTAATCATCACAACCCACGAACATATAGTCAGACCGTGCAAGGAAATACAAACACTACACAAGCACAACCTCGAGATGTAACCCTACAAAAATTTCTAGAAGAATTTAAAGCTATGTTTTCACAACTGATGCAACAAAACAACATGGTAATAAACATATTGTCCACAGTCATAAGTAAACTTGTAAGATAATGGCTAATTCACTCCGTATATCTTCATGGAATGCTAATGGCATCATGTCAAAGATCTATGAAATTGAACCATTTTTAAAGCTAAATAATATAGATATCCTACTTATATCTAAGACACACTTTACAGACAGGTCTTTTCTAAGAATACCACACTACACATGCTGTAACACAGAACATCCTGACGGTGTAGCGCACGGAGGCACAGCTATATTAATACGGAGCTCAATCACTCACAATGAACTGAAAAAGTACGAAGAACCGTTTCTCCAAGCAACTACTGTTCAAGTCTACAAATTATCACATCCACCAGTAATCTCTGGTGCGTATTGCCCACCCAGGCATAGAATTTCAAAGACGCCATTCTTTCAATCTCTTGGCAACAACTTTATATGTGGAGGTGACTATAACTGCAAACACACCTACTGGGGCTCTCGTCTAATAACTACCAGAGGCAGAGCTTTATATAAACTCATCCGCGGAGAAAACTATGGCTACCTATCCACCGGAGAGCCCAAGTACTAGCCCACGGATCTAAATAAGGTACCTGATTTACTGGACTTTTTTATCACCCAAGGTATATCCTCTACCTATACAGATATAGTCAGCAGCACTGACCTATCATCCGATCATACACCAGTCATTGCTACAATTAGTACTACAATTATTAAAAGACAACCTAGACCATCGCTATACAACCAAAAAACCGACTGGGACGAATTCAGAAGGCTTTTGCAAGAAAATCTCCAAACCAACATCAGCCTGGGCACGCCTAATGATATAGAGGAAGCCACAGAACACTTCACCACTACTATTCAATCTGCAGCCTGGAGGGCTACGCCCAAACTTCTAAATACGGTACGACAGAATGGAAATATCACCAATAAAATCCTTGAACTCATCAAGCAAAAGAGGAGGGCGAGATCTAAATGGCACAGGACTCGAAACGCAGCTGAAAAAACGATATTTAATAAGCTAACCAAAGCCCTCAAGAATAAACTCAAACTGCACAAGCAAGAAACTTTTCAACACTATCTAAGTTCCTTTTCCCGAGCCGACCAAATAATGACTGGGCTAAGACAGATCAAGAAAAAGCAGATCTCTTCGCCCAGCACTTTGCCCAAGTTTTCACCCCCTATTCTACTGCACCCGATGTTGAGATTCAAGACCTCCTTCAGACGCCACTTCAAATGTCGCTGCCCATCAAAAGCTTCACCTATACTGAGGTGCTTGATAAAACTCGCCATCTAAACAATAAAAAAGCCCCTGGGTATGACCTAATTACGGCTAAGGTGCTTACTGAAATGTCTAAAAATAGTATAACGTTTTTACGAAACCTGTTCAACTCCATATTGAGATGCCAGTATTGGCCATCATCGTTAAAATTCACGCAAATTATTCTAATACCAAAATCTAGTAAACCTGCTGAAGATGTTGCCCCTTACCGTCCAATAAGTCTGCTGCCACTACTCTCTAAGCTTTTAGAAAAACTTATAATCAAAAGACTGTATGATAGTGACATACAAGAAAACTGCATACCAGATCATCAGTTTGGATTTAGGCGGTACCATTCCACGATTCAGCAATGCCATCGACTTGTAAATATCATCAATGCGGCCCTCGACGCCAAATCTTACTGCCCTGCAGTTTTTATAGACATTAAACAGGCATTTGACAAGGTGTGGCATGATGGCCTATTATATAAAATTAAAGAACTACTGCCAAATGAATACTACCTTTTGCTAAAATCGTACTTGAATGATCGCTACTTCCAAATCAAATATGGCCAACATTATTCTGACCTCCGACCAATCACCTCTGGTGTGCCTCAAGGCAGTGTCCTTGGACCGCTGCTATATTTACTGTATACGTCAGATGTTCCCACAACAAATAATACACACTTAGGCACATACGCAGATGACACTGTCTTCCTTTCCAGTCATACCAATCCTCATATAGTATCCTCTAACCTACAAACCCATCTAACTCATCTTCAGACCTGGCTTGCTAAATGGATAATCAAGGTCAATGAAACGAAAAGCACTCACGTTACCTGCACTCTAAATCACTCCGACTGCCCCCCAGTTTTTCTGAACAACATACCCTCAAGCAACAAAAGCCCGCTACTTAAGTCTTCATTTAGACCGACGATTCACCTGGAAGTCTCATATATTGAAAAAGCGTAAAGAGATTAATCTGCGAATCAAGAAAATGTACTGGGCGCTTGGTAAAAAGTCGTGTCTTTCCCTCGCAAACAAGATCCTGCTCTATAAAACAGTAATCAGGCCCATATGGACTTACGGCATTGAGCTATGGGGCCGCTCTTGTAAGTCCAATGTTAACATTATTCAACGCCTACAATCCAAAACCATCAGACTGCTAGCAAATGCTCCGTGGTATGTCAGCAACTTGACCCTGCATACGGACCTACAAGTCACAACGGTAGGAGAAGAACGTACCAAACGAAGTAACATCCACTTTGCGCGGTTACACGCCCATCCCAACACGCTTGCATCCAACCTTCATCAGGATCCCCCACCGAGAAGATTAAAAAAAAATGGCCTAGTGATCTTAAAGGAGTGCAACTCTAATGAAACGGGATAACATCGCTGGATGGACTCCCCCTCACGTCAAATGTCATCACATTAGCTCATAGAACATTGATTTATTGTATTAGTTCTGATTGTTAATTTGCTTATAACAAATTTTAAAAATCTTCGACTATTTGTATTGCTTCTAATTTTTTTAATATTTGTTATCTATATTTATACATAGTCATCATCTGTGGCTTTGCAGTCCATTAAGAACCATTGCCTCCTTTCGGTAACCAGGCCAGTATTTTATCGAGCGCTGAGGCTAGCCGCACGTTCAACCCCTTAAAGCAATATCCAAGAGGAGCTAGTTTATTACATATCTTTTACTTTCTTTACTATCTGTAACCATTCTTTTTTGTTTTTAGTTTTTTGTTTTCAATTTTTCAACCCCACTTCTCTTAAGCCCTTTTCTACTAGGTCCATTCATTTTTCTTGGTCGTCCTTTCCCTTTTCTACCTTCAAACTTCCAGTATAAAGCTCTTTTTATATTTCTTTCGTCTTCCATACATTGTATATGTCCCAGCAAACTTATCGTCCTACTTCACTACGCTTGGCCTATCATTAGCTCTCCATTTGTCCTTATTTCCCATATATTATTATCAAACACGAGACCATATATCCTTTTTAACATTTTCCGTTCCCATACTTCATTTCTTCATCTTTTTTCGTTAATTTTCACGTCTCAGAGGCATACATCACTATGGGTCTTATTATGGTTATATAAATCTTTATTTTAGAGTTTTTCTATAGCTTTTGTGTTCTCAGCATTTCTCTTAAGGTTTCATTTATTGTCGTGATTATTAAGCCCAGGTATTTAAAACTGTCCACTTGTCCAAATTTCTCTTGTTTAATTAGAACTTCTCGTTTTTCTGCTGACCTTGTGTAATTTCTGGATGTACTTTGTTTTTCAGAATTTATTCTTAGCTTTTTAGAGACTATATATGTCTTCCAGGTCTTCTTTCCTTCTACTTATTACAGCTACATCATCTGCATATGCTAATAAGTGACTGCCTCTAATAAAGATGCTTCGTGTTGGGTCGATTAGTATTTTTCTTATTATTTTTTCTAGGGTTACATTAAATAATGTTGCTGATATTGAGTCCCCTTATCTTAGCCCTTGCTTGATGTTAAATTCCTCTGATACCCGGTTTTGTATTATAACTTTGGCTTTAGTTTCTGCCAAACACATCTTAACGAGCCTTCACAATTTCCTCGGTAGTTTTAATTTTCCGATACTTACTTCTAATTATGGAGTCACATGCCTGTTTAAAATCTATAAATAAGTGCTGTAAGTTTATGGCGTACTCGTAGAATTTTTCCAGTGTTCGCCTCAACGTAAATATCTGGTCTATTGTAGATCTATTTTTTAAGCCACACTGATATTCACCCACAGTTTTCACTCCACCGACTTGCTGAATAACTTACAACTTACGTTTAACAAGGATATACCTCTATAGTTGTAGCATCTAGTTTTGTCCCCTTTTTTATGTAATGGACTAAGGATTGCCATTTTTCAGTCTCTTGGCATGTACTCTTTGTTTATGTTATATATCTCTTGTTTTATTAAGTGTCCACCTTATTTAATTAGTTTAATAGTTATTGTATCTTCGCCTGGCGCTTTGTTGGTTTTCATGTTATTAATTATTTCTTCAATTCTTCATATGTTGGTGGTCCTCTACTGATTCATCCTGATTTTGCATTGTTTCTTCCTCCAGGTTATTAGCCATGCTCTGTATGTTCAATAGGTTTTTAAAATAATGTTTACACCTTTTTATTATTATTTCGCTTTTTCCAATTATTCCTCCATCCCCATCCCCACATAATATCGTTCTTTGTAAAACACCTTTTTGTTAAAATGTCTTGCTTTTTAGTTGTTCCTAACACTCCACCTCTTCTAGTTTCTTTTGCTCCCAGTTCCTGTTCTTTTTAAGGATTTCTCTTTGTACTTCTTTTATTTTACCATTATATTTCTTTTTTAATTCTTGGGTGTTTCCTTAAATCATATTTACTTTTGACCTATTTCTTCCTTTTAGCATTTCACAGCATTTTTGTCTCGCCTAATACTTCTTTTGCCGTTTCCGTTATGATTATTCTTGTCTCTACTCATCCTTCTTCCACATTTTCTTTCATTGTCTTCTTCTTTTCTAGCTTTTTTAATGTTTCTACAAAGCACCGAAGTAAATTTTGATCTTTTGCTAACATTGTACAGTATTTTTCTGCCTTTTCTTTCTCTCTTATATTATATCATTACTAGGTGATGATCTGGGTTTGCATCTACCTCTCTATAACTTCTAACGTCTTGTATATCGGAAAAATACCTTAAGTCTATTAACACATGATCTATTTGATTTTTATTTGTCCATCTGGGGAGACTTAGGTCTCCTTCTGTATCTCTTTATGTGCGAATCTTATATTTTATACCACCATATTCCTTCCTGTTTCGAAAAATATAACTTTTCTTCCATTCTCATTACTTTCCTCGTGCAGACTACGCCTGCCTACTATTTCTCTATACATTTCTTCTTTTTCGACCTTTGCTTTTAAATCATCTATAACGATCTTAATGGCAAGTGTACCCATTTTTTCTAATTCTTTTTTCTACACTGCAGTGTTTTTCTTTTTTATCTATATTTTTAACTTCTGTTGATGCGTATACATTTATAATAACGGCATTACAGAAATAATGTTTATGCATAATCCATTCCAGTAATATTTTTTTCCTTCTCTTTCACTTTTGCGAAGTTCATTAATAGAACGTATTATTCTCCAAGTTTTGGTATGCCTTCAGATGTTGATTATATACGCTTTCTTTTTCCTTAATTATATTCTCTAAATTGTCCTGCATATTCAATTTTCTTAGTTTCGATAGCAAAACCCTCACTCGCTGCATTAAATAAAATTTCTTGCATTTTCATACCTTTCTTCTGGTGACTCATCTTTATCTATCTAATTTGATTTGTATCTTTTTTGATATAACATTAGGTTATATTATTTTAGTAAGTTAGTTTTATGATTCTTATTTCTCTGTTTTCTTTCTTTTCTGCTTTTCTTAATATTTTTTTGTGTACATAAAATGTCCTACTAACTAATGATGACTGCTTGCACATTCTGTTTTTTATTATTATCTATAATCGGTTTTAGATTCCTTAATGGGTTTATCCATGTATACTTATGATGAAACATTATTTGTGCAACTATAGACTTATAATTCTCTGTAAAAATAAATTAGGCAAATTTTATTGTTGCTGGTTGTTAGTTAGTATCCTTTTTCTCTACTCCGCTGTTTAAGTAGACTATTATGATTACTGTTTTGTGGTTTGTTATACATTTTACAACATCTGTCAGTCTCTCAAAGAAAACGTCGATTTCTTTGTTTTAGTTGTTATCGTTTATTGTACATTTTTCTGTAATAGTTGTTTGTTGTGCCACAAATCTTCGCGTAAATTCTAATTTGTTACTTGCACTGCCGAAATACGGTGATATCCTTTTGCCATGTTCTTATTAGTACGGATACTCTACTTTTTGCATTTTGCTGCTTAGGTGCTCTACTCAAAATATCGTAATGACTGTCAATTTTTCTTTGCCTGTATCTTCTAAAGATTGCTATATCTAACTTTATTTTTTAACTTATACTTCGTATATTTCTGTCGTTATAGTTCTTTAGATAACCATATTCCCTGTTTGTTAATTTTCTGTTGTGTGATACCATATAAGATTTTTATTTGTAAATTTTTGATAACCTTTCCCCATGTTCCGCTAAATTCTTAGAACTAACTGCCTTGACATTGCGAAATTTTGAGCTGCCCACCCTACTCGTCTGAAATAGGGACATATACAAGCAATTAGCTAGGACTTTTCTTCTATGTAGCTGGTGAAACGCCACAACCCTTCCACTTTTTCAAGGATTAAAACCGAAAAAAGGCCTTATAAGTTAGATCTTCCAAGCAGAGTTGTTTGATGTTCTTTAAATTTTATTCCCTTTAGATTCCCCGTGCTGACGAGCAGTTGAACTGAGTTTATTTTTGTCGCGTGCCCACTAAGGCTCAAAATAAGGTTTGGGCGTTTGGGGGTCCTGATTGATACCGGATCACGTGGAAGAACTTGCTTTATAATTGGTTTTGAAGAGTATAAAAATGCATAGAGCTTATTGGCAAATAGATTTCTCCTCTGAAGATATTTGTTAGCTGTAGATTATCAGTTAAATGGTGCTAATCTTAAACATGGCCTAAGAAACTGAGAACGGTCAACATAAAATACATTAAATCTTTTCAATTTTTCGATTACGGTGCCTTTAACTTAGTTGTGTGGTATTCTTTTTGACTTAAGTGCTTTTGTTTTTTGTGGTCGCTTGAACAACTCCTATTAAGATACCTTTTTCTATATGAATGTAAATATTAATGGGTTTCTGATAGCTAATCAATAATTCTTAGATTTGCAACGTTTATTCGACTAAAAATATAATTACGAGTGTTTTAAGATTTCGATTGCTCATCATTTTCTAGTCAGTTTAAAAATGACTATTTATAACAAATAAATTCCCTCTTTTTTATAACAGAAATTGGCAAAACGACGCTACTACTATATTTAGATAACGAAATAATAAATAAAAACAAAAATAAGTAATATTTAACGAGATATAGCGTGTAGTATAAATACGAACGTTTGGAATATCGAAAAGAGCCCCAAAACGAAAGTTAATAAAATGGCCAGCACTGATATACGGAAGTGACTCACGAATGCAAAGCAGAAAATTACAATTTAAAATAACGACGGCGCAAATGAATATTCTAAGGAAAATGGAGGACGCCACCGGACTATAAAAATTGAGAGCAGCAAGATCAGATAAGGATTGGGGATCGAATTTATTCCCGCAGATACTTAATATGTCACTTTAGACAGACAATGAACCCTATAGGAAGAAAATTGAAAGTTCCATTGATAAAACAAATAAGATATACGTAGCAAGGCACACAAAATCAGTTAGAAAAGTACAACTGCTGATTTTATTCACCTTTTTTGTAATAGAAATTGAAATCATTCACAAAATCTGAAAGATTGTATCTTCTTTTCTCTGTATGGATCATCCTTTGAATAAAAGATTACAATTTAAGGCTCTGGTTTTGTCTTTCATGTTTGTTGTTATTTCGTAACAGGGCTCTACAATTTATTCGTTCTATTCAATATTTATTTACAACTTGCAGTAACTTTTGATGTTTCGTTTCAATTTCCTTTTCTTTAGTGCCTTGTAATCTAAAACTTTATATTCTATAACTACACGGTTTTCTGATGATATCGTTTCAATATTTATATTGAATTAATCTCCCTAATTTTTCACTTTAAGAATTCACTTAAGTTTTGTAGTGGAATGAAGAGAAAAGTTTCATATTGATCCCTTATGTTTTTATGCGAGTTCAAACTAATTTGTGTGTGCCAAACTAGAGAAGGATGAGAATAAACAAGTCCAATGAATATTCTTCTTCGAGAAGAAGAAGAAAGCAAGTATATCGTTGACATAATTTATATTGATACCAAATAATTCAAAAAGGTTACAAATATTAACTGAACTACCCATACAAATGCATTCTCTCGTTATTGGCAAATGTAGTAGAAGATGTTCTAGTTAATATTTGGGTGTTTTATTATTTTGTGTGAGGTTTCTATACTAATTGTGTAAAAGGTTGTTAAATATTGAAATACTTTACTCTTACCCCAGCACCACTTCCAGATATTCAAACCCCTCCAAAATAATTGGGAAGTCCCTATGCTAAGGCTATTGGCACAATTTTTTGGAAAATCTTTTTTCTAGTTTCCCTTCAACTAAGTTTCTATGTGGCTAGCCCAAAGGGCTCGTGTATCAGTGCGCGTCTGCAAGGAAAACATTTTGTACGGCTCCTGAAACAAATCCAGGCTTATATAACTTCTAACTGGCTGCTCCGTGTAGCTCTACTCTAATGGCGTCCACCAAGACCGCCTCTTCATATGCAATTGTAATTCGTGAATTTGTAACACACTCTGTTAGCAATTCTGCCACGCAGTTGCTGCACTAATTGGCTTAAATTATTTTAAAAGTCGCGCTAATGGCATTAGCGCTCGAGTAATTCGGCCCGCCGTTTTTAATTTTCGTTAACCCTGAGCAGGTATGGCGTTCTATTGCAAATAAATTGCTGATTCGGGTGACCACGTGGGCAGAACCGGCGCTGCTTGCGCTCTGGCAGTGCAAGCTTTATTTGTTCTCTCGGCCTTTACGGCTCTCCATCTTCTGAACTCCACCAATTTTTTTCTCTATGCTCACCAAAAACTTTCTCTTATAAACTTAGTTTACGCAGAGAAATATCACTTTGGAGTAAAAAATGATCAAACTGAATATTCAGAAACATCTTGATGATCTTGGTGACTGAGTTGACCCCTCCTCCCTCACATTTTATGAATCTCAGAACTTTATCTACACACAAAACCAAAAATCTTTATAAAACATATTTTGACCTGTACATTTTATTTAATTTATAAAGACTAGGGTAACTATCGGTCAATATAATCTTTAACATGGGCTGTATATGCGATGGTATGTATGAATTATTCTTAGTTGCAAGCTGGAAGTAAGAAACCTTTGTTTAGGCTTCCATTTACATTTATCCGTTATTTATCAGATAGAAAATTGATACACTATAGTATCCAGAAATATAATGTCAACCAAAAGACGTATAGCGCAAATATTATACAACTAATAGAACAATAGAGTAATATAAAAGCAAAAGCCCCAAACAGAATCTATGAGTGACAGTCTATGGAGTTCAGAATTGCTAATTATATATATTTTGCATACAAACAAACCTCTAGACAAAATTAAAAGCTTAAATTCAGAATTTTCAAACTGACAAAGGTAACAAAAAGCCATTGAGAAAAGTCTAAACGTCCCAAAAAGCTAGTACTTTTCACTTCAATTAAAAAAAAGCTAAATTAGTGCTATTAGCATTCATACTGTGCTAGAGAAAGTGTGACAGACAAAATCACCATTTTAACGGTTAAAACTACAATTTTCACATAATTCAATATCACTTAAGTCTAAACAATCCAGCTGTAGCTAGAAATTAATATTACAGGGCTATTTTTTTTAAATGATTATCTAGCAGCCCCAATTAGTTCGAAGCGCCAACTTATAAAAAATGTGATTGATTTTTCTTTAAAAGCCCTGCATTATCTCAATTAGAGTCTATATGTAAAAACAAATAAATAAATTGTTTTTTTGGTCTTTTAAACCTACGTATTTTTTTATTTCTTTGATGTTCTTCATTTACTTTTTTTATAAGTATTTTTAATAATTCTAATATTATCTTAAATTACCTTTGATCTACTATCTTTGAAAGATATTTTAAATACCACGTTTATTTCTTATCTATTATTTATTTTATATTGTAATTTCACCATTCTTGTAATCTATGCTAACTCTTGTTCAAATGTTTTTTATAAGTGGATATTCATCAACTATTTCATCCATCGTCGGATGTGAGCCTCCCCCAACGTATTCCATTCTTGTCTATTTCTTGCTCTTTGAATCCAATTATGGCCTGCGTGTCTCTTTATGTCGTCCGTCCACCTTGTCAACGGGGGTCCTCTGCTTCTTTTTTCAGCTCTAGGCCGCCATTCAATCAGTCTGCGAGTCCATCGGTTGTCCTGCATTCCCGCTATGTGGCCGGCCCAGTTCCATTTTAATTTGCATATGCGGTATCCCACATCCGTTACTTTTGATCGCTTCGGTGTTTGTTATATGGTCTTGTAAAGTAACTCCCAACATACGTCTTTCCATCGCCCTTTGGGTAGTTTGTAATTTTGTGATTATGCCTTTATTAATTGCCTAGCTTTCAGTACCATAAATTAATGCTGGGAGAATGTGTTGGTCAAATTTTCGAGCTTGAAGTATGTTAGGAAGTTGTGATTTAAAAATCATATATAGTTTCCCAAAAGTTGTCCATGCTAACGACATCCTTCTTGTGAGGTCTGCTTTTAGATTATTTTTAGTAAGCTGTATTTTTTGACCAAGGTATGTGTATGAGTCCACTTTCTCTATTATTTGCTCTTCTATTATTATGTTTTCGTGGTTTTCATTTTCTATCAGTTCGTTTGTTTTATGCATATTATGTGAGAAAAAATAATTCTTCTATTTATTGATGCTATCAATTCTTAATAATTTGCTCTTACAAATATATTTAATAATAAACAATAACATTTGTACAAAACAACAAGTATACCCTTTGAACAGACATCTTGGGATCCGAGTTCAGATTTTTCTAATTTCCATTTTTCTAATTAGTTCTGATCACTTTATCTAATCAAAATTTTAGCGTATATCGCGTATCATGAAGACTTAACTACCTCGCCGTGGCCGACAATTTCTTCGAGCCGCCTCCGATAGTTTCGGCTACGCTCTTGCTCCTTGTATCTCATTTAATCGAGAACTCCAGCCTAGCGCGCCATTTTCTCTCACTAGAAGCTATCTTTGCATATTTATTCGTTTCTGCTCGGCTGCCCCCTTGGCTAGTTAATCTTTTAGCTACCATACGCTCTGTTCCTTTGACCTTGTTGCTGTAAGTATTCCAGCTGACCACTAATTGTCACACCTGACGGCCTGCTCGCCTCTAATAGCCCGCGGCATTTTTGCTTATCCGGCGGAGCTTAATAATCAATTAGACGAATTTGGAAGCAATTAGCGCCAAGCAGTTATTTTGCCATTTTAAAGCTGCATATATGAGAGCGGGCATTTTGGCGAGCTGCATAATTACATCCACTGCAAAATAGGGTGAAAATCAGCATAATGAATCGAAAAAATGAATTACTAAAACTCGGAAACATATAAGTCACATAAAAAACCTTCTTGTGAGAGTATAATATAAAATACACACTTTTAGTGCAAATAATCTATCCATGAAAACGACCATCTTAATATTGATGTTAAAAATATTTAACAAAATGGTGCTACTGTTCCCATCAAAGTATGACAAGTATGACAATTATTTGACCATCAAATCCCAAAATTTTAGATTAAAAAAGCTGGTTTTTCTTTGATTCTTTTTGAAGCCGATAGATTACTACGTACATTCTCAATTAAATTCCATAAATAGCAAATTAATGGATACCAAATTTACAAAATTATTTTCTTTTAAAATCTGATTTATAAAATATCGGAAAATTTGGTAATCTAATTTGTAAAAAGAAAATTGAAAGCATTTTAAGGTTCCTATATTGGAATACCATTTTCGAATATTTCAATGCTAATTCCAACTATGCAAATTTTTCGAATATTCTAATAACTGATTACATTCCTATTTGAATTGAAAAACAATGCAAACAGTTCTAGATTTATTAAAAAATATAAATGAATAGTAACCTACTAGCATTTTTGTAATAGGAAAATGGAAATTTGATATAAATTCAATCTGAAATTCAAATTTGAATATTTTATAACTAAAACTTTGAAATTAAATAATTTGAATATTCCAATACTTACTAATATTTTAAATAATATTGCCGAATGTTAAAAACGATATTTGTACTGTTCTATTGATTCGAGGACTAAATGACTACTCAAAAAGCTTTAAAAATTTTGTTTATTAATTTTTTGACAACAAACGGGCAACAAATAATTGCAAATATTTTATAATAGAGTTTTAGTTTTTTGTGCTAGATAACACTTTTTTATTTTATCGAATTCTAATATTTATGGTGGACAACCCAATTTCTGTAGTACCTTAACTCAGCATAAATCAAGCGTAATAATCACTCAATATAAATTTCTTTAATTTTGGTGTCTAAGAATTTACAAGCTGAGAAAAATACGTTTCCAAAAGTTTCCCAAATGAAACAGGCTTTACTTTAAAGGTACTTAAAGTTAAGATAACAATCGCTCCTCCTGTTTGTACACATTACAAATAAGAAAATATTAGGAAATTTTCCAGGATTCCGTCCGATACAAAACATAAATTGTATACGAAATTACCTTTGAGCTGCAATCAATAGTATAGCGAATTAATACCACATTAAACAAAATGGAGAATTAAACGATGACAATTGCTAAGTTTTATGTTGGTAATCACAACCGCCTTTAAAAAAATATATTGAGATAAAGAAAAGCATATTTCAACTTACTTAGGCCTGAAAGAACCACAAGCCCGAGAAATTCTGTCCCTCTTCTATCTTTTCTCAAAAAAGCCCGCACATATATACGTCACATAAAGGTTCGTTATATTTTAATATTAATAATTATACGATTAATATACCATTCAACCTAATAACAGGAAAGTTAAATGACACAGCATGTCTGAATCGGCTCTACGTAAATTTCTATATTAAACTAACACAAAATTAATACATCAAGTACACGTAAAAATTAACCCCAAACAGTACAACCTTAATTTAGATTTATTTTTACCATCAGATAGAAAGTTAAAATAATTCTGAACTTGAAGCAGGAAACAAAGTAGAACAACGATGGGTATCCTTCAAAGAATCAATCCTAAAACCTAGCAAAGAGCTACTGAAAGAAACAAGGTATAAAAGGGAAGAGTGGATAACAGACGAGATTTTGAACTTAATGGAACAAAGAAGAAGATACAAAAATCGAAATAAAAACATGTACCAAAATCTACAGAGGGAAATACGAAGCAAAATAAGAGCAACAAAAGAACAGTATTACGCTGAAAAATGTAAAGAAATAGAAAACCTTCAAATTAAGCATGACATGTTTAACCTACATAAAAAAGTAAAGGAAATAGCTGGTACAACACGTAAAAGAATGCCAACATACTATTAAACAAGGAGGAAATATAATAACAGAAAATACTATGAAATTGTGTAGGTGGAAAGAATATATAGAAGAATTATTCAGAGATCAGAGAGAAGAAACCAGAACATACACACACCCAACCAAGATATAGGACCAGACATAACAAAAGCGAAATAATACACGCAATGAAAACAATGAAAATCGTAAAGCCCCAGGCCCAGATGAAATACCAAGTGAACTCCTACAACTAATTGACGAAGAGAATCTAGATATACTGGTAAATCTATTCAACATAATATATAAAACCGGAATTATACCTCAAGAAATGTTAATCTCAACGTTTGTATGTATACCAAAGAAAGCTAATGCCAAAGAATGCTGTGATTACTGCACTATAAGTCTTATGTCTCACACACTAAAAATTCTCTTAAAAATCATTCACTCTAGGATACACCGGAAACTAGAAGCAGATATCAGTGAAACACAGTTTGGTTTTCAAAATGGAGTGGGGACAAGAGAAGCATTATTTGCATTCAACGTGCTTATTCAGAGATGCTTGGATGTTAACCAAAGTGTATATCTATGCTTTATAGACTATAATAAAGCCTTTGATAGAGTTAGACACGACGCACTCATAGAAACTCTCAAAAATAAGAAATTAGATTATCAAAATATAAGACTAATATCAAACTTATATTACAGCCAGAAGGCTACAGTACATGAGAAGCAACTGAAATTCAAAGAGGTGTCAGGCAGGGTTGTGTTCTGTCGCCCAGTCTATTTAACGCCTACTCAGAGGAAATAATGAAAAAGCCCTGGAATCTGAAACTGGGAATAAAGGTAAATGGAAGACCAATAAACAACCTAAGATATGCAGATGATACCGTAATTATTACTGAAAACTTAGAAGATCTAGAAAGGGTAATGAATAAAGTAATTGACTATAGTGAGGAATACGGCTTATCACTCAATATCAAAAGACGAAGTTTATGAAGATCAGTAAAACAATAACAACAACGACAGCTTAAGAATTAGAGGAGAACAGATAGAAAGAGTCAAGAAATACACTTACTTAGGAAGTCTAATTACAGAAAACAACGACTACACGGCAGAAATAAGATCAAGAGTAGAAAAGGCAAGAGCTAACTTTCTAAAAATGAGAAACGTCTTCTGTAGTAAGGATCTGTCGTTACCATTAAAAATACGACTGCTCAGATGCTATGTGTTTAGTGTACTTCTGTATGGTATGGAAGCGTGGACGTTAAATCAAGCCGCATTAAACAAACTTGACTCCTTCGAGATGTGGACTTACCGGAGGATTTTAAGAGTATCGTGGACGGATAGAATGACAAATCTGGAGGTACTGAGAAGAATGGGAAAGGAGAAGGAAACTACAAATACAGTCAAAGAAAGAAAACTCCAATATCTGGGACATATCATGCGTGGAGAACGGTACAACATACTACGACTTATAATACAGGGCAAGATCATGGGAAAAAGAAGCGTTGGTAGAAGACGAATGTCATGGCTGCGCAATCTACGAGAATGATTTGGCTGCAGCTCTGGTCAACTGTTTCGAGTAGCAATATCAAAAATTAGAATAGCCAATATGATTGCCAACCTCCGAAGCGGAGATGGCACTTGAAGAAGAAGAAGGAAGTTAAATTGATAAAAACCATAAAAACGAAAAAATTGCATATTCAAGCAACTACTGCTAGCTAAAATACCAATATTTCAAACGAAAAATAACCCAGAATTAAAAGCTTGCAAGTAACGTAAAAGTTAATTTCTTTAAGCAAATTTACGTGGAAAAATTAAATAAAATATCCATAAAGAAGTTTTCAATTATATTATACTCCTATAATATTATCAAAAAGATCCTTATTGTTTTGTAGCAAAATTCATAAAAAATCATAAATGCTAGACGACTGTCGAAAATTGTAACGTCTTTTCTATTTTAAAGATTGGGGCTGCCAACAACTAGTGGCTTAATCTGGTGAAACATCCTGTATGTGGGCAGGCATTACACTTATGAAAAGGGACCGATCTCTTAAATATACCGTTGTGTCATTACGTTTTCTCATAGCACTACCAGAAAAGAAACGATAACCATGAAATATTGCTCTACCCTCCATAAAGGTACAAACTTGGGCAAATTTAGGTATGTGGTCATTCTTGCATGAATGAAATACATCACCCACTCACTGTAAAATTGCAATAAGGACGACGTAAGAGGCATCGAAAAGCAAGGCACCTTCTAAAAGTCACCTCATAATTGTAAATCTGCAATTGTGTCATCAGTGTTTCTCTGATTACTGATAGAAAAAACCAAGAATCATAAAGTACTGCTCTCCATTCTGGATAAAAATCTCTATTTGTTCCTAAAAATAATACAATCTCAGTCGAAGTGTCAATAGAAGACAACACAAGGGGCATAAAAAAGCAAGTCAGCTTTTGTGTCACCTCCTAATTTTACAGGTAAAAATAGGGGTCGCCAGTAATGGAGATGTTTCTGGCTAATGATAGCAGGCATCTCTCTTCTGATAGTCATTCTAGTAGTTTTTTATCTGCATTTGTGTTCCTTCATACTTTTACTATTCCCAACACTATCACAAGATTCAATCACAACAACAACAATAAACGATAAGAATACAAATTATTGATATTTATGTTTAATGAGTCACTAAAACCTGCCACAATACTCATTAATGTTAATTTCATAAATGAGATAGTTGTACTGCTCAGCTTAAGCTCTACTACAGCCTTCTATTAGTAGTTCTAAGAAACCAATCGTAGACATACTAATAACAGTTGCACTATTACCTATATTATTTTTGGTTAATTCGTTTCAACTACGGCAATTTTAGTGCAGCGGATAGAATATCATTTCAAATCACTTAAACAACCAAGCAGATAATTCAAATATAATTTTATTTTCCTTTTGTTAAAACAATATATTCGCTCTTATTACCTTGTCGTTTCACACTATCTTTGATTTACGCCGCGTCTTAGACGGCCTAATTATTTCTAGTGATTGAGTCGGCCACCCGCAAAACATCTAAGCCCAGGATCAAATCCAGTCGGTCCGCACTGCAGCCAAGCTCCTCTTCCGCTCGGCCACACTTGTTCCTAATAAATCATACAATGGTTGTGCTCAACACCCTGCGTGGGAGCACGGTCTGCAAACTGAAAGGTTGAGGCTCTTGTATGTTAGCTTTCTCCGCTCGGTCGTCGCGCACAATATTGATGCGGGGCGAAGTGGCAAGTACCGCGCCTTGTACGATCACTATTATTACTCCTAGTTCAAAATGAACTCAGGTACTTGCTGACAATTAAATCACATAGCAGCCTTAATTATACGTGTTACAAGTTTACAAGCTAATGAGCTTGGATTATGGTGTGGTTGTTGGGCGACACCAATGAGATCTATATTAGCTGAAAGAGTTGAGTCAAAAATCTTAACAAGACTCTCCTTGGTTATAAAGCCTAAAACTTTTTTTCTAATAGTTGCATGCTGACACTTGTATTAAAACTTACATCTAAAGTACGCACTTTACAAGTAAATTGTCTCAAACTGCTTGGTTATCTTTAGTCTTTCCCTGATTTTTTAATTATCCGAAGTTAGTCCTGCTTTTTTGCTAATTTTTTATTTAGCTGGCTAAGTAGAGCATTCGTGAATACTTTATTCTGAAATACATGCTTTTCGGAAGTATCTCTTTGAATCATCTTGTAAGTTAGAGGCAGCAGATCCAGACTGGCTTCAAAATCTAGTTATAGATAAAGAAGTTACCTTGCATTGATAATGGAAAATTACGCCTCAAAAGCCACCAATGTTCTGTTCTACTGCCTTTCTTTTTGTTCCCTCTCTCCTAACGTACTTTTACGTCAATGGTCGTACCTAAATATTTGGCAGTCCTTATAAGGAATTGTTACGCTAGTTAACCTTTTTATTAGCCAAATTTATATGCACCCATTTTAACTCAATATGATCATTTGTAGACCTAACTTGAATTTTACAAACTACAAACTATAGTCTGTTCTTCAAAATATAATCTGAGAAATAAATGTTTTCAATGCCAAACTTGTACATCACAAAAGTGTGCAAGTACAAAAGCAGCCATTAGCTATTGAGGAATTACATTCGTCAGCTGCTTCATCCACTTTTTAATTCGTATTTTTCTTACACTGTACACGTGCTTTCAAGCTTCTCTTATTGGTTAACATTTCTCTATTATAATTATCAGAAAATTTAAATACGGTGGTAATTTATATACCAATTTATCCATATAGGTATGAAAGGCATAAATATTTGTAATTTTTTAAAGATGCAAATTGGTTGTAGTGCAAGTTGACATTAAAAGCTTTCATCACAAAAATATAATAAAAAATTGAGAGAAAAGGGAGGTTTAACATTTACAATAATAATATACTTGGTTATAATATACAAATGTATTGATAGCATATCACAATAACTTGTCATTATAGACCATTCCTTAAAAATTTTTTTTTAAATAACAGCCTTTAAACAAAAAATCAGCGTTATATATTTAATTTAAATTTATAGTTCGAATTTGCTAGTGACGTAATAGGATAAGAGCGTGTATTGGCTACAGTTGTTCACCTATCTTATTTTAGCTTTACTTTCCTCACTTATCTACTCTATAAAACTGCAAAAAGGTAACTACGTAACTAGCATTGCAGCTTCTCCTACAGTTAAAAACCGATTTCAAAGGTCAATACCTTATTCGAACCAGTCTGTTGCCAAACCTCGCATGAAAGATTTGGATTTTCGATTTAGGTCACTTTTGATCTCTTATAGGTCAAAACATAATTATCATGGAGTAATTAGACGCATATCGGTGTTTTATGCATTACTTGACCAATTCTTGACGTCAGTAGGCGCATGCGGTACAACTTTGATTTATGTGCCCCGTCCCAAGGACGGGCCGTTTTACTAGGGAATATAAACCTCTTAATCCTAGTACGTCACATTAGCCGAGAAACCGATTTTTAATTTGCTTCTCAGAAAAATGCAAAAACACGTGTTTCTTAACTTTTAATATCTATCTAATGCAAACATTTTATTTTTTTGAGTGGAACCTGTCTTTTTATTTGTTCCTTTAAACCAACTATATAGTGTAAATTATATTTATTTTCGAACTGTTTGTTAACCATTTAAGGCAATTAATTTTTTTTAATATTTGGTAAGAATTTTAAATTTGTGGAGTCTTTTATGAATACTCCATTCTTCTTAAATTATTTTTCATTTTTGATGTAATCAAAATATTCATGCTTATAACAATAGAAATATCAACCCACATTACCTTTGTAGGAACATAGCTTTATCCAATTTTTTGTGTTTTTGGTAGTCCAAATTAATTTATTTCTAACTTCTATCGGTCATTCGTTCATTACCAGGATTTTGTAAATTGTTTCAGATTAAAACACAGCAAATTCGGATGTTCTAAAATCAATAAATGCACTTTATTTATTTAAACTTTATAAAGCACCCACTAGAAAGACCGAAAAATTAATGTTAGACGTTATAATTTTCGGCGAAATCAAAAATAAAGGTAAAGACTGAAGAAAAATGACGACTATAACCAAATTTGTAGAGTACTTGAGCAACAACATGCTAAAAATGTTTATGTTAATAAGGAAGACATGGGAGAAGTATATCATCACATTCGAACAGTGCAACGTATAAATTATTAGAGTTGGCATATAGAGCATGGACAACAAACAACTGTTATAGGAATATAGGCAATATATAGGAATAATAATGCTGGAAACAAAAAAAAATAATGTTGTACGTAAGATACTGGCAGATATTGTAAAAGGCACACCAAACTATTGGCTAAAAAAATTATTCCCGCTACTTTCTAGACAAACGCGTATGTAACAGAGGAAGAACTAAAAAATATGTAAACACTAATTGTGAAATAATAGAAGAAGTTATTCGGAAAGCACTTTCAAAAACAAAAACAGCACGAAACTTAAGGATGAAACTACTCAAGTGCAGTGGCAATGAAATTGCAAAATATATACAGAAAATATCTAGTAAGTAAAAAAAATTAAACTTAAAAACAGGAAAATACTCTGCAGAAATGGAAGAAAGTCCAAAGGATTTATTATAAGACGGAAACGCAATATGCAATAAAATAAATCCGATTATAAAAATGATAAAATGTGGCACAGAAAATTTGTAACGAATTTTATCAGTAAGGTATCAAAAGAGGATTTTAGTGGTAGAAAACACAGTACTGTACGGAAAATAGATATAGTCACTTACAAAGAACATAAGAAATAAAATTAGAACAATGCAATTAGATTTCATGAGAAGGTGCCTAGAAGTTACAAGACAGGACAGACTCAGAAATTGACGCTGTTGTCTCCAAGAGGAAAAAGAAAAAGAAACAACGGGCTCCTTTTTGGGAAACCTATACATAAAAATATTTAGAGGAAGCAAACTCAAATACAAGCCGAAGGAGAAGCAAACCAGATAGTACAATTTGAAGGAAAAATGCGTATATCTTTCGACCAGAGAGTTTTCAGAACCCAACTTATGCATCATAAAACCATGTAAGTTAAGCTTTAAAGTGGGTTAAAGTAATTCTTCTTTATTTTATCGGACTAGTGTAAGTACTTTTTAGCCATTGTAGAGATCATGTTTTACCTTTTCCTTATATGTTGGCGCTTTTACATCAGTCTTTAAAATTCTCTTGCTATTTTGTATCTTTGTATACGTTTTAAATCTTTGCTAAAGTGTTTTAATTGTTTTCTAAACTACTTTCACTTTTAAGTCCAAGTTTTCCATTCTAATTAAATTTTAGAGAAAATACATTTTTAATTCTATTTGCAATTCTCTTGCCTGCATTCTTACCACCTTACAATCATTGCAAATTTCTGTTGATGTGGCTTTTCCTCTTCCGGCATAGTTGAATCTTATCTTTGCTAATGTCTTTTTCTATTGTAATATCTTAATAATTATTACAGATACCACCAAGACTATAAAAAGTTCCTCAATTATAAATTAAATACATGTAGTACTGCTAACTCTGCCAAAAAATTGTATTTTAAATATAAATTACTTGTAATCAGAGAAAATTTAACTTCCAATTTACATTTCAAGAAAAAAAAGGAGATAAAAAATGAAAATTGAATATAAGATTTTTTTATATTTGGATTGAAACTTTGAAATATATAATGGCATGGCTCTAACGCCCCGCGTGGGAGCACAGCCTTCGAACTGGAAAGGTTGAGGCTCTACCATATTCCCCCGGTCGTCGCGCACCATCTCTGATGCGGGGCGATGTGATAAACCCGCGCCTTAAAATACCGCTATTATTACCCCTTGTTGGAATGAACGCAGGTACTCGATTATTTTTAGTGACTGAATAGGTCTACCAGGCATCAGGAATGAACACAGGAATCTAACTCTTCACAGGGTGATATGTATTTTAAAGCTACAAGAAATTGTGAGTGTACGGATTGTAGTATTGGTTTTTCAATTTGCGAGCGTTCCAAGCCAATTACAAAATTATTTGCCTTTTAGTTATTGGATTTAGTTCTGATTTAAATTAAGTGAAAAACATACCTTCCATAGATATGCTCAAAGGCATTTTTGAAATAAATTGCATTTGCATTCACTATTGCTTTCGTGGTTAGTTGCTCCGTTTAACATGGTTATAGCCGTTCTTCAGCGCTCTTCTGCCATTTTATCTTAACCTTCTGGGAGATTCATGATGCGTGACTAAAGTAATTACTTTTATATGCACCCACTATTAGCATGTAAACTGGTAAACAGCAAAAACACACATTCTCATAGCTCATGCGATCCAAGACCCTCTTCCCAAACACGTCGAAATCATTGGTGCAAACTAATCAACACCGAAAGATCAAAAGTGCGGGATCGGAGTCACACAAGCGATTAGTGCACCTAATTGACCCCCTTCCTGCTCAATACCAGCTTGTCCCGCTCTATGGCCGTAGAACCGTGACTTTATGACTACACTAGTCATATCCGGTATGGTTGAATGCGCTTCCGATATGCCCCGGACGTCGCTCCTTGTCGCCGCGCCGCGGTTAGAGGGAGACGGCGCGCGGCGGCGGCGCCTTCGCCGCACGCAATTAGATGCAATTGATTTTAAGTATATGCCAGTTGTTAAACGTAATTAATGTGTAATTTATTAATTTATTCAGATATTGTTTCGAACCGAGCGTTAAAATTGCCGATAACGGACGAGATAGCGCCCGTGCCGTTTCTGTAATTACTTTTACGGCCGCCCCGTCGCTGCTGCTTTTTGTGCCGCGCTAATGTTACGATTATGACGGGCGACGGCCGCTCACACGCTGAAGTTCAATGATTTTCGTTGTTTTCAACGATTCCTCCGTATGCACGCGGCTGTAACGAGTCTGCCGCTCTAATAAAGCGCAACCAATCTTCGTTAATTGAGGCGGGCTTCAAAATTCTTCTTGGAAGCAACGCACGGTCTTGTAAACATCGGCGCTAATGACGGCGGCATGATTCAGGCTCGCGAGAGGCGCTGGGTGGCTTGAGATCGAACGACTTCTTCAATTTTCAGAAATAATGCTACAGCAACTGTCATTTAGGTATCTATAACCACTTACAGATTATACATTATCACCCAATTCCGCCTGTGACAGTTACTGGATGGATCGAGTAGTTCGGTACCTACCTTTGCCGGTCTCAAGCCCGAATAAAAGAGGAGGGGTTAAAAGGTGAAGCTAACAACAAGAATAAAGTACTCAAAGAACTGTTAAAGAAGCTTCGGAACACAGACGGTCTACAATGCTTAACGACGGTGCACAAAAACTGAAAAACGACTGTGGAAAAAAATAAATTACGACTAGCCTGTTGGAATATTACATCCTGGAATTCTAAATACCAGGAGATCATTAACAATAGAGATAGATATTTTTTTTGTTGGCAGAAACTAAATAGAAAGACAAGAGTACCACAAGATACCATATCATGTTGTACAATGGAGTTGACAAAGATTCTAAAGCACAAGCAGGTGTGGGCATACTTGTACACGAGAAGTTTAAAAACTTGGTGGAAGAACCAAAATAATAACAATGAAACTGGAAAACGAAAAAGTCCAATTTTTAAGTGTTTTATACAACGGACGTGACAAAGCCACGAGAAGAACGGGAACAATTTTTTGATGAATTACAGGAGATATTAGATCAACTGCCAAAAAGCAATAAAGTCTTTCTAATGGGCGATTTAAACTCGCGAATCGGTAATGAAATAATCCCAGGCTCATGCAGAGACATAAAAAGGAAATAGTAAACGAAGACAAAAACACACTAATCGGACTATGCGCACTTAATGAGCTGAGAATTAACAAAAAATAAAATCAATGATTGACTATGTGATCACAAACCAAACACACTCTAGACAAATACCTGATGTGAGAACCTTGCCTTCGGTTAATGTAGGACCACGACACGCATACAGTAAAAAAAAACCTCAGTACAAAAAATGTAAATCACCAAGAGACGACAGTACAAACACTATATGGACAAAGGCTAAACGAGAAAATTTCCTAGAATTGTATCAAGATGAATAACCCTAGAAGTAGCCTAAAATAAGATAAAATATAACCTAACAAATAATAGAAGAAAGAACAATGAATATCAATAGCAAGAAAAACAAACAATAAACCAAGCAAACGAAAGAAAAGAAATATCACCAGAAGAGTGCAAAAGATACAGAAAGGTTAGGAATAGAACAAAAAAGAAAAAGCATATTAAGAGCGGTTTTCGACTGGCACGAAACACGGTTTATATGGGGGACAAAAAAGCATCAGAAACACGTTACAAAGCAGGAAAAAGAGATTAACGAAGAAGTACAACTAAACAGTATGACACTATAAACATGAATAATATACTTGCAGAACTTATATAACAATCCTGAAGAAAACAAAAAAGACCAAAAATAAATCCATACACTTCACGAACAATAGAAACAATATAACAATAGAAGAAATTCGGGACAATAGAGAAACTTAAAATCGTAAATCGCCTGAAGTAGACAATATCACCAACGAAATAATTAAATATGGCGAAATTTCCAAAAGATTATGAGAACGGGTGTAGTACCACATAAAATGAAAGACCAGTATATATAAAAAACCTATATATAAAAGAAAAAAGAGACACCCTAACAACTACAGGAATACGCCTAAACGATGTAATCGAAATCCTAAAACTCAACAACATTGACAGGAAATACGAAAAAATTATAAGACAACCCAAGATGAGGATAAAAACTAGTTGCGGTCTATTACAGGAGATCCAAATATCAACAAGGACCCGACAAGAAGATAGCCTTCGTTCGATATTGTTTAATATAATCATGGACTAAAACCATCCACAGAGTAAACCGCTTTTTTTAAGTACATTGTGACGCATATGACGCATGTGATGCTGTTCTCACAGCAGAGAATGAAGATGACTTACAGAGTACGAATTTAAAATAAACGCAGAAAAATTAAAGATGTGTATTTCAGTGGGGAATTCCAGCCAAAGCTTATCTCGAAAAAAACCATTAGATGCGCACTAGCAGTAGGTGACAACATAATACAACAAGTAGCGAACAAAGTGGGAACGAAGAAGTTCGGCTCAAGCCAACAAAGCACAAAAATTGGTGGATATCTCACAGACATCATCTAGACCGGCAAAGCCATCAGTGATGAGACCAAAACACGAATCTATAAAACGCGTGGGACCGATGCTTACGTACGTCCTCCCAAAGAAAGGCAGAAGCAACAGCTACTAAAAGAATATAAACAACTTAAATGAAAAGAAGTTACACTTGGAGCCCGGATAAGAAGTAAACAAATAAGAGAAGACCTTTAAATACAGGATGTGGTAAGGTGGAGTAGAACACGAGGAAGGTTTTAGAGAAACCAGGCAGGAAGGATGCTTAAAGGACAATTAGCCAACGGCCTGATACACGTAGATCAGTAGATAGACTTCTAAAATGTTGGAAGCTAGACTTCAACATTACAAAAGGTAGACCAACAATAATAAACAGAAGGCACAGAGCACAGTCGTGAAGAAGACATTGTCTACCTTCTACAAGATTTTCTTTCTAAGAATTTGCTACTATTTGGATACAGCTTTTTCTAATTTTTGAGAGGATCCCCCTTTCTATCTATTCGCACTACTTTTCATAAAGCTGTCCAATAACACTTTTGGAAAAAAGGATGTTTGGAGTTGGTACACCCAACTAAACTTTTGTGATAAGTTCGACGGAAGTAATAATCTGAAGGAGCGAAGTTTACGAATACGCCGGGTTTGAGCTGGCAATACAATAGCGTTATGTTCAAGGGGACTCAACAGCTTTTCATGTGAATTCTAGCTTAGAAATAACTTGACGTATTCCTAGAGTTTTAACCTTTGGCTACTTGAAAAGTTCGCCGTCATGCAAGTCAAAATTTCTACACTTAAACCATCGAAACTTCTCGTAGATGCTGTAGAAAACGACATTTTTACTAAAACGGTATAAATCATTTCCCAGTGTTTTACCAGCACTTTTTAGGTGAAGCATGAGAAAAACAATGTCTGACATGTTGCTTGTCGCAGGAAATGAGTTTTACCACTGATTTTTGGTAGATCAGGCACCTCTTACAGTAAAGTTAACAGATGGGGTATAATCGTAGTGACTGCAGGGACAATATATGAATTCGAATGGCTATTAAAAAAGAAAAACAATTTATATCTTGGTACTATAACATGAATGTTACTTTGTTTTAAGGATTCTTTTTCTTAGAGTTGGTCAAATACTTCAGGGGTAGCAGTTTTCGTACTTTTAGAAGATGCCTACTAAAAACCATCCAGTCTATTGGATTTTCTTTGAGAAATTAATTTATAATTAGGTTTATTGATTTCTATAACCTCTGGACGTTAACAATTATAGACTTCGTCTATTTAGACTTTGTCTGCGGTCTGCTTCTACTTCTATTACTCTATGATTCCGTCAAACACATCACTAGATATTAAAAAATGTATGCACACTTCCTTAACTGCTATAGAGCTTATTTACAAGTTTAAGAAATTTTTGAACACTAATTTACAGCTAACTGAAAAGGTTAAGGCAGCGATGGAATGAAGAAGGTGGATTTTAGGAAATTAGGATAAGATAAAATTATAAACTTAACAGGACAAGCTGACTCTACTGTAGAGTTTTGTTATTAGCAACTTATTCTCAGATAATTATAATAAAATGGATTTCGTTGCAAAGTTTAGCTGTCTCAAACATTTTCGGTAATCTATAGAAAAAATTAATAGAAAACCATAGAGCACAAACACTAAATTTGAAGTTCAACTCTATAATTACCATTTATTAGTTTATTATTAAAACATTCTCTGTGATCAATGTTGATTTATACATATTGGTTTGCGCTTGCATATTTCAATTAGTAGTCTACCAAAAGGGCAAAGTCAAAACTACTAGACGATTTTTAAACAAATTTAATCTGATTGGTAAAAACCTTTTCACATATTTTGATTTTTTATCTTTTTTTGTTTAATACTTAAATTGGGAGATGGATTTTCTTTTAGTTGTTGGCAGAGTTATGTTTAGAAGGCGATCTATATACTTTTTTTTTTAATTATCCAAATAGTGAGTTGGTTTCCTCTGTAACAAAGCACGAATACGAACCACCATATTAATTTATGTCAAATGTATTTAATTTGTAATTGAACAGCTTTTCATAGGGTACGTCGCATCTGGGACAATTATTAAGAAAAGGAAAAGGAGGTAAATGACATTGGATGACATTGGATTTAAAAGTAAAAGTTCAACTAGTTATGACAATTTAAAAAATCAACATCTAAAACAGAAATGAATCTAAAAAGTAAACAAGTAGGGAAAGACTTTAAATACTGATGTAAAAGCGACAATACATAAGGGAAAGGCAAAGCACGACCTCTACAATAACTAAAAAGTACTTGTACTGGCCGAGAAAATAAGCTTAAGCTCGTCCTATATGGTTTTGTAATGCACGAGTTCGGTACTGAGAACTTCCTGTTGGTAAGGTGGATTTCTACTCATTTGCGACGATGCAGGCATTTCTTCCCCTTCTCTTCCTCGGTTTTTATTCGAAAGTCTGCTTCCCGCAAATCTTTTTCCTCCACAGCCGTTTTTATATATAGGTTTTCCAAGAAAGGGTTTGTTTCCCCCTTTTTCTTCTTGAAGACCACAGTGTCAATTTTGACTCTGACCACATCTCACCGTAAAATTTTGTGTTCCACCACACTATGAAACATTCTCTTTTTGATGCCTTGATTTTGATGGTAGATTTGTAGTGTTTCGGTTGCATGTATTGTGTCTGATTTTTTATTCTTCTCCAGGTTGTTGATTTGTCGTATGTACTAGTTTTATCAATATTTATGCATAATCTGTTCTTGTACGTATTGTTCTTTACGTTTTGGCGTGTCTCATGATGCCCCCTTCTTCTTTAATCATTTTCTCTAACTACTCGCCGTGTCAAATAAGATTTTCTTCAAGTTCCCATACATTTTGTTCTAGTGACACTTCATTTATATCTAATTTGTTTGTATCCTATTGTCCTAAACGTTTTCATATACTTGTTTTCCAAGAAAGGGTTTCGATTTCTTCTTTTGAATCTTTACAGTGTAATTTTGACTATCCTCTCATCTACTATGATTTTGTGTTCCACACATTCTGAAACATTACCTTACGTTTTGTATTTGTACTTTTGTGCTTTATAACCTATTTTCCAGGTTCTTGTACGAATTAGCACTAATGTCTTCAGATTATAATTTGGTTAATTTAGTTTACGATCAGCAGACTCGCTCATCGATTTTTTCTTTCCAGGTTTTGATTTGTCGTATGTCTATTTTAAATCAATATTAATTATTCTTTAATATTGAGGACATTGAAGTGTTTTCTTCTTTTGCAATATCTTTATTTCAACTATTTTCAATCTCAAAGAACTTCAAATGATTTTGTTCAAGTTTCCATACATTTTGATTTAGAACGTTGAAAATTCAATTTTATTTATAATCCTTAATTATTTATTTAAGAGTATTCATATATTTTAGTGTTGACATTATTCATTCATTAAATTCAATTTGTTTTTCTACTTAACTTTAATATCCACTTCTTTAATTTATTTGTTATAAATGCTTTAGACTCTTTCTATAATGGCGCCTTGATGATTACTATTAACTTTTGATTTTTTAATCATGTGCTTGCATATTTCGTGTTTATTAAATTAATTTTTATTTTGGTTTGCAGTATAAATATTTAATAGTTTGCTTCTTTCAAACATCTCTTAATTCATCTGAATTAACTCAGAGCAGTTTCTACAACAAAATAAAATTTATTTTTTTTAAAAATGTATTCGTTTGAAGCCTTGGAGTTGATTGCCCAATTTGCTGTATGGATTTAAAATTAATTATTAAATTTGTGGGAAATCAATTATAAATTCGATTTTTTAATTTTATTAAAGCACCATATGAAAGCAAAACTACAAAATTGTTTTTATATATAATCTTAAGTTTGCAACACATTTTCCCAACGGATATGTAGTCCTCTGATCCCGTTGTGGTAATGCACAAACTCTTTAGCAGCAACATCGTCAAATCTGTATCTTGAAAATGCTTCTTTTAGTGGTCTAAACAAACGATAATCGCAGGACTAACAAGAGGATGTTCCAGTGTCGTCCAAAATATGTACTCAATTTTTGACGAGTTTCAGATTGCCTGAGAACTGTCGTAAGTTAATTACACCTCAGAAACCATTAATCTGTTCGAAAGGGGCGAACCAATACGTATATTTTCTTCAATTGCGCTGGTAACTTTGATGAGTTATTTTCAGCTGCTTCTGGTCCTCGTAAAAACTGTTTACGCCGCGCGTGCGCAGTTTACGCATTACATTGTGAAAAACTTAATAATAATCCTATACACAACAAACGAGAGTAAAGTTTTATTTTTTATTTCACCATTTATTTAACTTTAACCCTCCTATAAATTAATAATCAAAACTCCCGGTTGTGTAGTAGTAAAAATATTAAGGGTAAACTCAACAAATACTCGATTCATATGTCTTAAGGGTTATAATCCTCGCTTGAAAATAAATGCAACTACTTAACTATTTTTAGAGACTGAGTAGACCACCCGTCAGGCATCTAAGCCGAGGAATGAACGCGGGCCCAGGTACACCTCAGTAAAGCGCCGCAACCGCGCAGCCATACTGGAGCCCATACAAATAAATAAGTACCACCCAAATGAACAGTAAACGGTAGCATGAATATACTACAATTATTAGTACTACCACCCAAAAATGCTGAGAGTAAGATTACCTGAGTAAAAGAAATTTCTATGGCAATATATTAGACAAAATAACCGATAAAAATATTGTAGTCTACTCAAATGTTTCCTGCCTTCATAAAGAAACTTAATCATAATATTCCAGAACTACTTTCCTTTGATTGTAGCTATATTTATTGCTATATGTAATTTTCCCTAATTTCTAACTTACGCTAATACTTTCCTTCTTTGTCTTTCAAAAAGTACTTGTGTTCCTTTTTCCTGATCGAGGACCATAAGCAACAAACTCTTGCAGTCATTATAATAGCAAAATTTTGCGCAATGATGTTAAACCAGATTTACTTTTTGATATTTTTTGTAAGTCTTTTACAAGGGCTGTTACCGTAGCTCCGTGATAAAGATCATTTTTTCTCTGTCCGCGAGCCGGCGCAGGCGAGTTCGAGTCTCGCTCAACCCATGAGTTTATATGACGTCGTAGTATTAAGTTAAATTCATATTTGTAGCGACAATAGGCTCTTTATCCGCAACTTCCACATCTGCTATATCATTCTTTCATGCATTTAGACTGAGATTTATTAGTTTTCCACTTAGTCTTTGTAGGGTAAAACGTTTTATAATGCTCTGTTCGTAACACTAATCTTAATATTGTGAATTAGCTTCTAGTTAAGTTCTTCAATACCAGCTCATCAAAACCTTTACCAGCAAACACAAAAAATTTTTCCTTAATTATTTCATAGTTAAAGTCATGGTTTAAGCTTTCCCGATTTGATGAAGACAAATAATTCAAATTCTTTTATATTTTGCAGTTATAACTTCCAATAAATGGTAGATCATCAAAAAGACTGATATTTTTTGAAAGAAAAGTGCTCTCTCGAGTTTCTCCTATCCCAGTTGTAAAATCTCAATCACACGAAAAAATCATGAACTGTGATAAACTTGCATGATTACCAAATTTTTAAAAAATATAAAGAATTGACAACACAAATTAGTAAAGCTCATTTTAAATACTGAAATGCTGTTTTCATGTGCATTCGCTGTTATCGTCTACTAACCTCCAACTCATTATTATAACTAATAGTCTGTAATCCAATTGATCGTTTCAAAGATTTTCGTTTTATTTATACTTGAAGGTTTTTTTCACTAATCAAATTTATCACAGAGGGGAGTGTAAAATTTTCCCTTTTCTTTTTTCCGATTTTAAACGCCATTTAGTTACAAAAAAGAGTTTTTGTGAATTCATGTAAAGCTATTCAACATATTTTTAATAAACTAGAGTCTGGTTTAATTCTTTACTAAGACTATGTTTGCAATTTCTTGTTGTTTATACATTAATATATGTATATACGAATATAGTTATACCAAAGCCGTAGCTATACAAAATCGAAAATTACATCTACAAAATCTCTTCTATAATTATTGTAAAGTAGAAAAACATCTATTTGACAACATCCCATTAATCAAAAACAAACTTCTCTATATTTAAACTATTGATTTCAAAATACGGTTTTCAAAATTTACCTTAATCTTCTAAAAACAAAAAAATCATTTATTGTCTTATTGTACACTTACTAGTGTATCACGAAAATAAATTTTTTAAAACAGGGACAACCATTTCCGCGCACCCATAAAACATCCTGGGGTCTGTTCCTTACTTTTTTACGTTAAACAAAATCCTTGAGTAGCTAATGAAGGCACAAAGTACATTGCATTTGCTTTATTATTTTTCCTACATATTTTGTGCCAAAATACCTTTCAAACTTCTTTTAGCTCCAATTAGGACGGGCAGACTTAATTAAGCTCTTTGTAAATTACGTTTTAACATGGCAATGATTTGGATTATCTCTGTTTACAAAAATCATAGAGCCAAACAGATGGAGTGCACTAGCATCATCAAATAATTTTATTAAGGAGGCAGCAGATGCCTTGTAAGGTATACTTACTCGACAAAGTTGGCCTAAAGTCTTTACCAAGACATCCTGCGACATCACAGCGTCTCTTTTTAATGTTGCACTAGAAGACACCTAACATTATTAACAGTTTTGGAGCAGGGATTAGTTTGGGGTCTTATATAGCCAATCAAAGAAAAACGAAACATACCCTCTGCTGTGTTATTCGAAGTAGTATAAAACTTTAATGCACAATCGGCCTAAAACCTACCAAAAAATTTTCCACTACTTTTACAACAAATTTTCTGAAGGGATATAACAAACTAAATAACTACAAGCTGCAACTGGTAGTTTAAAAATTAAGAACTACGTTGTTTCAAGTTACATAAGACGATAAGATACTTCAGTGTTTAAAAAAAGGCTGCATCGAATTCTCCTTTTATTCTATGATGTTTTAGATTTCCTGGAGTTTAATATAGAAGTTTTAAATAGATTTAATTTGCAATGTACTTGTTTAGGTACTTAATTAAATCCTGTAGTATCTTTTAGCATCAAGATTAGCTTAATGATAGACGTGTTTTCCCTAGCTTCGACAATGTTTTCTTATTGCCTTCATATTTTTCTCTTGATCTATCTCTAAGTTTTTCTCTTGTAATGTATAATTCTGACTCTCTTTTGACTGTTCTTTACAATCTTGTACACATATAAAATTTATTTATTTCGAAATGTCTTTGTTTCTGCATTTATTAAGTTTAGTTTTTAAGAATTTTATTTTGGTATTCCTATTCGTGTCGTTTCGATTATAATTTGGGCATTTTCTTCGTCTTCGGAAAGCTGATAGTGCTTCAAATTCTTTCATTTTCTGCTTTTTTGGTATCACATTACAAGTTCTCGTTTGACTATAGAAGCATAAAAGTGTGCAGTCGAGTATTGCAGGCGAGTACTAACATTTTTGCTTCTATAAATCGTAAGTTAATATTACACTTAAATTTAATCCAACAAAACTAAACCAGATAATGGAGCGTCACGATTCCCACTTAAAAAAGAAATTTAATTGTTAAGTATGGTCACGTAATTAATCTAGGCAGTAATCAATCACTAATTTGCTACTAACCACATCAGATATCACCAGGTTACTCAACAAATTTATCCAACTCCAGCTGACACTCCCAACCGCTGCACCCCCTCCACAATTTTAAATGCTCTCTCCGATCCCTGTTTATAATTCCATAATATCTCACTATACCACTACATTAATAGCGCATAACTAACCAGCGAATAAAATGTTCTAAAAGAAACATCAGATACTATTCACCCGTAACAGATTGTTAAGAAAAAAAAACTAAACCAGTAAACCGAAAATACTATACCAATTAACCAAGCGGAACAGATACGAATCCCTGGCTAGTGTCCCTAACGATGATTTGAATCAACAACAAATCAATAACAATAATAATTTAGAAAACTGCAAAACCAAATCCAGTAGACATATATGGTGTTAGAAATCATTACGCCATGGTCGATAATCTTGTAAAAGTGGCTTCAAATAAACAATATTTTACCAAAACACTAGAAAATAATATGCATATCAGATACGTACTGTAAAATGATTAGCTATTTTAAATATGAAAAGATTATACGCCACACCACCCGTCCAAAGACAAAAAATCTTATCGACTACCTATCAAACATTTCCTCCATTAAATGCCTACTGAAGGTCATCAAATGCGCAACATAATAAACATAAGGGATAGGATACCTAAAGAACCACTGTTGGGGTTTCTTTTGCAACGGTAAAATAAAAGTTGAGCCAGTGCATATACAGACAAGACTCGATGTCACAGCTACGGACACTCCAGAACCTGCTGTGCCATGCGTTTCAAATATGGAAACCAACATGATAAAAGCAGCTGTACAGAGCTAAATGCGCTCTATACGAGGAAATCGCCCTAAGAATTAGAAGGCATATTCTGTCTCTCAACGACTGATCTTTAGCAGAACTATGCTAACAAAAAACTAAAGCATCTTAGTAACTTAGTAGAATGAATTCCATCAATGCTATAAAGTCACAAACTCCTAATCTGAGTTATTCTAAAGCTGTACAACCCCGCAACAGCCCAACATAAAAAACTTCTGCACTATTTTAAAATTAATGAGTTTTAAAATAAATGAATTAGAATAATGTTGTGATCAGTCTACTGCCAACTTTATTTATTAAACTGGCACCATAATGACTAACATACCGCTTATCGTTCTCACTTTTTACTTATTTAAACTGGAAAAAATGCTAGGGCCAAAAACCATTCTCACCTATGCCCTTTACAATGGCACAGCGCGTGTATAAACCGCGGTCGTCATAAAACTTCTATCCAATATCATCTATTAAATCGCTTTTAAACTGCAGCAGTCCAAGCTACAATGTTAAAGTTCATCCGTTTCCTTAGCCCTATAATTTCATCCATCTATGCTCTTCTGGACATTCCTTTGAAGACTATAATAACCTTTCTTTACACTAGATAACAGGTTCACTGGAGGAGGTGATTGGAATTCAGACCAGCGCATTGAGGTTTCCGAATCATAAGAGTCCAAATGCAAAAACTTACTTTGGACACTCCTATCACATAGTTATAATTACCGCTCTATTGGATAGCTACATGCTTTTCTACCGATTCTAACAATACAATACAATCACGACTGAACTAAACGGTGACTTATCCTCAAGCCATGTGCCAGTTATACTAAACATATGCACCAAATTTATTAATAAGGGACTCGCGGCTTGCTTTTCAACTGAAGCATTTGATTGGAATAAGTTCTAACAACATTTTGAGACCAAAATAGATTCCCAACTGCACAAAAAACACCTTGAAAACATACTCTTTGCGAAACCATGTGTGCTTAACAAACCATCTACATTGCCCTCTACATCAAAAAATTACCCGCTAATAAACGACTAGCTAGAACAAAATGGCAACAAATGGCACAATTAAAACCGACTTAAAAGACGTTCAGAACGCTATCTTTAATTACTTTGTCACTAATCTTAAGCAGAAAATTCATATCTATAGAGCTACAAAAACTTCACAAGACTCCAAGTTATGGGATTTGGGCAAGGTCTAACATAGAAAAAGCTGATACCTTTGCCACTGCCCTTTAACCCTATAACTCATGTCACATGAAGTTATTGAGATATCCCTGAACACTGCGTGCCAGATATCTCTTCTTATCAAATCTTTCACCTGCTAAGGTACTATCTAGGGCATTATAACCTTATAACTGCCGATCTACTAAATATGCTACCACAAAAACCATCGTTCTCTTTACAACAATCTATAATTGTAGGCAGAGTATCTCACATTACCCTTTCATATGGAAGTATTCACACATAATAATGGCTCCCCAATCCAGAAAACAGATTGTATTTGTTGAAGTTACTCACCTGTTGAACTATCTACATAAGCTTAATACTTTCCTATCGTTATCCCCTTTTTGAGTTTTACCTGATCAACAGATATCTTTTGGTAAAATACAATAATTAAATCTCAAGCTATCGACCTATCCTATCCGGTGGCTTGCAAAGCGGCATCCTTAGCCTTCATCTATACCTTATCAATCTTGCTGATTTAGTAGAGACCAAAAACACTTACGCCACCTTCACAGGCGACAACGTTATTTTTTCAATTTCATGATAATCCTATCATAGCATCTACAAATTGCCAATACCACCTTAATGAACGACTTGGTGTATTAAAATCAACCAAATTCTGTAAATCGGTACAAGTTGCTTTACCACAGGATTTAATGGCTGTCTACCTGTTATTTTAAATAGTGTGTTGGTAACTGTTAAAACCGAAACCAAATATCTAAGCTTGCGCCTTGACCAATGCCTCACCTGGAAAAACCATATTCAAACCAAATGTCAGCAATTAAACTTAAAGTTTTGTCAAATGTATCGGGCTATCGGGAGAAGCTCCAAATTATTCTTCAGAAGCAAACTACTGCTTCATAACACAATGCTCAAACCGATTTGGACTTATAAAATGCGGCTCTGGGGCTAGGGTGAATCTACCTAGATTAAAATAATAGTTTCGGTCCAAAACATTTCACATAATAGTGGACGCGCTAAGGTTTGTCTCTAACCTATCAATACATTGAGATCTATACATTCCATTCGTTACGGATGAAATCCACCACAACGTGCTCCCGAAACATTATAATGCACTGATCCAGCAATTGTCCAATGTGCATCCGCCGTTTAGAAAACTCGACCAACGCAGGCCGTTGTGGTCTATATGGGAGTATCACTGCTAAGCGGTTTCTCGTATTTACATCTATTATCACATTTACTAAATATTTTTTTGGAGAGCAGGTATAATAAGTAAATACTCGTACAACGTTACTATTCTTTGGTATTTATAAAGCTTAACCTATTCTGAATTTACTATCTCCAGTTCTGTTTATTTTTTTTTTTTAATTTTCTTAACCCTTCAAATGATCTTGTGATATGTCATCTTTGTTACCTAATATTAGTAAGTTAACTCCAAATATAAATTAGGAAAGTCTAATACTTTCTATATCTACATGTTTGTTCTTTTATGTGCAGCTGGTTTTAACAATTGTATGAAATTGAGTAGGAAACCATTTGAAAATAGGCCTTTTTCTGTGACATCGTGTGCATATTTTAAAATATACAGGAACGCCTCGCAAAATGGTTCTGCGTCCTCTGGAACACACTAACCAAATTGTTTTCGAGCTGCCCACTCTTCGAACGCGCTCCAAACGGCAAGTATGAGCCTAATTAATTTTTTCGCGGCAATCTCGCGCCGCTTTGAAGCTTATCGCAATTCCGCGCCGAGGAAATGGGTCGTCACAATTCTAAGCCGCGTCCAGGCCCTCGAAACTAAAATATGCAGCGCATTCGAAGTAAGTTTGCTTATGCTCATACGAAATGCAAAGCGGCCGCGGTAGATTCTAGATAAACTGTTTCCAATCATTTACTTCTGCGGCTTGCAGCTCATGCGCGTTTTAAATTAACAAGAAAGGTGGATTAGCATAGCTAACAAAGCGTAACGTATTTTCGTTGGGGTCTGGAGCGGCGTCATATACTTAATTTGAAGTCTATTCGGATCCGAAGCCCAATTGCCTTCGTTGGCAGACGGCGCTTGTTTTATCCCCTTATTTGCACTGTTTTCCGGCTAATTTTCTTAAAGCGCCATTGCAGGAAGCTGTGCATAATGTACCTGCACATTTTAACTATCAAGCCGCAGCTCTAAAAATTCGGTGATCAATTCTACAAGGAGCTTTCAGTTATTATTGCGTTAATTTGATTTACAATTGACGTCAATTTTATCAGGCAATATTTAAATATGGTTGCAACTGTATTATGATATCGTAAGGGCTGCAGTATAATATAAAATTTTAAACAATCTAGAATTAAAAATGAACAAAGGGTGGTCACCAAAATTGAACTACGTGATATATTTTATAAACAAAATATTAAAACAATCGAAATTTTATTCCCATTTGTGTAAAGTACAGGTGAAAATGGTGCCCTCTACGACTTTCTTGAGATTTGGCCATTTTTAGCAGTTTTTTATAAAGCTTTTCCACAAATAAATTTTTTAGCCCTGGAATCGTACCAAGTTTGTTGATATAAGCCTCTTCCTTCAAATAACCCCAGAAGGGTCAAGTTTCAAGACCAAATTTAATTTGAAATAAAGTGAATACTTCACGTCATGTGTGAAATATGGCTCCATATTGTTGAAACCACACGTTGTTTAAGTTAATTCGGCGATTTTGTTGAAAAAAAGTTATTGAGCATCTCTATAGCATACACCATAGATAGTAACATTGTTGATAGCTTAGTTCTCAAAATTTACGGAAATAAATTCCTCCAGGTCAAAATGCAAACCAAAAGTGAGCTTCGTTGCTCAATACGAATTTTGAACAGATCAACATCAACAGCTATATTCTCTAAACCCCAGATTACAAACGTACAACGTTTCGGGTGGTCTTTGGCGGACTTTGCTACGTGTTTGGATACCAACTGTACAAATTCAAACTTCCAACGTTCGCAGACGACAAACGGCGCTCAATTCAAATCCTAAAGTTCAATTTTATATCACCCTATACTTACAAATACCTGCCTACAATATAAAGTTTACAAATGTTGAGCCCTGTAAATATTATAAACAGTAATAATAGCAAAAATATATTCATAAAACAATCCTCAAAAAACCTTTTATCATAAATTAGGACTAATCAACCCCCAAACTCCAAAAGTTTAAAATATCTAGGAAAATAATAAACAGTTCTGTACACAAGTAAGAAGAATATTTCAACATCAAAAAATGCACCAAAAACAACAGAATATTGAATAACAGTGAGCCAATGGAACCAAAAATCGCAGGCCCAGTCAGCGGTAGAAGAATATTAAATGAGACTAAATTGTACGGAAGAATAGCTATTTGAAAATTGTGTCTACAACTCCTAAAGAAACAAAAAGACTAGAATGGGAAGAACACACTATGGGCAAGAGATGGCTGGAATGATAAACTTTTCAGTTCAAACAAATGTTACTTTATCTGGAGATCACTCAAAAACGGTCGTCAAATAAGGGCAGAATGTCCTCATTTAAGCATGGTGGCAGGTCAGTAATAATATGAAGTTCTTACAGGCACTATTTTAGGAAATATCAAACAAAAAACAAGGGAATATTAAATCAGCATTTTATGTTTTCTGGGACGTGAATTATTGCTAAAGCATTTATTTTCCAATAAGACAAGGATTCGAAACAAGCACCAAAATGGTGTATAGACTGTTTGAAACAAAAACAACCAAAAGAAAAACTAAGTTATAGTTTGGTCTTCCCAATCTCTGAATATTTAACCTTTAAGACTCCTCTGGAGCAAATTCAATCGAAATTATCGTAAAATCTGTCTAACATAACAACAAAATATTTGGGGAAAATTATAGAAAGACGGGCCTAATTACGCCAGAGACTTTGAAAAAGCCATTTAAGCAAATTTCTCGAAAATTATAAAAGATACCTCCCATGTCAAGCCTAGTGTTTAAACATCGAAGTAGTTTTTAAGTTTCTTGTTCTGCAATCGCTATTTAAACAATCAAATATCCAAAAGTAAATATGAACTTGAAAGCTTTGCTATAACTGAGTTTATTAATTTATAAAATACAAATTAACTCAACAAAAAGCACATTTACGTAAAATAGTTGTCTCGCAAGGTAAAATTAACAAAGCTGTATGTAATACACAAAATAAGAAGGAAAAGAGTTGAACTGGAATTTATTAAAGAAAAGCCACCATGTGGCATATAGCTATAATTTAATTTTCTTTTTTATTTATTTATTTATTTTTAATTACCGTATGCTTAGTACTTAATAAATTTCAAAAGCACAAAGCAATAATACAAACTTGTCTCCCTTCCGATCTCCGATCCGCAAAGCCCGATGTCCTGTGAGATCAACAGGCTCAGGAATAAAAATAAAAAATGAAATAAAGAGAACGATAGAGCGCTTACTAAATCACCCCAAAGCTTAACTGAGGTGTGGAGAAAGAGCCTCAACCAAAGATAAAAGCATTAGCAAAGTGCATCCAGCACACTGGCGTATACTCGGTACAGACCACAACCACCATCGCCCAAAATTTCTTAATTTTTAAACACCAAACTACAAACACAACCCCTAAATACGTACTATACCGCTAGTGAACATCGAAATCTAATGAAAATATCGAACTATGCATTACCAGCTGTCTGCTACAAAGAAAGCTCAAACATTTGCAATAAGGGAGTATCACACTATTTTTCTTAATTTTTCAATATAATAGGTTCTACAAAAAAATTTATTGTTCTTTTATGAAACTTTATAATAATTATATTAATTAAGCTCGAACAAAAAAGTAATGAATTTAAAAAAGTTCGATGGCGCAGCATTAAAATTCAGGGCTTTTGGCATTGAAGAAACCAATCAAGATGTTTTCATCTGTACGGTGGCACCCATTTGGATGTTGCAAATTGTTTGAGGACTGCTGTCGATGGATTGTGTTGAGCAGAGCTTGACCATCGATTTCTTGCGGGCATTAGGAATGTCCCTTGCCGACCAAACATTCGTCGCCTTCTTTGCACTTTGCGAATTAACGTCTAGCAGTGGCTTCTTCAACAATACCCACTTTGCAAACATTTCTGCTGTGGATTCAATTTATATTGAAATAGCGACAACAATCGAATATCTTCTCGTGAAAGCCCCATCCTGTACAGACCGTGCAAATGTTGTATATAAAAAGAGGCGCAATAAAATTCTACATCAGATAACTTTATTTATATAAATTAAATTTTAATGGGGCCGATCAAAATTTTTGCACAACCTATTATTAAGCTCACCTTTCCTGGGCAATATCAAAAGAAAAATTAAACATTGCACATTATATTTCAATAAACAAAAATAAATCTAAAATAGGCTTACTGCAGAGTTTGTCATAATGTTGTCTTTTCGCTAAAAATGATTTTACATTTTCCTTCTATATCTTTTGCTAAATTATACTCAACCTTCCAAATATTGCGTATAATTTGAAAAGTGTCAATCAAAATAAATGAATAGTTTAAACCACAGATTTGTTTTTTATCATTAAATGAAGTTTTTCTGTATCTTACAATTTTGCTGAATTCTTTATTGCATGACGATACTATAGTTCCTGATAAGTAAATTATCTCACCTTAAACTTTTGGGTTAAGAATAAAATAATTCTAGGTAGACTCCCATCATTTGGTTCAATTTTTGACTGTCCAGTTCCGTAGTATATATTTTTAAAATTTTTAACTGTCCGGTTGGTATTGAGAATGCGCTTTAGAGCGCCTTAGACATTCTCAACAGAATTCAAATCCGTGGAATTTTTAGGCTCTGTAATTACCAATATCCTATTGTCTTCAAGTATTTTTGTTACTAATTTGGTTCGATGGTAAAATGTCTCGGCATACATAAACGTGTATATTATTTCGTTTGTTCCTGTGTTGTTTCTGGTGTATTGTTCTCTGAACAAAGTGTAGTGGACCAGTGACTTAAGTTGTTATGTATAAACATATCACCAAGAGGAGCTGTTTGATGGTTTGTTGGTACGCATCTTTTTTTAGAATTATTCCTAGCAAATCGTGGGGCTTCTGTGACAGCTTTTACTTTTTATTAGTTACTAAACTTGACCTTCACAATTTATAACTGGCAACAATGAATAAAACATGTTATATATGAGTAAAACGGAACCACGGTGGTTTAGTGGATAGGTCGCTAGACTACGAAACCAAGAGTTGCGGGTTCGAATCCCGCTCTCGCCAATTCAATCGCTGGCATTTTTACGGCCCAGCTCGACTCAGGCTGCAATAAATGAGTACCGGGAGGTCAAACTCTGGGGTAATAATAGGCGATCGGTGCGTAGCGCTAGCCACGTTACTACCCTGGTGTACCGTAGGCTTTAGATTGTAGCAGACCTATGCTGTTACGACCTCAAAGGACCTTCAAGATCTGTTACAGGGAACCATTATTATATATGTGTAAAACATATTTTCCAGTCTTCAACTCTGAAGTTCCTCATATGCACAAGTCGAGGTTTCTTTGCAGGGGAATGACTTTTATTCTGTTTTTATACAGCCACAATCACAAAGTTTGATATTTATTGACTCCAGTATGTGTTTTAGGTCTGTATCTATTTCCTAGAGCCTTACGTATAATTAGGCTGTCGTTTTTTTAACCTTTCTACTGTCGCTTAAGTTGGATGACTTATTTCTCACAATATCTGCGGAGAATTTACTCAAGAATTATTTCTTTTGGAGTGATTTTTACTTGAAAATATGGCCTTGCCTATAAAAGAGTTCTATCTGTATTTTTCGCATCCAAGATGTGTTTTGTCTTCTCCATACTGGAGTTTTCTATTAGAACACACATATCACACAAAAGTCATACAATAAATTGTTCAAAACCATCACATTTGTATAAGTGACCTTGGAATTTAACTTAGTCACAACGCTTTATAAGAATTTAAGCAAATCGACTTAGCACGATCTGTCATTGGTATGCGACCTTAACTATTTGTAACAGAGAGCGTTAGTTTGTCTTTGCACATGTTGATAGGTAGATAATACAAAATAAAATTCTTATTGCCTTCAGCACAGTTATATTTCATTTAATATATATATATATATATATATATATATATATATATATATATATATATATATATATATATATATATATATATATATATCTAGTACTACAGAAATTCACATAAACAAAATGTTCAGTCTCTCACAAGACAAACACAAGGCGTACACCATCAAAAGTTCGTTGGCATCGAACTTCCAAAACATTATTTTACAAAAGAAATTTATTAAAATCGGCCCTTATAAATAAGCATCAATCACTCAGTTATTTGTAACCAACTCAAAGTGAACCACGTCTCAAAGCTTCACTTAAAGTTTGAAGAGAACAATAAATTAGTGTTACGAGGTGTTCATATGCCGTTGAGTTTAAACAGTGGTCATTTCATATGACAACTCTTGTTGACCTCGTCTAATGTGTGTCATTTATGAAATATCTAGATTATCAGATAATCTCAAAAGTTGCTAACGCAAAACTCGAAAATACATCATGACTATATAAAGCATATTTGACATTGAGCCACTTCTCGCTGCAAAAATTGAAAAAGTGCCTTCAAGCTTGAATACTCTTTGCGCTTATTAGTACTGTGGCAAAATTTACGATTTGCGCTTTCAAAAAAGCCTTGGGGCAGATTTTCTTAAAAAAAACGCATCAACTTGGGTCTATTCTTGAAAAAGTAACAAGAAATATAAAAGCTAGCACGCAATTATGCGTGGGCCGCATAAAGTGCACTAATGTAGTAAAGTAATATCATATCTATGCCACCACACAGACTTCAAGTTATTTGTAAAATATTGGAGATTGTTGTTTCGCTACACGAATTTATTTTTCGAGGCAGATAATCTAGACTGCTGCATATTCGCATGTTTGCTCTAGAGAAGACTGAAAATTATTATTTGCTTCTATTCAAAAGCATTTTATCAATTATTTCAATTTTTTCTTCAAATTATAAATTATATCCATATTCAAAACACCCGATTAAATTGATAATTAGAAGGTTTGGTCATTTCTTACCTATTATAAAAACAATTTTAAAAATTTAAAATAAAACTATGATTTTGATGAAATCTCATGTAAAAGCTTTATACGTCGCTAAATAAATATGCGTGTTCTGGTGTCATAAAAAATGCTTTGCTGTAAAGCAGCATTAATCTTTTATAAATTTGTAATTAAAAAACCTCTTGATCATTGTCAGCTCGCCCGTTTCAAATGCTTGCTTGCACTTGCAGCCGACCGCTTTGGGCGTTCCCCGGCGTTTTAATAATAATTTTTGACTATTAGCCTAAAGGAAAGGATCATCTTTAAATATTCGCTTCGCGGAAATTCGTAATAAGCGAGTTTTTGCTGTTACAGCAGATATGCATTATTTATAGCCGATGACTGTTTTGCGGTTTGCATTTGGTTGCTACAGTTCGAGTTTAAATGCAAATCGGCGGCACTTCCGAACAATCCGCTTGAATGTATTTCCTAGGCTAACGAATTCTTAATTTTTTTGTTTGCTAAATGTTCAAATAAAAAATAGGAAGTTACTCACAAAACTGTTTGATGTTTCATTTGGTTTTTTATAAAGGGTGTTTTTTAAGCCCGATAGAACTTGAAATTGTAAAAAATACACGAACAATTAAATTTTAATCAAACAAAAAAAATTTTTATTCGAAAGATCAATACATAGCATTAACATTTGAAAATGATTTCGGGCATATGGCCACCGCGGTTGTTCTTGACGAAGCGCATTCTGGATGTTCAATTTTGGGCCACTTTTTCGAACATTGCTGGCCGTATGTCACGAATAACACGAACAATCTTGGCCTCCAGGCGTCAAGTGCTGCTGGTTTATCAACGTAAACAAATCACTTCACGTGACCCCACAGGAAATAATCGAGAGGTGTCAAATCGCACGACCTTGGAGGCCAATTGACAGGTCCATTTCTCGAAATCAACTTATCGCCAAATTTTGATTTCAATAAGTCGATGGTTGCAGTCGCCGTATGGCACGTAGCGCCATCCTGTTGAAACCACATCTCGCCCGGATCAATGTCATCCATATTTTCAAACAAAAAATCATTGATCATGGTGCGGTAACGATCTCCATTGACCGTACCGAGAGCTTCGGCTTCATTTTTGAAGAAATAAGGTCCGATGATGCCACCAGCTTGTAAACCGCCCCAAACGGTGCATTTTTCTGGATGTAATGGAGCATGTAGGGTCTGTTGTGGATTGGTTTCACTCCATATGTGGCAGTTTTGTTTATTAATAAACCCGTTAAGCCAAAAATGCGATAAAACATCTGGTCAGTTTCCAACTGCTCTAGAGCCCAATCGGCAAAGGAACGACGCATATGATGGTCTCGTGGCTTTAATTCCTGCACCAGCTGGATCTTATACGGGTATAGGCCAAGATCTTTGCGCAAAATTTTCCACGTAGTGGACGGACAGGGCCCCAATTCCTGCGACCGACGACGAATAGATAAATTTGGATCTTCTTCCACACTTTCGTTTAAAGCGGCGATATTCTCTTCAGTACTCACATTTCTTCGACGTGTTGGTGTTATTGCATCATTTAGAGAGTATGTGGTATGAAATCTATCCACAGTTCGACGGATGGCTTGCTCAGATGGACAATTATGTGCGCCATAAAAATCACGAAGTAGTCTATAAGTTGCACGAATCGATGACTGATTTTCAAAGTAAATCTGGATAATTTGGTAGCGTTGTTCAAGCGTCAATCTATGATGATGATTTGTCAGAGTATACTGATCATAAATGTCAAAATGAGCGCAGTATGGCAGTTCATTTGAAAGTTAACCCTTTCGTAAACTCTATCGGGCTTAAAAAACACCTTTTATATTATAGTTAATGCAGATTTGCTAATAAAATAATTTCTGTAACTTAATTCACATCTGTTTTAACTTCTAGGGACAAATAGAAAATTTCAAAGTTTTTGAATGATTTTTTTATTATTATAAATATTTTTTGTTAAATTATTATGAAGCAGCAAGCAGACTTAAAGCTGAATTAGTTAATCAATAGGGGTACACAATAGAAAGTGGACAATAGACTTACACTCATCTAGGCGGATTATCTTGAAGCAAAATGACCTTGTGTTGATTTGCATCTACCGTGGGCACTTTTCATCAAATTCTTCTTCAATTGTTTTAATTGTTTGCTTTAATGATCTGTGACTGCAAGTCATTCATAATTTCATAAAACGCAGCGTCAATATCATGTTTATTTAGAACCTACTCAAAATTTCTCCCTCTAGGCTCTTTGTTTCACCAGGTCAGTGTACCAGAGGTGTTACGGTTCCGCCCGCCAGACCGACATTAAGGCCGATATGATTGACGGGCGGTGGGGGCAGGCCGAAGCCTCCCCCGCATAAGGGCATGCTTACACAAAGGTCAACAAGTCCCACCTGTTCCTAAAAGCGGTGCCACCACCCCTAAGAGTCCAACACCATCGAGGGGAGAACCGGGAAGCCGCCCCGATTGGCTACCCCCCTCCCCTTAGTCCTCGTGTCAGTAAGGTTCCCCTTACCACGTTTGACGAGTACCCGTCGAGGTCACTCTCGTGATACCTCTACCCCTCTGTTACTGACTAGCGGCATCAGTTGCCCGCAATTGTGGGATTGGGTAGCTCCACTAGCAGTTTTACGGATATCACGCGCCACGGGGTAAGACGCACTACCCACTCGTGTCGGTAAAGTTTCCTTTACCACGTTGGACGAGCGGCCGTCGACATCACTTGCGTGAGCCTCTACTCCACATCTGTTGATACTTGTTGCGCCCGTTACCTACACTATTGTGGGATAGGGTGGCTCGAAGCACCTTTACGAGTCTGCATCGTAGAGTGAAACGCAGCCCCACTCGTGTCGGTAGAGTTTCCTCTACCACGTTGGACGAGCAGCCGTCGAGGTCGCTTGGGCGAGCCTCTACCATATATCGCTACTGCTACCGGCGTCCTTTGCCCACAATTGTGGGATCGGATGGCCTGCATAACAGTTTTAACAAGATGACGTCATGTGGTCTAACGTCTCCGTAGGCCTTGGGCCTAATCGATGTAGCAAATACTCCAGTCGATAGTACTCGTGTTGGCAGGATTTCTCCTGCCTCGTTTGACGAGTTGCCGGCGAGGTCACTTGCATGAACCTCTACCCCACGTCATTACTACAGGCGGCATCTGTTACCCACGGATGTGGGATAGGGTAGCTCCACCCGCAGTTTTATGGGTAAACGGTGTGGGGTCTCCCGTTTACATTGGTAACTATACTTTACAAAAAAAACTACATACGTGGTGTAACCAAAAAGTTCAACGAATGGTCCGATATTTCAACGGTAATATGAGACGAATACGCGCGCATTAACCAGGTACATTTTAAGAAGCGTCACCTAGCGTGGAGTACACATAGCCTTCAGGGTAAATCCGCTAGAAGTCCTCGAACATAATCAGTATTAGAAGTAGGATCACGAGGCAGTGGTGCAACAAGTAAACATCAAGTTCTACCACAAACTGAGAAAAACAGTGACAGGGTTCAAGAATGCTAGTGCAAATATACGGAATGGAAGCCGTGAAGGGAATATGTGTTTATGAGTGGTCGAGACGCTTTCCCAACACGAAGGAAACTACTAAGAATAAGTCATATTTATGGTCAGCCATCGACAACCAGAACTCAAGGTGTGACTAAACCAGAACGAAAACTACTAGTGCGAGATCGGCGATCAACTCAACGTTGTTAGAGGAATTGAACATTAGCATCTGTTTCTAGTTTGTGCCGTACAAGCTGGCGTACAATTTATTGATTCAATGCATGTATTGATATCCATGTACATGCTAACAAATTGGCTAGTGCTCCACCTTACGGTACCCCACTAACATCGTTCTTATTATCTAAAGCTGTTCATCAACAATTCACACATTCGTTATATCTATCGTAGCTGCAAATTCACCTACCCAGTCATTCGTCTTAATGCAGGACTAAAAACAACCACAAAAGTCCAACTGAAAAGACCTCATGATTTCAAGTCTTCTTATCATTTACAATTATACCCAAAGGAACAGACTAGTCTACCTTAATCTACGCTCTGTCTGTTTAGACTTCAATGCTCAAAAATTGGCATCTCGCACCAGCACTAATTTTTATTACCCCGGCGCGCTCTTTACAAGTTCGCGTCTATGCGTACTCTCGCCAACTGCTCTGCAAACACAGTAAGAGCCATCCGCTACTTTCAAGAATGTCTCGATCTTCTGCAGCGTTTGTGTCTAGCTTGTCACCCTGTCTCCGCATCTCTGCTCCCATCTTGCTCTCGTCCTGGCTCATAACCGATTCTTTACAAGCTCCATTAAACCGTCTCGAAAATCGGCACTCTGGTAGTGTCGTTGGCTCTTCATTCAACCGTTAGTTTCCCGGAATACCCACGTGCGTCTTGTTCCAATAAAATTTGCCTTATGCTTTTGAGAGTAAGACGCACCGACTTGCTGTTAGATACTACAGCAAATCTTAGGATGACTACTCTGTGCCTGTTGGTATACCTCAGGTGACTTGGAGGGCTATCAGCTTGCACTGAAAGATGCTGCCTGCAAACTTGATTAGTACTTGGTGCGGCTCGGCCAGATATTTCGTCTTTTAACGCTCTACCACAGCCGCAGCTCCTCCCACAGTAGCTGTTCTAGCCCGGTTGTCAGTCGCCTCCGGTCTGCCGTCTCCTGCAAAATAAAATCTAACGTACAGGCTGAAAGCCGAACAGGAAGCAAAATGGATGGAAATCCCTAACGATTTCATCCCTATGTGTGACCAGAAATTATCCTTTCTACCTTATGAAGATAATTTTGGAATTCACTGTTTTCCCTACGATCTACAAATAGTAGCAATTATTTCTAAGATAAGTTTCTAAAGAGACCACGCAATAAGCAGCTTCCAGAAGCTTTATAAACGTTACCAAAATACGTTGTAAAAGATGAAGATTATTTTGAAGGCCAATGAAGGTAGTTTGTTTGTATCTTTCGTTTTATTTCTCTTTTATAGTAATCACCAAACATTTGAGACAAACCGCGTACACGTCGATCATTGGCATTAATACAAATTTACATAGAAATAAGTTAAAAACGAATATAAAACAAAAAATATCCATTCTATTTGGCCAAATTATTCTCTATGATTTTATTGTAGTTAAGATTTTAACTGTGGATTTAGCCTTCTTATTTTGATCAGAGTAAACAAGGTGAGAACGTGGAACAATGTTCCACAAATATCCCGGGCTTTTAAACATGTAAATTTTTAACTAGATCGGTTTTCCCCTGGATCTAGAACGTAATAGGTGTATAAATAAGTTCTCGGCTTTTTTCTGCAAAATTAAAGTTTTATTTAAAAACAAACAAAAAAAGCTTAAGTATCAAAGTATTCTCCGTTGGCATCGATGACCTTTTGCCATCTTTCAGGTAGCTTGCGAATTCCCTGGTGATAGAAGCTCACCGGCTTAGAGACGATAAAGTTATCGATGCATTTTCGGACTTCTTCTTCTGTTTTGAAGTGCGTATCAGCCAAGTGATGCTGTAACGACCGGAATAAATGATAATCGGAAGGGGCCATGTCTGGGCTATGCGCCGCATGTGGGAGAAGTTCGCAGCCTAACGCGTCTGCAGCTCATCCGTGTCAAATGTTTGAGGGTGTCCAGCGCGTGGTTGATCTTCAAGACTAAACTCTCCTCCGCCAAATATTTGGTACCACTTTATGCACGTTGCATGACTTACAGCATTCTCACCATATGCAGCACAAATCATTTCGGTGGCTTCGGCAGCGTTTTTCTTAAGATGAAACGCGAAGTGGATAGAAAATCGAATATGCTCTTTTGTGATTGCCACACAGCTGATTATTGAAGTTATGTGCATCAAACGCCCAATCGCATGATGTTTCGAAAGACCAAATGTCATTGCTTTAAAACCGCAAGAGGGCGGACTAATACGTTACATGTAACAGTGATTTACGTCCTGTGAAATCTAAAGCTGAGAACTTATTTATACACCTATAAAACAATGTAAATTATTATTATAGAATTTTAAATCTATTCATTGTGTGTTTATTAAAAAGCTGAAAAATCGACGGGTAGACGGACAAACAGATGAACGAACAGAAAAGTGCCAACTCCCAAACTAAAACCGCCCATATTTCTGTAGTATGAAGGTCATCGCAACTCATTCGGAGATGGTATTTGTTTCATCGTATATTGAGTAACATCTTAAGATTTTATGGTTAGAACAATGATATTCATAAACCATCTATGGATATTACTGCCCTATGAAAATTTTGGTCTATAATTTTTTGTCACTTTTGTCGCCCTTCTGCATTATTCAGTGCCTCTGGGATCTTACCTTCTTCGAGGCATTTGTTGAACAATATTTCTAATATGTTTAATAATGATTTTCCAGAATTCTTTATTTGTTCGCTTATGATTCCATCTTCCCCTGGAGCTTTACGATTCTTCATTGGCTGCAAAGCCTTTCCGATCTCAAATTTCTTAATGTTTGGGATATCTTCGGATCCGGCGTTTATTATTTTGCGTCTTTTCTTGTCTTTGCTGTTAGCTTTGTATATTTGTGAAGTATATAGTGAGGTGTAGAATTTTTCTGCTATTTCAGTAATTTCCTTCTTGTTGGTTGTTTCTCCGCCGTTTGTTTTCTTAAGTTTGAATACATGTTTCGTCCCTATTGATAATTTAGATCTTAAAACTTTCATGCTGCCATGTTCTTCTATAGTTTTGCTCCTCAATTGCTGTTTAAAAAATTGCAAGTACCGTAATGACCAAAGTTTAACCATTTTCTAATCCTTTTGAAAACATTGAATTACGGGGATGGACTTGTAACAACAAATTTGGAAAAGAAGATTTTTGATTCTCAAACTAGAACTGCTAGAGTACAGTATACTTAATATAGAAAGAGGAATGGTTATGTAGTCAGTTTTAATGATTTCAGTATATATATAATAAAGTTGACTGAAATTGAAACCCTTTAACAATCTTTTTAGTGACTTTTCATTCCCTTTTTATATAAACACCAAATTGTTGGATTAAAAATCTATCAAGACGAACTTGCAAAGGTACAAGCTAATGTGTCAACCGCAACACCTCCACGATTTTTAATGCAAATTTGCATATTTTCAGCGCCACCGTCAAATTCGTTGTATTTCTTATTTGTTGGAAATTAATTGTATTTATTTTAGAAACGTAAATCTGTTTTCCTACTTGTAGTGGTGTAATAGATAAGTGAATGCAATCAGAAAAAGATCTGGACATTTTATTATCCTTGAAGAGAAAGGCTGTCTCTTTAGCATCTAGTTTTTTCATCTTGTAGAGCAACAGTACCATTTGGGTTGAAGATTTCGGTCGCACCTTTTATTCGCAGTGATTTAAAATTAACTTTTGGATACATGAAAACGAATTTGGGTGTAATATTGAGGAGTGGGGTAAAAATACATGATCTAGTAAAAAATCTTAAGGGTATTTTGAGCGTTTTGTATTTGTTAGATCATATTTCTCTAATAGACGAATGTAAATCATTTTTCAGCTTTGCTACTTGTATAAGATTTGATTTGGCAAGACAATTTTGTTGATTCATATTTTCTGATAACATTGTAAGTGGCAGTCGGATGTTGCTAGAAGGTAATATATATAAAGGACACTTAACCAGCCAGATCTGGCATTAATGCAAACATCATTAAGTAAAATAATCTAGTTTTATGTTTTTTTCAGGTTAGGATATTCAATTAGTCATCATCATCTATCCGTTATTGAACGGTATTCGCCATTGCTCTCTGTTTTGCACTTTCTGGAACCAATTATAAACATCTGTTATTTTTATGTGGTCTATTCTCCTAAAGGGGGGAAGGCCTTTCTCTAGTTTTTTACGTTCTCAATCTCCATTACATTATTTTCTTAGTCTGTTTAGTATCTTCTGTTTTTGCAATATGCCCAACCCAAGGCTATTTTGGTTATGATTTTCTTGGTCTTTTCTTTGTTTATATTTAATTTTTTATTTGTATGTATTAATATTTCTTGTAAATTATGTAGATTCTCTCTCTGTCAATGTTTAATCCATTAACTTACCACTCACAATTGCTAAACGCTTCTTGTAGACATAATGTAAATACTTTAGAAGAAATTGTGTCGCCTTGTCTTACTCCACGTTTTGTGTTGTTTTCTAATTTTGTTTTACATACTTTTTTTATCAGCTTTTTGTATCTGGACTCAACTGTCAACTGTGCTATTTTGTAGAGATTTTATTATAAAACAAGGTTCTACTAACAGTTGGGCTGAAAAGTTCGTAGGCTAACATAGTAAACTATATTGTTTTGATAAAATTCGATTTTATTATTCAACATAGTTGTCTTCCAGAGCGATACAACGATTATAGCGATGCCATTTTTATAGTATGATTTCTTTTAGCCTCAAAATGGACCTCACTCTCAACGATTACCTCTTCATTAGTGCTGAATTTCTTCCCAGCGAGCATTCGCAAACAGGAAAAAGTCACAGGGGGCCAGATCTGGAGAATACGGTAGATGAAGAAGCAATTCGTAGCCTAATTCATGCAATTTTGCCATCGTTTTCATTGACTTGTGACACAGTATATTATCTTGATAAAACACCACTCTTTTCTTCTTCAAATCAGGCCGTTTATTCGTGATTTCATCCTTCAAACGCTCCAACAACGCTATGTAATAATCGCTGTTGATGATCTGGCCCTTTTCAAGGTAATCAATGAATATTATACCTTGCGTATTCCAGAATACTGATGCCATAACCTTGTCAGGCCGATTGTTGCGTCTTTCCACGCTTTGGATGCGGTTCATCGCGTTCAGTCCACTCGGCTGACTGTCGATTGGACTCTGGAGTGTAGTGATGAAGCCATGTTTCATCCATTGTCACGTATCGACCGAAAAATTCGTTATTATTACGGTTGAATATCGCAAAACATTGCTCAGAGTCAACGACACGTTGAAACTTTCGCTCGATTGTGAGCTCGCGCGGCACTCACTTTGCACACAGCTTTCGCATCTCCAAATATTCATGCACGATATGTCGAACACTCTATTTTGATATCTTCAGAATCTCAGCTATCTCGATTAACTTCAATTTAAGGTCATTCATAATTATTTTGTGAACTTTTTTATGTTTTCGTCCGTTACAGCCTCTTTCGGGCGTCCACTGCGTGTATGGTCTTCGGTGCTCATTTCGCCCCGTTTAAATTTAGCAAACCACTTCTCAACGGTTGATTTTCCTGGTGCAGAATCCGAATAATGTTTGTCAAGCCAAGCTTTCTTAATAATGTAATTGTTTTTATATGTTTTGCTAAAGTTTTGTGAAAACTAGAGCAGTTACTTTTCTACCGATCTTTTTACAAAATAATTTGAATGGCTCCCATAGTACGCATCGGGGCCAAGAACCAAATCCTCAGAAGTCACAGGTTCGCAGTCTTGACAGATCCAAGAAGTGTTTGGACGACATCCAAGTATATTTGCTCGTTTGCAAGGTATATTTACACCAAATTTTGCTGATCATCCAAACCCTTTATGCATGACGGAACTAAATTGTTCTGGCCCACTTTTCGCCAGCGCCGATAAAAAATAAAACGTTTCTTTATTAAAAACTTCAATGTAAAAAGAAAATTAAAATTACAAAATTTGCTAAATATTTACAACAACAAAATGTATTGCGTCAATACTCCTTGGCAGCTGCTTGCGTATAAGTCATCGCAAAACACTATTTTCAACTAGCTCTTGTTAGCTCAACACACAATTGTAAAAAATATAATTTACAAGTGCCTCTAATTAAATGCAATGCTTTCTGAGGCGGTTACTACAAATAACTATAAAAATGCCAATCTTCTTTGGGTTGGGTTTAAACAACAACCTAAATTGCTTTTCAGTAAATTTACGCCCCGATTTCCACTAAATTATAATAATAAAAGTGCAGCAACCGGCTGGTTTCGTTTTTTGCCTAATTGCTTAAAGCATTGCTCTATATTATCTTTCGGATACTGCTCGTATTAATTTAATTAGGGATTCCTACTATATTCCAGTTTAATTAGCTAGTAATTACTGTCATTGTTCACTATTCTTCGAAATGGGAATCTAAATTGCTGAACGCTTGCGGTTCCATTAATTAAATGCATTAATTGACATGTAACTGATTTAGGTGGTGCTTAAAATTTAAAATGCACATATAACTAATTTTTCAAGAAAACTCTCATTGCTGCAATTAATTACTTTGTAAATTGGGCAAACTGAAATTAGGTTTGCACGGCATGTTGAGTAATTGTTGAGACCTAAACCTACTGCAAACCAATCCAACTTTCTTCTTGTCTATATGTGCCATTATCTTCCCAATGGAGACCCTTATGATGTCTTTGGTGTTATGAAGCCTCTCATTGACCTTCACCTCGACTGCACTTTACACGTAGTAGTGATTTAGCTTCTTGTTCCGAATGAAGTTTTTTTTCATCCAAAAAAATCTCAAGACGCCAACACTGCCATTGATGTCATTGAGCATTTAACTTCTAGTCAATCTTAATTTTCTTATTCAACAATTTTCTTTCTCAGGACGAGACTTATAGTGCACTACTAGACTGACCATGACCGCGCCACACCAATTTCTCTTGCCAGGCCAGTGATACTCTGCCTAGTACCTTGATGGGTCTTCTAGTTCAATTCACGGACAAATTCCTCACTTCTCTAGCAATCACATCACTTGCCCTGTTAGCAGTTATCTCCTGATAGTTATATTTTCTGTACTTCTTAGTTACATTGTAAACTTAGGTCTTTTTGTAGCTAAACCGTGCGGTACATTTAGTTTGCAGTGAATGATAATTTAAAAAGCTTGACCAACAAAGTACCCGAGAACGATTAATTTTTAATTTACCACAATTATTAGTTTAAACTACAAACATGGTCAACAGTATACCTGTTTGCCACACAACACAATGACTAATGTAACAAGTTTTATTTATTCTTAAAAATTTGTTACAAGCCAGCGTTTCTTCAAAAAAGATAATCTCAAACAAAAACATAAATAATCTCATTAAGGGCGGTGACGGATACGAAATCTTAATCGTAATAAAAACGGCTAGAAGTGGAATATTTTTCCCCTTAAAATTAAATTTATCGTCACGTCTCGTACATACAACGCGCCAATTTAAATAGAGTAGATTCAATGAAGCCGTCTGATTCGTCGGAACACAATAATTCCTGTGTGCCTGCGTTTTTGAGCGCAAGCTTCGAGCCAGCAACTATTGCTGGACTCTACTGTAGCTTTACCACGCCGCAACAGCGCGGCCTCGATGAACGGCCGCTAATGAATGATATCCTTGTCATTCCGCACCACACACTGCAAACAGCAATTGCGCCGAAATAACTATTTCGACACCGGCGGCCTGCGGGCGGATCTATGAGATCAAGGCCTGAGTAATTGACAGTTCGGCCGGAATTTGCGAAAAAACGTTCACAGTCACCGCGCTTAATTGTGCCGGCTGCAGGTGCCACAGTTTGCTCTCCTCCGTTGTATTGTTGCCAAGTGCATGGCTGTTAAGCACCAGGTCAATACCAAACAATCGTTTTAATTATACTTTTTGCTAATAATGGAGTATAGCAGAGCAATGAAGTTATATAATTGCACGATTAGATTTATAATTTTTTGCTTCTTCTCGACACATTTAACAAAAATTCCAAACGAAAAGATGAAACCAAAGTAAAAATAGTGAAAGAAATTATAACATGCGGTTGATCATTGTTTACTTAAAAAATTCTGGCTTCCGAATAAACCGACAGATATTATTACGTAGTTCCCAAGTTTACAACATAGCCAAGAAGTACAAAGATCTGACCATTAGGAAAAGATATCTGTCGACAGAGTACCTCACACTAAACAATCTGATCCCAAGAGAAGTGGTGAATTAGTTCGCGTATTGAAAGACAAGATCGATTAGCATCCTGTAGCTTCCAAAAAAAATTGACGTTGTGAGGTTGACAGTGACCAGAAGCAGCATTACAATAATTTCATCCTGAACAACCGCCAACTGTTGACTAAGAACAACTAGATAAAAAGTTTCAAGTTCCTGAGGGTGATTTTGTACGAAAAGAATTTCATCCAGACAGGAAAATGATTGGCCAAAATGACCATTGGATTTGCCTCTGAAATTCTTACCATCATGCATGTAAAATTCTCCAACTCAATGATGATGCTAGAGCTTTTGACTCGGTTCTTAAAGAAGATTTGAAAAGGACCGTCATCGTCGCTTATATCAACCAGATGGAGACAATTGCCAAGCCTTGGATAAAGCAGGCGGCCGCTGAACGGAAGTACACGTTGTACCAAAACTCCGCTTCAGCCCACAAAGCAAAAACACCAAGAGATAGATATGCAACAATATGTATTATCACTGGTTTGCCGACTTATGGACTCCTTGCAGCCCCGACTACAATTATTTTTGGCTACGTGTGGAACGTGGTTGAAGCAAAGGTCAATGAGAGGCATCATAATACGAAGAACAACTGAAGACCCTTCATCGTGGAGGTAATGACACCTATTTATATGCAGAAGATTAGGTCAGACTTTAGCAAGTTTAAGATCTCCCTCTCTCGAAAAGATCGTGATCGCTTATAGAAACTACATTGAATAATCTCAATATAATTTACACATTTAACTATTCTTATATTTTATTGTTATTTTCATTGTTTATTAATTTTCCAGATTTATTTATCGTCGATCCTGTATATGTAAGAGATAATAACCACACATTTAAAAAATTCTCTAAATTAAATTTATGACAAATTTTATATAACAACATTGCAGTTTTGACAGTATCCATTCTAATATTAAGATATATAGACACCCACCCATCAATTTATTCCTGATCTCGTCATAATTGAATCTTTAAATGGAAGTTGACACATAGGTGGAAAACTACTTCGGATCCAATAAAAAGATAAAAACTTGAAAAAGAAATAATTTGGAAAATAAAAACCAAATACTGAACCAAACATTGAAGACATTGGGAATGCTTTGCTAACTATAAATGATTAATGTTCCCAAAACAATTAAACTACATAGAAAAGCACTTAAGTTCACTTCATGATTCAGTAAATCAGAATTAATTTGAATATTAAAGAAATCTAGTGCGTAAAATTAACGAATACAAAACCCTGCAACTTTCATTTTAACGTCTTATGATTTATAGATGAGAAAATTGGGACAACCAAATGATTTACGGTAATCAGAAATCGATAAAGCAAAACATGGATTTAATCTTTCTATAAACAATAAGGATAGCACATAAAATTCCCTAGCCACCAGTTTCCCTGAAAAAAACGAAAGGGACAGCCAAATTTAACGTAAAATCCGAATCCGCGGTCAGAAATTCAACAAAACCAGTGCAAGTGGATTCAAAATAGCCCCTTTCATTTTATAAATCTATACACAGCTGAGAAGAACTTTCAGAAATTCTTTATAATACATAAGCACAGATCTTCTAGCCGCCAGTTCCCTCTGGAAAAAAACAAAAGAGACAGCTAAATCTGAAGGAGAATCCGAATTCGCGATCAGAAATTCAAGAAGTGCAAGTGCCCCCAAAAATAGCCCCTTTTACATTTAAATGCCTGTGGCTACATTTAAGTGGGGGAGAAGGTAAGGCTTGTACTTCTTACAAGGCGCGAAGCGCCTCAACGCACACCACTCGAAAGCTTTACCATCTCATGCATAGAAGTATACTTTAACAAGGCCGCAAAGCGGCCTTTACGTTATATTCTAGTTATATTACTACAAAAAATTGCCAACAAAATACATTAATTAGAACAAATTTTCTTAAGTTAATTTATAAAAATATTGAAAACGCTGAAAAATTAGTGTAATCGCGAAATCAAAAACTATGCAAAAATTTGGTTTGGTTCAAATTATTTGTACCTTTTTTGCAAAAACTGCAAGGATTAGAATTAAAAGGAAACGATAAGGTGTACAAGTAATAAAATTTTCTTTGAAGTCTCATAACACTATGCCAAGAATTTTAAAAGCACCACTTAAATAAAAAAAATTATAAAAATCATTTATCCCAATAGGTAAATAGTTTTTAATTTCGCTATCGTAAACTGAAGGGGGTTGTGACACCAATCAGTCGTATACAACACTTCGTCAGCAACGTAGTCATCAAATCCCTCTTCTTAAGTTACTTTTTGTGGTGGTCCAAAGAAATAAGTCATTAGAAGTGTGTTTCAGTGTAGTCTAGAGCGAATCCTTAATTTTGTTGAGTTTGATGAACTATTTATGGCTGAGAGTTGTCGTAAAAGCGTCTTAGATTTAAACTGTGTATCTATTCGGCGATTGTGCAAGTTTTATTATGTCAAAAAGTTGACAAAAGCAATTTTAGCAACTGTTAATATTGTAGAATCGTGAAGAATGACGTGTCTCAATGACGCTAGTCTCCAAATAATGTCGGTAACCTTCATTTTTTTTTCAAAAATTGTTTGTACCCTACAAACACTTGTTTCTTCTAAGAGAGTTGTTCCCAAACTACGTTTTAAATCTACTCAAAACTTGCCCAACCACTTGGAAACCGCACTCTTCCCCGTTTGTATTTAATCGGCCCTCATATTTGCCAAAACATTTAATGGAAGCGGATAATAGGTAAGCTCATTCATTGTGATAGCGCAAGAAACTAACTAGAAAGATGAAATTCATCAATCAATTTTTAGCTTTAGAATATTTTTAAATTAATACTTCTCTGTTCTGTTTCCAGAGTATTATATTGATTCCTTCATCTTTCTGGTCTTATTTTATTCGTTTTGCCGTTGTAAATTGAAGATGATTGTGACACCAACCAATCGCACACAAACGCTTCGACAGCAACATCATCGAAATTTTTGACCTTTTTAGTGATCCAAACAAATGATAACCGCAGGGCAACAGGTCTGTGGCAGAGTGCTCCAATTTGTTCCTCAATTATTATTTTTTTTTTTATTTAACGCATGTTTATCAATTCGTTCTATGCATTAGGTAGTCAGATATTTAAATGTTTACTTCTTCAAAATTACAATTCATGAATGACAATGACACGTTCCTTGATGATCTCTTTTTTGCTGCAGCACAAGTATTTAGGGTATTTTAGGAATGATCTACATATGTCACCGCTTTTGTTGATCTACTTCTTTATTGTTCTTCTGTGCTCTACACGTCTTATTATGCCCAAAAAGGTAAATAAATCGCTTGCTTATCAAACGATTGAGTTTTTCATGACTTATTGTAGATTCATTGATTTCTCTGTCGTTTTAATATCTTTTAGATCGTTTTTATTCCATTAACCTTTTAAAAGGTTGTTTAAAGTATCTGAAAAGGATATTCAGATCTGTATTGGCTTCGTAACTTTTTTCACGGATTTGGTTCATAATATGAATAGCGTTTATGGTCGATTTCTCTTTTATAAGCCCCAACTAGTACTCCTCATTTACTTTTTTAACTCAGTACCTTTGCATATGTTATTTTAGAATGTTGGTAGATCTAAAATAGCAAACTAAATTTTTTTTATTAATATTTAGAATCAATACATTACATTCTATGAGTTAATTGCATGTCTGTAATAATAACATGAATGGAATCTGTCCATCGACGTTATCCCACTTCTTGAGCTATTCTACTTTTATATCAATTGGCCATTTTTTCTTGCGTAGTCTTCTGGCGGGAGGATTATGCTGTAGGTTGAACCCGAGAGTATTCGGATGCGCCTGTAAAATCAGCTTGGTACTTCTTTTGATACATTTCTCTTGGACTATAGAAATTCCGACCTCTGTATGTAGTGTCAGGTTGCTTACATACAGGGGGCATTTGCGATCATTCTTAGTGTTTTGGACTGTAGACATTGTATGATGTTTACATTTGATTTGCCAGAGCAGCCTCAAAGCTCGATACCATACGTCCATATTGGAACAATTATTGCCTTATAGAGTAAAAGCTTGTTCTCTGTAGATAAGCACAACTTTCTACCGAGCACCCAGGACATTTTGCGAATTTGTAAGTATATGTCCTTCCTTTTCTTTAGCATGTGACTCTTCCATGTAAGTTTCTTGTCCAGATAAAGTTCCAAATAGCGTGTTTCATTAGCTTGGGGGAGTGCTATATTATTGAGACGAAATGTCGGGCAGTCGTACGATTTAGAGTGTAAGTTTCTTGAGTACTTTTCGCTTCATTTACTTTGATACGCCGTTTATTTAGCCAAGTCTCCAAGATGCAGAGGCTGTGTGAGGATCAGTGTGTTCAAAGGAAAAGATAGTATCGTCAGCAAAAGTACCTATGTAAGTGTTATCGGTAGTCGCTATGTCGGCGGTGTATAATGTGTATAAGAGAGGTCCCAGAACACTTCCCTGGGGAACTCCAAAACTAACAGGTGAATATCGGAATAACATTATCCATATTTTATCTGAAAGTATCTGTCACGCAGATAAGATTTAAGAAGTAGATAATATTCACTTGGGAGTAATGTCTTGATCTTGCATAAGAGACCTGCATGCCATACCTTGACGAACGCTTGCTTAATATCTATGAGCACTTCTGGACAGTAGGACTTGTTTTCTAAAGCCGTATTAATTATGTTTACAACACGATGGCACTACTGTAGAATGCTGTTTCCTGAAACCGAACTGATGATCCGGGATACAGTTTTCTATTGAATCAGTTTCAATTAATCTTTTAAGAAGTAGCTGTTTAAGTAGGTTTGAGATTTGGGACAATAAACTTATTAGGCGATAGGAGGTGACTTCTTCAGGGGGTGTTCCCGGTTTTAGTAAGAGTATTATCTGCACAAACTTTAGTGGTAATGACCAGTACTTAATGCGTAGTATAGCAACGAACAAGATACTTAAGTAGATTACACCAAATCTTGGTAGTTCAGCGAGCATTTTCCTTGTTATTAAGTCATAACCAGAAGCTTTCTTCTTGTTGAGATACTGAGATCTCCGTAGTTGTAAAATTTTAATAAACAGTGCTTCATCATCCGGATCATTGGAGTAAGGAGTAAAAACTTCCGCGAAGTGTTGAGCAAACAGGTTAGCCTTTTCTTGGTCTGTTTTGACCTATTCGTGGTCTGGTTTCCTGAGTGGAGGATCTGATGCTTGCGGTCTCTTATTTGGTTTGACAATTTTCCAAATACTATTATCCGTTTGTGATAGCGTGGCTAGGTAGTGATTAAATGTTTCTTGCTTTAACATTTTGATTTCAGTCTTTATTCTATTTGCAAGCCTACTGCATACTTTTTTATCATCTGGATTGCGAGTTCTATGCCTTTTCAATCTTGCTCTGCCCTTTTGAAGTACTAAGGTAAGTATTTCGTTGAAGACATTTATATCTTGACGTATCCCTTTAGTAACCATAGGTGTAGAATTCCATGCGGCATGTTGGATGGTAGTGATAAAATGAACTGCAGCTTCCTCTAACTCGTGAGGGGTATTGAGGCTGATGTTGGTTACTAAATTTTACTGGAAGCTGTTCTCAATGTAGCCCAGTCAGTTTTATGTTTATATAGCGCAGGTCTAGGTGATTTCTTAATTATTGATTAACTAATTGTAGCTATAACTGCTGTGTGATCAAATGACAAATCGGAGTTGCTAGCAATATCAGTGTAGTTTGAAGATACGATATTTGTGACGAAAAAATCCAACAAGTCCGGTATTTTAACCGGGTCTGTGGGCCAATATGTAGGCTTACCAGTGGAGAGAGAGTCATAATTTTCGTCGCGCACTAGATTGTATAGTTCTCTGCCCTTTGCTGTAATTAGCCGATAGCCCCAGTAGGTATGTTTACCATTGAAATCCCCTCCACATACAAATCTGTTGCCAAGCAATTAGAAGAATGGTTTAATGACGTTCTTGGTGAGTCTGTGCCTAGGTGGACAATAAACAGCCGATATAGTTAGTGGGTTGAGTAGTTTACAAACTTGTATTATAGTGGCTTGTAAAAAGGGTTCTTTGTAGTGTTGTAATTCATAGTGGGCGATTGAACTTTTAATTAATATAGCTGTGCCTCCATATACTGTCCCATTTGGGTGTTCCACATAATAGCAGTTATAGTGCGGTATTCTTAGATATGATCTCGCTATAAATTGCGTTTCTGATGTAAATAATATATCAATGTTATTTAATTTTAGGAATAGTTCAGTTTCGTATAGTTTTGACAAGATGCCATTGGCATTCCATAAGCCTGTACGTAAAGATTTGGCCATTAGCGAATGAGTTTATTTATAACCGTGGATAACATGTTTATAACCATGTTATTTTGTTACGTTAATTGCGAAAACATGAGTTTACATTTCTCTAAAAACTTGCGTAATGTTAGTTCTTGATTTTGATTGAGATCTGTGCCTCTTTGTGCTGCTTGACTGAAGGCAAGTGGTGTACTTAAAGGCTGTCTTTGCAACTTACTCTGTGATGCATTATGGTGTAGCTGATTTTGATTTGGTTGTTGCATGCCTCTCATTTTGCTTTGTATTTCTTTGTGAATGATGCAGCTTCTATAATTAGCGGGTTGATCTCCGCCACATAGAGCACACTTGGAGGTGTTGTTTCCTTTGGCTTTGTACAAGTCTTTGTGTCATGTTGAGCTCCACATCTTACACAAACATGTGGTTATATTGCTGGCACTTTGTACATTGGACTTCTATGTGGTCGCTCCACTTTGATAACTTGATTATTTAAATACTGTAGATTATAAATATCTTTGTTATTGGGAGCAGGTTCTAGGTCTACGAAAAATAGAGGTAGAGGTTCTTTGTGAACCTGTGTTTAATGTTTGTGATAGATCTTACAACTAAGTCTTTTTCTTTAAGTAATTATGATATGTCCTTAATAGACATTGTGTGATGAAGGTTGCAAATTATGACTCTGAACGCCTTATTCTCTTTCAGTTGGTATGTATGGTATACAACCTTAGAATCTTGCATGTAAGTTAGTAATTTGCAATAGGTATCGGTAGTATTAGCAGTTATCTTAACTACATTATTGACATGGCTTTCGTGTTATACTGTTCTGTTACGGCAACGTTTGATAACGCATTAATCATTTTGTTATAGTCTGTAACACTGTAAACAAATATTGAAGGCGACTTGTGCAGTGTAGTTTGATGTGCATTCGTCGTGTTATTCTCTTCACTTGCTTTATCATTAGAGAGGATAGCATATATATTATTGTGCATTATATTGCTTATTTTACTTGACGTTGGGTGGTTTTTTGGTTTGCACGTGTTGCCAATCATTGTTTGGAGATGTAACAGATTCGATGTCACTATCACTATCCGATGTAGACATATTACTTGATTCGTTGTTGACTGATAGATTATTTATTTGTTGTGGTTGATACAGGCATTTGGGGTTGCACAGGAGCATATTCGGTATATATGTCAAAAAATTAGAAAAATAAGAATTATTTGTAATTTATATTCTTAACTACACACTATCACAGCGAGTTGAAAAGCACGTGCAAATGCATCTAGTGTTAATTAATATTATGTTATATTATAAAACAAACTTCTTTGATAATATAAATTAAATAAAAGATTACAAGCAAAATTTTCCAGGCGCTTCCGGTAAAAAAGTACAAAAAGCTTCCAAATTACATTTTTTAACATTTCAGCTGATGACGAAACTATCACTTGCAAAAATAATCAATGTTCATAGTGTTTAAGATCAATAAATAAAGTCGCTTTTTCGGAACGCCTACTTATGGTAAAAAAAGACTAAAAAAACTACAAGAATTCACAGCCATCATTCTGTTTCGTTTGTTAAGTTATAGGAATTAAATTGGAACATCATATGTGACAAATCCCTGTGTAAAAAATATAAGTTAAAGTATTTCAGGAGATTGTTGTTTTCCCCTTTATTTTCTTACCGATAAAGTATCTTAAATTATGGACTCCGGCGAAAAAATTAAACACCCCAATCTAACGCCTTCTCAAAGTTATGTGCAATGCAATGTCAAAGGTGGTGATTAATTAATTTTACAATCACATCTGTAGAGTAATCCAAATTAAGCCTTCGAAAATTTTAATTGGGCGCCGTTGGTATATAGACACATGCCAAAGTCTATTTAAGACCACCAGAAGAGTCATACATTTGTAAACTGGCTTTTAGAAAACAATACTCTAAGATAATTTTTGCAAAAACTTACATTGAGCAATGAAACTCATCTTTTTTTAAATGGCTTGTTAATTGCAAAATTGTCCCATCTGGAATAGTGAAGATCCACGTGCTATCCAGGAAAAACCAATGGATCTTCAAAAATTTTGAGATTGGAAGAATCATTGGCTCGTACTTCTTAAAAGACAAAGCTGGCAACACTGTTATTGTCAATGGTACATGCTATCAGAAAAGGCTAAACAACTTTTTTTTCTGATTAAGTAAACCATTTGAACTTGAATGGTATGTGGTTTTAACAAGATGAATCGACATGTCCGTGCAACACGTGAAACGCTCACTTTACGCCAAACTAAATTCTCTGGTCGTGTTATCAGTTGGTCAACGCAGTCTTGGTTTAAAATTTTTTTGAAGGCTATTTTGAAGAAATGGTTTGTATCAACGAACCTGCTGCGATTCCGGGGCTACACGAGAACATGAGAGATGTAATTTTTCACAAAGAACCGCATTTATTGCACATATGGCAAGTTTTTCAGAGAATCTTTAAAATCTTGTTAGAAAGTCGTAAAATGGCAAAAATTTATTGTTAAACCCCATACGTGATTCGCAAAACTAATTAAAAATTAGCTAATTTTTTAAAGTCCACTCAAGCTTCCACGCTTCCACGGCCGAGCAAACGTCAACGGAGCGCCGGCCAACCGAAGCAGCAACCCCGGCTTCACACGCACGCATGCATACGCTATCAGGATAATTAAAAATTCACCCCAGTTTTACCTATCGATATATTTTAATTACCGCTATACATTTAACGTCGCAGCCCTCTAAGATACCAGCTGGTGAAGGAGCGGATAAGAAATTCCGGGGGTAAAATATCGGCGGGAGCTCCTAACAGCTGTTCCTCCATTAATTCCGGAGGCCCTTCGGGCCGTCTTGCGTCCTTGTCGGGCCCCGCGCGCGGCCGGCCCCAGAAGGAGCTGGAGCGCCGCGGAGGGCAAGTTTGGGCGCCCGCTGCACCGGTTCTTCGCGCCGAAATTAACTATGTATATTATTGGTTCTTATTTCTGGTGTCATAATTAACATACCGTATATTGGTATCTTATTAAAAAGGTGGATTGCAGCCCGGATTAGGGTCGGAGCTGGTTCTATTTGCATACGCGCATATCTTATCGGGAAATACAATGTGGCGATTTTAATGGAGCGCGCATAAAATGCATGGGAAAATTAACGGGCGCATTAGCCCTGAAGAAGTAGTGTGCGAAATTAGCGAGATCGGCCGCCGCTGATAGGTTTTCGGTTCTCACACGGCAATTTGCATCGCGATTAATTCGATCGGCGGTTGCTGGGACGTTGCACGACAACGCGTCGCCCTATCAAACCGCTTGTCGGGCTAACGTTTTGATGTTTTACCTGCTATAACGAGTCGACTTTTGATTTTTTTCTTGCTCTAATTGCACACCTCTAGAGAACATCTCACTACAGTGATATTCAAATACGTCAATATAACCATTGCAGTAAATCATTCAAAATATAACATATTTAAAAGAGAATTACAAAGAAAAATTAAAATCGTCGAGGCTACTTGCCGCTGGTCATAAGACGAATAGAGTTTTTAGACTCTACTGTATATAAATAACTTTTACCATTTCCTTCTATTCTTCACTGTTGTCTTTCTTTTTTTGAAAATAGTCTCTCTCTACTTTTTTTTTAATATTTATGGAACGATAAGGAATCCATCCAATTTCGATTGCTGTTGTCTTTTTTAAGGGGATTTTTAAATAGCATGGTCGTTGATCCCTAAGCCTGTTCATCTCAACCTGGTTTGGGTTGTCATTCTAAGACCATTTTTCTGAAATACTCTCACTTCTTCAAGTCTCTTTAGTCTTCTTCTTTTTTAGAAAACACAACTTACTGTGTTTCTTGGTGTTCTTCATTCAAAAGCTTTTAAAGTTCTTCTGTGGCCAGATCATTTTCATGTGCTATTATAAGCTCTTCGAAGTCTTCTTTCAATTCCAGATCTCTAACAGTTTCATCCATAATTTTAGAAACATCACCACCGTCTTCCTGAATATAGGACAATTTTTGCCAAGTAGAATTCGACTGTCGTCTAATGACTTCTGGTCACGGCTTTTAAATGAGCCAGATAGCTTTAAAAACATCAAAAGTTTTAATGTTATGGTTGAGAAGAGCTGGCATGCTTCAAAACATCAACGAATCAGTGGTCGAGTGTGCAATTTCTTGAAACCCCCAATAATCTCTTGATCAAGTGGCTTGCTGAATCAACAAAGCGTTATTTGGAGGCAGAAACTAAACTATCAGCCAAGAAAAGCCTTTCAGCAAATTACCTTAACACCTTTTGGGTGTCCTGGTGCATTGCCCAGTGGCAACAGTGATTTCAATGGCAATACATTGGTTTAAAAGTAATTGATACTTAGAGCACAAACATTAAACAGTCATTCTTTGAAAAGAAGCTGTATAACCCATGCTCTTTTATTAGATCTCCACATCACTGGCAGTCTTTCTTTAAGTATAAAATTTTTTGAATGGCCTCTGTTCTCAGAGTGACTTAGGTCGCTTTTTGTCTATCACTTTATATCACCACTAGCATTAGCTCCCAAAAGTAACGGCAATCAATTTTCATGGGTTTATACCCATGAATATTTTCCTCATCTTTCATTACGTACGTGTGTACGATTAAAATAAACCACACAAAATAAACCAGTTTCACTTAACTCCCCCCTCTTCTTCCATCGTACCTCACGGTGTTGAAAACTTGAGTCACTGAGAGATTGTCTATCTCTTGCAAGGGTTTGGATTTGAGTTTGGGTTTGTCCTCTTTCTCTAATTGATTCATAGATGTTGTCTTCCACTTTCGACTGACTCTTCCTCTATTCCTCCTTCCATCACACCTCAATTTGAAAATCTTTTTTGGATAGTGTTCATTACTCATTTCGACCAAGCATCTGTACCATTGTAGTTGTTTAATTTTTATATCTTCCATTAGCGGCGTAAGTTTCAGTTCATCTCGTATCATTCTGTTGCTTACTCTGTCTACTACTCACCTTAAGTAGCTCATCTGCAGTTGTTATTCTGGATTTTTGTTTATCTGTTGTCGTTTTGCATTTTTTGTTTATGTAGTCCATGTATATCACAAACGGGAGCGGGCTTAGACCTTCTCCTTGTTTAATGTCCCTTTCCATTTAAAATTATTCCGATATTTGGTTATTTAATCTTGTCTTTCCGATTACGTTGTTATTCGTGTTTTTAATGATCCTCCGTAGTTTTGGGCTTCTAACGCTCTCCGAGTTTGATTTGTGTGGTACTTGCTCGAAAGCTTCTTTTAGGTCTAGGAAAAGTAGATAAATATCTTTTGTTTTTTCTAGCAGCTTTTTGATAGTCTTGCGTTTGTCTTCCTAGTCTAAACGCGGTTTGTTCTAGTTCTAATTTGTTTTCTGTATATTTTTAGCGCCACTGATAATAAGCGTATAGCCCTATAGTTGTCTCTGTTTGTGATGTCTCCCGTTTTATGTGTAGGTATTATAATGTTCTTTTCCTAGTCTTTCAGTATCTGTTCTGTATTCCATGTTTTTTCATCTATTTAGTTACCATAGAATCGCCTTTTTTAACATTTCTTGAGCTATATTATCTTCTCTCGCTGCCTTATCATTTTGTTTTCTTTAGGGACTCTTTTATATCTTATTCTGTTATTTCTGTTTCTTTATCTTTAAATTTGGTTGTGTAGTAATCTTTTCATGTTTTCAATATTTTTTCAGTTCTTGTTTGCAATATTCCTGTCTCATCTCTAATATTTCGCACTTTTGGTGCCCTATTTTCCTTTAGGCGCTTAACTATATTTCAAACTTGTTTTTTGTTTTCTGTTTTCTAACTTTTTTCCAAATTTTTCCCGCGTCTTTCTTTGCTTGTTTTAGCGCATTCTTTGCTCCATTTTTTTTACTAGGTATTCTATTCTATTTTGTACAGTCTGATTTCTTTTCTAGGCATTTTTTTAGTTTTAATTTTGTTCTTTACTTTTTTATTTCACCATTTTCTTCACTTATGTGTTAGACTTGTTTTATTATTTTTCTTCGCAAACATCCTTTGCTGTTTTTATTAGGGTTTCTTTAATGGCCTTCCATTTTTTATTTAGTGCCCATTGATTTTCTTCTTGGGCTGTTCGTTTTTTCAATTTGTTTAGGTTTTCAGTTAGTTCGTTTTCATATTCTTGTCTTGTTCCTGGGTGTTCTAAAGTTTCCATTTTGATCTTTGCATAGCTCTTCGTTCGTTATTTAAACGGTTTCCTAATGTTTGTGTCAGCAATCACCAGTCTGTGTTTTGTATTTAAGTCCGCTCCTCGTATTACATTGACATTGCTCACTGCGTATTTCATATTTCTCGTGTACGTGAAGTAATCCATCATACTTTTGCTTCTAGTTCTTCTGCTTTGTATGTTATAAGGGCATTGGTTTGTGTTTAAACCATATATGTGCTATCAACAGTTGGTTTGTTTTGCAGCAATCTAGCATTCTCTCGCCATTTTCGTTTACATTCCCTTCTAGGCCCTGACCTTCCATAATAACTACATCTCTATTGTCGTTTTGCATTTTTTCCATGGATCTTTGCAGGTCTAAAAAGTTTTTTATCTTGTACAGCGGCATTTTCTCTTGAAGTTGTAGGTTTATTGTTATAATGCTGAAGTTTACGGCTTCCCATCTCTTTGCGGAGAAGTATTCCTACACCTTCTTTGATTCTACTTCCGACTGGTGCTTCCGCATATCTAAGAGTGTATCCTTTGTTTGGGTTTTTGAAACCATTTCCTTTATTTTTAATTTCCAAAATACCTAGTATTTGGATCTTATATTTTTTCATTTCGTGTATAATTTCGCATTCTTTCCTTATAATAGATGTGAAGTTACACCTTCCAAATCTTGTCCTATTTCCCTCCTGTCGTCTTCGTTGTGACCGTCCGGTTCCGAAGCTCATAGTGTTACTCTGAATCATTTTGCAATGCGCGGGCGATTAGCCTAGCCGCATCGGCCCCGTTACCTCGGAATAACTGGTAGCAGCCTGAGGCTGGGTCGCCAAAGCCCCGTCTGTTATATGGCGGGTGTACCGGGCAAGTTAGTTGCTACTCGTACGGGTAGGGTTGACATTTGGGTTCTAGTTGTTGGTGGATTCCTTACACCAGTTTCATTATAATTAAAAATTTGATATAAACAAAATGCTTTTTTAATAAATCCTTAAAATCCCTCTTTTTCTGAACTAGCAGATTTACTGTGCATTGTCACATGTTTAATGCCAAATCTCTTTTTAAACTTTGGAAACCATCCAGCGATAGCCTTCAATTTTACCTTCTCATATAAAGAATGTGGAAATTGTTTCTTCAGTTCTCCATAAATTTCTTTAGCATTCTCTTAAATGTATTTATCTTCATCTCCCTATCTTTTATCCAAACTCAAAGCAATATCTCCATTTTTTATGGATAGCCTATCTTTATTTCTCAGATGTCATTTTCATAACTCTTTTAGCTGTTCAAGTCTTCTTAATTATATCTTTCTTAACTGAAATTGTGCCCGCTGTGGCCTTGTTCAAGCCATACTGCCTAGCTACATCAGATATCTGCCCACTTTCAAACATTCAGAGAACAGAAACCGACTAGCGCACAAAATGGTTAGGTATATAACTGTCAAAAACTTGTTCTATAAACCGTTTATAAAAAGCAGTCAGGTTTAATTATACAAATATACTCTAATGTGCTCCATATTTCTTCCGTTTTATTCTATCAAATATATTTTCTAAGTCAATATAACATGCATGTTTTTGGTTGTATTTTATATTTTTAATTGTGTTATAAAATTGCTTTCGTTGTCCTCATACGATCCTTCTAAATTGTTTCCATGGCAGTAGTTTTGCTCTTCTGATTTCTATTAACGCCTTTTTCCCATCTCGAATATTTTTTCCGCTTTAATTTTTTAATTTTATATTTCTTTTATTTTATTGTTTTTTTTTACTATATTTTATGTGATATTTGTTCTACGTATCGTCTTTAGTGTGATAATTATAGCTTTTTCATAAAAGTTTCATGAACTTTTTTCTCTTATTTTCTTTAAACTCGTTTTGTTATTTATTTCTAATTGTCGAATTTTTTTATTTAGAATTTTTATTTTTCTTCTTAAACATTAAAGTTACTTTTATCTAGCAGTGATCGATTCCTATTTTGTATTCTCTGTACCGCCCCACATACTTCACTTTAATCATAACTGTTTATCAGTTAAACATAGTCTATAAATAATTTTTCTTGCTCTTCTTCTCTTTTCCAAACTATTTTATAAATGATTAAATTCGGATTTGCTATTTTCATTTTACCATTCTTCTCTTTTAATATCTATGTACTTCTTCGATTCTTGATTAATTTTTTCAAATTTTTGGTTGTGATACTTCAATATCATCATTTCTTCAGCCAAGTCATTCTTATCTTTTCTCATAAACCTTTTTCCCCTTTATCACGCATTTTTCAAAATTTTTGCGAATATTGGTATCTTGCTATCTTTTTTTGTTTCATCAGCATAGTCTATCTATTTCAACCTAGAGATTTCAGTTTTGTCAATTGTTTTACTCTCATTTCTAGTAAAAAAGTCTGTAAGGAGAAAATTTTGTTAGTTAGTTTTTCGCCTTACAGACTAATAGTTTTTTGCATTTTTGTTTTTTAAATTATTATTTTTTACCACTTCCTTTTTTGATCTAATTTTAAAAGCTCTACTTTGGTTATTAATTTTAGGTTTTTACCGCCCTTTCTTCTTCTTGTACTTCATCGGTACCTACTGGTGTGGCGGCCTTTTCGCCCTTGAACCGCTTTATATCGCGGCGGCATGCGAGCCTTTGATATCAGCTACGTTTTGCCGTCGCACACATACGGCATGGGCTTTTGCCCCGCAAGCATTCACGCCTCGCAGCGCGGCCAGTTCGGTCGTGTCTTAGTCCGCATAAATTCATATTCGCATCCCCGCATACGTTCACGCATATTCAACACCCCGCAAATATTCACGCATCGCAGCTCGGCCAATTTGGTCGTGTCTCAACATCCCGTAGATACCAGATCCGCAACGCAGAGGTGGCCACCTTGGAATCGCCGACGAAGCCGAAGCCGAAGCCGATTCAGGTGAGCGATTTGGCAATTCATTGATTGATATCGGTAGCCGCCCCCATCCGCTAACGCGACGGCCGTTTAAGGGACGATTTGGCCTTATCGGCTGACCTTCCACTACGGGCCGTACTACGTTTCCACACCGCACCACGAGAGCGGCTATTTACACGCCTGCCTCTCCATTTTTTGGTCCTTACGAGCCGCATCGGTATCGTATCCCACACCGCATCCACGAGAGCGGCTATTTACACGCCTGCCTCTCCACCTACATTACTTTCTATAGTAAACATCGTATCCATCCAGAATGTTATAGATCAAACAGATTCAAAGTCCTATAAGCAAGCATTCAGTCTTGATTAAAGTTTCAAATTTGATCTTAAAAAATATTGCTAAGCTTCTTACTACCCCATACTCAAAATAGTAAATTTGTTGAATTAAAAATATTACCTACACTGAGCCAAATTGTTCTGTCTTTTTTTGTTGTAAGTGTTTCCTTTATGTTTGTAAATTTATTGTTAGTCTTCTGGTGGTCCTTCATTTACACCGAAGTTTTTTGCATACTATTTTGCTATAACGTCATTATACTATGTGTTGTTTCAGTAAATGCATTTTGAAGTTATGTTCCTTTACAATTCAATTTTCTGTGTTCTTTTCCATTCTTTTAAGATTCTTTTTGGCATGTTTAAAAAGTCCCACTACCATATGATTGCTTCTTTATTAGTATTGAGTTAATAATAAATTTTATATTTGTTATAGATATCCTTATGATAAAAAATGTGTTTGCAACCATACATTTGTGTCCTCTGCAAGTGTATTATTACCGTTACCGTTGGTTGTCCCTTCTCTAAAATAAAACATCCAACTACTTCCGTATCCTGTCTCCCTACACTGCTGTTTGCATCGTTACTTGTTTTTGGTTTGTCAAACCTACAATATCTGCCAATCTCTTAAAGAAAGCATTTTTTTCTCATTTTTAGTATTATCATTCATTGTATATATTCCTATAATAGTTAGTTGCCCATAAATTTATGTCACTTGTAATAATTGATTTGTTGTACTGTTCGAACGTAGTGATATATTTCCTCCATGGTCTTCTTATTAATATGCGTACTCTAAATTTGATATGTTGATTCTTAGGTGCTCCACTACATGTATGGTAATAATTGTTATTTTTTCGCCTATACCTTTTTTCTTGGCTTTGGTAAGAATTACTAATTCAGACTTTAATTTTTAATATAGCTATGCGTACATTTTGTATATTCCCATTTTCTATAGCTGCAGCTCTTCAATCTGTTTGTTAATTTTAGATTTTCTAATATCAAAAAATTCTTTGTACTACCTGCTTTGACAGTGCAAGATTCCAAGCCATCTACCCTACTAGCCTGAGGTAGTATTGTTTTACGGTTCACATACATATTGGATTCAATTCATTAAGGTTTTTCCATGTGTTGAGCAGCTGACTCACCACCACAACCATCTTCCTTTCTTCAGGTTTGGAACCGTTAAGAAGGCCTAATAAGTTATATTTTTCAGGCGTGGTTTTGTTTTTGTTAAATTTTTTGATTGTCCGTTTTTTACTTCTTTTGTGGTACACTTTTATTTTTTCCCTTGAGAAGATAGATTATTGACATCATTATACTTATTATATTTGTCAAGTATAGTTTTCGTTTTTATTGATAACCATCTGTTGATAAAATGAGGCATTTCAAGTTCGCTTCTAACATTTTTGTTATTCTTACTTCAAAAATATTGTGTAAGGGACGTGTAATCATTTCAATTTAAACTTCTTCTTTGTTTGTCCCTTTTTTAGTTTGGCGTTCTTAAATCTTTTTCTAATCTGTTCTATTTCCGACATTTTATAAATCGTATAAACTGAGAAATTTTATTAGGACGCATATTTCTCTGTATTTATCGGTCTATCTGTTTATTTATCAGTTTTTTAATAAATATCTTAACTGCCACAGATCAATTACCGGTTAAGAGATAACATTTCAAAGAGTGGCATCTCTGATAAAAATGCATTATGCTTTCATCCTGCAATGCATGTGTGCTTTTAGCTTCTTTATTTAGTGTTGCTAGAAATCACGATAGCTGCTAAAAATAAATATGTACTTTACAACAACAAAAGAAATAAGAAACCTGCAAATAGAGGATGATATACAAATATTTAAATACTTCAGATTTTCAGAAGTATAAAACACAACCAGTAAGGAGAACACTAAGAAAAGATTAAAGCAAATAATATAATGAATTAGACAAGTACCTTCAATACATAAAGAAGTTTCAAAAATGTGCAATGACTGGAGGAACTTTGAGTGAGAATAAGATAAAAGGGAAAAAACGAAAGTGCCACATATGGTTCATTATACAAACCCACATAAAAAGAGTAAAAATAAAAATTAAAAAGTTACTTTGGGCAAATACGGATAAAACCAATAAGACACTGAAAACCACGAGATAAAGGCATCGGTCTGCCGCATTAATATACGGCGGTCCTGGGTTCGACTCTCAGGTCAACTACTACGGTGAGCATCAGATGATCCCCGACGTAATATTAAATGTTCCTTTTTATTAATTAACGGGTTAGGCCAGCCACCTATTCGGGCTATTCGTACTACACGACTATATGGTGAGAAATAAGCTAATAGTTTTATATAAAAAGTAGAAGACGAAGGAAGATTTTGTGTTGTTAAGCTTTTATGTTTTTGCTACATTAAGATACTGCTGAGAATCGAACTGCATATTATGGTTTTTTGAATTTATAATTTAGTTTATTATTTATTGATAAATAGTTCAGAAACTGCTAGCACATGATGTGTATCTATAATTACTTTTTAAAGCAAATACTTTTGAGTTTAATTTCATTGAAGAGTGCCTGTAGTTTGTCTATCTGGATTTATATGCTTTTCCCCAAATTTGGTATTCAGTTTTAGAGCGTTACTTTAAAAAAATATAAATTAATACATTATCTATTAATTTGGTTGATTAAGGTTTGACCATCTGCGAACCCTTTTCTCTATTCTATTCATTCATACATCTACACAATAACAAACTCAATATATTGTATAATTTAATTAATTTATTAAAAGATGGGAATTCGTGAAGATATTGACCACGAAATTGATAACAAGGCTTATATAGTTAGTTTTAGTTCTCAACCAAACAACTAAAACCCAAAATTGTGCTTATATTTGGTCATCGCATCGATTGGAAGACCATCAAACCGAAACTATAAATACACGAACTGCACTCGTAACAGCGTTGCACGCAAAAAAGCGGATGCTGATGCAAATCCGCGAGCGCCGGCACTTTTGGGAAGACTTCGGCAATTGTTGCCATAGCAGCGATATTTCTAATCCAAAGTTTCCGCGGGAAACACTAGTATTTACATAATACATAAACAGAAGTTTTAATCAAAACACTTGTAAATGGAATAAACCAGAAATAGGTTGTTGGCATCCCCAGTTAGCTGGAATGCATTATTGCGAGGTCGCGGCCGCTGCTGCGATGTGATTCACTTCAGCTCCGAAGTTGCAGGGCGGAAAGCTCATGTTAATTTTTCATTGGAATGCAATTAAAGGTTACGTAAACTGCCAATATCCTGCGATTGCGTAAGCTGTTGCTCTGACTCACCGCCACTTGCTTAATATTCCACGTAGCGCAAAAGCTTGGCGAATTTTTAGTTTAAAATAGCAGCAATCTATAATTAATATAAAAGAGCAACAACCGACGTAAATTAAACGTAAATACCCTCGTTAAAACTTTGAACTTAATTTAATTTGCTGCAGCGGGGGCTTTATTACAATTTTGCAATATTTTGTTAACAAAATTTGCTGTCAGGTTATTAACAGACTGGCTCAACTATAGCAAATGCCACTGTATTAGCAATGATAACTGATATTAAAACGAAATGGAAACTTTGAAAATTACTTCTAAGTAATTTTTATTTTTGTTATACTTAACTGTTTTACTATTATTTTATAAAAATAAATTTAAATTGACACGTAATCTATGTGTTTTGTAATTCTACAACAAATTTTGAAAAATAAAAAACAACAAATAAATTTGTAGTATTATTTAAACAAATTATTTAGGCTTTGACGATGTAATAAAAATATTTAAAGAATGTGGTTCAAAGTGTAGATACACGTAACCGAATTGTTAAACTACGGGGTGACATCATTATAAAAAATGCATAAATATAAACTAGTTATAGATTGCATGAGATTAAAGTAAATCGAAAATTATTATGAGAAACCTACATAAGTTCTACAATGTAGCAAAAAACTTATACAAGCATGAGGTATTGTTTGGTTAACTTAAACGGGGTCCACCAGGAAAAACTCTGCCATGGTCGGTCCCAAACTCGAAAAAAGGAAGAGGGGTCCCAAACGAAGCTAGCGGACTGTTTAGGGTAAAACTAAATAATGCACACAGATCCAAACATGACGACCTCCGCAATTGGAACTGAGTAAAGAACAGAATGATAAATAAATATAATAACGACAATGAATTTGGATATACGGAAAACAAAGGAAAATGAAGGGAAAAACGTCTCTAGAGTTGCGTGCTGGAATATATCATCGTTCAATGGTAGGGATCAAGAAGCTGTTCTATAGATCAAAATGTATAAAATAAACATATGCGCAGTTTCCAAAACCAAACAAAAGGGCAAAGGCGAAATAAAGTATCCGGGCTATACTATTAAATACAGTAGCAGAGCAAAATACGAAAAAGCAACAGCCAGCTTAGGCTTTAATACAAATAACAAATACGATCAACACTTAGAAACGGAGTGAACATAGAGAACTGAAAAACGACTACTGGGTTAGTGTCGCTGCGGATATAAAACACGATTTATATGGTACCTAAAGAAAAATTTAGAAAATACTGAGAATAAGGAAAAAGGAAATAAATAAATACTCTCAGACATCTGCTATTAATGACATAGAGCTGGTGAAAAAGCTAAAAAATAGGAAAGCGCATGTAACAGATGGAATACTAAATGAACTGGTTAAATACGGAGGTGAAGATTTATGTAACCAACTGACAATGTTGTTTCAAAAAAATAGATACAGGATTTGTTCCGAACAAATGGAAAGAGAGCGTAACCATCCCTATATTTAAAAAGGTGACAAAAAACGACCAAATAACTATAGAGTCATAGCTCTCCTTAATTCTACGATAGAATTATTTAGTCGCACCATCGAAAACGTGAATCCTAAAATACATTACAATTAATAAAAGGTAGCAAAAATTCGACAGTTCATAGAAAGCACCATAAAATTTAACAAATCATATGTTCTATAGATTTGACCAAAGCTTATGACCAAATTAGACTTGCAGATGTCATTAAATTTTAAATAAGTTAAGATAATACAAGAATTGAACACAAACACGATGACAAAGGTGTGAATTAACAACAGCTCGACAGAAGACATACCAGTGGCTGCAGGAATAGGACAGGATGATTCTCTAATACTGTTGCGATTCAGTTTTGTGATGGATAAAATCGTTGATAGTATCAAAACGGCCGGACAATGATATAAAAACACTAAAGGAAAATAAAAATACTTTATTACGCGGACGATGCAGTAAGAATATCTAAAAGCAAAGATGGGTTACAAAGATTATTGCAGCATTTCCATTTGACTGTTACAAAATATAACATGAAAATATCGGTGTACAAAGCAATGCCAAAAAACCCAATTTGCTGTAAACACTATCATTGAACAAGTTACCAGATATAGTGAGATGAGTCCGGGGAAGGAGAAGAGGCTAGAACGAACACGTGAAACAAATGGTAAAAAACAGAAAAACAGAGTAGCAAGAGATGGAAAGCCTTTAACGCGCAGATGATTAGAATTATGGACCTCCACTACCAAAGAAATTGAAGACGGGGGCGTAATTAGATAAATAAACAAACCGCATCTTTCTTCTAAGCTGAAAAAGAGAAAAAGAAGGAGAAGATTGTAAAAATAAAAAAGGCTAATAGGACTTTTATCTCAACAAAAATCTACATAGATACACGCAGATACAAGAAACCTAAAAGGTTTAGATCAATTAGATTAAGGGACTGTAATGTAAAGAGAAAATAAAAAACAATTACTAACGTAGATAAAAAGAAGCAATTGAAGAAAATAGGAAAAAAAATAAAAACTAGAAGAGAATACTCCACAAATATAACAATGCTTGCAATAACTTTTATATATACTTTTGGTCAGAACTTGATAGTTTTTAAAAGGCTATGGTTACATTGCACTAAAAATTATCTAATTTTATTGTTTAAAAGTTGCATATTTAACATTTAACTTTAAACTCACTATTAACAAGTTCAGTTAGGATTTAGTTGAGAAACTACAAAATTTTCTTGACGGCCATACATGTGAAAACTATGAATATAACAAACCAAATAAAACTTTTATTGGTTTAAAAATTCTTTGCCATATTTCATCTATAGAAGTTCAAATATCAGTCTTTCTTTATCACCTTTAGTCAATTTAAAACTCTTATTCGACAATGTAGAAATGCATTTTTAACAATCCTAAACGTACGTATTGGCTGCGATATGCAGATACATACCTGTTACTACTATTTTAACCCTGTTATTTTATGATTATTGTATTATCTACCTTATCAAGAAGACTCATCGCATTAAGAAAACCTATAATCCATAATTGGTCCGCTTCCATTCATAACAAAAATCTGAAGACGCCCAAGATTGAATTTTTAACCAAACAACAGTCAAATGTATTTTATCATTCCCAAATAAACGCTTTCGTCTGTATACAAATTTTCTGTTAGTCACTTCTGCTGATTTTGCGCAAGCTCCAGTCGAGCTCTCGCCTTCTTCAATAATTATATGCATTATAACAAATTAATGTTAACGAAGTCCAGCAATAGTCAGACTTCAGGTGATGGTGATTTATTCAGAAGCACAAGTTTAGACACAAATACCCAAAACTTACACTTGTTTTTACATATATGCTTTAACTATCGATTCTTTATCTTGGATATAACCTGCTATAAAGAATAATTAAACAAAACTTGCAAAAACGTAATAACAGAAAGGGCAAGGAAAGGATACAAAGAAAAATGGAAATTTAAAAGAAAACTGCAGAGGTTATAGAGAAGCAAGGAGAGAAGCTAAGAGTGTCCTTAGAAAAAGAAGAACGTTTTTTCTAGTCAAACAGTAAACGAGATAAAGAAAAACAGAAAAAAATAACAAGTATTTTATAAGGAATCAGGCCAGATTACGAAAGGATATCAATCAAAAACATTACTCGTAGAAGACAAAGGATGGAAGCTGCTAGGAGCAAAAACGAAAGTACTAAAAAGATGAACGAAGCATTGCAAAGGCCTATTAATGGCAGAGAAGGAAGAACCTAGTATGAATAATGCAAGTTTGACCCAAACAAATGAGCAAGAAATTAAACCCCCGACGCTAGAAGAGGTAGAAAAAAATTAATACACTAAAAAAATCTTTAGAAGTGATGAAATACCGGGAAAATACTAAAGTATGGAGCCTAAAAGATAAAAAAAATCAATAACGGAAATTTGGAAAAATATAACATCCCAATCGGATGGAAAGATAATGTAGAACAGTGTGAGAATTACAGACCAATCTCCCTATTAAACGTAGCGTACAAAATAATAACAAAAATAATAGAAATCAAACTGAGATAGTAAAATACCAAGCCGCACTTAGAAAAAATAGATAAACAATAGATCAAATTCACACGATAATAATAGTACAGGAGGAAGCACATAGAAAGAAAATCCAAATATATGTAATATTCATTTATAACAGACATACGACAAAATAAGAATTAAAATAATTAAGGTATTTAATGCATTAGAATACCTAGAAAAACTAATAAATCAAATTAGAATGACGCTACAGGAAACAAACAGGTAAAATTTAAGAACTCTACTTTAGGAAAAATCAGAACAAGTATTGGACTGAAACAAAAAGACCCACTATCTACAACCATTTTTAAATCAGTATTGATAGTAGTAACAAAAAAAATTGGAAGGACATTTAAAAATAACATTAATACCTGACCTTTGTAGAAAATGTAGTGATTTTAGTAAAAACCAGAGAAAAATTCAAAAATCATGCCAAATAGTTTATAAAAAAAACAAAGAAAATAAAAACAAAGGTGAATAAAAAGGAAACAAAATATATATTTTGGGAACAGGAAGTACATAAATCTGGGATAACTTAAAAGTTAAAAGTAGAAGAAGAAATATATAGTTTCGAAATAGTGAAGAGTAATTCATGTATCTAGGTTAATGTTAAGGACCAAAACAGCAGGTTTGGTATTAAAAATTTTGAGATCGAAAAATTTATTTAGTTCTGCGAAAATGGGATTGCAAGGAACAGAAATAATACCAGTAGTATATGCAGTTATCTGCTAGTGAAACCCAGGTTTTGAGACAAGAAGATATTCTAAAATTGAAATTTAGGAGAAGAAAATACTAGGATGATTTACGGAAATATACAAAAAGGGAAAATAGGTAAAAGCAGAACAAACCAAGAACTTCAAGATCCGTATAAGAACCTTTCTATCACTGCAATAATCAAGTAAGCCAGAATCAAGTGGCTAGGCGATGTAGTACGAATGGAAGACAGTAGAGTTCCAAGAAACGTTATATTTGAAAAGATACATGGAAAAACCAGAAGAGGAAGACCCAAGAGAATATAAAAGAAAAATGACCTTTTGAGCTGACACCATAGATACTATTAAATTTTATTTTTATTTGCTAATATAAATTAGAAAATAATCTACTGTGAGAAAACTTGACTGAAAACAATTAAACACATATTAAACACAAATCTAAACAAAGTCGACTACAACGTCAAATATCCAATAATTATAAAAACAATAAATTTCAATTTGTTGTAAACTACATAACAATCCACTATTAATGCAAGGAATTGCAGAAAACCCCATCAACCTAATTAACTCAAAACAATTTTGGTACAAACTTGTGGTGTCGTAATTATTGCTAAATAGTTGGTAGTTATTATGAGATTAGTGTTGATTTGGTACATTTTCTTCTTAAACGAACTTTTCGTAGCAAGTCTACTTAAATTAAGGTTTATTCCACTTGCGATTTTGTCGTAAATTGCAAAATTGTATCCCAGAAGAAACAAACCAAATTACCAGATGGAAAATGATAAAAACTAATTTTTTGTGAAATAAAGTTTTTCTAGTTATGAAATGCTCGCCGAAGTCTTCAGTTGTCCAAGTAATTAAAAGGATGTTTTAATGGGAAAAATTGCTGGTAACCTCTTAATGGACAACCAAGAAAAACTTAAGATGTTGCTGTACTAAGCAGAACGAGTTTTAATCCCATGAAATTAACTAAGCTACCCCAAAGCCGCTGGTATTAGTGTATGTACTTTCGCTGTACGTTAAAAGTGTAGATCATTGAAGAAAACACTTGTTTCCGAGAGTCTGGATACCAAAGCCGTGACAGAAAGCTTTGTTCAGTAATAAATCAATTTTTAACATCAACAATCATACCGTGAGTACATCATATGTCAGAAGATTATCTGACAAACTGCCCAGCCTAGCGCAGGCGTAAATAAAACACGCAGGTACGCGTCAAGCCAAGGAAACCGCCTCAAATATAACTCAAAAGGGAACAATCCACCATTAAATAATACTGATAAGCACAGTCACGGAAATAAACGAGGGCGCGTAAAAGTAAACGCAATGTTGCCAAACGGTAAATTTGTTTGGAAGAGCAAAAAAGAAGACATTAATGAATAAACCACGAGAAGATAGGAGACCAAGAACCAAAAGTATAACAACGATAAACGATTGTATGAAAAGGAAAGGAACGACAGAAACCCGAAAACTTTAAAAAGTAGCAAACGGAAACGGAACTGCTAGCCTTTTTAAAAAGTCAAAAAACAAAACAAACCTCTAAAAAACATTGAGAAAAAGAATCAATTAAAATGAAAAATATAACAAAGTCGTCAGAAAAAATTAAGGAAGAACTTAAAGTAGAGCCCCAGAAGAAATTAGAGGAATTAAAAACTAAGATCGTAAAAGAGCAGGATAAAGCGAAGAGCTTCAAAGAGGAACTACAAAAGAATGCTGAGGTACTGAATAGGTCTGTAAAACTAGAAGAAAAACTCGACAGAAGCTAGAGAGGAAAAAGAAGAAAAATATATCAACAAAGGAGTTACAAGTACAAGACAAAAACCTAGAAAAAAAGATTGAAGGCTTCTTAAATAAGAAAATAGGAGTTCAGCCACAAATGCAGGAGGTACTCAAAGTAGAAAAATGAATCAGACAAGATTATTATAGTAAAATGGAAAAATCAGAAGAAAAAGCAGTCACAATAGACAAAAACACTGTTTGAAGGAAACAAAAATTACAATAGAGAATGATAGTGATACAGGAACAACAGATCTAAGCGAAATGAACAAAAGGTTGTCAAAACAGTATATCAAAAATAACAATAGATGGTACAACATACTTTTGGGACAAACATAGAAATACGTTAACGCCTTCAAAAAACACTATAAAAAAAGAAGGCGAATTTATAATGACAAAACTGACAATAAAAAGGCAAATTTAAGAAAAAAGAATTCGAAGACTTTGGCAAAATACTCGACAGCAGCAATATAAAATGCAATTAAATAGACTAATACGCAGAGTAAAAACAGAACTAGATGAATACAGATTTAACACATACTAACGCTACATCTAGGAGTTACAATCTAATGACCCTACAATGTGGCAAGCTACAAAGAAAATTCTTCGACAGCCCCAGATAATTGGACCACTAAAAGATGGAAACACAACCTTTACAACAGATGAAGAAATCTGCAATATATTTGCGGACCATTTTGAAGCTGTGTTTACTCCAGCACCAAATAATGATTAAGCTTTTGATGAAGAAGTAAGACAATATCTCCAACAATACGAATCAAATACAAGGGGTAAATTCAAACCAACATCGCCCAGAGAGAAAAAAGGCCCAGGAAGCGACCTCATACCAAACATAATAATTAAAAACTTCACAACTAAAATACATTCCTACTTAGCCACAGTTTTCAATGCCTGCATGCACTCAACGACCCATCAGCTACAACGAATTGTGGAATACATAGAAAAAGGCTACGAAAATAAAGCTTATACTACAGCAGCATTCCTGGATATAGCTAAGGCTTTCGACAGGGTCTGGATAGAAGGTCTACTTTATAAACTACAGCGCATCCACATACCAGATTATTTGATATATATTATACGATCATTTCTCACACACCGCACCTTCTCCGTTACAATCAATTCCACATACTCAACAGTTAGACCTATCAATTCAGGCGTGCCACAGGGATTCATATTGGGCCCAACATTTTTTAATCTCTTTAATCTACGTCCATGATATACCTCAAATAGACAAAGCAGCCGTTGCTATGTACGCAGATGATACTGCGCTACTTACCCAGAGCAAAGAACTATTGGAAGCATCAAACGAACGACAATCCACCCTAAATACAATATCAAGCTGGATGGGAAAATGGCACATAAACCTTAACTCAACCAAATGTCAAGCCCAAGTGTTTATTTTACGACGCCTCAGAGATATCCCCAACATTCAAATAAATAATGAAGACATTCCATGGAACACACAAAATAGCCCAGTTAAGTATCTAGGGGTATGCTTAGACCAACGACTAACCTGGGGTTTCCATATTAACCACAAATTGAATGAAAGCTACGCTAGATTAGCCCTACTATACCCACTGATAAACAGAAAAAGTTCTCTATACATAGACTGTACAATGCTAATCTATAAATCAATAATTAGACCAGTGGTAATGTATGCATGCTGTGTATGGGGATCTGCTTCACCGACTCACATCCGCAAAATACAAACACTACAAAATAAGATTCTGCGAATAGCCACAAATTCTCCGTGGTATATAAAGAACCACCAACTACACGCTGAACTAAATATCCCAACCATAGAAGAGCACATTAAAAAATTACAACCTTCTTTAAAAATTTAAAAAACTGTGCAGGAGCAGCCCATTACACACTAGGAATGAGACACATACATCAAAGCTTGAAACGTAAACTGACGCAAGATCTCCTTTCAACCGATGATAGTAGTGATAATGGGTAAGTCAATAGGCAATCACTAAGCGACAATAGTGTTACATGTAATCAATAGTTAACAGAACCATGTATAGCACGACGTTGCTGATCTGGTTAAATAAATTTAAAAAAAAGATTGAATAAAGAAGGAAAACTAAAGTAATTGGAAAATGAAGCAAAAGAGATTAAACTAGATATTTTATAAATACAAAGGGAATTACTAATATGAAAATAGTAAAGGAAGGCGAGAAAGAAATTTGGAACAGGGTTTCTGTTAATGGAAAAACTAGAAAATGCAGTTGTGGACTTTCCAGCTATACAAACAAAAATAAGCTACTTAAGAATAAGAGGAAAGTACAAGAAATAATCATCTAACTGTTCACGAACAGTACAGAAGATGCAGAAGAAGAACTCAAAAACAAATTTTATGCAGAAATAGAAACATCAATAGACAGCATTCCGACATCAAGATGATAAAAGAAGACCCAAATTCTAAGATTCGAACAAAAGAGAAAAATAGGAAAATAAGTTTACACGTCATAATAAATCAAAATAGATATAAACGTATCAATTTCGTGGCACTTAAACAGATGATAATAAAACGCACAATCTTAACATTCGCAAAGCAACCTGGAAAATTCCAGACAAAAAACGTTTAACTAAATACACGCACCATGTAAAAACCTACAGAGGAGCTGATATAAGCTCAGATCATATTTTTTTTGTTAAACCAAGGATTAGATAACAAGAGCCAAAACAGAAATGATTACAAAAAAGAGCACCAAGAATTTAAGAAAGGTAAGTATACTCAAGCTATAGAAATAAAGATCAGTATACCAACAAGAAATAAAAACGCGCAAAAAGAATGAGTTGCGCTAAGAGAAATTCTCATAATAGAGATAAATACATTAGGAACCAAAACACCAAGAGGTAATAAAAAGTGATATGGTAAAGAATGTAAGAAATCTGTAGAGAAAAGGAGAGAAGCAATATTTAGACTACTCCAAAGCTTTTTAAAGGAGCAAAAAGAATGCTACAAAAAAACAAGAAGTTTTGCACATGATATATGCAGACGGAAGAAACGAAAACAGCAAAAGAAAGAGATGAAGGAAATAGAAAAATCATACAGTACATAAAATGTAAGACAATTTTTTAAAGGAAAACAAGATTACAAAGTTCAATCAATGGCAATAAAAAATAGAAAGGAAAATCTGCGTATTAAAACAAATGAAATTTTAGAAGCGGCGTAACTCCAAAATGCAAGCCAGTCGAACAAAAAATTATATACCTATTGCCTTATTAAATGCGGCATATAAAATTATGTCACATATAATAAACAAAAAGGTAGAAGAAGAGACGAAAGGAAAAGTAGGACAATGCCAAGCGAGTTTCAAGGAAAAAATCAACAATAAACATCTTTACAATTGCACGTTCTGCGTATGGGTTTCAAACAAGCCTGACGAAGGTTCTAAAACAAGGAGATGCCCCATCCCCCATACTCTCCAATATTTTATTGGAAAATTCACTTCAACAAACTCACACAAACACTAACTACATCTTGGTTGGTTCATACCAATATTTAGTCTATCCAGATGATCTAACAGTATTTGCCCAAAAAGACGACTTAACAATAAATGAGAAAAATCCAACTACATGGTGCTAGGCAAGGTAACGCTGAAAACAAACTACAAGCTCATAACCAAAAATTTGGGAAAAAGTAGGCAATATAAATTTAAATATACAGAAAGTGCCATGTATTTGGGTGTAGAGATAAACAATAAAGAAACCTTTAGCGATATAGTCAAAGAGTGCCGGTGCGTTAAGACACATCTTAAATAATAAAAACATTTTATAAGCGATTAAAATAAAAAAGTATAAAATAATAATCAGGCCTGTTGTGACATATACGAGTGAAATGTGAGTTAACAAAATTGAATAGTAAAAAGAATAGAAATATGAAAAGGAGAATCTCAAGAAAAATATATGGCGCAATACAAGAACAAGGACGAATGCAAAATTAGAAAAACCACATAAGAAACTTAAAATAAGTACAACAGAACCGATTCCAATGACTAGAGGATTTAGTTAGTAGTGCAAAAACACATCCGACAAAGAAAATATTTAACACAACGCTAGAAGACGGAAACCGACGGAGATAACCAAATAAGACTTGGCGGAAAAATGTTAGGTAAGATCTGCAGCAAGTGGGAATAACAAATACAAGCCTAACAACTGCCCATAGGGATGTATGTTTTTTTAAGACGTTGACCGATTCACTATCATATCCATCATAAATTATGTTAAAGTACTACGAAGTATGATATTTTTCAGTAAATAAGCCTTGTTTGGAGATGAAGGTGTTATTTTCCATCATGCACATTGTCCTAAGGCATAGGTCTACATTTAATTTGTTATCTACTTTGACAGACATCACTGTCCATCTCTTATAACTCACCATTTTAAACTTTAACATAAAGACCAAAGTAGTGGTCTGGATAAAACTAAAAAAATTAAAAGATGTGATTGAGAGCTTCGCCAAAACTAAATGTCATTACAAATATTAAGGAAATAGAAAAAGTAGTGTAGTAAAATAGCTAAGGCCTTCTTGTCTTCTAAAAGATGAGACCGAGTCCATTTCTCTGGGAAAATAAAAACCAAAATTGCAACTCTTCTCCAGTAGTCTGTCAAAAGCAAAAACATAAAAAAACAAAAACTAAAATTGTAAGGATCTTTAAGTATATGCATTTCGTAAGAACTGAAAACAGCAGATAACTGAAAATCGACGCTTTTGGAATAGTAGACTTGGTAGCAAAATAAACTTCAATGAGAAGAACAAAGGAAAACAAGGTTCTGAACAATATAAAAACAAAATACGAAAAAATTAACAAACGCTGACCATTTGTGCTGCATCATCCGGCAGAGACATGACAACGCGCGCCTCACCGCCGGCAATCGGTGCACTTGAATCGGCCGCGCCGTCCGCATACCTCGGTGACATTAAAGAAAATATCGTGGCCCTAAATGTCGGCGGCTCGTATTTATTTCTAGATTAGTAGCGTACGCGGACGCGGCCGATATTCTGGGCATAGGTGCAAATGCGCTTTCCGAACCGAAATATGCGCCGTTATTTGTGTGCCGGCAGCACGCGCGCGGCCGCGCCGCGAGTAATGGACGATCTGCATTGTGATCAGCGCTAATGGCCGACAGTTGTCCGATCCCAACATTTGGCGATTCCGTGCCTAGATAACGGCGGACAGATGCATGGATTAATAACTGGGACGGCGCGCATTTTTTGGTAATACGGAAACCCACGGAAAGAGAAACGTTGGCTTTTATCGAGGTTAACGGCGCTGGCGATCAAAGTGCCGATGGGAGGATCTTGGGGGCAATAATTGGAGAAATGTGCCCTTACATTAAATGTTAACTTATTAAAGAAAAACATGAAGAAGATTATTAAAACCAATCGTTTCTTTATTATTTCACCTCTCCACATGTATAATGGTGATATAGTTCAATAACCTTCAACCGTCTTCATCTTGCACTATCTTACAATATTCTACATTCTAATCTATCACAAACTCACAAATTATGTCCTTGCTCATAAACCACTTGACTCAGCGATCTGAAACTTGATATATGTGAGCTCGCATGTGTTATCAAATAAAGATAATGGAAGTGATTAAAATATATGGTATTTTTGACAAAAGTTGGATGGTCATCATTATACATTTATAATTTGCTGCAAAAAATATGCCATGAGGACCATTCTCTATCCACATCGTGAAGAAATGAGCGACCGAGATTACCAAGGAACTGAAGAGACCAGAGAAAAGATTTATCAAAACCAAAGATTGGAGCGAATTATTATCCGGCCATACATTGATATTCCCAAAACTAGTCTTTGGAAAATTCTGACCGAGACTTGTCTGGTCAAAAAATGTGGAAAACTTTCCTTTCGCAATTTGATAGAAGAGCAAAAGCTATTGAAGCGGACCATTGCCATAGCAAAGTTGGGTAGCCTTTACCAACCCCTACCTACAGACAGGTTCGTTCAATAGCTAGAAGAGGGCAAAACTACTAAACGAGAGCCGAGGCAAGAAAGGGGAAGAAAGTGTTGACTATGGTGTTGAATTTCGATGGGATCGCTTTTTGGCATCTCTGCAAAGAAAAGACTACCGTCACTAAAAAGGTCATTCCTTAAGACATATCTCGTAGTGAATGGAAAGGAAAGAGTATCATTGTATTTGATGGACAAAAAATGAAAGACCCCTTGTATTCACCCGATGTGCATCCCTGTGACTTCGCGTTTTTGAAAGCTCGCATAACTGGGATTGGTTACAAAAGTTAGAATTTTGTCTTTGAAGCAATCAATAAAGCGACATTGGAAAATTTACAAAGAAGCTTCTTTAAGGAGGTTACTATGCTACTGTGGCTAAAGCTCCAAGTTTTTCGTATAGCCTGCGTATAATGTAAATTTTTTTTCATTTTTCCTTCTATGGAGTGGACTCTTTATATATACAATAAATCCAAAGAGTCTCAAAACAATGTTGGATACTTTCTTAGACCAAGAACAAAACCATTTGGTTAATTTTTCTCTTGGTCAAAAAGGATGACTTTGATAATACTTTACTTTTTTATGATCATCAACTCTAATTCTTAAGCCACTCTTCTTTTCTGTAAGAACAAATCCGTCATTAAGAGGTGAACATGAGCTCATGAGACTATTCAATAAAGGCCTTTTTGGATTTTAGAACATTCAACGTCTTTTTAAGTATACATTGGCTTTTTTCGAATATACGAAAACCATTTTTATAATTTTCTGATCATCTTTCGTTTGACATCCATTTGAAGTATTCAAAATGTATTAATGTTTCTGCTACTACAGTCTCTATAATATTAATGCCAATTTATTCCCACTCTACCCATTTTGCTTCCAGTAACCTACTTCTGTGACTCTTTTTCTATCCATTTCCCATATTTTTATACCGCATAAGCCTAAGCTTTCAACCACTGTTTTATACACTGCTGCACTCCGATACAAGCTGTTTAATTGATTCGTAAATAACCCTCTTCTTGATTCTATTTATTAATTGCTGCCACCTGATATTGCTGATATTGTCGTATTTTCGATTCAGCTGAAGTAACCCGGAATCACATTTTACCCAAAGATAAATAATATGAGTACATTCTTCAGTTATCTGTTTGTTTTAATGTAATTAATCAATCCTCCTTCCGCTCTTAAATCAATTTACTTGTTTATCGTGTCTCTTTAAAATCCTTGTAAGTTTTTTTGAAACATTTTCTGCTCAAAACATTAATAGTTGATCTACATTCACTCAAATTGGCCAATAATCTTTAAAAGTCCTGAAAATAATTAGGAAGGTCCGGTTATTTAGAAGTGCCTGTTGAAAAACCATTGCTACTACAATATTTTACGGATATTTACCGTATAGGAAGATCATGTAGGTCCATTTTTTATTTCGTACCGTCTATTTTCTTGTTTCAATAGCTGTCTTGACTGAGGTTGGCGGTTATCAATGCAGTCTTTACTTTGCCCACAACTTACCGAAACAATGAAGTACTGACAGTCCATACCATTTTCTGAGAATTCTTAACCAAGATGTCCCTTTTTGCTTTGACGTGCCGTATTATCTTTTCTTCTATCTTCATTCTGGTGGACGCTTTTTCATGTTGTACTCAATGGATCCACGAAATCTTTAGAATCTTCCCCCATCCGAAATACTCATATTAATTTATTTTCGAAAGTGGATCTTTGTTTCCTTGACGTTTACTGTTAGTCTATAACTTTTACTATTTTCTGCCACTTGATTTACTAGAACCTGCATATATGTATTCTTCAGTTTCGGCTAGTAATCGTCGGAGTATCTTAAATTATTTAACATCTGGACCTACTTCATCTTCATGCAGAGTTTCTTTTAATATACCAACCAAAGAGATTTAACCGAGTGACAGAAAAAATATATCTCTGTCTTACTCCCTTGTTAATGTCAAATGAATTGGATAGCTTATTGTCAGGTGCTTTTGGTTCCAACAGAGATTCCCAATAAGTCTGATATTCTTAGACCCAAAGCGTATGCTTTGTAAGATATTAACCAGCTTGAAGGCCTTGAAGCTTACATCCAGGTTTGTAACGTCTCTACATCTTTGTACGAGAATATGCGTACACAATTTTTAGTAATATTTTTAGTGTTATAATATAGAGTTATAAAAGTCAAACCAAGCCATTTCGTGGGAATTATTCCGGTGTTACATATGTGATTGTACAGCTATTTTCATAAAATGAAGATTATTTTTAAAGAAAACAATTTCTGTTGCCGTTCTGTGACACTAGCCAATTAATGTAACGCCATATCCGCGTAGTAAATTCAGACATAGCCATGTATAAACAATATGAGAATGTGGAGTACTTCATAATTTTGTATTTATAGTTCCTAAATTAACTAGCCCATCTATTTGTACTGCTACTAGGCATTAAAGTATGAAAAAATATATGGACTATAGAAGGTAACGAGGGCACCGGATAATTAAACATTAAAGCAAATTTTCTACACCACTCAAATCTACATCTTCAAATAGAATTATCCTCCAAAATTTGCTTAAATTGGAGACATTTTTTGTCTTCTATCTTCTGTTCAAGAACTATTTTTAAAGTTATGTTTCTAAGACTACAAGCAATTTTACAAAACAAAAAGACTGATCGGCTTATTTTTAGTAAGTCTTTTTCTTTAGGTGCCGCTCCCACTAGTGAAGGTTGGCTGTCATTTCTGCAAATCTTGCTATGTTAAAAAGGGTGCGGACTCTCGTGATCCCCGTTCATTCCCTTATGTTTCAGAGCCGCGACATCTTTCTTCTTGCAATTTTTCTTCTACCTTCTATCTTTCCCATCATTATTTTCTATAGTAGGTCGAATCTATCACGCTTCAGTACGTGTCCCAGTTATTCGACTTTTCTTCTTTTCAGTATGTATAAAAGTTCTCTATCTCTTCCTATTCTATTTAAGACCTCCTCATTGGCACGTCGCTCTGTTCATGAGATTTTTAATATTCACCGGAAGGCCCACATTTCGAATGCTTCTATGCTTGCGCTTGTGTCTTTCTTTAGAGTCCATGTTTCTAAGCCGTACAGTAATATTGGCCATTCATAACAGTTAACTACTCTCAGTCGTAGGTCGATGCTCAATTCTTTTTCACATAACATTACTTTCATCTTTCTAGATCCGTTTCTGGCCATTTCTATTCTTGTCTTAACTTTCGTGTCACTATCTCATTCCTCTCTTACCATGTACCTAAGTATCTATATTTCTGTACTCGCTCTAGGTTGTTACCTGCTACCGTAGGTCTCACATTTAGGTCTCTCTTCTTGCTTACTACCATAAACTTCGTCTTCTGGATGTTCATATTGAGACCTAACCTTTCACTCTGTCTAACAAGACTTGCATATCTTCTTGAGTTGATGCAACCATAATGATGTCGACATATCGAATATTATTTATTACTTCACTATTTACTTTAATTCCTTCCTCTCTCCCGCACAGCGCATTAATCATTATATGCTCGGAGTATAAGTTGAACAGAGTTGGCGATGAAATGCATCCCTGCCTCACTCCTCGTTTTATCTCTATTTCTTCTGTACTGCCGTTCTCAATTCTAACGGTTGCTCTTTACAAGTTCGTAATTATTTGCATATCCTTTCCACGTAGGCGTATTTCTTCCAGTATTTGAATAAGTTATTCATGTCTTACTCTGTCAAACGCCTTCTCGTAGTCAATGAAAGTTATGATAACGTCCTTCTGCATGTCTCTACATTTCTGTATTAAGACTTGTAACGCAAATAAGGCTTCCCTTGTGCCTACACCAGCTCTGAATCCAATTTGGTTGTTACTTAATGTTTTGTCACACTTTTTCCTTATCCTTTTATGAATGATGTTCAAGAACACTTTGAATACTTGGCTCATGAGACTTATTGTGCGAAATTCCTTACACTTTTTAGGAATAGCTTTCTTCGGGAGAGTTATGAAGGTAGACTTTTCGGTATTATCCCTGTGTCGTATATTTGGTTAAACATTTCCAGCAGAAAGTCTATATCTTTCTCTTCCAGAATTTTAAGGATTTATATATTTACCTGGTCAGGCCCTGGAGATTTCTCTTCCTTTGCTTTCTTCGGCGCTTTCTGAAGATCCTTCTTTTTCTAAATTATTGCCTTGTTTCTCCACTTTGTTATCTAAGAAGAGTTCTTTTATGTACTTTCTCCATACGTTCTTCTTTTCGCTTATTTCGGTCACAATGGACCCTCGTCCATTAAAATGTTATGTTGTTTTCTTCTATTTATTCCTGTCATCTCTTTTATTTTCTTATGAAGGTTAAAGGAATCGTATTTTCTCTGTAACTCTTCTATTTCTTCACATTTTTCAGCAAGCCACTTTTTCTTTGCATATCTAATTTTCTTCCTTATATCTCTATTCATTCTATCATATTCAGTTTTATTATTGCTCTTGTACTTCCATCTTTCGTCCATCATTTCTGGTATTTTAGTCATCCATTTTTTTGTCTTGTTTTTGTACCCCTAATATTTCTCTTCCGATCTGATGTATTATTTTTTTCGTGCTGTTCCACTTGTCCTCTACTGTTGGCATTGTTCTGTGTTTGTTTTTCTTTGCCCAGTCTTTAAACTTTTCAGCTACTTTGTTTCTCATCTCTGGTGTCCTGAGTTTCCTTACTTCTATTTTTTTATTAAATTTATTGTTTAAGCACTTTCATGGTGCATTTAAACTTTACTACTACTGGACTGTATGTTTTGGCGCTCTTAATGCTATTTAGGTATCTTTGGTTAATTAACACATAGTCAATTAAATTTCTCTAAATATTTTCTTCTGTGTTAGCTGGAGAGGTCCAAGTATATAGTCTTCTTGGGGGTAGGCTGTAAAGCGTGTTGGTTTCAGTAACTAATCTGTGGTTAAAATGTACATAAGCAGGAGTCATTCTGTATATCGATTTTGATATGACATGGGCGATGTTAAAGAAAAAAAGGTTTTGTACTGGTAGTTCCTGTACATATAACATTTTCACGTAAGCCAGCGAAACAGGTTAGCCTATCTTAACTGGCTACATTGCCGTGTGAAGAACTATGCAAAATCAAGGAACAAACAGAAGATTTATAAATATGTAAGCAAGTTTAAGCAACTTATTTAGCATTTTTTGTTTTTCAACTTTCCCATTGTTATGCTTTTATACTAGAACATTTCTTTTTAGGTTCTTGTGATCTTCTCATGACTTCTTTTTTAATTTTGGTTAATAGTTTGAAATGGAACTTCTTCTAGTCTTGCGCGAATATGCCACTTCCATTCTCTTGTTTGAAGCCTTATCATTATATTTTAGACCTCCTTTGATTTCCAGTATTTAATTTTTTAGTTTAGAGAGTACTATTTTCATCTTTGTTATTATTCTCCTCCATCATTAGCCATTAATAACTTTTGTCTCTATATCTTTTTTAAACGCAGTGGATAATTTGTTACTACTACCTATATTTTCCAGGTCAAAAACATCCTTGACTGCCTTATTAATATAACGCGAGGTGTTTTAAAACGAACCATACCATTTTAAAACCGCGCCATTTAATCCTACTTTTTCTTTCCTTTTATATTTGACAAGCGTGCAGTCAAGTGGTATCAAATTCGTAACAGTCACAACATGTACTTATTTTTAAAATATTTTACAAAAATTGGTCATACATTACAATAACATTGAGAAAATGACGTGATTTAATTGAGTCGAAATATAGCCCCTACAAAAGCGACTGTTTACTGTATCATCAATGATTTCAAAACGTTTTACTTACTTATAAATAGACCATTACCTAACGCGACTAAATGAGAATATAGCCGATAGTCTCACTACTTCCAAAAGAAGTGTCATGGTGTGTGAAATTTACTGCATAAAGGCTTGCATCTACACTTATGCAAAATACATTTTACGTAAGAACTTCAACGCAGGGAATTTGAATCCTCCATAACCGAAACCTCAACTTTTGTCGAAAATTGATAGAGCTATGAAACCCATTTTGGCTTTAACTTTGTTTGACCTCCTTAATCAATTTATAAACGACCTCCACACCCTTGTGCAGTAACTGTTTGGTACGCAGTTTGGACCGAAAGTGTCACTAGGCTATATTTTTAAAGAAACGCTGCTGGAAATACTATAATAGTGATCGGATAAAAATATGGAAGCGTGCTGTAGACTTCTTAACGACCAAAATTAATGAATTGGTCCTAAAAGCAGTTTCTTTCAACATAATGGTGTTACATCACACATACAATATGATTATAATGAGACTTATACAACAAATATTTGCTGACCAAATAAATACTAGCAAGAAGTGGCAATATCCATTAGAATCTTTATTCATTACTTCTACTTGTAAGAATATTTTAAAATGCTGTATCTTTAATGAACCTGACACAATTCGACATCTTAAATGCAACATTTGTACTCGCTTCGGCGGTACATATACTAAAATTGGAACGATACGGAGAAGATTAGCATGGCCCCTGTGCATGGATGACACGCAAAATTGTGAAGCGTTCCACATTTTTCTCTGCTATGTTACTACTACATGGAAATATGCCAAATAATAGTGATTGCTAAGCCTGGTAAACCACTTACAGAACCACAATCCTACAGACCAATAAGCCTTCTACCGCTCCTATCCAAAGTCTTCGAACGACTCCCTAATTAAACGAATCAAAGACGTTGTAGATCTCTACCAACTTATACCCGAATACCAATTCGGATTTAGAGAATCCCACTCAACCGTCCATTAAACCCATAGAATCATTAATCACATTCTGGAAAGTCTAGAAACAAGAACTATATGCCCAGCAGCATTTCTGGACATAAAACAAGCATTCGACGGAGTTTGGCATAAAGGACTCCTCTAGAAAATTAAACTACCTAGCAGACCGAATTTACCAAGTAAAAATTAGCACCACCACATCCTCCTATCACCACATAGGTGCTGGGGTACCACAAGGCAGTGTCTTGGGACCACTGTTATACCTAATTATTGCCTTAGATGTTCCAACTACACCAAATACAGTGATAGCCACATTAGCTGACGATACAGCCCTCCTATCAATCAACAGATCACCTGAAATAGCAGCAAAACATCTACAGGCCCACCTGGACTCTTTACAGGACTGGTTTTCTAAATGGAAAATTACAGTTAGCACCGATAAATCCGCGCACGTAACATTCACCACCCGACGTATCGCATGCCCAGAAGTCAGAATCAACAACGTCCTTATCCCAATAAAAACAGAAATAAAATACCTGGAGATGCATCTAGATCAAAAACTCACATGGAGCACCCACTAAGAGAAAGCAACTAGACTTAAAACTTAAGCAAATGATGTGGCTACTTAGTACCCAATCACAACTCTCTTTATCTAACAAACTTCTAATCTACAAAACCATACTGAATCCTATATGGACCTACGAGATCCAACTATGGGGATGTGCCAAGGCGTCACACACAAAGATTCTACAGGGATTCCAGTCTATTGTCATGTTTTATCTCCTAACTTCCCAACATCACCTTTGTTCTAAAACCTATCTTATCAAATAGCATTGCTGGGTGCACATATCGCCCTTTTCGTTAGTGGTGGTACTTAATGTGCCCGAAACCAGATTTGCTTTAAAAAACGCACTTGTCTGTTCTCACATTTGAACACATATCAAAAATTATTTCTTTTAAATGCAAATATTGTACCTTAGGATTGTATCTCTTCGTTCACACTACTATATATGTATAAAGTCTTTTATTTTCCATTGTTTTTTCCTCCTTTTGTCCTTGTCGACACTATTAAATTAGTCATAAATTTTTCCGTTTCTTCAATGATTTTATTATACATAGGTTCTTTCCTGTTTACTAGAATTTCTATCAAATAAAAGTTTTTTCAATATTCTAATCTAAAAAAATACAAGAACCCTGCGCAAGTCTGTTCAAGTTAAATAAGATGAAAAACTCATCCTTTACTATCTCTTTACATAACGCATACAAACATCGCATATCCGAAGTAAACTTCATTATCAAAGCTGATCTGTCCAAAAAAATGGTCAGCTAGCTTTATCATCTTACAGGACATACTGTTTCAAAAACCCTTCACCAACTTTTAGACTCCGTACGTTTTTTGGTATTTTCAAATTACACGCATTAACCGTTTCTCTAACTTTATTGTACGACTAGGGCTATTATGGGCAACTTTGTTTAATGACAACAAGACAGTTATTATTTAACGTAAATAATAAATTTGATTGGGCCATATTACAGTTGCAAATTTTTGAAGACTGCAGACAACACCTATTTTTGCTATATATATTTTAACGCCTTTCTGTTGCATAGTTTTAATAAGCGAGAAAATTTACTTAGGGCATTTAGGGCGACGACCGGGCAGAGAGAGCGAACATACGAGAGCCTTCACCTCTCAGTTAGCGGGCCGTTCTTCCACGCGAAGAGTTAGAGCCGTACCATTATTATTTATTATTCAAAAATTATTTTGCTATTGCACCGACAATATCTTTAAGGCTGCTGTAAATCATTCTTTAGGTGCAGCACGTTACCACTGGTGGACAGCCCACTGAAGCTCGTCGTTGAACGCACCGCTTCCTTCATTATGTTAAACAAAGTGATATGGGACGTGAGGCAACACGGTACACCCAAGAGATTTCAGGCTGGAAAAAATTGGGATATATAGCCGCGTATTATCAAGTTGGAGCAGTGCGCCGCATCTTCATTATCTGTGGAAACATTATTGGGTACGTCGGCAAAATCGCTTCAGTTGGGGGGGGGGTAAGGTAATAAATTCTATTATTAGAATCTCCTCCTGATCCTAAAGAACAATCGTTTAAGAATAAATAATCAAGAGCGTCGCGGCTTAGAACAAAAATTTCTAACATATTGTCATTCTATATTTCAGCATCTCGTGCCAGAACCATGATGTGCAAAAATATTTGTTATCTTCAAGACCTTACAGACAATAGTAAGCAAAAATACACAAGAAAAACTTATTGATTTGTCTGTTTATTTTTACCAAGTCAAACATATGCTGGATAAATTTTTGCTTTTTTCAGTATAGTTTTACAGTTTTTAACTCTAATATACAACAAAACAAAATATTGCGACCTAGTGTCATGTTCTTACACATGGCAAATAATCTTGTATGGATGTCCAAAGTAATCACTTTCTCCTTTCGAAGAAAGCACGCCGTCGGTCGCTGCTCTTAATTGTCTGCTTCTACGGTTTTCTACTTTGTCTGCAACTGCACTATCAGCAGTGCACGAAAGGCTCACTTCGTTTCCTTCACTTTGTTTCCTTCGTTTTTTACTCAATAATTTTCTATATATCCTTTTAAATGTAAAAAACACTTTCAACAAATATCTGTCTTCTCGTGGTGATCACGGTGTTTTAGAGAAACATAGATGAACACCATTACTACATGTTACTACTAGTTTCATAATTTCTTTAATGTTCTTCTTCTTCTTCTTCTACTCTTATATATAGGCTATAAGCCTGTTTTCTTTAATATTATAAGTTGTAATCATTGTACCCACTGGAAAATTGCTGATAAGAGAAAGTTTGCTGATGTAACAGCGGCTCGATTAGAAAATGATAGGCTACGGAAAGTGTCGGAAAATGGCGGCACCACATGTCAATATTTCTTTTCCATCCGCAATCCGCATAGCCTCGTGTTCGTCTGTCAGCATTTGTGGAACCCATCTTGAAGAAACTTTTCAAATTTTCAGGTCATCATGCAACTCTACAAATCCCATGGAAATGTCAAGTTTCAAGGCGATATCATGCACAGCTAATGACGGCCTTCCATAACAACTTGCTCCACTCGCGCAATTATAGTTTTGGCCTGACTGGTTCCTGGCCGAGGCTGCTTCGATTCATTGTCACACAACTCTCCTTCTTTAAACATTCGCACTTACTAACGCACATTTTAACATCCATGGAGCCTTCACCGCATGTCTCGCTCAATTGGCGGCGGATTTCGATGGGCGCTTCACCACGCAAGAGGAGAAAACACTAAACGTCACTATTTAAGTATACAAAACAACACTCACTGCAATGCCGATAATTCTACTTGTACATTGTATGGTGCTGCCAACTATATTAAAAATTCAGAAATATTTTTGCGTCTTTTAAAATTAACCGCATCTTTCTACTTACTCTCACTGTTGAGAAATAATTGCAAGACCTTAGAACTTGAATTATGCGTGGTAGTGCATTATAAAAAACTCTAAGGGCCTCAACCTCTCAGTTCACAAAATCTCGCTATCATTGATGACACTACCACATTTTTACTTTCCTAATTTCCAGAAGCTATAAGCCAATATGTGAGATTACATTTTCCTATTAAAAATTGTTTCGTATTTATAAACCATGGAGGGTCTTGGAATTGATAGGATAGTTCAGTACATATTAAGCTTCCGTTTTCTAGGGCACCATTACAGCATAGGCATTTTTGTTGTCACGATATTTTTATTCGAAATTTTTCCAGCCCTGATTTTATACCAAAAAATATTTAAAATTACTTCTATTTTTAATGCAACTGTTCTATTTTTCTGGCGGTCTCTTCAATATGTCTTTTATAAAAAAATCAACGTCGCTGTTAGATCTTACCTTTTTTGCTCGCGCGCAATTCCCTTAAACGGGAAAATTGCTTTTCGCGTTGCCTATAACTATAACCCCAAATTAGCGCCAAATTGGGAAAAATTTAGACGGAGCACAGTTCGCTTTACGCTTTGTTTAATTCATCGCCCGAAATTCGGGAGCTGCGCGGCAAACAGCCATAGCCTCCAGCCCTCTCTCTGCGTCTTTGACATCCCCGCACTGTAAATTAAGTACGCACAATACTAACTTTCGGCAATAACACGCTAAATAAAATAGCCAGGAATTAATTCAATTTCGCGCAATAGTATTTGTGGTGCTTCGGGTGATGCTCTATATGTACGGTGTACACGTATTAAGCTAAAATACTAAAATTGTTATTCTGTTGTTAATTGCTCTCCGAGCTCCTAATGGGTGCATGCGTTGACTTCCGTTACAAATGTCTTCGGCGTAAAGCTCCTGCGGCGTGTCCTTCGCCGGGCCTGCGGCCGCCGTTTCCACGGGCAGCTGTAAAAAAGCTCCCGCAATCAGGCTGAGGTTTCAAGACCACCCTGCACTTAATTAGCAATTTGCAATACGATTTTTATGTAGTAAGCTCAATGAAAGTAAAAATTTAATGTAACTGTGCTTAATATAACCTAGTGTTTAGCTATTATTTATACACTTAATTTGAGGTAACTAAAATTTAAGCAAAGCTGACTTAATTTATTGAAACTTAAACAAATTTACTTTAGTTGATCCAACCAAAATCAATTATTTCTTCTAAACTGAAAGTAAAACAAATTATATATACTTCAATTTATCCAACTTTAATTTATCTAAGCAGACACAAGCTAATTGGACTAATTTTAACTTCAGTCAAGTTAACTAATTTGGTCTAATTGGTAAAATTAATTTACTTCTAAATTAAACTCTAACAAATTACATTATTAAGTGGCGTAGCGAAGCGGAGTCACTTACTAACTTCATGTTGTCCGTCCGTCTGTCCGTTCGTCCGTCCGAGCAATAACTCGAGAACGGCTGGGAATTTCCAAATTCTGTTTTCAACAATCGACAGGTGACTAAAAAGGCTTATTTGCTAGTGATTTTGAAACTGATTGGTCAAAGGTCAGCTAGACTAGAGCGTTCTCAAATTTGGGAGACTGCTTCGCCACTTCGCTACGCGTTGCAAGCTTTGCAGGTTTATTTGATATAACTTCATTTGATTGAATTTAAAATATGTTCTAGCTACTTAAATGTAATTGCACTTAATTTAGTGTATTAATAAACTAAAAGCCAACTTAACTGGGGATTAGACATATTCCAAAATAAGAGAAAGTTTTCTGGCTTACTCAAGAAAATTTTAAAAAAATTAGTGAAACCTCAACTAGTCTGACCTAATTCAACTAATTAATTAAGAATTAAGTATCTTTAAAAATATCCCAAATTATAGCATATCTACTTGCAGACCACAGAATTTTTAATTAACCACATTTTACCAACTGGAGTTAAGATTAATTAGGTAATTCTGACCTGACTAAATTTACTGAGTCAATCAAAATTAACTTAGTTAATGTAATTAAATATAAATTTATTACTTATCTGACTTCTATAAGTTGTTTTAAACTCATTTAGTCTAAACTAAAGATAATTAATTAATCAACTAATTCTTAAGTTTTAATTTAAGTACTTAGCCCAACCAAACTGCGCAAACCTATCTTAATCTCATAGCTCTATTTTATTCTGACTTCTGCACCTGCAAATTAAGATGCAAAAGCATCGCATGTAATGCGGTTTAATTAGACATTAGCACCCAAAAAATCGGTAGTGGGCGGGGGCTGGGAGGGAGCGGCGGCGGGGGCCGCCGCGGCGCCGCTCAAAATTCCATTCCCCGAAACAGGACAATAGACAGAAGCGGCGACTTTTGAAATTTACGGTCTTAATGCAATTCTCAATTAGTGGCGTAATAGCTCGGGTGTACACTGTAGTAAATGAACTATTGCAGGCTGGAATTCAGTTTTGTGACCGAAGTCACTGTCACTGCGCGATTTATTGGGACCACTCGCTGAATTACAGCTGAGCGGAGAGAACATGAGTTATTCGGGCGCCCGTGACGCTTCACCTAGCCGTTCGGCTCTCATAAGCTGCCCATTAGTTTTTAAATTGCGCGGGAGCTTAGAATAAAGGGAATAAAAGCAAATTAGTGGTCACTGGGCAATTATAAACAAAGGCTCTAAAAATACATAAAGTTTATAGTTGCTTTTTCTTCAAAGCTTCAGAAGATAAAAAAATAATTAATTATATTTCAGATAATGGCGCAAATTGTTTAAATTTATTTTTTATCGTTTATGTTATAATTAAGTAAAGAAATAAAATGACAAAAATAATTTTAAAAACGCAATACAAAATTAGTATAATAATAAATAATAAAATCAACAACTGTAATCACAATGTTACATACAACATACAGGATTACAATATAAATACAAAAGCTTACTAAATTAAATTAAATATTTTGCCTAAAACCATATTTATACTTTACCATTAATTTTTTTGCTCCATTCTTTTTTGGGCCTTGCCAATTTTTCCTTCACTCCAGATCAGTCCTTTCTGACTTAAGTTCTCGACTACTTCCTCATTTTACATTTTCTTTGGTCTACCTCTTCCTCTTTTATGTTGAGATCTTGACCCCATATTCTTTTTGTTGTCCTATCCTCTCTCATCTACTCCATTTTATCCAAACAATTTTATCTGTCGCGGTTTGATGCTCTTCCGGATGCATTCTACTTTCAATTCCTTTCTTGGCTGGTTATTTCTAATTTTGTCTCTTTTCGTGGCTCTCTTTATATTCCATAAGCATTTCATTTCCTAGGCTTGAATAATGCTTTCGATCTGCTTTGTTAGAACCCAACTGTCACTTCTTTACATCAGTATTAGTTTAAAATGGGTTTTAATACTGTACGTTTCGTTTTATTAGATATCTCTTTTTTCTAATGAATGTGTCTTTAAGCACGGTAGACTTTGACTGCGCTCTCTATTCTGTTCTTTATTTTCTCATCGATTTTGTCTTACCTCTGTGTCTTTATTTCCTTTAGTTTTATTGATATGTCTAGTTCCTCGTTTCCTATTATCATTTAGTCTTCTTTAGATTTGTTTTGAAATTTTTTGCAAGTAGAGCGTTTTTCCGCACCTCCTTTTTCTTTGCGCATATTAGCAAATCATTGGCGAAACACTTTATAATACTTCTATTAATTTCATGTCTATGGGCTTAAATTTAGTTTTTTAATTCTTTCTTTAATTTTTTTAGGGCATCGTCCATTACTAATTTGAATAAGACGGAGTTAACGGCTCATACTTTTCGGTTCTCACGTAGATTCTTGTGTTTTCGTATAGATTCTTTATGCATTAGATTAGCTTATCATTTATCTTTCCCTATTTTAGACTGTTCCACACTAGTTTCTGTTAACGTTATAAAATTCCTTTTTATGCTCAATAAATGCTACAAATATTTTATCAGATAAAATTTTCTATTAGTTCTTTAACAATAAATATATGATCTCTTACTTCTCTAACCCTTCTGAATCTATACTATGCGTCCTTTAACCCTCGGTGATCACACTTCGTAATAATCACATGCTGGTCATATGGGTCAATTTGACCCCAGCATGTTTGAACAAGTACACCTTTACGTGTAACTGATAAAACCTTTCCAATAAAATCGAATTATACTTTTAACATTTAAAAACAATTTTCCATGGTCAAAATTAAATAATTTAACAGTTAATATAGCTGAAACTTAGAAAAACTTCGAAAAAATGCTACTTCTTGGGGATATCCCTTGGATGTACTATTTTTAGAAAAAAAAATAGTGCAATAGCGCAACCTCAAAAAAAGTATTTATTTGAAGTTAGAAGTGCAAACATTGCATCCCGATGATCATCATCCTTATCGTCATCAGTGTCACTGCTTGCTTGGTACGGTCTTTCTCGACATCAGATGATTTGCTTCCGAAAATTTTTTCTTCGTTATTTTCAGAAAGCAATGCTCGAGAAGCAAACCACGTAGTCGTAGATTGTACGCCATCATTAATAATAATGCTATTATACCTTTTGCACTTGTTAAAAAAATATGTTTGAGGAAATATATACATACCTTTTATTACACAATACGGAAAAAATTAATGACAAATCTTTTCAAATTAACGACTTGGTCATGTGGGTTAAAACCCCAGAAAAATTAGTGTTTATTTTACTCAAATACTGAGAGAATACTAACGCAACTGAATTTATTTTCGCTGTCCTATTCTACAGAGGGCATCGTCAAATATATGTATACGTCAGGCTGGCGTGTAATTCAAATATATACTTGTTCATATTGAGCATTAAAAACTTTTTGGGGTCGAATTAACCACAGGTGACCAACGAAAATTAATGTTCCATCTCCTTTATTAATCTTCTTTTTAGAATGACTTCATTACCTTGGCTACTATCGATAACATGTTATATTTCTGAAGTTAGTGCATTTTTATCTATTTCCTTTCTGTATACTGGTAATGGTATTTCTTATCTTTTGCTCTTTAGAAAACATCTTTTGTTACCATGCTTTATTAAATAATTTTTTAGCCTTACTAATCTTTTGTTGCCTAGATTCTTAACCATTTCTAACATTACCCCGCCGTGGCCAGCTGATTTACCTCTTTTTAACGTTGTCGTAGCCCCCAATATTTTATTTATTTTTATTTATTTCTTTAATTTGCTTTCTTCTGTGATCTATACTTTTTGGTTCATTTATTTCCTTCTTTTATTTTCATTTCTTGTGCTCGTTTTGTCGTTAACATTTCCTGAAAATATTTCTTCTATCTCCTTATGATATTATCTACTTTTACTAATAACCTTCAGTTTTCGTCTTTTATATAGTTAACTTTATCAGTGTTTGCTTTTCTAACCGAACTAAGTGTTTTATAAAATGGCTTTTTATTTCCAAAGCAGTCGCATCCCATCTTCTTGTCAAATTCTTTTTATGATTTTAATTTTCCTTGCTTCACCCTGCATTTGACTTTGTACCTCTTCTTGTATCTGTATGTATTTTTCGAGCAATTTATTACCTAAGTATTACTTCCATAGCTGATTCTTGATTTTTATTTCTTCTTTAGCTCGTCGTTTCACCACCGCATTTGCTTCTTTTTCTTGTAAACATTTGTAGTTCCATATACATTCCTAAATGTCGTTACTAATATTTTTTTAATACACCTCCACAATACTTCAAGTGGTAAGTTAATATTGTCATAATTTGCAAAATTATTAAAAATCCTAGATACTCTATAAAGTAATAAACAGTATGTATTCATAACAAATACTATGAATATCAAGGTTTTTATTATTTATTAATATTAACAAAAATATAGAAAATAAGAATGGCTAAATAATAGATTGAGATTTATCATAAATATGAAATAAAAATATAATACCATAGATCAATTATATTACTTTAACCAATGTACAAATATTTTAAAAAATAATAAATAAATTATACGTAAAGAAACACAAAAATAATGATCAAAAAATAAATAGGTGTAACTTAATAATATTCCCACACAAAAAATGGGGAACGTTGAAGAAAACTGCAGAACTGCCTATAAAAAAAATTAAAAATAAAAAAAAGTTAACACAAGCAAAGAGAACAAGCTGCAAATAAATCTAGGAAGTAATCATAAAATGCTGATGAAATTCAAAGTGCTTTAAGACCTTTCATACATGGAAATCTGGGAATAACGTATTTTACACCAAGGCAAAAATAAATTTACAGATACAAAATTTAAACAATACTTTATATTAAATATTCAAGTCGAACCTACAATTAATACTTGATCTAGTCTCTTTTACTATCATGCAATCTTTTTAACCCTTCGGACATGGTGTCTTTCAAATCCTCCATCACTCTCTGAGGTATATTTGCAATTCTTTTGTCGTCGCTACCATTAACTCGGTTTTGTTGTTGGGTTCTCGTACTTCTCCAGCCACAGGTTTCCAGTCCAGTTTATGTCTGGAGACTGCCTCAGCTATATCAAAATTCGAAATTGTCATCATTCTCCAAAAATATTTTTTAGCGACACTGTTATTACAGAATAGGTAAAAGTCTACCACTCAAAATTTTAATGCATTTGGCGATATTTATGGTGCCTTCATAATGTTGTACTACCATACCAAATGGTACGCCACAGCATTGTGCTGACTTCCTCATATTTTATAGTCTATTGCACAAATTTATTGTCCAATTAATTGGTCAAATACTTTCGTATCAAGGTGTACCTCCAATTTTCGTCTGATCAAAAACGCATCTCCGTTGCCCAATTCTGTCGACTCTTTTTCAGGAGGGATGTCAGTAAGAGGTTTTCTTTAGCGACGCGTTTGTATGACCCCACGTTATACGAATAGCGTTGAATGCCTTTCTGATACCTACGCTATTTCAGTCACTGCTTTTTAAGGGTTCTTAACTCTCTTTTGCTCGTTTCAATATTCTTAAGAAACCAAGCCTTGGCAGTACTAATCGTTTATCGCCCTCTATAAACAATAAGCAGAGCACATAAAATTTCCTAGCCGCTGATTCCCTCTGGAGAAAGCAAAAGGGACAGACAAATTTGACGTAGAATCCGAATCGAGATCAGTAATTCAAGAAAACAAGTGCAAGTGGCCTTTTACATTTATATGCCAGTGACATATGGTAAGTGAGGGAAAAGGTACGATTCGCACTTCTTACAAGGCGCGAAGCGCCTCGACGCACACCGCTCGAAATCTTTACCATCTCATGCGAAGCGGCTATTACGTTATAATTTTTTATTAAACTAATTAAAAAACCAAGGCCGCTTTGCGGCCTTGTATAAATTAAATAATAACCTTACTTATGGTTGTTAGGCTTCACGATCAACCTGATCTATAATAACTGCGCGTCTAAAATCATCTAGATCTTTGCATTGCGACGGATGGGGCATGGTTTAAACTACAATTTTCTGCTCACAGATGTTTGTGAATACTATTTGGCTGTTGATAAAATACCGATTTTAACTGAGTGTCTAATTTACTTTGACACCCTAATATATTTCTAAAAACACTCAAAAGAAAGATAAAGTTAAACAGGAGCAACTCCGAATAAGATTGAGTTAACAGACGCACAGGTGAAGCACAATATTTCGTATATAAAATTGTACTATTAGCAAGAGCATAACAGTAAACAAACAGGGCAAGACTGATAAAAACAAGAAGTAACAAAATAAAGAGACACCAAAAGTGAAATAACTTAAACATGGCAATTTTAGATCGTTGATTTATCTAAAAGGTTTTCCGATATAAAACTTTTTTACTCCCGATCTATTCATTGTATTTCATAATTTATATCGTGGGAGATTGTCACAAACAAGATTTTTCTAAATCTGCAGGAGTAATATATGTGTCAATATTTTTTGCTCGATTTTTTTCTGTAACTTGAGTGATGTAATAAATATTGCTAGTATATAATTTTCTCGATCTAAAATCAGAAGTTCTTAAAGACGCATTTTTTAAATTATAGATTTTTATATGGGCAGTGAAAGCAGCAATCAACCTGAAGGAACCTCTGGTAAGAAGATCGATGTCTGAATATGAAGTTGACCATCGAGTCAAATCAAGTGTCTAGTAATCTCAAAAAAATTAAGCACAAGATTAGTGCAACAAACTGTCAATATAAAAACAATATGACACATGGAACAGACTGTTATTAATGGCACCATTATGATTCTAACATAATCAAAGTAACTGAGCTGCAAATATGTAGATTTAAGTATTTATAATTCTCCTATACTGTCTTTGCAGCACTAACATTTTATATTGCAACTCTTACGTATCTGGTGAGTTGAAAAAGATGATACGGTCTACTTTTTTATTAGAAATTGATATATTCACATCGGTTCACTCACGTAACTACAAAGTTCACATCCGGCAAAACAGATGAGCCATTTTGACAAAGTTACATTTGATTTTCCTAGCTTTGATCAACAACGATTTATAGATACATAAAAAACTTGTTAAGTTTTTGCAAATAAAGTTTCTAACAATTTTACATTGTAAGTTAACGCATTCTATTTTAACGTTTACAATTAGAATCTATAAAAATTGAGTATATGAGCTTGAGTATACAATAAAAAAGTTATGGGAAGTTACATTTAGCAAAAATAACATATTGGAAAGACTCAGTGAACTCAGTGCGACTCAAGTAGACAAAACCCGGCATACATACGCAGAAAAGACAAAAATTATCTGCAACTTTGCTATAAGTACCGCTTTGTGTTTGTGACATTGCCTTCCGTGTAGGTATGTTTAGAGTGATTATTCTTAGTCCTGCTTCAGTCTAAACATGGCGGCTCCACTAGCATAGTACTAAAGAGAAACGTAGAGTAGTATCTCGATTTTCCTGGTCGAAAGTTAGGGCATGAGCTTAAGTTGATCGGAGGGCCGGTGTCTTCTCATGTAGAAGCGTGTATGGAAGATCAAGAGGTTTAACAGTGGTCAGACGAGCGTGATGCACGAAGAGAGAGCAAGACATCCATCAGCTCCAAAAGTGGTACTGGCAAAATCGATCATATAGAGTGTTATGACGATTAGTTATGGTCTAATGCACGAGCTCAGCTTCCTAAAATCTGTGTGAGATGAATTCCAAAAGAGATTACCGCAGAGCAAAAGCGCAAATAGGTTATGATCTGTCAACGCTTACCTGACCGCTACAACAATAAGGACAAAGATTTTTTGCACCGGAGATGAATCAGTACAAGCCAAAATCCGAAAAGAACAGTATGAAATGAAAAAACCCAAGATCACTAGCGAGGGAGACACTCAAAACTCAATCGTCTTTTAAGACTTACAAGGGCCTATAGTGGTAGAGTATCTGGAAAAGAAGCACACGAGCAACAATGCAAGATACAGAGATTTGCTGGACAACAACTTGCAGTAAAGTCTTGTTGTTGCATGACGACACACACCCACAAACAGTCGAAAAGGTCAATTACGAAGTGCTGAAGCCCAAATCTTATCCCATCCAATTATCATCTTTTTGAACCGCTCAAAGATGTTTTACGAAATGGTCGGTTTTCTACGGATCATGAAGTGGGAGAACGAGTGCATAAATAGTTAGGCAACCAACAGAAAACCTTCTTGTAGACCGCTAGACCAAGTGTAAATAAATTGGAAAATATAAAGTGTGGATTGTTTTTGACACTTCAGGATGTAACTACCATGAAAAAACTATCTACGGATAAAGATACTGTAGATTTTTCTTCTTCACGACAGAGTTTATACAAAGATCTTTATTTTATTATATCATCTTTGTTCCCTTTTTGTACAAGGTCCTTCAAGGTCATGCTTATTTGTTAGTTTATATAATTTTGTTTTCTCGTGAACTTTTATTTATTCGATTAACATGTTTCCTCCATTTTTAGATAGTCTTTTCGTTAATTAGACGAATCCGGGTTTTATTCTTGGAGCTCTCTGATGCCTAGCGGGTGGCTTATCCAGGCACTGAAAATAATTGAGTGCCTGCGAGTACACTTCAAACAAGAAGTAATAATGGCGGTCGTTTAAGGTGCGGTACTTACCACATTGCCTCGAGATGTGCGCGACGACCGGACAGAGAGAACGAACACGTGAGAACTTTAACCTCTTAGTTCACAGGCGTACTCCCACAGTAGAGCGTTAGAGCCTTACCATTATTGTTTTCGTTGGTTCAAATTTAATTCGTTTTGTTTTAACGCTTCAATTTTTGGTTTTTGCTTTTGTAGGAAACCAATTTTTCATATTGTATATTAACATTTAGACAGCTTTATTTGGTTTCTTACGTTTTATTTAAACTTCTTCAAATTTTTCAAGTTTATTTTTATGACATCTTATTCTTAGTAACAAAATATTTGCTCACTCCATTGAAAATTTTTCGAGAAAGTTTATCATAAAACTATAAAATACAACTAATAATTACAATTATCTAATATACGAAAGCAATTCGGATATAAACCTCCGTTTGCACATACGCAAAAATGTGGTTTTGTACACAGTAGGCAGTGCAGAGTGAAAGAAAAACATTGTAATACATAAAACTCGTCAGCTAGATCAATTAACTTAAACGTTGCCACCAAATGTGAAGTGGGTACAGTAATACGATTTGTATGTGCGAGAAAACTTTAGATATCTGCGGTTCATTGCAAATTGTGTAATGTTTATAGAAAAAAATGTGATGAATGAAGGTGATAAACACACGCACGTATACAATGTGGGAAAAAGTGTTCGCCCAATTATAGTCAGCGATGATCTTGTGCAGAAAATTGACAAAAAAAACCCTTATGTACACGAACCGTGGCTTGCATCGCACTGCCTTGACAATTACACTGCCCTCAAAAATGTTGTTACAGGGTAACTTCATTCCCGCAGGGAAGATTATTTTACAGAGATTTCGAACCTCGTAAGACGTTTTGACAGGTGCCTCAATTTTCATGGCAATTACGTCGAAAAGTAATGTAGGTTTCTAATATGTATAATAAAGGTTACGTATCTACAAGTATCTGTCACTGTAACTAAATGGGGAGAGGGGGTTACGAATTTCTTTGGTATTAGTAAGTTGCTACAGATGCCCTTAGCAATAAACCAAAATGTTGTACTTGCCGTGATTTCTCTTACATCGTTCAGAAGCTTCTCTGTTAACACATAAAACATGAAGTGGCAACTCAATGAAAAACAAACCGCTTAATGAACCTCTCACAACTTGCCCATAGTTGGAAATAATCCCGTTTTTTCAGCAATTCCGCTCGGAGGCCGCTTATTACACCTTCGTGGGCGCTCCCGGGGGGCGCAACCCTATCATCAGCCGCGACTCCAGAAACGGACGGTTGCAACTGCGGGAATTCAACTGTCTTCAACGGAAACGAATGCGACCGGAAACGTCAGCGCTCATCAATAGCTATCGAACAGGTGTCCTACCTATCGGTCGTAACGGCGGCCGTTTGCTATAAATACGTCGGAAAACTATAAATAAGCCGCGCGGCCGCGGCTCGCAGCGCGATCGCCGATTTTGAGCCGTTTGCTTATTGACAGAATAATTAAGAGCTCGTTCGGCCGCGTGGGCCGCGGAAACGGCGCTTTCGTCTGGGCGCGACTGTTATTAAAACCTCGCCACGCAGTCATTGTCTTTGGGCCGGATCGGTAATTATCGTGTATTAACGGCTGATTTGCATAGCCCAAGCAGAGGATTTGAATCTTAATGGTTTTGCCCGCAACCACGCGCTCCCGAGTTTTGATTTGGCCGAGGCTGGAGGTTGATCCTGTGGTCTGTCTCTCAACCGAACTATAGGGCGATCCAAATTAAACTTTAGGAAGTTTTACTTGAAAAAGACACAAAATATTGGAACAATCCCAATTTTATTGCTTGAGTGAACTATGATATCGACCAAATTATTTCAGCGAAGTTTCCAGAAATATGTCTCTATTTCAACAATTACTGGTCTGACGTCTTTTTTGACAAATTTTTTGGATAAACCCTTTCCTCCAAATAGCCTTGAAAGAAAAAGTCTAATGGGGTTACATGGCAAGACCATGGTGACCAGTCACTCTTTGCGATATACTACGACGAAGGATTTGGTTTGAAGTGAAGTGAACATTTTACGTGATACGGGACATGTGACTCCATCTTGTTGAAACCACATGTTAGTCAAGTTCAAATAGTAATCTTCATTAAAAAAATAGCTGTTTATAATCTTCTGATTACGCACATCATTGACAGTAAGAGCGTTGCCAGCTTGGTACTACAAAAAGATACGAGCCAATAATTTTTCGAGTCTACATTGTCTTTTCATGAATTTGTAATAATACTAACTATTTAAAAGCTTAGAAACTTTCAAAATTGTATTACATTAACAACTTTACTCATTTCGACTGTATTGGGATCTGTAAAAACTGCAGATTATTTTGCGCTTGCTTAAATCAACATTTAAGCAGCTATGCAAATTACTCTTCAAGATAACAAAATAATTAATAATTAGCTATACACTAATTAACATTTCACATAGATTAGCTGTCTGGCAAGTCAAAAAATTATTTGACGATAAAGTATTCATATAGATTAGAGCATTAACTTTATTTGCGTTATTCCAGGAAGAAACTAAGAATTATGTAAAATAACAGAAATACTAAACTATAACAAACATCCAACGTACATCTAAGATATTAGGAATATGTCATTATTTAACCATAAAGAGACTTTATTTGAAGAACAAAGTTTTTAAAATTTTTAGACTCACCTTAACCTTCATTCCCCTTATTGTCCTTTGTATGGATATCCGTTATATGTCAAGGCCCTGATTAATGCGGTTTGTCGCTAACAGGTTTTAATGAAGTCGATACATTTGCACTTGGGGTGTTCAAAAATTATTGCTAACTACAATTGCTTTTTCCTTCCTAATCTTTTGTTAGGAAGAATTAACTTTATATTTTATCAGCTGTATTTCTTTTCAATGTTTTTGCACCCTTGACATCGATCCGCTAATTTCCGTATAATTGCTGCAAACCATTTTTTGAGTGTGAGGTGGTACCATTTAAAAACTTTTTACTGCCTCTTTTATTGAATCAAACAGAGCAGATTATATTGTATAGCTGCAGCAACTATTAGCTACCTTCACACACTTCTACTGAGCAGTGAGATTATGGCAACACAATTGTGCAAAGATCTTTCAGTTCTCATAGATAATAGCATGCAAAGTTGTGCAAAACAGGCCTATTGCTTCTGCCAGCCCATCCAAGGCGATTTGCTAGATCATATCGGCCACAAGCTGTATAATACGTGGTTTATGTGCATTTTCCTGATGCCTTCAAAATATTTCTCAGCACGGTCTTTGTCGCCATTCAACACCGTTACCCAACGAGATACAGTTCTGCAACTCAATGCTTCTCAGTTCCTACACACGACTACTAACGTCGCATAAAAGTCACTGTCCATGGTAGTCTGTTTTTATTATTTTCACTTTGTCTACAACTGCACGAGTGATTTACTGTTTTTTCTTCCATGAGTTTCTGCAGTATCATTTGATGCATCAGGTGATAAGTCTATCTTAACACTGCATTTCAATCTACGATACAATCAAAGTTTTAAAGAAAGATTTCCAATCATTTTTTAAACATCTCAAATGAAAATTTAAATTTGCCTGGACTACTAATAGTGCGCTAATCGTAAACGATGGTCATAAAAGTTGTCCGCTACATATTGAACTTACTTGGATTATTTGCAAATTGCCAAGGCAAACGATCTTCATATTTTTTGTTATAATAGCTACTTTTAATGAAAAAACCAATAAATTGTTATAGTAGCATTTTTTGGGTAATAAATATTATAAAATGCTTACCAAAGCACTATAGCATTTTGTATATTATTTTATTTTACAATATTAAACTTCACATCAAAAAGTGTAGGAATAATAACAGAAAATATAAACAAATAATGTTAGGGCAAATCTTATAGTGTCTACTCACATTTTCAAATCAACAAAACATCAAAAATCATTCATAGAGGAAGTTTCTCTGTACGCAACTTGTTCGTCTCATATAGAGCCAGTAACTCCCTTTATGAGCTAAACAATCAGATTATCCAATCTTTTGCTCGGAATATTTTAAAAATTCTAAAATCAGTTGCTTGCATCATGCCACAAAACCATTTGTTTAAACCACTAGAACTTCTTTTCACTCGTTTAGATTAATACTAAATACTAAGTTCGCAAATACTAAAACATTATAAATATCTTAAAACTCTTACAACGATAAAACTTACGACTTAATAAAATTGTCTTTTTATATTACCAGTGTATTTTTTATCTACCATATCAACTTTTGCTCTCACTTGGAAGCAGTATAAAGTCCCACAACCATACATCGCCATATACGCTTACGGTCTTCCAATCTTCGCACCGCTTTTATTATCGGAAATTTTTGTTCTAAATACAACATTCACGTGTTACATTGGCCTAAAAAAGAGATCAAACGCATCTTTAAAGCAGCATATTCATCCTTGGAACTTTAGATTTTTTGATACCCAAAAAAAAAATTCTTCTGTCAGAAAATACTGTTTATAATCAGGTCTACAAGATAAAAATGGTCAGTAATAGTAGAAGGGTAAACTACTGTTAAAATAATTTTTAGATTTTATTAAATAAAATAGAATCTAGCTCATATCTACGTTCATATCTATGTTCGGGAACATGTCTATATATTGATCGGTGTCTAGCGTTGCCGCATTTTACATCATCCACATGGACTCTTCGCCGTCTTGAAGCACCATCGAGGTAACCAGAAAAAGTCAAATTTTCTCGATTTGTCATGGTTAACTCCATTAAATTTGTATGGGGTTGTAAATGTGTTGTGCAATATTCTAAACAAGCCGTGCAAAGCATCCATAGGCAGGTTATATAAACGTATAATTGCTGAACTTTTAACCATTAGGTAATCTTTCTTTTTGTTCCATCTTACTACCTTATCTTCTATTAAAATGAAATTTTAGGCCTAAACTCACAACTACTATTATCTTTTGCAATAATACATTAATTACCTTAACCGATTTTCTATAGCTGGCTTTCCTATTTCAATACAAAGTAAATAGCATTACCTCAAAAAATCTGCAATCGAGCCGTTAGCTGTAATAGTAAGAGCAAGCGGATCTATATTATATCAGACAGCTAGGCAGCTTCAAAGGCTTTATCAAGCACAAAAACATCATCTAGACCGGTATGGGAATGCATCAACGAACTCAATGCACTGGCAGAACATAACACCGTGAAACTGTTGTGGGCACCTGGGAATTGCGATACCTACGGCAATGAGAAAGTCGTTGAATTGGCTAGATTGAGATCTAGTGAGACTTACCCAGAACCTGCTTTAGGAATTTCACGAAGTGCTGCCCGAAGCTTTATTAAGGAGAGGAGACGCACTCATCATCGAATGTACTGGAAAAACCGACCAGGACATTATTTCAGCAAAACCTTTAATAAGGGACCTTGCCAAAAGAGAGCTGCAGAACTTCTTAACCTAAGTAGGCCACAGCTAAAGTATAACCGTAGGATTTCTTACAGGACATGCGACTGTAAAAGAACTCCTCTGGAAAATTGGTAAATTCAATGGTGACCTTGCATGCAGACTTGTAGCAAAGAACCAGAAACAGCCTTACACATCCTAAGCAAGTGCGATGCGCTGTGCAGGAGAAGGCAACATATATTCGGGAAACCAATCCTGGAACCGGAAGATTTCCAGACACACCCTGTAAAGGACCTGTATCTGCTGATTCAGGGGACATCAATTACAGATTGATTGGGAATTTATTTAATTAGGGTAATCACAATAAGCCATAGGCTGCAGTGAACATGGATCCATTAAGGAAGACATATCCTGAGCGCAAAAAATAGCTGTAATATAGAAGTTTTAGCAAGCACAACGCGTTTAGAAAATAAATTTAAGACGTCGGGAATGGTTAAGACGTAGAGTGCCCATCAACATCTTCTACTTCGGACAATATGGCGAAGCTAAAAGCAGTTTTGGACTCTACCGAATTTTGTGTATTACACTAACAACAGCTAAAGTAGGACTTCCAAAATACACTATACATAAAATAGTCACGAACCGATTGCAGGTGCAGAAAGTTGTTCCTAAATCGGTTCCCAAGGTTTTAACCAGTAAAAAGAAGAAAAATCGTGTGTCTATTTCTTATGAGCTTTTCAACTGTGTGGAAAGTGGGCCTGAGTTTTTGAAGAAAATGATTACTGGCAATGAAACGTATGTTTTTGAAGAAGACAAAAAATAAAGCTCTCCTCCTCGACCAAAGAAACTTCAATTGAGTAAATTAAAGATGAAATCAATGTCATTTTTATCTCTGAAGGTGCTTTCTATAAGAAGTTCGTTCCAACTGGGCAGGCGATCAGCGCTGCGTTTTAGGTGGAAGTGCTTAAACGCTTGAAAAACGAGCCAAAAAACGCCAAGCTATGTAGAGCTGCTAGTGAAAGAGTTTCTAGAAAAACAAACCGTGGCGATGCTAATCGAACCTCTCTATATCCTAACCTCCGACTCAAATCCAGTTCATTACTTTCTGGGCTTTCTTGTTCCTTGTATGCCTTCTAGAATATATAAAGCAACAAGTACTTTAATTTCTTGTGTATTTGCGTTGACTATTTTTTATTTTTTTTTAATTGAATACGTACGTCTTTTAGTAATTCCAAAAACACAAAATTTTAGAAATACTTTCAAAAGTACATTGCTGTCTGACATTTATCTGTATTGTTGATATTGTAAGACGACCCGAAATCAGAATTTGAAGATGAGAAGAGTTTTTCTGATGAACTCTCAATCACATTTTTATTATTTTATTATCAAGTTCTTTATCCTGATGACTTACCGTATCATCTTTTTAAAAATTTTTTTATCTTTAATAGTGTAGTCAAAATTTACTTTGCTTCCTCTAAAGGCACTACCCCAGCTAATGTCGAAATTATGTGAAATTTTATTGACGGTATTTCATCATCTGCGCAAATGACTTATAAAGTATGCCATTAACAGTTAATGATGGCAGTTTCGTACAATAGTTTGCTAAGAACTTCTATTACATAGCACAATAAACATTTTTTGCATGGCTAATTTGCAACCCTTTAGCATTGCAAACCACTCCAAACAAAAATAAGGATCACTTAGTATAGCAATTGTTGATACTTATCAAGTACGTCCTTGGTGTGCGTCACGTCCATAACTTGAGAAATGATTGAAGACAAAAATTCAGCTATCGACATTCTTAAAACAGTAAATTAAATCTGATTTGAACAGTCACATTTACCGCCAGGTAGCCAAAATGTATCTATTAGGGGCGTAATAGAGTTCTAAGCATTAAGGTGGCAATTGCCACCAGCAAGGCCGAAAGAGTTAAACAACTGTAATTTATATTGAAAAACAAGTTGATTTTTTGAAAAATTATACGGGGCCGAAAACCCGGATGCGTAATACACTACTAAGTAACACGACAAAGTTAGGTTCGCATAGTCAACAACCCACGGTCATCGCGTACAGCAGCAGCGCCACAAGATCCAAGTTTGTGACATAGCCAAAAATTACAGGAAATATGACCGGAAGAAATTAACTGCTGACAAGGCAACTCAAAACAAGCGATCTGATCGCAAAAGAAGTGATGAATTTATCCACAAATTGAAAGAGAAGATCTATCAGGATCCTGGATGGAGCATAACTGACGTGATGAGGTCGATAGTCACTTTAGCAGTAGAGTTTGGGAACATCAAAGGGGATATCATGACACCTTAATTTTTGAGAAAAGCCTGCAGGTGATCACAGACAGCTGTGTCTATGAAGACAGTTATCAAGCCTTGAATAAAATCCGCTCCGGCCTAAAAGGCAAAGACCCAGACATAACTATACAATTTATATACTGGTTTCCCGATTTGTGGCCACTCTTCACCCCAAACTGCAATTCCCTCAACTACTACGTGAAGCGCTTGGTCGAGGCGAAGGTTAATGAAAGACAGCATACACCAAAGGTCACTGAATGACCTCCACCATGGGAGTAAGGACATATGTACAAGGAGGGTGTTGTGTTGGCCTTCAGTAGGTTCAGATCCCGGCTCGAGAAGGGTGTGGCCGCCGATGGGGGCTTTATTAAATAATATAATTTTCAGTACCATTTGCTTTAGTTGTGCTCAGTGTCATTATTCATTTTCCAGTCTCTTACTTGTAATTAGCACAATCATCCGTATACTAATGGAAAGGAAGAAGGATGATTACTGGGAAATTATTTAAGTTAAAAATTTTAAACTAATCATGAAGCAAGCTAAAAATTAGCATTAGACTTCGAACTGATCAAATTAAACATTGAATCTAAAAAAACAAATTCAAATGTTTGTAATGATTAACCTGATGCGTTGTCAGTTGTCATTAAAAATGCTAGGTTTGTAAAAAAATAGTGTTGTTGACTTTGACGGGTAAATTACCGTCAGAACATTTAAACAAATGCACTAAAATTTTCCAGTCGAAAATGTGGAGTAACAAATTTCAAACTTATGGAATAATAAGTCTACTAAACGGAATCCCCCAATTTGACCTTTTATTCTGCCATTTTCCTTTTTATGCCCAAGGAACCAATTCCGCTTTTATTGCAATTTTATTTCTGTGTGTTGCTGCTATATTACTTATAAAAAATGCCGGCAGCACGTGTAAAATCAGACGTCTTGTAAATATTGCTCCTTTAGCAGCCGTATGTGCCTCAATCAAGGCGCAATTTCAATTTAACGTTGCCGAATGTACGATATTTTGTTACATATTCACCTAAAAATGCTAAAAGAAATTTGTATGTAGCTTTGCAAACTATTATGCTTCTAATAATAAAATGCCTTGTACTTTATTTATACCAAGTCTCAAAATTTCCACACTAGTAAAAATCCTACAATACACAACAAACATTGTAAGTAGCTTCAGCCCTTTCCAAGTAAGCACCTCGTGACGACTCAGTGTTTCCGGACTCAAGTTGCATCTTCGGTTATGAACTTTTTGAGAAAATCTGATTTAATATTAGCAGTCTGAAGCAAGTTATTAGCAACTACAACACGGTGTTCTTTCTGATCCAATTGTTAAGTTTAACACCAAGTATTCCGTAAATTTTACACACTTTGGTTTTTGGACTAGTTCTCAGTCAGTCGCTGCTGACCCTTGTTAAATGTAGCCCAAATACCTTAAATATTTTGCGACATTCCGCTCGTTTGTAATTTTCCACAACATAGATTACTTTATTGCTCTATTCGCTCATCATGCATTAGATGTGTTTACTTACCGTCGTCTCTCAACTGACCTAGCCAGTTGCCCTCATTCACGCGTGCGCATTGTAACCTGTTCTCACCAGCTATTGAGTTGGACCGCGGTTGCCAAAGTGTTTTGTTATATTAACATTGGTCTGCTTAACAGATTAACATTATTATGAAATGCTAAGGCTGCATGAGGCATATTTAAATTCAGGGTCCAGCAGGGAGGTGTGGTGTTCTTGAAAGGACTGTATGCGCGCTGCGGTAGACCAAATGTTTTCGCAATGGTTGGTATCTACTCATTGACAGGTGCCATTTCAGTAGCAATGGAGCCTTGTCTGTAGCACATCATGTGCTTGTTTACAACACCTTTATTGAAACTGGTCGTTCTATGGTGTTCACACAGCGACATTTTAATGTTGGTCGCCATGGGCTCGTTCCAAAACGAAATACCTTTATGAAGTGGGTGAACAGTTTTTAAGCAGCAGGCTCTTTGAGGCCAAGAAATGCACGGAGAGGTGACCAAACTGTACGGACCCCGGAAAATATTGAAGCCTGTCACGGTCGCGCTCTTTGGATGTCAAACAGGTCAGTTCGCAGAATCTTACACTTGGACCTCTATTTCCATCTCTAAATGACTATGGTTGTTCAAGAACTGTGGCAAAACTCACTTTGTAAGACAACCAAGGTTAAACTGCATTATTGAGCTTTATGTGTCTGTTAACACAGATATCTATTTTGTCATGCCACTTAATGATTTTCTGCCAGTATACAAAAATGCATTAACCTCAACACAATTTAATTTTAGCAAGACTTGCCATACATCAAGAGCAGCAATGACTTTTTTAAGACAACATCTTAGACGCCTGATTTCATTGCGTGTGGACGAGAGTGGGCTACTCGGTCAACAAACCTGTCAACTTGTGACTACTTTTTATGGGACTGCCAGTATAAAGCAAATGCATTAACATCAGACACAATCTCGTAATCTTGAAGTCTTTTCCATAATCCATAACAGCGATGAAGTTTAAAGGGTTTCAGCTTCATTAGTCGCCTGATTTCATTGCGTCTGGACGAAGAGGCTACTACTCAACACTAGCCAGCTCTACAGACGTAATACCACGTACATAGACAAATCTCATAACCTGTGAAAACTTTTAACCATAGCGAGAAGTTGCAAAGGGTCTTCACATGTCATTCGCTACCGTCTAATAGGAAACTACACTAGCCAGCTTCAACGTAATACCACGTCCAAAAATAAAACCTGTGAAAACTTTAAGGACATTGCGCGTGTATAGCTACAAGCTGAATCCTCTCTCTTTTCTTCTTTTTCTTCTTCTTCTTTTCCTCTTGTGGCTTGTCGTTTTATGTTTTCATGTATGTCTGCTTTCCCAGTCTGCTGCCTGCAAACATCTTTCGTCCACGCACGTTTTATATAGGTTTTCAAAAACAACCAACCAGTCATTTTTTTCTTCCCTCTTGGAGACTATTGCGTCATTTTTTTAGACATTAGTCATCTGGCATCCTTTTTACATGCTAATACCATTAGAGAGCTCTATTTTCTAACGTTTTCGTGATTGAGCAGGTGACATTTATTCTCACAACTTTCTAATTTTGAGTTTGTCCCTGGAGTTTGGAATTCGTCTAGACGTTTCGTTATTTGTGTTGCAATTATTTTTGTTAAAAGTTTGTACAAGTGGGATCATAAGGAGATCGGGCAATAGTTTTTTAGTTCCTTTTTATTCCCTTTTTATAAATTAGCACAGCATTGGCGTTTTCCGCGATTCGGGTATTGTATCCGTATCTAGGCACTGGTTAAATATTCTTTTTAGATGACCTAGAAACTCCTTCTCTTACTTTTATTAGTTCTACTACTATCCCGTCCGGGCCTGCACCTTTATAATTTTATTTGGTTTAGTGTCTGTTTTATTTCAGGTTTACTAATTGTGGGCATGTCTTGTGTATAGTTTCTGGTCAGTGGGGCTCGCTTTTCGTTTGGGCTAGTTAGTGGTTCTTGAGACTTAAGTCTTCATAAATTTATTCAATATATTCTAGGATCTCCTTTCAATTTTACAGTGTGTTACCTTTATCATCTATTATATTTACTATTTTTTTTCTTCTTGTATTCTCTCTCTGAATACTTTTGGTCTGTTGTTTCTTTCGCTAGTTTATCTAATAGTTTTTTCGTTGTACTCTGATACATCTAGTTTTACTAGCTTTTTGATGCCCTTGTTAGTTTCTTTTATCTCTCCTTTTGGAATATTTAGTTTTTCTTTGTTTCTGCAGTCTACTAGTTTCCTTGTTTCTTCTTTAAGTTTAGTTTGTCTTTTTAAATATGCCGTTTGCAACTTTTTTTATATTATTAATTATGTAATTAAAAAGATCTTCAATATTTATGATCCTTCCAATTGGGTTGTTTGGAATTGTCTATACTCTTTGTTCCATACCTCTATATGGTCTATGTTTGTAGCTCTTTCTCCAATAACATCCATTCATTCATTGAACCGTACAATTCTGCGAATTATGGCTGCGCCTTTCTAAGGCGTCTTCAATCCATTTATTGAGGAGGATCAGTCCCCTTGTTCTTACATTCTTTCACAGTTTGTTGTTAGTTCTGGCGGTCTCTATTCTTCCATTCCTTTCTATCTTTGCATTTTGACCGCCAATCTTCTATTCCCATTATCTTTATGTCCCCCTCCAGAGCATCTCTCCATCTCTTTCTTGGTCTTCCTCGTTTCCTGGGTCCAAAGGGTGTCCACTGCGGCACCTTCCGTATCATTTCCTCTGGTTTTCTTCTCCAAATATGCCCCGCCCATCTTAAGCGTTGTGTTTTTATGTGTCCGACTATGTTTTCTCCCCCTAGTTCTTCTTTTATTTCTTTATTCTTTTTCAACCTTCCTTCTCCGTCCCTTGTTATGCTAGGTCCTAATATTGTCCTCGTAATTTTTCGTTCCATGATTTTAGGTCTTCTTCTTCTTTTTAAGTTACTGTTGTTGTTTCCATCGCGTAAGTTATTGTGGGTCGAATCAGGGTCTTGTAAATTTTTATTTCGGTTGTTTTGCTTAATGTTTTGTTTTTTAGCAGTGTTTTGTTTCTTCCATATGCCTGGTTTCCTTTCAGCAGTCTTTCTTTCACTCTGTTCCCCCCGTTTTGCCCTATCGCAACTCCCAGATAGTTAAAGCAGTTAACTCTCTCAAACATGTGCTCTTGTGTTTTTAAACAGTCTTGCGCGTGCTCATGTTCTCTTCCTCTTCAATAACATACATTACTATAATAGTTGTTGGTCATCCATCTCTATATCAACTCTAATAATTTATTTATTGTACTGTTTGAATGTAGTGATATATTTCCATGTCCTGGTTAGTATGAATACTACACTTTTAGGATTTTGCTGCTTAGTTACTCCACTCCAAATAAGGCAATATTTTTTTGCCTGTACCTTTCTTTTCGAGCTCGTTGAATACTACTATGTCTAATTTTAATTTTTCGATTTCTGCGATAACTTCTTTCTGTTTGGTGTATAGCTTGTATATTCTAATTTTCTATTACTATGTTTTTTCTCACCATATTTTCGCGTTTGTCGATTTTGAGTCGTCTGATATCATATCAATTACTTACATGTAAATTTTTGCCTCCCCCCTAAAATTTCTTGAGCTCAGGTAGTGTCGTTTTACAATTCACATACATTAGCTAGGATTTTTTACATGCGTTAGGTATGCCACCAAAGGGGCCACCAGCTAGGAGACCCAATAAGGTAGATCTCCCAAGCATAGCTTTATTTGCGATTATAACACAAATTGTCAGCTGGTATGCTTAAAACGTGTTTCATTTGAACAGCCCTCTTATCGTTGGTGTTAATAGTAATTTAATCTCACCACTTATGTCATACAATGGCAGGAGACGTTAAAAGTCTTTTGATAGCCAGAATTAACTTAAAAATTAAATTGAAACTGTTATAAAAAAGAACATACCATGCTCTGAATAGTTGTTTAAAATTTAAAATAAAAATATATGAGTTACTATAATGTTTGTTCTTCTCTATTGCTGTTAAAAGCCATAAATTTTAAATTTAGATTTTGCATCTTCTGTATTGTGATAAATAGCCTTACAACACAACATTTTGATTTTAAAAAGCAAATCTATAGTACCTTATTTTAAATTAATTCCAAAAATGACACTAAAATATTTTTACGGAGGTCCACTAAGATCTACCCAATCGTCAGATTGCTTCTGAAAAAAATTACTAATACTTTCTTTAAGTTACTATTTCTTAAAATAGTTTAACTGATAAAAAGTAAATGTTTACTGTATATTTGAATAAAATTATCTGCCAGGAAATATTACTGTATGTTAACGAAATCAAGTGATTGTTTTCAATTCCGAACAAGAAGTTTGTAAATTAAATCTTAAATTACAAATAGAAATACTACAATCAAAAATTTGTTCGGGTGTTTTACATTTAACTTAAAGATTATGTTGACCAACCAAGTTTTCTGCATTTTCTCTTTTGTGGCAAAAAGCGTTGGATTTGCCCAGTTATTGTTTTAATTGCCCACAGTTTTAATGAATGGTTTTAAAACTATTTTGGAGAATACGAAATATTGTTCTATCAGATCTTCCGACCTTATTTCGCCTCTGTTGGCAAACTCCACTAATCCTATATACTTTTCAGCATAACTTTTTGTTTGATTGATCTTCACCTTTCTTTAAAACGTGGCTTTACTACAGATATCCTGCGTATTTTAGACACAAGCTTGGGCAAACATAGTAAAAGGTAGTTCAACTTCAACAGCAATGTTTATATAGCCCAACTTCATCGCCTTTATGCTGTCATTCAAACCAGGAAAAAATCACATGGTCAAATCCATTTCCAATACAAAAGTCTGGTAAGTGAGCAAAATCTGACAATTTACGTAAGCGAAAGCGGGGATTTCCTCGAAGAACCAGCGCTTCCTTGCCCACGGAATAGAACGTCTACCAAGCAAATAGACAACGGTAATTGTAGTTGATGTTTACCAAAATTTTCCAAAATGATCATTTTAGAGTGTTTTCTTTTTCAATGAAAACTGTCTCTAAAAAACGCCTGCTAATTATGTATCCAGCACACACACATTTCATTTTGCTTTTTGAGGTACCCGCGCAAGGACCCTAACCTCTATAATAATGTGGTGAACTACACGAACCGTTTCGATAGCCGCTTATGGGAAAACTCCTGGATTTTGGTGTCTTTGAACGACTGCGTCGTTGTTAACACTACTGTGATGATGCATATGACGCAGTAGCCTCTGTAGTATTTCGTCTGTATTTGCTATTTCAAAACCTGAGAATAAATTCCAGAAACTTTGGCAAGTTGTCCATATTTTCAGAGCCTGGCTTGCCTGTGACGTCATTGTCATCAACCTACCCCATATTCGGCTCTTATACGGATTTGTGTGCGTTGGCACTACCTTGAAAGTAGGACCTACATAAATAGTTTCAACACAGCTATAATTTGACAACAATTTTTTAATTTCCTTAAGCATTTAATTGGTCTTTCTGTAAGGATTATTCTATAACAGCAACAATTATAATTTATCAACATTAGTTTATCGAGACTGTCTTATAGAACAACATGTCTGCTAATACTCCACAAAACGTACATTAGAACAAATGCAAATTATTTTCTGTTAGGACAAATTAAACTCAATTCCATGATTAATAAATCTGAATATCCATCATAATCATTAATTTCACAAATGAAGCTTTGCAACAATTTATCTTTTTCTTGGGTATTTCGTCTTTATGAAATTTATAGTTGACTGCTATCTTTACATCTTGTGTCTTTCATACAATTTACATATGGGTATCATATATGCACGTCTGATTTTCTTAATTTTTTTCTACTGCTTAAATTTTATATATTTTATTTCTTCATTTTCCGCTAAATTACAGTTGGCGTAACCGTAGTTTTATAAAATGTTGGAGAAGTTTCTTTCTATAGTGTTTTATTAATTTCTTTGAATATCTTTATCACAAGTATATTGCACCCTAAATTTGGACAACGTCCATCTATTTCACTAATGTGTTTTTATTTAAATTTTCGACTTAATGTTATCTTTGCTATAAACATTTGTTGTTTTATTTTTTTTAGTGTTTTAAATTTAATTTTTGGTAATTAATTTATTTATTAATAAAAATAATTTTTTGTAGTTGTTGCTATTACTTGGGGGTTTGCAAAAAGTATTTAGATCTGTGTCATGCTGTGTTTTGGTTACCTTTGGGTTTTTTATCCGTTCTTTAATAGATTGTAATTGTATATATTTGTAACTATACCTATTTATTCATAAAATTTTTCAGTGACTTTTCCTGACTTTCTCGATATTCTAAGATATGTCATTATTTACTTCTTTCGACTTTATCAAAAGCTTCTGGAAAATCTATAACAGTAATGTGGATTTTTATACTTCGTTATCTTTTCGTTTTAAAACTTGCTGCAAGATAAAATAAATTCAACTACATAAAAGCGCCCTTTCCAATGTCTATTACCTATTCTGTTAGGCTATTTGTACATATAATTAGTAACCTGAGTTAAGAAAACTAAAGCCTTTGCAGTTATCTCTATTCTATAAAAATTGGCTATTATTTTTAGCTCACATTATAAAAGTTAAGTATTCACAGTCTAAGTATTGGTCTTCCATATTTTTAATTTTGAATTAATTCTTTGTATGTTTCTATTTATCACTTTTTCTGGTCACTTTCTAAATCATTCATTATATCCTCAACGCTTATATATTTTTTCATTTTGATGTTGTGTAAATATTATGGTCTTACTGAAGGTCTTTAGGTATATTGTTGTGTCCGTTTGTTCTTTTTTTTTGCTTATATTTTAGAGCTTTGTTTATTTTTTCAGTGTTCGCTATGAAATATTCACATTATCCTTTTAGCTATGCTTCTATCTTCGTTATATATTTCTCCACCTTTAGTTTTTTATTAAATAATATAAAATTTGGTTATTTAAATATAATTTAAATATTTTTCAATTTTAATCAAATGGTAGTCATTGTCAAGTTTTTATATGTTCTCTTATTATGAAATTTTTTTGTAGTTACTAAACTTTGTTTGCCTTGGGTAATCAATTGTCTTTTTTTGAATGCAGATGCATGCGGTGACGACGCAGCAGCGGCGGCCGCTACCTGTGCCCCTCGTCGAGAGCAAGAGCGGCGGCGAGATCCGATTTCCCTATCATTACGAGGAGCAATTGAAAGAATCCTTTGAATCGGGGTCAAATTCCGGCCAAAATCTCCTTTTTTATTGCCTCAAGGACACGGCCCATTCACGCACCGTCCATATATCATCCGATCTATTGAACGGTAAGCTCCGCATTCAGCGCGCCGCATATTTATCGTGCGGGCCGCATTTGCATGCGCGCATCTGGTTTTTACCATAATTTGTTTATTTAAGTATTCAAATGTATGTGCGGATACTCTGTTTGCCGACGAAGAAAGGGTTGAAATATAAGATCCATTGAGCCCCGATTTATTAATGGCCGGCCCGCAAAGCCGTGTGAGACTTTTTCGCCGCCTGGCCCCCGGCCATAAATCTGATATCGAGGCCTCCTCGCCGCCTAGTCGCGGATTATTGCTATTTTATTTACTTAGATCTGAATATTTTAGGCTGGGAACTGGGCCCGCAAGAAGCTGCGGCCGACCGTTACGCACGCCCGGTCCGACAACTTGAAAGGGTTGTGCTGTCTGGTTTTCTTTCAGTTAAATACAGAAGTGTTTTTAGTAGTTCACAAAATTATAATTAAAATAAAATCTGCAATACTACTAAAACTGATATTTACTTTTATTTGGGGAAAGCTCAAAATTTAATAAGATTCCAACTTACACGTCCTAGGTTTTTGCAAAAAAGAGCTATCGATATGAAGATATGTTAAAGGTCACCTCTAACTCACGCATAAAATATGCAGTAGCTTTTCTTTCTTCTCCGGGAACGTTTGTAATACAAACTATACTTCAACGTCTGCAAAAACAATAAAAAAATTGGTTTTTGCTTAAGTCGCTCAACTATCTACATTTTATTAGTTTTTAATTTTATGCATCAACACATTGGATTCACGTTTTGTAATTTGTTTTACATACTAGGCCACAATATCACAACGTAAATTAAAATGTTGTTGAAATTCATTTTAATTGTAATCTCAAGGATGAAAATGCTTGAAGTAGCTAAGAAAGTTGAGTAAAACCAGATGCAACATCCTGCCAATGGCGTTAAGCTCAAAATTTCTAGCAATACTCACAGGGGCACAAAAATTAAGAAAAAGATATCGAACTGGATATACATAATTTTCTTTTGACTACCAAACTCTGGCCTTGTAATCAAATTAATCAAAATAGCATTCAAATTTCATTGATGGTGCTCACAAAAACAGTAATGTGGTCGCACAATTCATCCAATGTTGGCAAAGAAAAAATCGCAAACCGTAAGATCGGGAGACCTGGGGTGCCAGCCGAGCGATACCAAATCCTCTCTAGCACATCAGCCAAATCTATAGGTAAGGGAGTTCCTAATTTAGATAGTAACTCACTTCACCATATCAATTAAATGGAACCCCATCCTATTGGAATATGATATTGTTGGAATCATCTCTTGGGTGCGGAAACGACCATAACTATAGCATATCTAAGTAGGTTGTACCAATCACGGTCTGTTTGCTGAAGAAAAAAGCCCGTGTCCTTTTATTTTGAAGACAGTTTTAGAAAATCCCTTTTATGTTCCAAAAGGGTATGAAGATTTTTCATGCCCTATATTCGAGGATATGGAGTGGAACTATGGGGAAGTGCCACTAAAACGAATCTCACAATAATACAAAGATGTCAATCCAAAATACTAAGAATCGTAGTTGACGCCCCATGGTATATAAGCAATGAAATGATCCACAATGACCTGAAAATAACAACTGTACAAGAAGTCATCCATGAGAGAAGTGTCGCTCGCCGTAAAAAGTCAGAAATACATACAAATCCTCTAATGCAGCCCCTATTGGAAGACCCTGCAAGAAGAATCAAAAGACAGTGGCCAGCTGACCTATAAAATGGAAGAGATCCCATCGTTGGGTGCGATCTCATCATGTCTTATCTAAGTCTAATTGTTAATACTTAGATTGTAAGATAGCAAATTAGCTTATAGAATACTCTGTATTTTGAATGCTAATTAAATTACAAAAAAAATGTGACGGTTTACCTTTCTAGTTACTAGATTGTCCCAAAAGTCGTTCGCTTTTTTAATTCATACCAAGTTAGAAGCTCATTTTCTTCCAAAAATTTTGATATATAAAACATAATATTTATCCCTCACAACACGCTCGATTCCCCTACCAAACCAATCCCGATCTTGAGACAAAATACTTCCGGATGCAGTCCCAGTCTCGCCTGTAGAGTAAAACCAGCGTCTAACAAGCCGTGTCTTCCTTCATTTTACCTTCCCCATCAACAGCACATACCTTCTTGGCAGCAACGACAGATTTAGGCCCTTTCTTGAAATAGTGGAGCAAGAGCACACGCCTGAAATCTCTTCGGAGACTATAACAAGTTATATATCAAAATTCTAGGGAGAAAACGAGCTTTCTAAAGATTAAAATCGTACGAACTTATTTAGTAAAGATTGAAAACGCGAACGACTTTTCAGACAACCTAGTAAATGTCGCCTCGTCGCTAAACACAAAACGGTTAGCAAATTTGTTCTCCTTTGTCGCTTTCTATATTACCATACAAAAATCGGTTCGTTTTACATGGTCATCGAGCCGTAAATTTTGCACCATTTATAAACGGTAGCGGACTATTGTAGGCCACGCACAAAACTTTCCTTAATTACCTCCAGACGCTTATTTGCAAATCCTGCACCTTTAAATTGATAATACCATCACAGAGTGATCTGAAGATCTGTCGGCTGTCTTTTGTGCTCCCTTTTAAATGCACGTTGCATAATAATAACCGATAAACTCGTCACATACTTGAGAACTACAAACGAAGTTTCTAATCCAACATTTTAAGCTTATGCATTTTCCTTTTTTTCATGTAACATTTTATATTACACATGTAATACTTTGCAGAATAGACCCTTTCAAAAGCAGATGGTTTTTTTGTAGTAACCTTGGGACAATAGATCCCTCAGGGCATTTTACCTAATCTTCCATGATATTATTTCTATACAATAATAATAACTTCAACAAGTTCCACCATATGAATAATATTTTAATTTCTTGAAGTATCATAAAGATACAAACAAAAAATTATTTGTCTCCTGATTTTGAAACAGAGAGCACGACAGCCGCGAGGTAAAGACCACACTAGCGAGCCCTGGGTTCGACTCCCAGGTCAATAACTATGGTACATATAAAACACTCTCCGGTCATCATACAAACATTTTGGTGGTTGTAAAAATATATTCTCCTTTTCTAACGGGTTACACTAGCCACCTGCTCAGGGTACGCCCAACATGGCTCATAGTACGACACGAAACGTGTGGTCAGAAATAGGATAATAGCCTATATAAGAGTAGAAGGAAAAAGAAGAAGAAGAAGACTTTGAAACATATTTTTCCCAACAGATAATTTTTGTCTTCACTATCGTAAAATGAAAATGGTTGTACACGATCGCTTCGACAGCAACACATAATATTACAAAACATGAGTCCAGACTCTAAGTGAGTGGGGATGGGTTTTCAGCGTAGTCCAGAACAGAACCTCAATTTTTGTTTAGTTGCTGTCGAGGCCGTTGTTGCTGTAAAGCAAGACAATGTCCCGTATTGCTTATTTCGACCTCAAAAGAAATTTCGGTAACCGTAAAGCAGCGAACAATGCAAATATTCTTCTCACTCATGATGGTTCTTGAGCATCGTTGGTGACCTTCATTTTTAACTGTTTCTCGTGCTCTCAAAAGTAGTTTATGCCATACATACATATGGGTTTTCTTAAAGGTTTTGTCTCCTAATTGCGTCTTAGGGATTTTCAAAATGCTGAATAATTTACTTGAGAATAATATATTCTACTCTGATATCGTAATACTAAAAAACTAGTAGAGCGAGATACTCTACGGTGGGATCCCCTACAACCTAAAACGCTCCGGTTCATATTTGGTTCACAATGGCAACTTATACTAGCTTACGATGCTCCCAACAACTTCCATAATTAATTCATTTATTAGATATTTTCGTTCGTGCAATAAAATCGAACTAAAAGAAATAATGTATATTTAACACTATTAATAGCAACGACAAATAAATACTGATGGTGGAAACTACATACATAAATATTTTTTTAAATTAGTCGTACTAACAATTATAACAAAACAAAATTACTGATGTGTAAAGTAACTAACGTGTAATATTTTTTATTGCACTATTTGGGAATGAAATTCTTTTTTTTATGTGTACCAAAAAATAATAATAATAAAAAAATTGATAGTAATAAAAAATGGGCAATTTTTCTATTTTTTATAAAGCCATGACAAGCACTACAAAAAAATCGTCAAGTTTTTATAGCTTCTTCTTCTCTCTCTCTCTCTGCCCGTTCTTCCTTTGGGTCTTGTTGGCACGCTCTTGAATACTCTCTTAGTTGTGGTGACATTAACTCCATCTGGTTCGTTATAAAGAGCCCTAACTTCTTCATTATATCTTCGTGTCCATTCTCCCCCTTCGTTAACTGGTCCAAAAATTCTTCTCAGTATTTTCCTCTCGAATATCCTTAACCGCTGCTCCTCTTTTTTAACTAACGTCCACGACTCGCATCCATATATTAGTAGTGGCCTTATTATTATTTTGTATAGCCGTAATTTTGTTTTCCTGGATATTAACTTTGATTTGAAGATATCGTTCGCAGCAAAATAGGCTCTGTTAACAGTGACAATTCTGGTTTTGATTTTTTCAGTTATATTATTCGTTTCATTAATCACTGCGCCCAGATATTTAAACTTACTCACTATTTCTATTCCTATATTTCTGTATATTTGTTCTGGTTATTCTATTTCTCTTGATATTCTTAGGTATTCAGTTTTTTCCTATTTATTGTGAGTCCGACCTCTTCTGAGTTGTCTGTTAGGGTTTTGTATGTTTGCATTATGTCCCTTTTGTTAGAGCTAATTATGGCTATGTCATCAACGTAAGCCAATATCTGGTTTTGGTTCCATGTAGGGTGTCAGCACCATGTTAAATAATATGTGTACATCTCCCTGTCTCAGTCCGACATTGCTGCTGATGGCCTGCTTCCTCTTTTCCTACCTTTATCTTATATTGTACATCCTGATAGTCATTATTATTAATCTCTTTAGCTTCTGTGGAATTGCAAAGGTTTATAAGGCGTGTCTTACTGCACTATGTCTCACGCTTGTTTGTAATCTACAAAGATGTTATGAATGTTAATCCCATATTCCCTTTATTTCTTTGCTATTTGTCTCGGACTAAAAATTTGGTCTATTGTTGACTTTTCCTTAATGAAACCGGCCTGATGGTCTTCTAATTTACTCTCAACATTTGGTTTCAGTCTTTTCAAAAGGTAGATGTGATAGATTTTATATGTTGTGTTAAGCAAGCAGATTTCTCTAAAGTTCGCACAAATTGTTTTATCTCCCTCTTTATAAATGGAACATAGGATTTCTCTTTTTTATAAACAAGGCATCTTTTCTTTCTTCCGTATGGTCTAAATTATCTTTTGTATTTTTTCCACAGCTCCTGTCCTCCAGATTTCAATAGCTCTATCGGTATATTATTTACTCTTGGTGCTGTATCCATCTTCATCTTGCAGATTATGTTCTTAATTTTGTCATATGTAGGTTTTAGTTCCTGTGGGTCTTCCTTTTTCTTCATGTGTTTTCCTTGTCTCTTTCCGTCCTAACGTTTCTCCTATTTCTGTTCATTTTCAGTTTACTAACTCACGCTTTTTTCTTTTTAAAACTTGCTTGGCTAGTTTGCTAGTTTCTTCGAATATTATCTTGGCTTGTCTCGTATTTTAGTCCAGCATTTTCCTGCGCACTTTCTTCCTGTCATCTACCTGTTTGCACTCGATATCAAACCACACATGTCCTTGCGTTTGTTTTGTACTCATGATTTCTTCAGACGTTTAGTTGATCGCTTCTCTTATGAGATCCCATCTTTTGTTAACGCTTTCTTATTCTGTCCCCGTTTCTCCTGCTAGTTGTTCTATTCTCCTGGTTAGTAATCGTTCTCCGTCTTTTGGGTCCCTCAAGCTATCTGGGTTATATCTTTTTGTTTCATTAGATGTGTTTTGCCGTTTAATGCTTTATATTTTTTGTCGTATCTTTGCTTGTATCAGAGAGTGGTCGCTGTCGTAATAAGCACTTCCCATTGTTCTCACGTCTATTATATTTGAACGGTTTGTTCAACTAATTAATAAGTAATCAATTTGGTTCACCGTTATTCCATCATTTGATTTCCAGGTTCCCTAATTGGAAACTTTTTAATTTCTAAAATTTGCAAATCAAAAAAGGTAATTATTTTATTTAAGATCGATACAAATTATACTTTAATTTGAATTAGTCTTTTACGGCTTACTTACTATCAACCCATTCAGACCCATATCTTCTCTTCCGGGTTCATAAACGGATTGTTTTTCTCGAGCAAATTAGTCAAATTTGCTCCTAATCATTGGCCTAACTCACTTTTTCTTTCACTTCACACCACCAATTTCTATCTATCTATGCAGCTAACCTTCTCTCATTTACTCGCTTCCGCATTGTCGATGTCGTTTTCTGCCTTGTCAAACCACATTTTACGAGTTTTTTATTATCTTTTACCTTTAAAATTTCTATTCTCTACAAATGTTGTAGCCGTTGCACTTTGTTACTTTTAACTTTAGTTCAAAATTATATTGTGTTCGCCACCCACAATTCCCCGTCACTCAATAGCTTTTTTAGAATTTTCTTTTCCTATGTGTCGAACTGATTTATGCAGTGTGATTTTTGAATTGCTTGAGATGTTTTTTGATCAAAGTACTTGCTCTAATGCAATAACATCTATTCACAGAAGTTATGTTCATCTCTGTATCCTTCTGAATTATTTTATTACTAAATATAGGGTAATCCAAATAAAACTTTCGGATATTTTTCCTTAATAGAACACAAAATATTGGAATAATCCGAATTTTGTTATTCTCATTGTAAAGTATCTTGATATAAACCCTAACCCTCAAATGGCTTCAGCGGAAACAGCCAAATGGAGTTAAATCGCAAAACCACGGTGGCCGCTGCTATATAACACGACCAGGAAATTTGATTTTAAGTAAAGGGAGTGTTTCGCGTGACTTTGTCTTGAGACCACGTCATCCAAGTTGAAATCGTTAGTTTCATTGAAAAAAAATGTTTAGCATTTTCCTATAGTGTACACCATTGACAGAACCAACACTGCCAGCTTCGTCCTCAAACACGTACGTGCCATAATTCCTCCAGTTCACAATGCACCCGAAAAATACATTTTTGTGGGTGCGCTGATTTATTCGTGAACCGTACGTAGATTGACTCCAAATGCAAGAATATCAATATCAGTGTTTTGCAAAAATTCTGATCAACTGTTGAGTTCTCTGAAACCCAGTTGCTTATACGCCTGTAAATGCAGATCCAATAAAAGGTTTAATTGCTGTGAATGGTGAATTTTTGTGCTTGCTGACTCTGCTATCTGTTTAGGTACCAAATACAAACTTCCAACGTTCACAGAACACAAACGGGGCGCAATTGAAATCCTAAAGTTTAATTTGAGTCGCTCTATTTAAATGTTTGGTTTATTATGTTTTGTACTTCTCTTTCTCTTCTTCATGTATTATAAACTTAGATTTATTTTTGTTTATACTTAAGCCTACTTTCTGCGGTTTCTTCCAGCTTATAATTGTGACCAATTTGCTTCAGTCTGTTTCGTTTAGTCTCTATATTGTTCTCTGTCTTATTATCAAGTGTTAAACGAAATAAACTCATTTTCAGAGGAGCTGCAACCCTCCTTTGATTTTAAAAATTTCTAATAAATCCTTTGGATTTTTCAAATGCAGTTTCACCAACCTTATTAATTTTGGTGCCACCTGCAACATATTAAATATTTACATGTGGCCCGACACCCGAATAGGGTACAGAAAATGGGAAAAAAGAAGAAGAAGATATAAATGTGACTTATGAATAGTTTAAATAGTTCTTTTATATTTTTTTTATTTTTTGAATGCGCGCTGTTAGCTTCATGATCAATCGAAGCAGATGCGCTGTGAATCCGTTGTACTATGGATTGCAAAACACTTTTTAAATTATTCAAACTAACTTTGAATTGCACAAAATTCTCTTTTGGTACCTATCATCAATATAAATGCTGAGTGCCTTTTGGAGCTGCATATTTCGCAAAAATCGGAGTTCCTACACCAACAGCACTTATAATTTCATTTTTATTGTTCTTGTGGTTTGTTAGATTGTTGCTTCATTTAAATTTGAAGTTTTTGTAATATGAGACGATCCCAAATTTGTATTTTTACATCCATAGGAATAAGTTTTTATTTATATCAGACTTAGTATGGGTCTAAAATTTAATTATCCAAAAACTAGTCATAATACACAAAAAAGCTTAAAATAAGTTCCTCTAAAACCATAGATTCAGAATTTCTTTAAATAATCTTTTCTACGATCTTGGAACTGACTACTAAAACACAAACTACGCAATAATAGGCGCTTAACCTTAAGATAAAATAAAATTGTGATATTTCCCCAATTGTACTTTATTTTCTTATGTATTGTAGGTCGATAGTGTGTAACACAAATTTCTAAATACATGCATATATTAAATATTAGAAGTACAATGTTATACGAGGGCTTTCGCAAACATCTGATCGTCTTATGGCAAAACTGTATTGCAAGTGGCCGTGTTATGCAAGGTTTTCTATAAATATCTGAACATATTAGAGCGAAACCCTGTTGTACGATACCGTGCTGTAGGAGGGTTATCTGCATTTTATATTCTTATCAAGACTATTCAATTATAATTCTCACACACCTTTTCGTCTCCTTTTTACGTGGTTAACTTGAATATTTAGTACATTAAAAGATATGTAAAGCATTAAGTACTCCAATAAATAATACTTGGAACATTTAAAGTAAAATAATTACTTAATATACTGCAACATAATTAATCATAATATTAACAACAAATATATAAATGCTATAACATGACAAAGAGTTTGAAGTTAACTATCTTTCAGATTTTTATTCTTGATTATCAGTATTTGAATAAAAAAAATTACGTTTTATAATTAATTAGCTTATATGTATAGAAATTAACATAAGGAACTTAATTGTGTACCATTTAATATGTTAAATATAAATGACAATTTCCTGCCATAACTTGGCTAGTTTTAAAAAGGCAATTTTATGCCAATGCCCTTAATTGAGATAAATTAAATTAATTAAAAAGTTTTCAGTGTTGGCTTTCTGCTAAGTGTGTTCTGTGGCGGTTTCAAGCTCAGCTTAAATGATTTTTAATGTTTCTTCGAGCAGCTCCGAAACCACTAAAGGTATGTAAATAAGGGCATCTGCAACAACCCAAACCTCTTACGGCTGCCCGGGGCGAAGCTGAACGAAACCGAAATCGATTATCCAAATCTATAATGACCCTTAAAATGTGTACTTAAGACCACATAACGTCCAACTCTTTAAATATTCAATAAAAAATCGTGTCACTCCAGACGGAAATAAAAATCCTATCCATATTCCCCGGAGGGCACGCCGGAGCAGCGCGGCCCGCGGCAAATGCGCTCTACGCCCAGGCGTAGCCCCGCGGCGGGCGCTCGGCGTAGCTCTCGTTTGCGGCCGCCCCCCAGGCCGGATGAACCCTTTCGAGCACCTCGGCCCTTATTTCGAGAATAAACAGGCCGTTCACGGCCCGATACCTTGGCATACCTGCGCGTCATTATGCGCTAAAACGTTCCATTAGCCATAGTTGCGCTGGGAACGTTTGTTCCACGCGGGACGCGTTACACTTTTGGCGGCGCATTTTTCACCGGCGTGATGCATCAATCAGGGGCGCACCTGGCGACAAATTACCGGACGCGGATCCGGCCGATCGGTGATCAATATAAATTATTTCCGAATTTTCGCGTCCCGGCGCGGCCTCAACCGTGGGACGTGGACCGGCGCGATTATTTGCGAATTACACGTGTAAACTGGGATGTACGCGTCAATTGGGGAGACAAAGGCGTGAAATGGAGCTTCGACGGGCAATTGAGCTTCGCTGCGGCTTTTCAAATTTATATAAATCATTTCAGCCATCCATTACAATTGACAGTTAATTACGCCAATTTTTTAAATTTCTTTTGACAATGGAATCTTAAAAAACGTCATGTGCTATTATTAACGGATTACAGCTTTCATAAACACTACAAAGCCGTAACAATATTTGTTTAATTTATAAAAATATTAAAATAGAACACCAACAGACAATTGCCATTATTTATTAATTTATTTAAGTGTCTACAACATTCATGAGTGTAAAAAATAATTAAATACTAAATAAAATTAATAACTAAAATTCAAGAATTTTGTGTGCACCTCATTTATAGAGGGTGCCCAAAAAGAATGTAATTGAAAGAGTAAACATTTCCATTGAATATAAAATAATTATTCGATACTTTCAAATTCTTCTGACAAAATTGTCGAGTACTTTTTCGCATAACTGTGGGCCAACTTCGTCGATAACTTAGGATTTCTGACTTTAATTTAGAAATCGTTCTTATTTGGTTAACATAAACTTTGGTCTTTACGGATCCTCAGAGAAAAAATTGTAAGCTGTGAGGTCGCAGCGCCGTCTTGCTGGAACCACAAGTTATCCAAATGAGGCCGCAAAAATCTACTATCATCCTATGATAACGTTCACCACTGCGTTTTCGGCCTTATTTTCAAAAAAACGGCCCAATCGCCCCACCAGCATAAAATCCGCACCAAACTGTTCTCTTTGGGGATGAATGTGTCGTTCTTAAATGATCCGAACGTTTTTTATGCCTCAAAAGCGACAATTTTGCTTATAGATATACCCATTAAGGTGGAAATACGCTTTGTTCTTAAAGATTTTTTTAACAAAATTTCATCAAACTCCTGATTCTCTAGTACCCAATCGACAAACATCCCCTGTGTTTTAAATGGTTATTTGACTTTAGTTTTTGAGTTAGCTGATGCAGATCTTTTATTAAAATTGGCTACGTGGTGCTTTTTAAATGTTTACTTGCAGTGACCGGCGGCGCACTGAGGTTTCTGGACGCTCCGTTACACTGTCGTTCTCAGTGACAATACAAGGTCAGTCTTTTTTGCTGTTTGTTCATATTTTTAAATTAGTCTTTTGATTCGTTTCACTTTTTGCATTTCTTTCGAAAGTACTACAGTTTTGGCGATACATTCTCCGTGCTTATAATGAACTTTAACAATTTGCAGGAGTAAATAGCGCACAATTTAAATCATGCGTTCCTTTTGGAACACTCTTTATGCCTTTCTTGGAAAAATTTCTAACTATCAAATTTAATTTTAAGTTTTCATATTCTAATTGTAACAAATAACTAATTATAGTAACTAATAATTATTTTAATTTACAAAATAACCAAGACAGTTACGTACCACGATCATGGTAATTTTCTATATCAAATTAAAGTGTTTTAAAGGTATTTGGGTTATATTAAAATACTAATATTTAATTAATTAATTATAGTAATTAAAGTAAAATAACCATTTTAATAAACGAATTCTACTATACATAATTTGAGTAACTTTAAAAGTAGAATTGTATAATTTAAAAATATTAGTAATAGAGGAACAAATTAATATAATTAAAGCTGGGACTAGAAATAACCACACACCATATAAACTGGGACGCATCCATTATTTATGAGGAGAGACGGGGTATCTTGTATTGAGCAGTAAATTGAAGCTGAAAATTTTCTAACGTAGCGAAGACCACCTTCTCTTGTATTGAGACAACCAATAGACCAAAACCATAAATACCTAATCTACAGTATGTCAAGCTGACTAGTTACAGCACGAAGTCCTACTTGTACGTTAAATGTTGAGAGAAACACCATCCACCGCCCACAAGAAAACAAGGAATACTCCCCTAAATATGCATTATGCTTAAAACTTCAGATCACTATTTAAAATACTTGTCAAAACATTACAACTAGAGGTAAATTAGCTGCTTTCCCAAGAACACAAGTTGTAAAGAATACAAATTACTCTCATACTGCATCAATCCACGGAACAAATAACTAAACCCATCACGTTAACAACGATATCTTATTATTGCAGTTTCTAACCAAATTCGGGATAAGTTTGCTCTAACTTACAAACCAAAATTATAATGCTAAATCTGCTTACCAAGCCAGTTAAAAAATTACAATAATGGACGAATAGGTCTACGAAACGCATTGTCTAGGAGTCGAGATATTTTGCTAATTTCAGTTACATGCCCAATTGCACAACATACCGTACCAATCACCTCGATGGTACATACCACATCGGATCAACAATCATCATAACTAGCAGTAATAAGATATCTTAGCCGATTTTTTATATGATGCTGTTATTAATGTCAAGAACTCAAACAGTTCACAGCCATATACAATCTACCAATATGAAACATTGTTCCAGACATTAGGGGACTGATTTATTGTTGATGAAGACTAAGAAGCAAAAAATCCAACTTGGAAATCAAGACTAACTACTACTAAAGCCCAAAAACTTCTCAAGGGTATGCAAACAAATAACTACAGGCAAAACTGGAAGTGAAGCGTAGATCATGACAAAAAAAAATCTGATCAATATTTTTTAAAGAAAATTACTGAAGAAGATAATGGGACCAGTTAGAGAAAATGGTATATGTGGTCAGAATAGATGATAAAAGGTTACCAAAAAGAACATTAAACAGCTACATTCGCAGCGAAAGGCTAGTGGGGAGACCACGAAAACTATGGGAAAACAAAGTACAAGCAGACGCACGAGATTTTTTAAGAGTCCGAGTTTGGAAGAGATGGACAAGAGGCAGACAGGCATGGAAGCAGAAACTGCAGCAGGCCAAGGCCTAATTTTGGCTGTAGCGCCACGGAAAGAAAGGTTAACAACAAAAATAAACCTGTAGCTGTAAATTTATTTGCCGCCAAAGCTGTATCCTCAGGATACTGTAAAATGGATAGTTGTTTCAGTCTCTTCTCTTATTTTTTGTTAATAATTATTACAACAAACACTTCTATCACCAAACAAAATAAATCTTCGCTTCATAACAAACACACGAGTTGGGAATTATACAAAGAGTACCTAACCGCCAATACAATTGTTCAAGAGTCTGTGAAGCCAGAGAACGAAATTGATTTCGCAGTTGATTAAGTAACAAACACCATACATCGTGCAGTCAGGGAAAAATTATACATTAAAACAAAACAAGCTAAAACATGAGATCCAAAAAAAATTGGCAGCGAGCCAAACATCCAACTGGCAAAAACAGTTTGAATAGTTAAAACAGGCACAACGTAAATGGAAAAATAAGACATTCAACGAATACGTAAGTAATCTTTCGCCTTCTCATGTAATGGGTACACATTAAAGAGCTACCAAGAAATCCAACCGTTCAAATACTCTATTCCACTAATTCTAAAAGTCGACGGAACTTGGGCAAGAACAGATGATAAAAACTCTGAATTTTCCTCGGATTATCTATCATCTAATTCAGTCGCGCCCTTCTGCTGTTACAATCGAAGAAGGAAATGAGGTTCTAAACTACCTACAAGCCCACCGATTCAACTGCAGAAATAATAAATGCCCTTAAAAATTTAAAAAACGAAAAGCGCCTCAGAATGACCTGATTGCCTTCAAAATTCTAGGCGAATTATCCCGCGAGCAAATAGTGGCTATCAGCCCAATATTCAACGCTGTCATAAGATTACAGTATTTTCCAATTTAATGAAGCTTGAGTAACCTGCTCGTGAAGCTACCTCTTATCAACAATAACACTGTTGCCCCTAGATACTTCCAAATCAAACGCATAGTCTGGTCCAGGTGTTCTTCAAAATACCATCATATACTTTATTCTATACCTGATCTTCACAGCTGACCTTATATAGTTATTGCCAAATATATGGATAATGCTACTGTATTGGCATGTCACTATGATCCTATCCATGCAGGGGTTACTCTACAAAGTTACCTTAACATGCAAATATGGCTCCATAAGTGGCACATACAAATTAATAAAACTAAATCAACTGCCATAAGTTTCACTTATCACCAAATGTTTCACAAGGCATTAAAAACTCTGGCCCTTACTAAATAGTATTAATTAATATATGAAGATTGACACTGGTCTGCTTCCCTTCTTATGTCAATGTACAACACAAGATACATTTGATTGTTAGCTATTAGACTAGTGGTGAATAGGCGGCCATTAAAAAATGGGTTGCAAATTTTATTCTATCTATCGAGAATACTTTTGAGTAAAAACAATGATTTTGTAGTAACTAAGAGTTAAACTCTTGAACTTCCATAATTTTACATTGATCGTATCACCCTCCAAGAACTAGTTAGCGAATACCGATAACCATTGCTACCTCTCCTTTATAATCCCAAAAGAATTATCAAACAACAGCATTTCCTAAACTTAGGATTTTAGCTAAATTTTTGTTTGTTGTAGACAGACTAATCAATTATTGCAACATCATTAACACAACAGCTTCTGTAATTTAAAAATTGGCAATAAAAAAGATTAATCAATTTAAACTAATAAACAAACCAGTACACAGTCTAAATGTCACTATAACTGTTAAAATTGCTCCTTAGTAGAGTCTAGTCAGCCTAAAAACTAAAGATAACTTTCTTCTTTTTTTATTATATGGAAACATCATTTATGGGGTGGTGTCAACTGCGTAGGAGATAGATAACGTCTTTTTTTAGTTGCACTTGGTCCAAGCGGTTCACAAACTTGCATATATTCTCCAAGAAGGTTTCCGTTAATCTTCCAACCATTTATATTCTTTTTTCCACTCCATACTTTGCTTTTTTAATTCTAGCTCATCGTGGTGGATCCAAGTTTTATCTCCCATGACTATTCCACTCAAAAATCATTTTCTTTCACTATTGCAACGGTTGAATAATCGACGACAGATCTCAACAGGTTTGAGCACAAAACCCATCTAGTCGTAAATGATTTGATGGGCAAAACCATGACTAATCTACTGAGGACACGCTGCATTGTCGATGATCACTCGTCGGTTTGCCGGAGTCCATTTCTGGAGCTTACTAAAATCTTCCCGTCAGTGGCATCCTATTTTTTTAAATTTCTCAATCCGCTCACTCACACTACGTGGTAGAGTACTATCCCCGTATGTGCTCTTCCGGCAAGAGCAATAGAACCATTGCTCTTTGCTCCTCCTTAATGCACACTGCCAGCGGAGAGGCCACGTTTACACTGAAACAAAAGCAAAAAATAATGCTGTCAAGATCAAACTTTGATGACATGACAACAACATTAACCCTGCATTCACAAAAAGCAATATGACAAATTTAAAGATGTGTTAAGGAGAATTTTTTTGTTTTTTATAAATATTCGAATTTTTTCAGAATTAACTTTTCTTTCAGTTCTCAACAATTTTATTATTGTTAAAACTGAAGCAATTACTAAAGCAGAAATAATGCGATATTTCTTCAAGAATGTAATGTGGAAAGCAAAACACTGCCGATAAATAAAATACAAGAAGCAAATGAAAACTTTTTAAATCCAACGTATTGCTTTTTTCAATTCATCATCAACCAGATAGGTCGCAGAAAATTTTAAAACCTTCATAACGTCAGTGCACATATGAAAAGTGTATAACTTAATTTTGAAATTTTACCACGCCTGGCCCTAACACTACCCTATAAAATTAGTGACAAGACAGAATATCTATAAACAAATTTCAATGTTTATAAAATATGACGCACAATTTGTTTAAATTTTGGAATTTTAGAACATTTAGAACTTTAGGGTAAAAGAAAAAAATTCCAATCAATATAAAAAACAATAAATAACTAAGCACAAGAAGGAAGAAGACGAGAACTTACAGTTAAGGGAACAAAATGAAGACAATGACAATAAAGGATTTGGCTGGCTCAGAATAATAATAAAGAGCAAGTAGATCTCACGAAAAATTAAAAATACACTTAGCGTTGGCTAGTGCTCCCAAAAGAGGTAGAAAGCTATTAAAATTTCCAACTACGTAACAACAGTTACCAAATATTAATACACATGGAACAGAGCTTACATAAAAGTAGGACAGGAAATTTTAGGTAACTTTGAGACATCATAAAGGCTGTTACAGAGATGCTTCCACATCAACAGCTTTATTCGAGATAATAATAGAACATACACTGAAAAGATCCAAGCGCTGCTGCAGGAGAACAGAAATTCCAATCTAAAACAAAGACCTGGTTTAGTAATGAAAGTCTTGAGCAAAGAATAAAAAGAAAGAAATTACAGCAGGACTATATACTTCGCAACAGTAGAAGAGGATTAAAAATGATGTGGGAAGATTTACAAAAATTTTGGATTTATAATAACACAAGACGCAATCGCTAAGAAAAAATTAATAGCAGATTGAACTGAACAACATTTTGCATTAAGAACACAAAGATTAAAATGTACAAAATAATTATGGGAAGTATGACATGCGAAGCGAAAATTTGGGTGATAAATAAAAGAGACGAAAGAAAACCCAAAATACCAAAAATAGTATATTGAAAATGGAATAGAAACAGATGTAATAAAAAATAATAAAAACAATAAATCATCATAACAAATCAATTAATAACAAACTAAAAAAAAGGAAACGGTAACTAAGATCCCAGATTAATAAAGTAAAAGAAATAATAAAAATGACTGACAACATCAAAATGTAGATCCTGGTGAAATAAACAAAATTGACAATTGCTAAACAATCCTTATTTATGTATATTAAAGTTTTAAAACATCAATAGCACTGCAGCATAACTAATAGTTAAGCCGCGCAAAAATACACAGTGTATATTGTCTCACTTTATTTTTTGAGGTAACTTCTTCACTCATTGTTGCAACACTCCTGCGTGAATGATGCTGAGGGTGGTATAGGCCGCTCCCATTGCCGCCTACGCAAGAATCACAATTTTCGGGCGCTCGTGGCGACTGCGTCGTATCCCTCAATCCTAATTGTTGGGTTTGAGTGACCTCGGATACTTCCATATAAATTCGACGCTTGTTCTCTCATGAACTTCCTGATGGTGAACAGTTGTGCATCCCTATATAGTACTGTGCTCCCGACATATGACGAATTACCAAAGTTAAACTTCAGGATCCAGTTCTGGATCATCTGGAATTTACTTACGTGAGTTTTTGCAGCATATCTCCAGACGGATGCCACGATTATTATAATTTTCTTGTTTTATTTGGAATATCTTGCTTTCTCAGTAAAATAGCTAGTCTAGAGACGCTCTTCCCGCTTTGTTTTTTTATGCCACATCTTTTATGTGGGTGCAGCTTCCATAGTAACGCCAAGATATTTGACCTCCGTCCTACAGAAGATAGAGCGACTGGACCCCGATTTTCTCTTAGGTTTGTTCTGGCTCATAGCACAGCTGCGCTCAGGATTGATTTGAACTGATCATCGTTCAAACAAATTTTCGAAATTTCCAAGCCCTTGTTGAAGACTTTTTACTGTCAGGTGGGACCTGAGTGAGCTGAATATCAACTCCATACTGTTTATAAGCTGGGCTAGCATCGTGGAGGTCGTAGTTGCTATGTCCCTGACGTAAATGTTAAAGAGAGTCGGGGATAGCACAGATCCTTGCAAATAACCTTCGATAATCTCACTCTGCCGATCTTAGTCCGGAACCTTTTGCCCGATGGGATCGTCGGCAGAGGAATTGATGCTAAAACCATCTGGTAGACGAGCCCGTTGTACCACACGTTATCAAACGTTTTGGCCACATTCTTGCAGTATTTTCTAGCCCGGGTTTGTATTGTACCTTTTGGGACGGAGTTGATCCTTATTGTGCTAACTCATCGGCTTTTTGTTGCCATTATAATGCAGATCATGACGAGTTGTGTTTTACAAGAAGACCATCGCTATTTCGATCTGCTTAAACGTCTTGAAAGATTTTGAGTTTTACAGATGGCTAAGAATGATAATAAATCTATACGGTCAACTTATCGAATGAATCAGCAAGAGAAATTCGGCTAGATAACTCCCCTCCCTATCATTTAATATAGTAGACACTATATTCCAAAAAGACGGAAACGTTCCATTTCAGGGTAATGAGTTCAAAATGTTCGTTTTGAAGCAAATAAGGCTGCCTAACTAACTAATTAAAGACTTCTTTAGTCAACTGGTTCAACAAGAAGGTATAAAAAGCCTAGTAATAAACATTAAAAATACAACCTTATTAGAGCAGAGACATTACAACTACTTTTAAACATTGCAAAATTTTAAACATAAGACACATAGAAGACATAAATGTAAAGCAGTTCCTATACAATGGGATTTTTCGTATTAATGTTCTTGGGACCGTGCGCCGCCGAACTTCAAGCACCCAAACTTGCGGAAAGTTCAACCGCGGCCTCAACAGGTCGGAGTCGCAACTGCAATCAGAAATTTGAGCCGGAGCTGGGGCGCGATAACCATCGCCGTAATTGGAAATTAGCCGCAGCTACAACAATCGGTTCATCATAGCACGTTAGTGCATCACTTCGCGGCGTTTAGCTGCACACAAGTCGCCGAAGGAAGAGCGCCGCAGCAACAGCCGATCGCGGCCTGCCGTTAAATCGATGCACGGGGCGAGGGGCGCCAAAATCACTTAATCACTTTTTTGCATGTCCTCGATCAATAATTGTAATGCGTTACATCATCAGCTTGTAAATAACCGGCCTGAAGTCTGTGTTTAAAAACGAATCCGCCTTAACGATTCTGGCGAGCGGCGATTTAAGGCCGCGCCGCACGTCGGCCCGACATGCACGTGTGTGCACCCTGTGGGACCCCACGGCAGTTAGTCAGTTCACCTATTAAGCTCTCGATAACACTATAATAAGACAACGGACAGTTTCAGTTTCCATCGTGTTAGTTTTTTAACACTTTTTAAACACTACCACTATGCCTCGCGAGTTCAGATACTGTTAATCAAAAAATAATAATAAACTTCCAAAATGCATTGGTTTTTTAATCGAATCAAGAATTTCAGACTTTTAATGAGTAAACTCTTGAAAATGTAGCGTAATCACCAGTGAAATAGTATTTTAAAGTAGATTTTGCACTTACATTTATGCTGTCGACAATTACAAATCTTTCCAAAATTTCCATCAATAGACATGATTTTGAACTTTAATTATATCCGCCAAAGACACTACCACTTTAACGCTCACGTTAATAGTATAATTATAGACACTGGGCAGATGGAAACCTACATTTGCTACGTAAATTCCCAAATAATTATAAATTGGTAAAATGTTATTTGCTTTGACTTTTTTACAGATAAAACGAAAATAGCAGTAACGTCTCCTACTTTTGTATTTATGTTGCATAAACTTTGGTTTTAATAAATTGGTGTTTTAGTTCAACAACAAATAAGACACAAGGCATCCTCAAAAAATGTGCACATTCTTTAAATGCCTTAGTTTAGATTGAAAAATATTAAATAAACTTAAATACACGTTTACAATTTTTTTATTATTTTGACAACGTTAGAAAGCATTTCATTTTAGTAATTTTTTCTCCGCTTGTCCATTGCTTCTGGTTATGTGGAGTAAATCTTAACTTTAACGTATACAAATAAACAAATTTATTGGACTAAAGCCTAAGGAACGCATAAGGAATTTAACAGAACCTCTTTACCCAACACATTTTTTGTGATATCGGGATAGGTCTTTACATCATGACAGTGATTGAGAGGTGCTCCATTTTGTTGGAAGTTAATTTATTTGTCACTAAACATCTCTTCAGCGCACGGATTCGCGGATTCTTGCAATATGTTTAAGCAAACATTACCAGTAACAGTTTGGTGGGTGATAGCCCCATTTCTTTACTGTTAATAAATCATAGATGTAATTTCCATTATTCAAATCTTAGTAATGTATTTTCTCGCAAGAATTAGACAAAGCTCGGCATATGAAATAGGGTTTGTTAACCGTTTTTATTTTACAGGATGGAAACATGGACACTGAAGGAAGCAGACGTGAAAAAATTAGAGGCGTTTGAGTTATGGCTATAAAGAAGAACATTAAAGATATCGTGGGCCGAACATGTAACTAACGTAGAGGTGATGAGAAGAATGGGAAAAGAAACCGAAGTTGTCTTCGCCATTAAAAAACGAGAACTGTAATATCTTGGGCATGTTATGAGAGTCGATAGATACCATCCGCTCCAAATAATAATACAGGGGAAAATTCAAGGGAGGAGAAGACATTCGTGGATGAAGAACTTGGGAGAATGGTTTGACTGTACTACCAGCCAGTTATTTAGATCAGCAGTGTCAAAAATTCGAATAGCGATGATGATTGCCAACCTTCGCAACGCGGACGGCACCTAAAGAAGAAAACCGGTCCTTGATAGAAAATAATGTAAACCAACAAATGCAACATATTATAATGGCATAGTTAATTTAATAACAATTATTTGGGTTACGAATCTTGAAAAGATTATAACGATCAGAAAAGACGCATTTGAAACAGATAATGATTTGAAGCATAGATTCAGAAAGACATTTTTATTAGCTTTTTCGTATCATGTAATTTCCAAAATTAGTCATCTAGCAGTAAGTTCGTTGGCTATGCTCACATAATGCAATAAGCAAGATTTGTATCAACAACTCGTAAGTTTTTTGGTTGTTAAAGATTCTTCAAAAATGGCACTAACAAATGACATAATTATAAACCACGTACTAAACACTTTTATCGTTACTCTTTTCAGTATTCCTTTTTTCCAGTTTACAATTTTTGTTTAATTCATTGCCTTTTTATTTTTTCTTTGTTTAATAAATCCTTTAGAGCTTGCGTCAGGTTTTTACAATTATTTTCTTTCTAATTTTTGCATTTTTCCATAAGCATTTGCATTTCTATAAGTTTATCAAATGTTTTTTTTGTCTGTAGTCTCTTGGAACTTTTCTAACCTGACTTAATATAAATCATTGTTCTTCACGCACCTTTATTTTTTGAGACCCCACTACATTCTTCTACTTTTTTTATTTTTGTTGTGCTATTTTAGTTATTTTATATTTTTAAAGCATATTAATTCTTTATTAAAGCTGTTTACTATAATTAGCGAATGATTAAAGTAAGGTGCTTTGCTTCAAAAAGTTCTTGTAACTTAAAACAACCAACAGATGTACCTGGACATATTAGGAATCTAGCTGACGCTATAGTTTAATAAAGACATTAATGGCTACATCTCTCAAAGAGACACCTGACCGGCTGACTATGTGAGAGGGTATCTTAATCAGAATTTGTCCCAAAGGCAAAGATTAGGAGCTACACGATGGATCACTAAAAAGGAAGTTCAAAAGAGACGAAGATGAAAGAACACTCTCATTTAAAAGGATCTGAAACAGATGGAAACGTGTTTTTTCGTTAATAAACAATGAGAATTCAAAATGGTAAACAATAAGATTTCATCTTATACCCGCGTACACACGGGATTGGTTTGTTCCTCTCTAACAGACAGTGTTAGTTTAGAATTCATTGTGTTTACTGCTAACAGTAACTCACCACGAGCGCGTCATTTCCATTTATTTTAAGGGACAACGCTTCAAGGTCAATAAAGCGATATGCCGAAGAACAAAGGATTCGACTTGAGTAATCCAACTTAATAGTATCCAATCTTTGCCAAAAATGAATAAGACGCGTTAATTCTGTGACCATCCCGGCCTACTGATTTAACTCTGAGCTCTGTGAAGATACCATCTTTGTGTCACTCCTTACTCATCTCCGATATCTTCGCCACCGTATCACCGCTACTGTATCATCCAGTCAACCATAATATGCCGCTATGTACGTAGAAGAAAATGAATTAACTTATAGACATCTACCAGGTATCTTAAGCACACTGAGTAATTGCAAATTTGTAGAAAAATCTTAGTAAGACTATCTGCATTTCAGTATAAATAAAATTTGGCATCCGTCGTGAAGTTTGTTTACCACAAATTATTATGAAATCTTTTACTGAACTTGTTGAAATGGAAGTTTCCAAACGCGTATCTAAACTCCTAAACTTTCAACACAATAAAATCTATATAATTTATACTTTGTTGAAGATTAAAGCCGGGATAACGCATTTTATTTTTGGTTTCTTCTAAAACCTCAGCGGTTTAACATTAATTTACTAGTATAGCTGTTCAGTTAAAACTCAAAGAGAAAACAGTGCATTTACAAATCCTTAAACAGTCTTTAGGACCTTACGCTATTATACATGAACTGAATTTTAGTGTGCGTTACGATACCCTACTTCGTATCGCAATTTAATCTTGTAATCATAAAGTTAAATCTAAACTAATTACCCTAAATCACCTCAATGCAACAACCATAATTAAAAGTTAAACGCAATTAATATTGCAGTAATAAAAAACTTTAATAATAAGAAAACAATTGTAAAAATAAAACAAAAATGTTATTCGGTAACAAGACCAGAAGTTTTGAAATTTGTAGAATTATTAAAATAAAACTTCTCCTAGAAATTGGCCACAACAACATCTAGAATCTACAAGTTAAAAAATATTTTATGGACAATTTCTTAAAAAGGGGAAGTATTACTAATACATGTATCATCAATAAATATTAACGACTTGGTCAACTAAATAATCTATCTTTGTTATAGCGAAAAAAATATATATAAAGTTACAAAAAAATATGTTTTGAAAGCGAGGTTCGCAAACGTTTTTCCAAGTCAATATCTTGACTTCTAATTTTCGTGACCTTCAAACTTTACCTTGTGCATTTTTTGCCCTATTTACTTTTTTCGTAGTAACCACGGAAAGGAAGTAATCAAGTACTTACAATGAGTGAAAACCAGGAAAATATAGGAGGGTTTATTTGACTTGGAGCTCATTAACGCTTTCTTCACTCCGACAAGCCATAAGAAATGTAATATCAGCGACAGTCAATATTATAAAGTTGTGTTTTGCACCTTCTAATACTGTTTTGGTATAGCATTATTTTTACATAGGACTTCTAAATGCATTTGGGTCAAAATAGCGTCGTATCAAAAAATAATAAAGTTTCCTTCCAAATAATCGAGAACACAAATTAGTCTTTATAGAAACTAATCATTAATTTAGAAATAAGGCGGCTTATCAGAATTTCTTGCAAGTTCAATGGAGAACAGGCAAGAAACCCAATTTTAAAACCAATTATGAAAGATTAAGAAGTTGTGAGCTAATTTAACTTGAAGGAGCAGTTATCTAGTAATGTAAATGATGAAAGTAGTTTATACTTGTGGTTACAATGAGGAAAAACAATAAAAATGACGTGTATAACACTGACAAAACTTAGTGTTCTACTACAGTTCTCCGTTTTCTCCCGTAGCAACAGGAGCACTCTGTTACCCATTCATTTATACTCTATGTCTCGTCCAACTCCATTATTGTTCTACAACTTCTTCTGATATATATATTTAAACTTTGTTTGTTTTCTGTTAATATCCTTTTCTATCTCTTAGAGTTTAAAACTGTAAAACTATACATACATTAGACAAACAATGAGTAAAAGCGTCAGAGTTAAATGATTTTGAACATGGCATGATCATTAAGTGCTACCGTTGCAATAAATTCATTCGCAAAATATCGACCTTGCTACAGGTGCCTAAACCAACGAGTAGGGATGTGAAATAGCCGTGTCAACAAGTGGTAAACCAAATAAACCATAGGTATCAAATTCCGAAAAGGGTGGTGATGAAAAATCAGATGTCTTCGGTAGCAACAGTCACTCGTAATTTTTAATGTATTTGTAGATCGTCGCTAGAACCGAGACCGTTCAAAGAGAGCTGAAAATATGGGTTTCTATGGTTGCGAGCACAATAAATGTCAAGACTTGCAATGGTGAAAAGCTCACCTCCATTAGACGACGGAACAATGAAAACAAGATCTGTGGAGTGATAAATCTTGACTAACTGGCAATCCTATAGAGGCGTCTGGGTTTAGCGGATTCTAAGATCTCCAATATTGTGTCAGTCAAGCTTGGTGACAGAGTTATGGTTTAGAACTGTTTTTTGTGGTTTGATATGGCTCTTTTAATTACCATGGCCGGAAGGATGAATGCTTGGATGTACCTTGATATTATTGGACTTCCAATTCTCTGTCAACCGTTCACGGAAAAATTTTTCCTGTGCCAATATGATAACTGTTCTACAAATGGCTATTGAAGAACTAGGAAATTCCATTTAACATCTCTAGAAAAAATTGAAACCAATTTACACGTCATGCCAAATTTTTTACTGTTTGGCGAGTAATTAGAATCTCATTTTCTTAGATACAACAAAATCTTCAGCCGAAAATATGTGAATACAAGTAGGGCAACAGCACATACATCCCACAAAGTTAACCATTTTTAGCAACCGCGTTATTTTAAAAAGATCTTAGCCGCCACACTCGATTCATCTGACTCCTCTTAATTATTTTTTATTGAGATATCTACAACGGAGATAAATCATGCCCCATAGACGCCTTGAAGGTAAACATCACCAAAGAACTCCGGGAATGACAGCAGACGCGCCGACAAAGACTCCAAAACATAGTCCAATGGGTTTAATCTTGTACGACCCCAAATAGTGACCACTTTCAGCACATGTTATGTTATCGGAGTTATCGCCTCAAATCATGCTGAAGTATTTTTAATAATTTCAGAAAAGAAAACCCGCAAATCAAAGTTCAAACTTATATACTTAATTTAATTACAAAATCTTTTTTTTAATGTGAATTTTTAATAGATGAAAAATATTGAAGAATTTTGAAATTTATGTTTATGTAAAATTGTTCAAGATTTTTTTATTTTTAAATTTAAATAGGTAGTAATATTATTTTAATATAAAAGATAGTAAAACATATAAGCAAACCGATACGAACTAATATAAAAGATTCATTATAAAGTGTTAAACTAAAGAGGAATATTTTAAAGACAACTGTAATACATAAGGTTCTCGATGCCATTCTCAAAAATTAATAAACAATAAAAATAACATTATAATACAAAAAAAAATAAATTCATTTAAATGAAACTTAACAAAATATAGTCCCATCAGCAGTCACAATCTTCTCGGGGGGAATTTAAATCTGCTGAAGTCTAACTCTTTGCCCAGGCTCTTAGACCTCAACCACGCTCCACATGTAGCAGTCAAAAAAATTTCAAAGGTGGCCATAAGTGGACAGACCAGTGGTCATACAAATTGTTGCACATCTGTTCCTTAGTCTTCTTTACATTGTGGGTTGAAACAAATACTCCCGCTCAGGGCCACCTCCTTTATCCAGGGCTTGACAACTGTCTTCAGCACGTTGATATAGCTGTTGGTGGTCACCTTCGGGCCTTTCTAAAAGTAAGGTGATATGACAACCCTTTCTCTGCTTAAACGTCCCAACACCATCATAAAGACGGAAAAATTTATATGCATGACGGTAGTGTAGCAAATTTTCGAACACCGTCGTCTTGCGACCCGCGGCTAATACCGGAGTCGCCGCCGAGCCGTCACGGTCGAGCGGCGAACATAATGCCTTCAATGCAAGCTACCGCCGGGATTCCTGCTGTGCTTGTGCACGTGTTCAAATAATTCGGAAATTTCTAAATGTTTGCCAGATCTTGTAAGCTTCAAAACAGTTTTGATTGTATAAATTGCACGCAGCAAAAAAAATTAAGCGTGTTATTGCCATTGATGAGCACAAAAACGTTACAAGAGGTACTTCAAAGACATCCTGGTTTAACAATTCATTTTCTTGTTCTAGATAAAGCTTTTTTCATCAAAAAAAAAACTTAAACATTTTTGTAGTCAAACCACGCAATAATTACTGCCGGAGGTTTTCCGGTGCGAAGTAAATAGATTATAACAGCTCTGTAGTCGTATTCTCGTTTTATTTTGTCGATTATGTAAAGCTAACTTGTTGTGTTACCTAATAGTGGATAGAAAAATCTGAATTTACCTCGACGACTCTGTAATACATTACGATTGTCATCACATTCTGATTCATTTTATTATTTTAGTATTGGACACGTCTTGCTCTACTTTTTTTTAGTTAAAGATCATGATCAATCTCTTTTTCTAACAAAATATACACAACTATACACATTTCTACTCTATCTACGCCATATATAGTCAATTAATTAACAACGAAATTATAATTGTTTTAATAAATCTGAAAAAAGTCGAAATAAAATGCAGCGGAACAGAGTGCCGCTTTAATTACATTTACCACATTTATATTAACAGAGCAAAACGCACACAAAATAATTCCCTGCACAATCACTGACTAATGACATCGATCACTGTTTTTTAAGCCATTAAAATTTAATTAATCAGAGGGATGCCCTCTAATGGGAAATATTTTCATAAATTTTAGTAGCAATTACGGGAAATGGGTTAGAGCAAAGAAACGCTATAGATATCCAATTATAAGAACGGAATCGACCATATGCCTTTGCTAATTGTTATTACTTCGGTCCAATATCTGTTATTGCTTCGGGGACGCGGTTTACACTGGAGAAATTAATTTCTACTTCAATTCATCCCTTATTAGCTCTCTCACTTTGCAAATTAAGAGTAACTTATTGCAGTTGAATGATTGGAATTATTTTTTACAGCGTGCAATTAAAGAGTATTGCGTGTTGATCCTCTATTTTGATTATATTTTGATGTGCCGTTTCAAATCATCTTCATGGCCTTTAACTGTGGTTCTTAGAAAGTTTGAGTGAATCGCTAAATGCAAAATTTTATTTTCGAGTCATAATGTGAGTCGCGCCCACCTAACGAATTAACCCGCGTTTCTCTCCATTAGAGGTTTCCCCCGTTTGAAGCGCGCTTCGTCTTCGAAATTCAGAAATTGCCAATGCGCTTTAAAACAATTAAAACTAGCTCGGAAGGGTTGAATCGAAAAAAGCGGATGATTTGTAGAAATAGGGGCGGCTCCCCCGCGCTCTATAAGGTTTTAGTTAATTTCGTGCCCTCCCTGATGTTTGAGCCCGCGAAATTAATTCCGATCCCGCTTCGATTCGGCAGCGGTGCCGATCGGCCTAATTGGGCGCGGGCGCCGAGACGGCCGCGCGGCGCGCGGAGCGCGAACTCATCCGCCGCCGCGGCGATTTATAAGGCGCGAGGCGGGCGCACTATTTTACCAACCATCATGTAAGATATTTTTCATAAATCTCTTGGCTTGAGGTGCTATATTCGGGCCTGAAATATTGCGTATCGGTGGAAAAATTAAATTCTAAGAAGGAAATTTATGTGTGTGTCTTAAGTTTTAGCCGCATTGTATTTGCGCTCGTTCGCGGGGCCCCGCGAGTTTCGGGGTGAGCGCGCTTCACACTCGAGCTGGTATTAAGACATGCTGTAAAACCCAGGCAGACGACAGCCACTTAAAAAATTTAAAAATAATTACTCTGCCTCGGCAGGGAACTATTGAAGTACTACGGGGGGCAAATAGAAAGTCAGTCCACAGCCTTTGTTGCTACTATATAACTTAAATATTAGTTCTAATTAATTAAATTTGATCATAAACCAAACATTAAAAAAATAACCTAACTGAAAGTAATGACTCAAAGTAATTAATTAATGAGATAGGCAAATAAATAACATTAACAACAATAATCCATACCTGGGTGGTTTGAGAGTAACTTGGTTAGCATAATAATAGAGCATGACAACAACTCTATATGATAGTCGAGGTAAATCAGGAAATTTTTAGGTTGTACTGAAGAAACGCCGAAAGGCTGTCTTATGCACATACACAATCCTCTATTATATATATTTCAGCTCTACAGGCCATTAAGGCCCATGGCTTAACATTACATTTCATATATTTTCACATTTACATTTTATACCTCTACATTTTAATTTCTTTAACTTTACTAGCTATTCTCCTCCACTTCACTCTGTCTCTCGCTATACTTCTCCAATCTTCTATCCCCACTCTTCTCACGTCATTAACTACTGCATCCAACCATCTCTTTTTGGGTCGCCCTTTTTTCTTTTTTCTTCCTGCCCCTCCTTCTAAAATCCTTCTCGCATGCCTGTTTTCGGGCATCCGGCTAACATGGCCTAACCATCGTACTCTTTGAGCTCTTACGAACGCTATTATTGATATGTCACCATACTCATCTTGTAACTCCCTATTTGTTCTTCGCCTCCACTCTCCGACCTCTATTACGTAACACAAAAAGTTAGCTTTACATAATCAACAACCTATGACAACAAAGCCGCAGAGATGCTATACTCGAATCTTTTTGGGTCAAGAAATCGCCAACAGAAATTATTGCATGGTTTAGCTATAAAAAGGCCCAAGTTTACGACGTAGTCAAGAAGTACAAATCACTCGATTGGTAACGCTAGATGCGGAATCACGATCATCATTAAACATAATATCAAGCATTATGAATGAAACAAATTTGAGAGAAGTTTTTTGCAAGCCACAACATTAAAGGTAGAAGACTGGAACGGACCTCTAGCAGCATCTGCAACATACTGTCCCTTTGGATATACCTAGAACAAATAAAGAATAATTTGAAAAATACTTCGAATCATTAGCTCTGAGATGCATTTAAGCCGGTGATTATAATGCCAAACACCCACACTAGAGATCTCGACTGATCTCCCCAAGAAAAAGAGCCTTACAAACAGTAATACAATAAAAACACCTACTGGCCCACTGACTTTATAAAAATCCTAGATTTTCTAGATTTCTTTATCACTGAGGGTATTGGACAAGCGTATGTAAACATAGAAAATAGCTATGACCTCTGTTCTGAGTATACTCCTGTTATACTAACTATAAGTACCCCCATAATTCATAATTGACTGGGACTACTTTTGAGAGATTCTCGAAAAAACATTTCTCTAAAGATAAATTTAAAAACAGTAGAAGAATTCTTGACAGCAATGCAGAATGCAGCTTGAAAATCAACAGCTACACTACCAGAAAACTACAGGAAGAAAGGCTACCCAGTGGAAATTACGAACAAAAGGGCAAAAAGAAAAGATTACGTAAAGAGTGGCAGAGGATATGTTACCCCGAAGAGAAACAACGTTACAATGCTGCAGCTTGAAAACTAAAGAGAATGCTGCAGGTATACAGAGATTTTTAAAGAATTCATCGATGTTCTACCGGCCACGAAAGTGAGTGACTACCCACTGTAGAAAGCCACTAAAAGGTTAAAACAACCAGTTCCGCCGATCTGGATAAAAAACAGAAAAGCGATGCCGAGAAAGCTGAAATATTTGCCTAACACCTTAGGCAAGTCTTTCAACCGATTACTGCAGCAGCCGGAACTGACGAAGAAGAAATGGACAGATTTTTGGATATCCCATCGCAACTGTCACCGCCTATCACAGCCATTAATGTGAATGAAGTGAAAGATTCGATAAAAAACTTGCTTCCAAAAAGATCACTCGGTTACGATTTAATAACAAGCCAAATTCTAAAAGAACTATTACCTAAGGGACTCGCATTGCTAATGTTTGTGGATTCACGTTATAACACTTCCGAACTAATCACACGAAAACTGTGAAACTTGTGTCACTTTTCGACGTAATCTCCCTGCAGCCGTACACGTTTTTCACAACGTCGACGCCATGATTTCATGACCGTTACGAACACTTCCTTAGGAGTCTTCTTTGACCACTGGAAAATCGCTGATGCAATAGCGGCACGACTAGTAAATTTGCGACCACGGACAGTGTCTTTCATCGTTGAAAACACTCAAAAGTCGCTAGGAGCCAGGTCAGGTGAGTAGGGAGGCATGAGAAATCATTTCAAAGTTGTCAGCATTTGTGATACCCACCTGGAGCACACTTTTTACATTTTCAGGTCTTCATGCAGGATTATGTGCACAGATCCCACGGAAATGCCAACTTTGGAGGCGATGTGTTCCACATTCATTGGGAGATCCTCCAAAACAATTTTCTCCACTCGCTTGATCATGTCGTGAGACCGGCTGCTGCAAGGCCGAGATTGTTTTGGTTCGTTGTTCTGCCTTCTTTAAACTGTCGCACCCACAAACGCGCAATAAACCGGATATTTCTATCTGTTCCCAGTCCTGGGAAAAAATTCGGAGGTGTTATAACTTGAATGCATCTCGTATATTTAACGCGATACTAGGAACGGTTTATTTCTCAGCACAATAAAAAGTCGCTAACATTATTTAATTCGAAAGCCTGGCAAACCATCCAACTTAGCAAAGTCGTACAAGCCGATAAATTTAGTATTCATAATTTCGAAGCTGTTCGAAAACTTGCTACTCAAGCGACTAATGCTAATTCTAAAAGAACAAAATCTTATACCAAACCATTAATTTGGTTTTAGAAGACAGCACTTTACAATTGAACAAGTTCACAGAGTAGTAGCAATTATTAATGCCACCTTTAAAACCAATACTGCAGCGTTGTATTTCTAGACGTCAGCCAGGCTTAGGACAAAGTCTGGCATAAAGGCTGTATAAGTTAAAAAGTGTTTACCTGGATAACCTATATTACGCTCTTATCTTTAGGACAGACTCTTCCAAATTAAATACAAAGAAGAACTTACCAACCTAATCCCCAATAGATTTCGGAGCATCCCAAGAGAGTGTTCTAGGAGCAGTATTGTACTTATTATACACAGAAGACCTACCAATGTACGGATGGATTTCCACCAAACTACAAACTCATCAAGATGTTGTCCATGACTGGTTTCAGAAATGGCGAAATCACCTTTACAAAGAGAAAAGACACTTGTCCACCCATCGCTGTCAACGGAACAAAATATTACAATCTGACATTACAAGATACTTAGGTATCCACCTTGATAGAGACCTAATCAGGAGGACTCACATATGGACCAAACGTAAGCAACTTAACCTAAAGTTCAGCAACTGGTTACTGGGCAGACATTTCCAATTTCTCTTCCACACCAAACTCCTTATTTACAAAGTAATCTTCAAACCGATATGGCTTTACGGAATTCAACTCTATGGGACTGCATCATCCACTAACCTAGCTATAATAGAAATATTCCAAACAAAAACTCTCATTTTCAACCCACCGTACTATATAAGCATCCCAAACATTTACAGTAACCTCAAACTGTGAAAGAAGAAATAGTGAAAAGTAGTAAAAGTTACATCCCTACGCTAGAATACCACCCTAACAGTCTAGCATTAAACTTATTTGACAGAAGTGTCTACAATCGCAGACTTAAGAGGCGGTACACTCTTGACTTACCATTTAGATTTTAGTTCAAGCTCCCAGACTCTTTTATGTTCCTCTTGTAAGCGTTTATACATATTAGTTGTAACTAAAGCGATTTTGATTAACATCATTGCCACACATACCACTTTCATTTAAGTAACTTACTTATTAGTCAATGGGCAGATTGTAAATGGTAATAATTGACAATAAAAAAAGTACTGACTACATGGAGGACGTAACCAATAATGGGGCAACTCGCAACAAGCTATCTGATCGCGAATTGAAAGAGAAGATCGATCGGAATTCTGGGCGAAGCATGACTAACCGGCTAAAAGAAGTGGGCGTGGCGAGATTGACAGTCAGTCTAGCAGTGCACCAAGACCTGAACTACAAGTCTTTCTTCAGGAAGTTAAAAAACTTCTTCCAAGACAAAAAAGTGAATCGTCAAAATGACCGTTGGATCAGTGAAGTTGGCTATGAATTGTGTACCGTCATGCATACAAAGTTTTCCGCCTGCGTGACGGCTTGAGAGCAGCAAAGGGGATATCATGGCACCCCACTTCTTGGAGAAAAACCAGATGGTGACACCCGACAGCTACAGGTATTGGACAAAATAATGAAAACACTTGTGGAAGTCAAAACATCTTGTATTAATACGTTAGCCTACGTGTTAGTCTACCTTTAGCACGCAACACAGTTTAAATTCTGGGCAGAATGGACTGATACAAATCCTAAATAGTAGTGAGTAAAATTTGAAATCATTCTTCACGTCCTCCAGCTCAGGTAGAGACGACGCAGGTAGAAATCGACGCGAAACCTTGTTTTTTAAAAAAGCCCACAGAGGATCGATGATATTTAGCTCTAAAGATTAAGCGGGTCAGAGAAGATATTGAACCACAGCAGCATCCTCTTGAAACCAACCTTAAACAGGGCTAGCGGTGTGAATGGGAGCATTGTTCTCCTGGAATATAGCATTCCCGTCTGGAAAGAAAGTTTGCACCATTCTGTGGATCTGGTTACCCAAAAGTTCTCTATATACTAATGCTGTAACCCATCCGTGTAATATGACAAGGGGGCTGCCAAATACCACGATATAGTGCCCCAGACCATAATAAAGCCACCACCATATTTGATAATCGGGAAGAGACCGTCCTTATCGGTATGCTTCAGAGAGTTTTCGCCAAACATGCGTCCAGTAGTGGGAAAGAGGGTAAAGAGCGACTCGTCTGACCAAACGACAAGTTGCCAGCCCTCCAACTTCAATTTGATGTGGACATCGCACCATGCACGCCGCCTATAAGCATTTGTGTCTATTATTAGGGACTTGGCATTATCAACAGGCCCATGGATACCCGCTTCACTGTTTTGGATGACGATCCTGTTTTACCGTACAATGTGTATGCGATTATAACTTTCGAGACTTCGAGGTCGTGGCTTGCGTTGCAGCGCTTAATGTCCCTTTTTTGCTCACAGATGCTCCAGCTAGACGGGCACCAACAATTAAACCTCTTGGAAACACCGCTATGTCGGCCACTCACCATACCTGCACAACGTCCACAACCACACTATTATGTGCACTGTATATACTACCTACAACAAATAAGAGGCAGTGCCCACTGTTACCAGGCACAATACAAATATGTTTCGCTTTTGACGACGCTTTTGATACCTCTATATCAACGTACGGGAGACATTTCTCAAGCCCTGGATAGAGGAAGTGGCCACTAAATAGGAATACATCTTTCAACAAGACTTCGCTCCATCCGGCAAGGCAAGGAAGATCCAGGCAGGGACAAACAACATTTTGTATTATCAATGGTCACCCCACTTGTAGCCACCCTCTAATCCCTATTACTGTGTGTGGGACATGGTCAAGATGCAGGTCGATGAGAGGCATCATAACACCAAGAATAGCTTAAGAGCCTCATCATTGAGGTAATGACACATAGACATGAAAAAGTTGTGGTGGCCTGCAGTTTCATATAAATAAATTTTCTTTGTATTTTGCTGTTTTATTATTTATTTATTTTGCAGGTTTACCTCGATGACCCTGTTTATGAGATCATGAAGTTTCGTTTTTATATGTGATAAATCACTCTGTCGCTAATTCACTATTTCACATTCGCTTAAACACAAATGCTTTTGAGTGATAAAATTGGAATTGTGCTGAAATTCAATTCTTTTTTTTATTGAAAGGGAAGCAGCGAAGGATAATCACAAAAGAATTTCGTCTAGTTTGAGTGATTTATGTTCTTCATATGAAACCGGTAAAAGCACAAACACAATTTCAACCGAGAAAGATGATGGCTTTGCCTGAGCAAGTTCACTTTATTTTCCGCGATAAATTATGTACATAGCGCAGGATGGTCTGTTCACTCCAAAGTAAAGCTTAAGCCAACTGTTTGCGAGTGTTTAAGGCGATTTCAAAAAACTTTTTTGGCATTTGATTTACTGCTACTACATTGGAAACGAATTAGCAAATCAAAAAGTAAACCGAAGTAAAAGCCATTACTGTTGAGTGATCAACAAAGCGTTGACAAACTGAATCGACTGAACTAAGGTTTAAAATTTCTTTGAATCAACCCCACTGACTCTGGATGGCCGTCTTGAATTACCATCTGTTTTTGAAACTCAAAACTTCTTTCCTAGATAGACCAGAATTTAGGTCAAACAAAGAGGTAGTCCAGAGCAAAACTGAGTATTTTCAGTTCTGCAAAGGTTTGAAAAATCCGGAATAGTGCGGTGAACTCTAGTGAGACTATATCGACAAATATTTTACAAAACTTGTTGTCTTTAGGAGCAAACCAAGTTACTGATCAAATCTTCGTGTATATGGTCTAAATATAAAATAACTATTTTTTTTTATTTTTATATACTTCAAAGCATTACATAAAATCTTGACTTATGTTCTCCCCAATTACTTTAAAGGCTTTAATTATCTAATTGAATTAGTTTCTTTTTAACTGTAGTCTGAAATAGCGTTTCGTCTAAGTTACCTTCTTCTGTAGGTGACGGTTCAACTAGTGAAGGCTGGCTGTCATTTCTGCAAGCCTTTCTCTGTTTTTTGCTATGTTAAAAAGGGTGCTGACTCTCCTGATCCCCCATCTTCCTTCTTCCCACTCCTCTTCTACCTTCTATCTCTCCCATCATAAGTTATGCTGAATGTCAATTGTCATTTGTTGAGCAAAGTCGAAGTATGATGTGTCATCCAGGAAAACAATACATAAAAATATAATTTAATTTAGATTTTCTTTTTTGGAGAACCATCAACCACTACATCATGAATCAATTCAGGAATTTAGATTATTAATAATAACTATTTCAAAACCATAAAACAGAGATACTATTTTAGTACTTCGCGCTCAATTAAAACGTTAATATAAACCTACACATAAAACATTGTAAAAATTAAAAAAATTATTTTTACATCAAAAGAAACTAACAAATTCTACAACATAGTGAATAATAAAAAAATTATCCTTAAATTGCATATTACCTTAAACCACCTTTTAAAAAGAGAAATTTATTTTCTAGGACTGATGCTAAATAATCCCAAAAATAGCGTTTCTCTCAATTTCCTTTGATACTGTTATAATATGTGCACTAATGATATTTTTAACTTTTTTTTTTCATTATAACCACCAGTGTGACCACGCAAACGCATCCGCGATTTATCCTGAGTTCAGATGCCTGGCGGGTGGCCTACTTATTCAATAAAAATCATTTAATGCCTTTATTCACTTCGAACAAGTAGTAAGAGTACGGTCAGAGATCGTTCACAGTAACCGGTACGTGAGAGCAAACATATGAAAGCCTTAAACTCTCAATTCGCAAGCTGTACTCCGACATAAAGCATTACAGCATCGCCGCTACTACCACTTAATAATGATAGAGCAAAGTTTGCATAATTTGATAATAAAAACAAATATTAAACAATCTAAAAATCATATAACTCATAGATCTACTCTTTCTTTACGCTATTAATGTTTTTCTGGTGATGTTTACATGATGGCATCAAAAACTCGTTGCGCAAATAGTTGTGGAGAATATCTGCACCATTAATAGTTGTAGTATTTTGCAATGAAATGCTCCGAATAAATTTTTAAAACAAATAACACAAAAGATACGTAGCGTGGATAAGATGCATATCACCAAAAGAAATGGATACAATCATTGAACTTGAAAAAATGTATAGTCCCCTGGAAAAATGTTGCCTACTTGAATCTATATTTAGATTTTCTCTATCAGAAGCTTTTTAAGCTTCATATCGAAAAACCTTGTTTAAGCAGTCTTACTTTTCTTCTACAAGAGGTTGATACATTTGTAGAATTTTTCTAATAAATTCCCATTTAAGTACTAACTACGAATTAACAATTGCACCACCATTTTCCTGAAAAACTTATAGATAACTCCGTCGTAGTTTTCCACTTTCGAAATCAAGCTCAAAAGATGCTGACGTTACTAAAAGGTATCAATGAAATTCAAACCACACCTTCTAAGTCGATATAGAACAGCAATCTAATGTTTAAACTAACTGCTCTCTATAACCCTTACTCTATCCTTCTATAGCATATAAAGAAAATTGTCTGTATTTTCTTTTTATTTGTTTTCTTTTATAATGACTCTTGTTTTCATCAACCATCACCTGATATAATAACCATCCGCTTTCCTTTAATATGCCTCTCTATAGTAAAAATGTTTTTATAAAATTTTTCACCACGTCAAATGTATTTTTCTAGAAAGTAAGCTACATGCATATATAAGAAATGTACTTTACGATATTCACTAACCATTGCGGTTGCTTATTTCTTATAGTAATGAGTTATTCTACCCAAAAAGATTTAAATCTTCTTCTTAAAACATATCTTTTGTCTTTAGATTTTGCTAGAAGTGCTTTACTTTAAGGTTCCACAATATTACAAAATCTTTTCTGATAAGGATAGAAATTTCTTTTCAAAATATAGAAAAAGTATATCTATACATGCCTTTCCAAATTATTTTAACAAAATCTAGCTTGGTGTGGGGAAAGAGCTATCAAATTCTTCCCACATTTTTCTCATTTTCCAACTTGGTTTAGTACAATTTTTTGTAGCTCGAAAAGGACAGAGACAATTTCATTGTATTCCCACTGCAACTATTTTTAAGTTGCTTTGTATATTTTAGTTATGCCCACTTATTATTTTATTTACTAAGTATTAGCGTTTATTGCAATAACTAATTAATTTCTTTAAACATATTGACGTATATGTTTATGACAGAAATTATTTTTGTTACTATGCAGCATAACTCATTTTTAAACTGTTATAAAAAATCTCGAGTCAAACCTTGAGTTAACTTACCAAGTCCCCGCAGAAAACCAACACTTTGTCAGTTGCAAAATAGCTGGCAAAAATTTGCAAAAATGCAGTAATGTTTATTTGTCAACATCAAAATTATTTAGTTTAACTTGAGTTAAAAAGCGTGCGTTTAGATCTCTTATTCTCTGATACACGATCATAAACACTTCCTTATTACTAATTTTATTTCTGTTCGTTAGTCTCAAAATTTTGTAAAACATTCCGATTATAAATGTTGCGCTGGTATTATTACAGAAGGTACCCCTGGGCATATCATACATCTATTATATTTTTTGATTCTGCAATAAACTCGTTTACATTCGTCAAATACGAATAAAATCCCCGACTTATTAGACTTCGCTATTTCCCGCGGCACAGCAAACACATACACCAAAGTGGAATCTAACTATGACCTGTCCTCAGATCATACTCCCATCCTAATTACCTTAAGCACATCCATTATTACCAGAAAACCATCCCCAAAACTCTGCAACAAAAACACCAATTGGGACTTCTTCAAAAACACACTGGATCACGAGATTAATCTAACTATCCTAATTAAGGACGCCTATGACCTAGACGAAGCAACCCAATATTTAATTACAATGATACAAAATGCGGCATGGCAAGCAACACCCAGTGAAACAAACACCTGCTCAGCAGATATTAATATCCCTCGTCATATAAGGCACCTCGTCACAAAAAAACGCAAGGTACGAAAAAAATGGCAACGAACTAAACAAAGGCCAGACAAGACCATATATGATAGACTTACTCATCAACTCCACACTGAACTACTAAAAGCCCGGAACGACACCTTTCAGCATTACATCACGAATCTTTCACCTATTGATCATACGATATGGAAGGCAACAAAAAAATTTAAAAGGCCAATAGCACCGATACCTCCAATCAAAAAGTCCGATGATATATGGGCCAGATCAGACAAGGAAAAAGCTGATTCATTCGCAGATCATCTTGCTACTGTATTCTCATCCCCACAACCGGTAGGAAACAACGATGACACCGCACATTTCCGCATTCCTTGACGCGCCCTGCCAAATGCCCTTACCACTGAGACCATTCTCACCAGCCGAAGTAAGACAGCAAATTAAATTAGCATACCCACGCAAAGCACCTGGTTACGATTAGGTAATCGTAAGAGATGTATTGCAAAACCTCCCTAGAAAAGTCCTAGTATTACTTACAACCATCTACAACAGCATTCTACGACTCTGCCACTTCCCCACTCAGTGGAAACATGCTATAATCATTACCCTTATTAAACCTGGCAAACCTCCTACGCAACTCTCCTCCTACAGACCATCAGCCTTTTACCACTCATGTCAAAAGTATTCGAAAAACTGCTCCTCACGAGAATCCATGAAACCGTCGACCTACATGAAATTCTCCCAAACTACCAGTTTGGCTTCCGGCAGCATCATTCTACTATCCACCAAGGGCACCGAATAGTTACCAGCATTATGACGACTCTAGAAACCAAGCGCGTCTGCATAACTGTATGCCTAGACATAAAACCGGCTTTCGACAAAGTATGGCACACGGGTCTGTTATACAAAATATAACTCTATTTTTCAAATCAACTGTACTTCATACTAAAATCATATCTAACCCAGAGGACTTTCCAAGTTAAAGTAAATAACACATCTTCCGAATACCACGAAATTACATCTGGAGTACCGCAAGGTAGCGTACTGGGACCGCTGCTGTACCTCCTATATACTTCCGACGCTCAAACAAACTACTGTTATATAAAAGCATCATAAAACCCATCTGGACATATGGTATACAGTTGTGGGGATGCGCTAAAGCCTCCCACACAAAGATCCTGCAACGAAGCCAATCAAAAATCATTCGCAAAATAACTAACGCCCCATGGTACATCTATAACGAAACCCTTCACACAGACCTAGGAATTCCATACGTATCCGCAGAGATACAGAAGCTTGCTCAAACATACACGAACCACCTGACAGGACATAAAAACCAGCTAATAGAACAGCTCTCTAACCAGCCAACCATCACCAGACGATTAAAACGAAATTGGCCTTCCAGTGTAACTACCCAGAATAATTTAGCCTTTAGCCTACGGGGAGTAAGGCGCTGGCTGGATCCCCCCAATGACATGTTATAAAATTATAAATTATAAATAATTTACTTATTACTCGTGTGAGAGTAGATTGTAAATAAGCAACAAATATTTAAAAAAATGCGAACGACAATTTGTGACAAGAAAATAAAGTTTTTATTCTTCCATCACTTTCACATAATAATAATGGCAAGGCTCTACGCCCCGTGTGGGAGCACGGCCTGCGAACTAAGAGGTGTTAAGGCTCTAATACGTTCGCTCTCTCTGCCCGGTCGTCGCGCACCATCTCTGATGCGGGGCGATGTGGCAAGCACCGCGCCTAAGACGACCGCCATTATTACCCCTTGCTCGAATGAACGTAGGTACTCAATTACTTTTAGTGACTGAGTAGGCCACCCGCCAGGCATCAGAGAGCACCGGGAATTGAACCCGGGTCCGTCAGCATCGCAACCCGTCCCTCAACCACGGGACCACGCTGGCACATTAACTATATTGCCCTAACGGGGATTAGAACGCTACAAGTCCGAACTTGAAGCAATCGTCGTAACCACTACACTAAACTGTCACATACTTTCAGATAACACATCGCAAAACAAATATATGAAGTTCAACTCTTATCCCAATGTTCAATACCTTCTCTTCTGACCTTGCAAATATAATAGAAATTTGATTGTTTCTGACAGACAACAATAAAGCATTTTCTAATTAAACGAGTACTGAAATTTCTAGTACTACATCCTTGTAACTGAACATTTTTGTCATCAACATCAGCTAAAAAAAAGTAGATGTGGCTGGTGAGATATTAACAACAAACCAATAAAGATTTTTGAAAGCAACAATTAGTGAAAAAGTTTATAAGTCAAAAGATTTTATAAGCAAATACTAGAAATCCATTAATGAGTAGTATCTAATTCAAGTTATTTAACAGTGGAAGTGTATTATTTATACAACCTGGACAGTTTTATATTATTATGTATTGTGTACAAAAATCAGTGTATTTTTCTGTGTTCAAGTGTTAACTATAATGGCAACATCATCATGAATTATCTTTGACCACACTAACAATAAGAAGCAACTCACATTGTAATACTTCAGGAATTTTTAATTATCTCTTTCTACACATAGGTTTAAGCTTGAAAGCTATTTTTTAAGGTTATAAATCAAATTAATTTAACAAAAACTTCTTTGAATACTTAAATAATTTTCTAATATTGCAATAGTTTTGATTTATATCGCATGATTTTAGAATGTGCTGGCGCATTTAAGTTTACTTACATATGCGAGGTGCATTTAAGTTATAACACTTTCGAATTTTTTCCAAGGACTGGGAACAGATAGAAACATGCGATTTGTTTTAAATACGCGCGCACTCTTTGTGAATAAGTGACAGAGATGGCAACACTGCACGACACACAGGACTCTAGCGGTAGCGACGAGAGCGAGGAGTGTTCTTGACACTTAAAATGGCGACGCTTTCATTACAAGAACAGCGTGTAGTCATTCGTTTTCTCCATTTGTGTGGTATGACCGATTGAAGTTCATCGCCGGTTGAGTGAGACATGTGGTGATGGCGTTATGAATGAATAACAATTTCGGATTTGCACCAGCCGGTCTAACGATATGATCAAGCGAATGGAGAAACTTGTTTTTGGAGGTCGCCGAATGAGTGTGGAACATATGTGGAACAATGTGTTTCAGGATTTTTAAGCCTTGATTCGCTGTTACGATGAGATCTGATAAGGTGTCTTGGAGCACAATGGCCGTCATTCGTACCAAGAGCTGACGCTCATCGAAAAGAACTTATTTTTGCAGGTCTTCATTATTGTGAGCAGCTACGAATTGCAAATTAAAGGTGTCTTCGCTGATGTCCTACCAAGTGACGAGCAAGCTGAATAACACTCTGAAAGGAAGCATCATTTGCGGCTTCCAATTTAAAAACACCAAGAACAAATTTAACTAAATAAATTCAAACTTGGAATTTTACTCTCTCTTAAGAACTAAATCTTTTAGTTATATTGTACCTATTTTTATGCTATAATTAAAATATACGTACAATATACGCCAAGTTGACTAAACTCAGATATACGTAGAACTTCCAATGTGACCGTATGACCATTGCATGGACTTCTTCAAATAATCGTAGAAAGATGATTATTTTCTACGTTTACTTCTTTAGTTTTCATTTAATTTTTTACCACAAAATGTTTTATTAGTATACATTGATACAAGATGCCACAATTAAATGCATCAATATTTTTACCTTACAATATTCACTGTTAGAAAATAGCAATGACAGTTTTTCTTTTAGTCAGACATCGTATAAGTCAACCTTAAACCCCTTCAAAAAGATCTGCATATAGATAAGTAACACATTGCGCTATAGAAATATGCAGTCAACACTAGCTGCTGAAACAACGGAGATAGTTGCTACCCGCTAAGAGATGCCTTATAACCTTTACTGTAAAATCTGATAGTGTACAAACTTCTTGTTAAATTGAAAGGGCAAGGCCTAAGAAAATTTTCTAACACGGTTTTGGATCTTATGCAAAAAGCTCTGGACTTTGTGGGAAGGTGGTGCGCAAAGGAGAACCTAAGTGTAAATCTTCAAAAACTGCACTGCTACTATTAGCAAGAACAACAAGATCAAGGAAGTTAAAACCACCATATCTCTTCGACGAATAAATAAGTCATGCTGAGTACCTTAAAGTAATTTTAAATGCAAAGCTAACACATATGCAAACATAATAAACAATAGAAGAATAACACTTATGACTTCGATACAACCATTGGATAAAATATGGCAATTTCACTACGAATGGTACTCTGGTTGTATATTTTTGTAGTGAAACTTACAACTTGCTAGTATGGTAAAGATGAAACAAAAACAAGCCAGTCTATATACAAAATATGTGGTTTTCAACGACAATAATAAATCAGAAAATAAAATCGGGAAATAAATAATTATATTTCAAGAAACAAGATAAAATTATTTATTTGGGCATGCAGATTTTAGAAGCTGAATTCGGTGAAGAAATTAGGAGAAAATTAGCAGCAGAATCAAGATGTGTAAAGGCTTATATAAATCTTTAGTGATAAAAACATATCAAGAAAAATTAAAGAGTGTATTTATAAAATAATTATCAAGCCCACATTACCTTTTGTGGCAGAAACAGCCAAACAATATAAAAAGTGAAAAAAATGTAAGTGTGAGAGAGGAAAGTGTAGAAGAAAATCTACGGAGTTTGTTATTCCTTGAAACAGATTTATTCCACCCTTTTGATTAATTCGGCAGCAATATTTTAAGGTTCTGGTAATCTTCCACTCCTCATTTCTGTCATACTTAGTGTGCCCTTTCTGATTTTTTTTACCAAACCATAGCTGAGGGTAGTCTTCAGTGTCTTCATTTATCCTTTTTTTAATTTCTGACTCTACTATGACATTAACGGTAGTTGTGTTATCTCACTAGTTTTATGTATCATACGCTGATCATTCCAGTTTCTCGCTTTCAAAGTTCTTTTTACTGTCTACCTATTTTTATTCATATTCTAAAGTTGAATATTTGTGTTCCTTGAGGTTTAATATTTTTACAGCCCCTAATCCCGGAGACCCAGGTTTCTGTCAGGGTGTACCCTCTTAGCCAAAATGTTCTGGTTTTAAGGCGCCGAAAACTTATTTTTCACCCCCTTCCGTTCACTACAGTCAAAATGACAAAATATGACTTAAATATAATCATAGAGTTTGCTTGCAGAACTGCTAAATAAATTCGCAGACCGTGCTGGTCACTCACCCACTGCAAGCTAATTTAAATCTGACTAGACTCTAGAAAATTGGCTTGCCTCAACCACAACCATAGAAACTCTACTAAGTTGGCCTTCTCTAAACATTTTAGTCTCAGGGGCTTTTTAAATGCTAAAAGGTAATGGAAACTAACAAGGCGATCAAATTCCCAGCCATAGCTGGTTAACAGAACTTATTACAAACCCAATACTGAAAGTAAACAATTAAACCATATCAAATAGACGAAACTTAAATAATTATTTTAATATTCATTGTGACTTTCTCTGCCTAGTTATTAGATCAATACTAGACTAATCTGAAAAATCTACAACAAACCTACACTTATGTGGATACTAAAAGATGCGCCAACAAATAAAAAAAATTAAGAAATTAATAATTATAATAAACCTGACCTAAACTAAAGCAAAATTCCGGAAAATGGGTGGAGCTGTAAGCAGACAGAAATCCATACTGCGATTAGACATGTAACCAGTTAGGCTAACAGCTGGGTTAGTTTTCAGTCGTTGTAACCTACGTAAGCGTATACACACAATGGGTGTTTACAGGAAAAGTTCCCTTTTTAGACTGTATTAAATAAAATAAAACAGTTTGCTCCACAGAAGTATCCAATTCTGGAAGAAACTGGTTTCAATTGGAAAGGGGATGCTTGATTTGATAGACTGCAATTCAATTCTCATCTTCCGTTACCAAAAAAAAAATTGTTTTCAAAAAAGCAACCCTCACTAACATTTCTACACTTTGTTGTACTATTATGCTCTTTCCATGATCATGTTACACCTTTTGGGGCTCACTTTAAAACGTTTTCTTGTGTCCATTTTTAGTACACATCATTTAGCCCACACTACTAGCACTGCCGCGACGAGTCTATTTGTTTATAATTTCTGGAAACTCTTAGCTTAATTCAGTTTATTTTTAAAATGGCTTTTACGCAAATTAACGTTGGTTTAAAAACAATGTGAAACTAAATTCTATTTTGGATAAAATGACAGCCATTAAAGCAACAGAGTCAATTTTTCATCTTCAGAAATTGTACGGGATTTATCAACGTTTTCGTTAATGAAATAAACATGCGAGCGCACCACCCGCTTAGTTAACAACAATAACAACAGCCTACTTATGCAAAATTACTGCGGTAGTTGCAGCTTTTCCTGTACAATGAGCTCTGCAAACAGCGCCACATTGTTCATATCGCCGGCGTATTTGCAGTTCCTTAGCGCAAAAGCTTATATTTTATGAATAATGGGTCCGGCGCTGATTATGCTGTAACTGAACCCAAAGTCATATTTGCTGGTCGGTGGGTCTTTCTACAAATTCGCCACTTCGCCGGCGAACAAAGCTCTGTTTACTCGCAGCGACGCCCAGCAGGGCAGCTTGCGCGTCAATTTTTTAGAATCATACAATTTATTTGCACATTATCCTAATGAGGATCTACGCAACGATTTTTTTAAATCGCAGCTGTCCTAGTTTATGCCGAATTACATGCGGGCCTGCCCCGTAGCTGCAAAGTTGAAAATCTTTGCACGGTACGCTTAGCGCCGGCTTTCGGGCAAAACTCGGTTCCCTTTTAAAACGCAATGCATGTAAGTGTAATGAACCGCCAAAAAATGTCCTTGTAAACTCTGAGCCTTGAATGTAATCAGATTTAAAATCCCATTGCGTGCCGATGGAGAGCTTGTAATTTTTTGCGCCTCCGGCGGTTTGTTAATAAATTAAATCTATTGCTGCGACAACGCGAGAATTAGATCCCGGGCCCTGATTCGGGCTATTTTGACAAAAATTGCAACGCAGCAGATGCGGGGCGAGCGGATCGGCGATAAATTTTGCATTTTGTCCTATTCGCTTTTGGCAAAAAAGTCGCGAGCTACAGCAGCAGACGCTTCGTTCGACGGGCAAAAAATGCTGGAATTGTGTTTTGTGTGTCTTGCTTTATGACAAATATATACCCAGTGAGCCGCAGTGTCTCAGGCTAACACCACAAGAAAGGAAATTAATTTTATAATTTAAGGTTTCTTTGTTGCAAGGGCAACAAACAAGCTGGATACCTTTTCTCCTATGTGCTAGAGCACATAGTAGGGCTCTCTTTTGGTTATTGGTTATTGTGTTATTAAAATTGTGCAGCTTTCAATAAAGCTTTCAGCATTATACGAGGTGGTTCAAAAATCATGCTGAAGGTTTAATAATTAATAACATTTTTATTCACTTTTTGACAAAAGAAATCGGAAATTTATTTTTATTATACATCAAAACATTCTTTTACAGCTGTTAAAGTCTCAAGGTGTAGTCGTCTAATTTCTACACAAATATTGTTTTTCTATTCTGCGAGAGTTCTAGGCGTATTTAAATAGATCTTCTCTTTAAGAAGGAAAACTGAGGCTGTCGTAAAACTAATCTACCTCCAAACATATCCCTTGACAAGCGTTTTATGGCTTCAGCAGTCTGACATCTTGCTCAAACCACATATTCGTGGACGTGCAACTGATACCAAGTTCGGCAGATTTCTTTCGGATCAATGTTCCTCACACTTTCTTTCACACGGTCAATCTGATCCTCTTGCTTATCAGAACATGGTCTACCGCAACGTGGACAATCACTTACATCACTCTGTTTCGTTGGGTCTATTTCTGACATTGAAATGTTGACGGTAAGCTCGTTGCGTGGCAATGGTTGAATGATGAAAATTAGACAATTTTGGCTCGCTGTAAAGTGTTTTATTTCCCATAGTAAATTCCCCGAGACCTTAGCTACTATTTCTAAACATAAACAATATTGTGAGAAAATTATTAAGACAGCTACAAACATTTGAACCCCATCATGACTTTTGGGCCACTCGTATTTCAAATATTCTGTTTTTGAACCCATACTATTATTTTTTCAACCAAGTCCTATTTTATTTGTTTTTTCTGCACATATTCTGCTGCTATAAGCAGATCATAGAAGTGATAAAGTATTCAAGGTTTATCAGATAAAATTATTAGTTTTACTATTGTAGCTCTATAAATACGGCTCATGTATTTGTTTTTGAATAATTTGTTAAAGCGTTACTACATTTCTCTTCGATCTTCAACCATTGTCCGTTATAATAACTACTGCTAAAGCGTTAGGATAGGCTTTTCAATAAATCTGGTAATATACACCCTTTGTGCTATCAAATTTTAACAAAATTACAACTTTCCTTAATAATTTATAAAAATTTTATAGTATTTCGTTCACTAGAAGCCAAAATACGACGCATTAAGTGAATATATTTTGTACATATCGGTCGAAGATGACTAAAAACGGAGAATCAAGATTAAGTTCTGTGTTAAAACGGTAAAGCGCTACGGAAACGCTCCAAATACTTGAAATTGCTTGCGGAGACGATTGTTTATTTTAAATATAAGTTTTTAAGTGGAATTTAGACAATGCAGAAGGGGTGCGTGTAATGATAAACCTTCAAGCTAATCAATAAACGATGACCGAAGAAAATATCGAAAAGTGCGAGATGTCGTCAGAATTCTGAAAAAATCTTCTGTATCATTTATGGAAACGGAAGGCAAAATGACCAAGACAATTTTAACCAAAAACGTTTTGTTCTGCAAAAGTTAAATTACAAATTTGGTCCGCATCGATTAGCATATGACCAAAAATTGTACAAAATTGGACTTGCAAAGATATTATAATAGCTGACGAGACGAAAACTCTAAAAGCGATTGTCACTGATAATAAGACGTAATGTGTTCATTATGTACCAAAATCCGAGAGTCAAAGTGTTGAGTAGCGGTCACTAGAATAGCTTATTTTGGAAAGTCAAAAATCAAAACAACGAGTTTTAAGAATTCATTTCAAATGGTACAAAGGTTAATGCTGAGCATTGTCTTGGTGCATTAAAGTGTCTGGTAAACCATATTCGTCATATTCGTTCTAGATATCGAGAACCAAGTAGCTGACTATTATTGTACGATAAAGCACCTCAATTGTAACTAATTTTTTGGCCAAAAATTAATTTTTTGCTTTTGCATCTTCTGCTCCTCAAGTTGCATTTAGGGATAAAAGTAAACCGTTTTTTGTCATCTGCAAACGATCAACGATGAGCAATTTCAATTATCCATCCAGTCGTTTGATGCACTCCTACAACGTACAAATCGTTGTACTTCTACTGGGAAAAATATTTCAAATAAGTAAAACAATTTTTGGCAAGATTTCTTAACTCTTTTTGTTTTTTAGAGCCATTGCACTACAAGTTATCCTGTATAAGGTCTTCATCAACTAGGAAACGTCCTACTGGTCTTCCACCTGCTTTAACTTTTTTTTATTGTATAAATAAATGCTCATGACCGTTTGAAGGCTAAATATAAAGGGACTAGAAGAAAAATAAAATAAATATGTAAAAGAAACAAATTCACTAACAAAATCATAAAAATTGCATTGGAAACTCGAGTAGGGTATTGATAATTTACCTCTAAAGTTATTATAAACGATTAAAACAAATTTGAGACAAGAACTAACTTTTCAACCTTCAGCACAGCGCCCGAGCGATGGGCCGCGCTGTCCTTCAGTTAACAGCGACGAGCCCAAAGGGAACAAGGTCAGTGGTGCGACTGAAGCACGGCAGGTGCTCCAAACTTCCGACTCGAAGGGTCCGCAAATTATAGGGCATAATTAATAAGCGTGCAAAATTAATTAGGCTGAGGAAAGTATCCGCTTACATAGAATTGCAAATGGTTTTTATTTAGAGCACGGCGATGCCGGCCTGCGCCGAAACCGAACCTTGAACAGGAACGTGCAGGAATTGTTTGGGTGGATCCGTCTTGGTGCTTTGCTCACGTTACACTGCAGCAATAATTAGCAGCGCCATTGCCAAAGTGCATTAGACTGTTACTAACGCTGCATTTGCTTTACAAGTTTTCCGTTAAAGCGATTTCACCCCCCCAAGGAAAATGACATGATTTGTTACATTATAAGGAGTGGCCCAAAGAACGCATGAACTTATAGAAAATAAATAAAATACTTTCAATTTGTTTATTTGTGCCAGGAAATGCAATTTTGAAAATAACATCGGACAGCTGATCACAATTTTTGTGCATATATTGCTACAATTTCTTATAAATATTTTACATGATATTGTCTTTCAGTCAGTTAGTATAAAGCATACTTTAAAGTGGCTTACAGGAAGAAAAGTTGTAAAATCAAAATCTTGGAAATTTAAACCTACAGTTAATACTTGGTTAAACATTCTTTACAGTCATACAATTTTTTTAATCTTAAATCGTATATCATTTTTCATGTTACTTTAGTTTTTTTTAATCCTTTAGCTATGTTTTGTTGGATAATGTCCCATAGGTTCTAATTAGGTTTGTCGAAGACTACTTTAGCTATAGCAAAAGTCGAATTTGTTGCTCCTCTTTCCATGCACCAGTTACACGCGCCCAATAAGAAGGAATGCCATCTTTCGCCAAAAAACATTTTTTTGGCCAGACTTATTATTAAAAAAAGTACAATAAAAATAACATTGAAATATAAGAAAGTTAAATATGTTTTCATGAAACTAAAATAGCCCAGAGAATGATATTATTCAGTGTAGCTCCCTAATGCAACTTCGTCCATATGTGTCATCACTTCCATGATGGAGGCCCTTAATCTATCCTTAGTGTTATGATACCTCTCTCTCATTAGTCTTCTCCTCTATCATGTCTCACACATAGTAGTCAAGGGAATTGCAGTCAGGGCTGGAGGATGACTACAAGTTGGGAAACAAATAGCCATTCCGGGGTCTTCCTTTCTTTGAGTGTTGGAGCGAAGTCTTCCTGAAACACGTACTCCCGCCCAGCGGGCACTTCCTATAGCCAAGGCCTGACAACCGTCTCCAGCACGTTGATATAGTTGTTCACGGTCACCTTCAGCCCTTCCTCAAAGACACCCCTTTACCATCATAGAGGTGGAAAACTTTGTACCCATGACGATAGTCGCTTCAAAGGCATCTTGACAGATCCCACAGTCATTTTGGCGCACACATTCCTGTCCTAAATAAAGTTCTGCTTATCAGAACAAATCTCAGAAAGCCAGCGGTGTCATTCTTAACCTCGTTCAGCAGTGCTTGGATCTTTAACTTCTTGTCCATTTAATTTTCCTTAGTCAACAGTTGACGGTTGCCCAAGACAAAAGACTGGTAGCAGATCGACCTCACTTCGCCCATTTCCTTTGCCAAGTCAGTCATGCTCGCCCAAAATCCTAACTGATCTTTCCTTTTAATTCTTCAGTTTTCTTCTTCTGGTGATCAGATTGCCTATACCTGTATTTCTTGGCTACGTCGTAAACTTGGGTTTTTTTAAGTAAAACTGTGCAATAATTCCTGTCGGCAATTTTGCGATCGTGTTTTCGGCTTATTTTGTCTACTATCCTAGGTCGTTGACTACGCGAAGCTAATTAGTTGCGGACTTCAGCCTTCCCGCAATAAAACCTAAAAAGTTCCGGATTTTTCTCGACGATTCTTTAAAATCTCATGCGATAGACCACCACACCACAGCTTAATATTAACTCCCTCATATTTTACAGTAAAGTGAAGAAATTTATCATCCCACTGACTAGACAAACACCTTTATAGCCAGGTTTGAGCACTGTCTCTAGATTTCATCAAAAGAAATCATCCGGTTAAGCACACATACCTGCTGTCTACTCTGCTTCTAGAAGACTGCCAGCAATAGTTTATTCTTTACAGCCGCACATCTAAAGTGCGATAAAAAATGTTCTAACATCTGCGTTAGTTTGACCACTGTTTTTGGGGGGAGGTGAGTCCTTAACAACTTCCCTTACCATCGCTCAGTTTGTTCGGTTTGAAGACTTTGAAAGGCCGGGTATTGTCAGCGCTTGTTTTAAATTGAACAATAACCCGATTTACTGTTAACGCAGGTATTTTAGTACATAATGCTCCCACGGTTAAAATCACCTGTCTTTGCACCCAGTGAATTGTGACATAGTTCAAACAACACTAAACTGTTTAAGGATGTCTGAGAATGTAATTTAGCTGCAGTTTTGCCACTTTAAATTACTAACTTAGTATCTATTCTATTCTGACACTTTAGTATATGTAATATTCATTTTAATCCGCTTTACTGGTCTATGATAGCAACATGATGAGGTTGTATAAATTCATTGTTGTCTGTATGATACATTATAAATGTTTTACGACTCAAATAAAATCTCTTATTTCCAAAAATCCTATGGAAAACATAAATATAATATTCAATTAGGACGGAACGCACACCTCGTCGCTCCAAAATATTTCTTCCTAGTGAAAAAGGTTTTTAGTTTTCTATTTCTCATATGTTCTTCTTCTCCGATATCATTACTCTTACTACATATTTGAGTAAATAGATATGTATCAGGTACTTTCTTATTACTTGAATGATATTAAACCGCAACATTTCTTTTGACTTATTCGACTTTAACAACAACAAACATCAAATATGACTTAGGATGAACGATGGTCTCTGAAAAGATCACAATTGGGAGATTTGTATTAAATTTCGTAAAAAGTGCAGCCTTTAAACACTTTAATGCCAGTTATTTGCTTGTTAACATAAATCATTTCTTTCTAGCAGCCCAAAACAAACAATCTGTTCTCAGGGGCGTCGGGAGCTAACGCCGCTCCCAGGAAAAATATTTTTACCGGGCCCAAAAAATATTTTTTGGGTATCTTTACATGTTACTAATACTTAAAAAATGTTAAATAATATTTTACAAAAATGAAAGTTACTTTTACAAGTCAAATAGTAAACCAATTCAAACGTTGCTGCCTTAAACCATCCTGCATGCTAGTGAACAGGGGGCGAACATTCTAGGTTAACACCAAAAATGTTGAGCCAATGTTAATATAATGAAAACAGCTTATGAAATCGCTGTAGATTACACACAGCAGATGCGTATGCGTAAATTGAGGCAACTTGCATCAGTGAATCTGCATTCAATTTCGTTTAAAGCTGGAACATTTGTTTCTAATAAATGCAACATGAATAAAGACACGGTAAAAACGATACAGAGATTAGACTAACGAGAACTGTAAGATGATTTAGGGGTTCCAAAAACTAAAATCGTATAAAATTCTGACGAAAGATCTTGTCATGAAACGTGTTGCTGCAAAATTCCTTCCGCGGCTAGAGCCAGAGCTAAAGCAGAGGGAAGACCGTGCTATGTTGCTAATGGCTTGGTTCAGACTGCCACCAATAAACCAAATTTCTCAAAAAGATCGTAACCCGAGGTAAAACTTGAATCTACAGCTACAATTTAGTTCAGTCGCCCAATAGAAGTATTTTGATTTGTCACGTCCTCAAATGTGTGATGAGCCCACGTGCAATGTTCTGTATCATTTTTACTAAATATCTAAACAAATTTAATTGCAATTGTAATTTTTGTTTCGATACTGTCGCAATAGATCACGTATTTCGCTTCCAGTATCATTAAAAACAATTTTTCTTTTGTGTAAATTCAAGAAAAATTAGTCCTTGAATTTGCACAGAATTAAATTGCGCATTCATGAGGCAGTCTTTAAACAGCTAAAATTTTATTAATATAAAAGACTATATACTGCAGGTCTCTCGAGTCGCTAGAAACCACAAATCAGGAAAATTTCCACCTTTGTCCTCCTTCCTCTTGATGGTCATGTGGTTTGATCCCTGGAGGTGTGATTTTGATATGAAGCGACCGAGTAACACCGTCTTGTTGAAACCACATATACATTGACTTTTAAAGAAATTTTAGAATAAAATTATAGTAATCTCTGTTTATCTAATTTGGAAATGATTTTAATAGATAATTTAAAACTATCAATTAGTTGTCCAACTTTATCGAAAGATTTATGATAACCACTAATGTCACAAAAACATGCTGCTGTATCTATAAACAGAAATTTTAAATGCAACTAACAGTTTTATAAAGTAAGTTGGTAATTTCTCTCCTAGTTTGTTGCGTATTTGTTACCAAGCCACGCGTGTTATTATTAATTATTTTTCTTCTTTGATTTAGTCTTACAAATCCAGTCCTGGAAGGTTTTTTATATTTTTATTTCTTGTTTTACAAATTTCTTCGGTCCTCTTTAAAGAACTCTCTTCATTCTTTTTCTAGGTTTCCTAAGTTTTCAATATTTTACTGATCGGTAAGTCATTTTTTAAATTACTCCATGTATGAAAGGTAAGGTTTTATCCAAAGGATTTTCAGTTACAAAAATCTATTTCTCTTTTCTTGTTTGTCTTTTTACAGCTTCTTATTCATGCATGAGACAATTTTATCAGTTATCATATATTTCCAATTTTTTACCATTTAGTAGTGGTCTAGTGGATAAGTCTCCAAACTACGAAACCTAGAGATGCTGGTTCGAATCCCGCTCTGCCAATTCCATCATTGGCATTTTTACGGCCCAGCTGGACTCAGGCTGCAATAAATGCGTACCTGGACGTCAAACCCTGAGGTAATAATAGGCGGTCGATACGTAACGCTAGCCACGTTACTACCCTTGTGTACCGTAGGCTCTAGATTGTAGCAGACCTATCCTGTTACAACTCAAACGGCCTTCGTGGCTTGTTGCTGGGAATTATTATTTTATTATAATGTTTCTGAAAAACCTTAAAAATTGTTGCCTGAAATTTCATAATTAGTTTTTAATATGAAGGTACACAATTTTCTTATCTGTGAAATAGAATTATATTAAGTATTCAACTTTTGCACAAATTTCTTTTTTAATTTCCCTTATTTAAGCGCTCTATCATATGATTTTTTATCTGGGAGAATAAAAGTAAGTCACGAGCGCTGGAATCCGACGAATGGGGGTGCTAGAAAACCACAGAAACGCTTTTTTCCATCAAAAATTCTTTGGATCACAATTTTCTTACGCCTAAATTCCGCCTTAAAATCTGAAGGTTGGTAAGCCGGTTCAAATTTAATCCTCAACGCTAAACAAGGGTCCGACTCTTTCCAGATTACCGTCCGTTTTTGAGATTGAAAGTTTTTTTTACTAAGGTCTTGTACCATCTAAATATTGTGCTCTAGATGGTGAATGTTCTCCATAAACCATGGCGAATTCACCAAGATGTGCTCAAAATTTAATAGCACTACGATGCTCAAACTTTTGGCAGCCCATTTTTGTAAAGCACCTCACAAAGATTTTTTATTTCCGTTATTTTATCTCAATGATCCCATAGCAACCGTATGAGTTCAAACTCGTACTAAATCTAGAGCAGGGGTTATTCTAACTACCATGTAAAGGGAAAGTCAGCAACATTATTAGTTAATCCGCAGTATTGCCAGTTTTATTATTTCTTTGTGAAGCCTCGTAATCTGCTAATTTAAGTTACCTTTAAAATTGATACAAAATTATGCTAAAAGTGAAATATAAGTATTTTTTTCTTATTATTTTTATTTAGAAGTTAGCGGGGCATTAATCCTTTCTATCTGCTTTAAGTTGGGTGGTTGTTACATCACACAACTTATTTGAATGTCTCATAAAACCAGTGAATAGTCGCGACCTATGAGTGTCTGCTTATTATTGTATAGTCTTTTACAGACTGGTTTCTTGATCGATTGTGTATGTATATTTATATTTTATATTATGGCTAAAAAGGGTGTTATTTATACGTAGACCGTTTTGAGCAAAGAAATTGCTTAATAAATACCCATTATCTCTTGCTCGTTGAATCATTGCTTAATGCCTTGTGCAGTATATTGCTTTATAACATGGTAATTGTCAAGTATCCTGTCCAAGATGTTTTACAGTTTTTTGTAAAACCCTTGCCTTTCTTCTTTTGATCTGGTCATATCAGGTGCATACATGCTATTATAATGTTTAATAAACTTTGATAAACAAAAATTATATCTTAAATACATTTTTGAAGCTTTACATGCAAAAGGATTCCCACTTGCGCATTCGCATGTTCATGTCTTCGTTTTGCGACTTAATGTTCTATGCTCTAGCTATTAAACATCTTTACACCTATTCGTCGTCATAGTTTTCGGTCATGTCTGGGGCTTTTTTTGTTGTTATCCGTTGATGTCTGTTTATTTACATTTATTTGTGTAGCACAATCCCAGACCAACATGGGAAAAGGCAGTTCAACATCAACCGTGCAAAAAGAATCACCTTGTCTTCTGCCATAACAACATCTACTCCCATACCGCCAAAAAGGGAAGCGATCTGCTGCCTCACCCAACCTACTTTCCTAACATGACTATGGACTACTTCGTTGGCCACTCGCTAAACAACTGGCAAATGATCAAAGTTGATTGACAGTCAACGTTAAAGTGTGGACTGCCTCTAATCGGTTGTGTGCCAAGCAAATTGGTAGTAATAATTAACAGCAGATATTTATGCAGTACCTAATTCATCGTATATTTTATTTTCGTATCTTCTCTTACTGTGCTAATCATACAGAGTAAGTCATGAAGAGAATTTTACAGCTTATAATAAAATCTCAATAAAATATCCACTAAAATCGTTTTCCGAGTTTTCCTTGATCTTTTTCTCTTATTCTATATTATATAGCGCAATTAATTTAGTGATATTCTAACCCCATGGTTCTCTATTTGTTTATATATTTTTCTGTTTTCTAATTCATGTTGTGTTTGTTAGATTCGTTTTTAATCTATTCTGCGTCTCTTCTAACTTCTAACATTATTTATGCTTTATGTTTTTGTGTTGTATAACATATTTTTGGAAATAGTTATGCTGTGATCGTAGTCATCGCACATATTTGCATCCAAAGTATTCAAATTGAAATACTTTTTCCAGTAATTTGTTTTTAATTATTATTTTAGTTTTAATAGAGCATTTTAACTAAATTTTTGGTTTAATAATTTTCTTTGTACGAAATAAAACTGGTGTTGAAAATGGCATACATGTAGATTGTCCCGAAAGTATCAAGGCAATGTTATTATAATGAAAACAATCTGACAGCCGAATACAGAAACTGTAATGCGTAAATGAGGACGACTCTGCTAGCTAGATCAGTTGGAACTTGGACGCTGGTGAGTGAGCACGTATAGTGTGTAATCATCGTATTTGTAATGACAGCCAATAGAGCAACAGATCTGCATCAAGATTTATGCAAATGTAGAACTTTCGCCCACAGAAACGATTCGCATAATTTAGATAGCTTTCGAAAACGATGCAATGAGCGCATCAAGAATAAAGGCAAAGTAAAAACGATACAACGATAGCCAAGGATCTGCTGAGAGTGATTCGCGCTCTGAAAGACAAGGAGAACACTGGAAAATGTTATACAAGCATTGGGTAGTGATACAACAAACAAGGATCGAAAACTAAAAGATAAGCTGAGTCCTATAGTTCAGAGATCCAGACCATCAAGACTCGGACAGGAATCCTCATTAACTGCTCTTTACTAGCGTTTTTACTAATCCTACGGTCTTCGCCTCTTTAGGGTACTTGATATTGCTGAGCAGATACTTTTGCAGGTCACCTTTAAGGAGTGCTTCAACTCTTCCTACCAATGATCCACACACTGATGTAGAAGTGAACAACTTCCTTCAGGCCCCATATCAAGCTTACATTACCCATCAAACCTTTTACTAGGGCTGAAGTTCAAACAATGATTGATAGAAGGACTAACTGCAAAAAATCCCCTGGATACAACTTAATTACTGCTTTTTAAAGCTATCTGTATGCTCACGCTTCTTTAACAGTAGTTCACGCATTCGATTTTTCCCGGTACAATGAAAAACTGCGCAAATTATACTTATCCTCAAGCCCGGAAACCCAATCAATGAGCCCACATTATACAGACTCATCAGCCTGCTGCCACTGTTCTCCAAACTATTGGAAAGATTATTCCTAGCCAGGCTTACCCCTATTTTTGAATCAATTGGCTTCCGGAGTCATCAAATACAACAGGTACACAGAGTAGTAGAACACATTAACTATGCATTCGAAAACAAAAACGGCCGTCTTTCTAGACACATCAGCTAGGCCTTCTCTTCAAGCCAAAACTGTTCTTACCCTACACATACTACCTAATCATAAACAAATCTTGGGTTCTCCTAAATAGGTCAAGAGGAAGATTGCTTTCAACTTTACTACACAAAAGCAACGTTCTGCGCTAACGGAGATATCTCTGGTCGGATGTGGCTCCTTAGCACGCATGTATCTCTTGAACGGGTAAAGGCTTTAATTTCATTTATTCTGTAGTTACGCGATACCTCCCCTGGACTTCCGTTTGTGTCTGGTATGGAAAATAATAACAATAATTGAAATCTATAAGTAATGCATTTTGTCCCAACTATAACCTCCCAATCAGCTATTACTTAAGTTTAAAAATTAGTAAAATAAATTTAAAAAAGAATATGCAAGTACTCATTACCTTTAATGTTATTTCACTATTTTGGTAAATCTTAATGTCCAAGCAATTCTCATTTTTCATAAATCCACTAATAAACATAATGCGAAAAGCATTAATTAAAATAGAACTCTATTCAAAACTGTTGCAACTACAAATAGAAGAGTTAAATAAATGAAAATAAAACCTTTGTCAGAAAGGTTCCAGGACTGGGCTCATAAAATATAATCCATTCAACTTAACAACTAATGGGCTTAGTTCTTATTAAAGTAGTCTCCTTAGCTAGCTATGCACAGGTACAACCGTTTCTGGAGGTCATGAAAGAAAGCAGAAAAATATTCAAAATGCTTCTCAGCACATTTGTCACAGTCGTTTAAATTTGACACTTCCTTTTCAGCGACATAACGAGATATAATATTTGACCAGCAGCGGAAAACCCTGCATTGTAGTGTAATAAGAACCACTGCATAGACACCTGCAAATCTTGACGCAAACGTTTCAGCACGCCGATGAAAAAGTTTTGGCTTATGGTTTCCCTTTCAAGCAGAAATTCATGGTGCACCAAACCTCTAGCATCAAATAGTGCTATCAACATTGTTTTTGTTCCGAAGGTTGTAGTTCTATTTTGGAGATCAGTGAATCGTAACCTCGCCATTCAGCACTTTGACACTTTGTTCCATATTTACGGCCGACTCATTGCTCCCTCAAAATCTCTTGTACAATGCAAGGACACGGCTTTTCAATAATGCCTCGTCACCATACTCTCCTTGACTAGAGGTCTGATTTAATTTGGCGCAGATCTTAATGTTAACTTTCTGCTCGAGATCCGTGTCCTTCACGTCACTGTAACAAGCTGAACAATAAATTGCTAAGAACAGCTTTACCACCTAGTGCGTTTACATAGAAACACTTCCAAAACCATGTTTATTCAGAACATTTTCTGTTACTATTATTGCAGCGTCATCTGCAAAAGTGGCTAGCATTACTTAGTTGGTGTACAAGTGGTAAAGCACCGGTCCAGTAGACTGCCTTGTAATTACATAAATCATTAATCTCTTCTCAGGAGATACTATTGCTTACATTCCTATGGTGACAACTATGAGTACGCTTTTAGTGATTTTACACCTAAGTGATTAATATGTGAAAGTGTGGGATCGTATTATTCGTAGATCGGTATTCTGGAAGCATAGTTAATTTCAGCGGAATTATAAAAGGTCTGACTACACTGGATGGCTCTCCTACAATTATGAAAAAATGTCCAACCTCCCGAATATTCGAACGAAGAATGTGGATGATTGCAAAGCAGAGCCAAACTTTATAATGCAACCAGAAGGGATAATTTTGAACCCTGCAGCTATTAGAATGATTGAAACAATTGTAATAAGCAAGTAGTTTTTTTGCAAGCTGCATACAAACAGCGGACGGACTTCTAATTAAATTTGAATACTCCTCGTGCAGCCGGTTTTATGAACACTGAGCAAAACAGAACCAGCCGTTTGTTTCCAATTCAGCGGTGCAAGTGCACGGTCTCGGCCGTACTTTTTCTTAAAATGGCGCTGCGACGCCGCGCTTCCCTGTTTGCGCCCATCTGCAGTTGCTAAACAACGATTAGCAATAACAGCGTCAACAAAAACAATGCGCGGCGGTTCTGTGTAATTTCCTCGACGTTGCACAAAAAGCTAAACAGCCGAAGGATGTTTATTTGGCAAGAGGAATTAAAAACGGATAAACGCGCGGCCGCGGGCAACAATAATCGCGGCTGTTTTATTCCGTAGCAAAAATAATCGTCGCGGCCATCCAATATGAGCATGAACAATCGCGCCACTTAGCCGTCTGAAATGACGGCTTGTGCAACGGCTCGCTCGGATGTCAGATCAGAATCGCAAGACGTGAAATTATGTAAACAATAACCGCGTTTCGACATTGTCTAGGATTCCGGCCCCGCGGTTCCGCAACACCTTATTACATCTTCGATTATCAACAGCGGCCACTTCGGCCGCTTCCTGCTCCATTGTTGACTAGGCAAACTGGCGTGAACTAGAAAAGACTACGTCCATGTCCTACCTTCGGCAGCCATCTATGCTCGCTTCCTTCTTGTGGCTCCTCGAATGCAAAGGTTTGATTTACAGTTTTTTTTACTTTTCTCTTTTTCCTAATTACATTTCTTCATTTTTTATTTCTAATTCTCTTCGCTTACGCAATCAGTGAATCCATGAAATAGCTTTTTTATAAATCTTTAAATTTCTTTGTTACTAATTACTCTATTCAAAGTTGTTTTAAAAACCTAATCTTAAAACTACAACAAAAATTCTTTTATATGATATCATTAAAAAATAAAAACAAAGAAAACGTCGATGTATTTGTGTGATATTGCTATTTTAAGAAAAAGTACACAGGACCTTAAATCAGCGCGTAATGCAATAAACAACATACTAATAAGACGGTATAGAATGAAGATAAATCTGTCTAAAACAAAGATGATAGTATGCGGTACAAAACGAACAAGACCATGGACAAATTACACTAAACGGATGTAAAGAAACGACAAAATACATAAGATGTAAGCCTGAAATTATTTGAAAACTAAAGAAGCCAACATCATCTTTCTCAAGAAGAAAAGATTTGCTATTATAAACGCATTTGGCGGGTGAGTTGGGTAGACAGGATTACTAACACAGACATCAAAGAAAGGGACCAAGAAAACGCAAAATTATAAATAGCTTACACATGCTACTAGGGCACATCCTAAGAGAGAGAATCTTAAAGATTACTGTAAAAGAAGCACTCGATGGACAAAATGCACGAGGAAGACCCAGCCTATAATGTACACTTCAGATCACAGAAGACAAGCAGTGCACCCGTTACAGTGAACTGAACAGGACTAGCTAAAAATAGAAGAAGGCAAAAACAGATAGCTAAGTTACGCCTACCATAAACATAAATTTAGTTGTTTTGTACTGTTTTTTCCTTTTTTATTGTTTTCTTAATTTTCTATTCTATTCTTCAAACTTTAACAACATAAGTTACAAATATTTTGAGATTCTCATTTTATATTTCTTACCATCAAGAAGTTTTGTGAAATGCTTTATTTAATGACCACATAATCGTCTATAAAATTTGTTTTTTTATTTCTTGCTTATTTACAATCTACAAATTTAGTTGAGTAATAAGTAAATAGTAGAATATTACATGTTATGTGGGGGGGGATATAGCCAGTGCTGTTCTCCCGAATAATTAATGTTGTGGTTGTGGAAGCTAGTGGATGAGGTCCTGTGGCCAATTTCGCTGGACTCTGCGGACAATTGCAGGTGGGTTGAACAGCTGATCGATGAGGTAGTGGCGAATCTCTGGATTTCATATGCAACAGTTGGGATGTTCAGATCTGCGTGGAGGGTATCGTTCAGAATGTACCAAGGCGCGTTAGGAATCGGGCGGAAAATTTTAGATTGAAACCGCTGTAATATTTTGGTGTGGGGGGCCTTTGTGCAGCCCCAAAGTTGTACCCCATAGGTCCATATGGGTTTTAATATGGTCTTGTATAGAAGGAGTTTGTTTGTGAGGGAAAGTTGAGAGCCGGGGCCCCAGCAACCAGTACATTTTCTTTTAGCTTTAATGTGGGTGCTCCAAGTGAGTTTTGCGTCGAGATGCAACCTTAAGTATTTTACTTCAGTTTTCAGGGGAAGGGGGTGTCATTCAATCTAGCTTGTGGACAGATTGCTCGTCTGGTGGTAAAAATTATTTGGGCGGATTTTTCAGTATTAATTGATACCCTCTAATGTTTGGTCCAGTCCTGTAGTAGGTCCAGATGGTGCTGAAGGCGATTCACTAGCTTCTAGAATAGCCGTGTCGTCCGCGAATGTGGCAATCACTGTGTCGTTTGTGGTTGGCAGGTCGGAAGTGTAAAGTAGGTAGTACACTGCCTTGCGGGACTCCTGATGTAATGTGGTGGTAGTCAGAGACCGTGTTGTTGATTTTGACTTGGAATAGCCGGTCAGCAAGGTATGATTTGAATAGCAAATAAAGCTGGCTTGGAAAGTGGAGTTTAGTTTTGTACAACAGTCCCTGGTGCCATACCTTGTCGAGCGCCTGCTTTATGTCTAGGAGTGCAGTCGTACAGATCTTTTTGGTTTCAAGGTATTCCATTATTTGAATGACGATTCGGTGACCTTGATGTGTCCTCGAGTGGTGCTCACGGAAACCGAATTGATAGGAAGGTATGATCTGGTCGAGGTCAACTGTATCTTTGATTCGTTTAAGTAATAGTCTTTCAAATGTCTTGGATAGGAGAGGAAGGAGACTTATTGGTCGATAGGAAGAGGATTGGTGAGATGGTTTTCCAGGCTTAGCAAACATTATAATTTGAGCGAACTTCCATTGCATCGGAAAGTAGGTTAAGCGTAGTATGATAATGGTGATAAGTACTATTGCCTTGCGTGGGAGGTAGTGTAATAGTTCTCCTACTATGAGGTCGTATCTATAAAGTTGAAACTATAAATATTCCAGATTATAAGTGCAATTCTTTAATTTTTCTAAATCTTAAAATGTCGTTGCAGCAGATTTTTTCTTATTTAAATAATTTAATTTTCTTCTTTTGGTATGAATTATGATTGCATCGTACCTTTTTCGAAGAATATTTTTGAACCTCTATCAAGTTTAACTTTCTTTTGATTTGAAGTAATTATTTTCATAAATATCTTTGTTGGTAATTTTGCTTTACTCTGTATTATCACAGTTTTTGTTATGGTTCAAGATTGCTCTTGTTTTTACATTTTCTATCCTCCTTCGTTTTTATTTATATTTACCACTGTTTTACCTTTTTGCCTTTTAATTTTATATAATTAATGAGGGTGCCTACGTAGCCACGCGGTTGAATAGCGTATCTGAGGTACGTACAAACCCGGGTTCATTGCTTAAGCTCTTAAGCTGGCCTACCCAGTCACTAAACTAATCGCAAATGGTGCGCGACGACCCGGCAGAGAAGGCTAACATATGTAGATCCATCACAAGGGAGCACCGCCTGCGAACTGAGAAGATAAGGCTCTCATATGTTTGCTCTCTTTGTCCGATCGTCGGACACCATCTCTGATACGGGCCAATGTGGCAAGCACCGCGCCTTAGACGACCGCCATTGTTACCCGTTGTTCAAAGTGAACGCAAGCACTCCATTATTTTTAGTGATCGCCAGGCATCAGAGAACACCAAGGAATAAACTCGGTGAAAATTATTTGAATCGTCTACAACAACGTTGAATATATTCTCCGTTTTGGTCCTTAACAGTTACTTTAATTAGTGGTGATTAGCATATTTTTGATGTAAAATTGTCTTATTGTTTTCTGTTTTTATTTATTTCATCCTTCTTACTTTTTGGTATCTAATCATTTTTACTTTTTGTCCATTCCTTTCTGTTCATGCATATAGCACATCCACACCATGACCATTTTATTTTCTAAGTTCTAATTTTTAAATAATCCCAAAAAACAATTTCCCCAAATTTTCGTAAAATATTTGTACAAATGACCATTCAACTGTAAGGAACAAACTCTGAGTGTTATAAAAGGATCAAAGTTTTTCTATGGACTACTGCATACTAAAGTAAAATTTAAAACCAAGGAGAAACTGTTTTTTCTTTCACTAATTTTATGTCTATGTATAATCTCCTGACTTAGAATACCATTTTTCATATTTCCCACTCATATGGTAAGTAGATTTCTTTGATCCCGCTATTGTAAAATGAAGGTGCTTGTCACCAAATAATCGCACACGGGCGCTTCTACAGTAAAATCATCATTAAATTTTTGTTCTCCAAGTGTTTCTTTCGCCCAAACAAATGATAACTACAGAACGGCAGTTTCGGATTATAAGAAGTGTATTCCAGAATAACAATTTTTGCCAAGTATCTTAGATTGAAAATTCTCTTCTTTTTTAAGAATATGCGTTTTGATGTTCCTTATTGACAAAACTAATTTTAGCAACCATTAACCATAGGATATACTTGAGAAGGCAAGAATAATGCAAATATTCTGTTTGGTCACGCTGATCATTTATTTTCAACTGGTTCCTCGTCCCCCAAAAATTGTCTAAGCCACGCATACACTAGAGTTTTCTTAAGTGTTGTCTCCGAAATGTTCTTTAAGCCTTTTTCTCTGAGACATTTTTTATTAATCCGTTGCGCAACAGATGGGATTACCTCTAGTTCTCACAACATGTTACTAACAAGGAATGTCATGGAGTTGTTCTGCTCCGATCGTTATCAAATTTGGTATACAGTATGATATGACTGATTGCTTTTTGCTGTGTGACTCAAAACTTTAGAGATATGAAGTATGAAAGTTTACCGCTTAACAATAATGCGTATGAGAGATATCATTAGTGTTAACTGCAAAAAAGTGTTGAACACAAAGACACATTTGACAACGAGCACATCTCATGAAGAATATTGCATTGCATCGCTCGCCCTCGATGTCCATCTGTCAATTTTCGAAGGTTCTTGGGAAACAAACAGTGGCAGGAGTTTCAAATCGGGGAGGTCTCTCTCGTATGTATCCTGCCTTAAAGAAGGAATATTTGATCATATCTACAAAGCATTCTGCTTGAAATTGATGCATTGAACATTTATGGGGTTGGCCATCTTGATGAGAATAGAAGAACACTTGTTGTTGACACGAGAGAAAAAATAGTGATGTGGATAATATACACACAACACAATGTATGCCTGATGTTTCGACATTTTGAACTTTCTTGTCCCGTCTGTCTTGGGTCACGCAGCAAAAAGCAATAACATGTATTCATCCCTCAGACATATCATACTGTATACCAAATTTGTTAACGACCGGAGCAGAACAACTGCATGACATTCCTTGTAAGTAAAGAAGCAATACTGTAAGAAGGCCCACTCATCTCCGTTAACCAAACGGGGCGTGAAAAAACACAGCTTCTGGGAGTTTTGTGTAGGGATACTCAAAAAGTATTCTCCCATAAGGAGGGCTTCGTTAGTCTGTATTACAATGTCAGATCGAGACAGCCCTTTCCTTTGCACAACAGATTAGTTTCAAGTTCTTTAAAACTGTCCAAAATTTTAAAGAACTTAAGGCACAGTTCTACTACAACACCCTTAAGAATACCCAAGTGTACTCATGATACAATCAATTTTGTGAGAACGAGAAGTACTTGAAAATAATGGTCGCCTACGCCGTTCGCAAACCAGTTTATGTTGTTCCCGTTAAGGATAACTGATATATTAACGGTTGCTAAAATTCCTTCTGAGGTCGGAATAAGCTGCGCCAATCCTTGAGCAATCAGAGACGTTATTTTATTTTACGAGAAGACCCTGCCTTATACAGCTGCTAAAACTTGACAAAGAATTGAAGATTTGTTCTTGCATACGCTAGAACATCTTTTCTACAGCCCTGAGATTATTATTTCTTTGTACCACTAAAAGAAGCACTTGGAGAACCGGAATTTGAGGACGATGTTGTTAAAGCATTTGGCCACGTTACCAACGTCGTTCGAAGGCCAGGGTGAGTAAAAAGAATATTTGCAATGTTTACCGTCTTGTTAAGGATGAGAAAATTAACAGTTGTTAACTTGTTCCAGACAACACTGAAACAGCCCTCTATAGCCTAAACTTATCACTTTATAATTATCATTTGTATATATTGCCAAAAAACACTTGTAGGACAGGGTTTCGTTGGTAAAATGTGTTTTACAGTCAGAATGATTTTGTACTTTTGTATTTTTATTAAGCTTTATAATTCTGATTTATATTTGATTTTTCAACGTGTCTTATAAAATTAATGTTATACTACGATTTGAGTTAGCTTAAACACTCATTAATCATACGTGGTGCGTCTGAAAAGTTTGGTAAATGCTCCTATGTCTCAACGGGGACGAGTCAGACGAGCACGCGCATTGTATTGCATTGTTTACTTGTAGTGGGAAGATGCGGCTAGTAACCAGGTTAACCTGATGTTAGCAGTTTAACATTGTCATTGTGAGTTATACTGTCAGTGCAATGGAGCAACGCGTTAACATAGAGTTGGGTTACAAATTGGGAAGAACATCGAAGGAGACGCATGAAGAGTTAGTGCAAGTGTACGGGACAGAACCCGCGAGTAGAAAATATGTTTACTAGTAGTTTAAACGCTCTTGTGACGGGAAAAAACGATTGAGGATGAGCACAAGCGCAGACATTATTGAGAGAATGCGACACATGCTAGCATAATATCGTTGACTGACGCTACGATTGATTGCAGAACAAATGGCCATTAGCAAGCCACTGTGCACACAATCGTCTGTGAAGATTTAGGCAAGTGATCGTCCATAAATCTGTAGGTGGTATAATATTTTATCCTTAATTAAGAATCCATCGCCTTCTTACACAATCTTAAATTAGGTCCTGATATTTTCAGTAACAGTGGTTGATTTTGCATTTTATGATGTATTTTTATTTACAACAAGTTCTATTTTGCAATCAAAAGTATAATTTTAAAGCAAAATATCTTTTGTTTATTTATTTATTAAAATAGTCAATTCGCTTGGTTTATTATTTTCTGTTTTTATTGGTATTTGATGCTCTTCATTTTCTTCTAGGGATAATAATTTTTGTTTGTCACAAACACTAAACCATACATTTCTATTAACAAACATTCCAATATTTTTTTTTATTTCGCTTGTACAATACCAGTCAAAAAATATATGAACCTTTAGTATATCTTTGCATAACTTTTTTGTTTCTTTGTATCTTCCGCTGAAATCTTCAGATAATCTTTTTTGAGATGATTTTGAACATGACCAAAATGCAGCAACGAAACAAATTTCAAATAAAAACGCCGAGATAACTCTAAATCACCTAAAATCATCTGAAAGTGAAATAGAGGAGTACGGATGAAGGAGGGGGGGGGGGATTTTTTCCATTTCTCCTTAAATTGGACATATTTCTCATCTGCATTCTTAGTATTTCTGCCAACCGGATGACGCTCCAGCTCTGCCCAGAGACCCTCAATGCTATTCAAGCCGAAAGACTAGCTGGCATAGTTGAAAAAGATCACACGACGGCGAGCAAACCAGCAAACCCGATGATTTGGATTATTGTCTTGTTGAAAAATGCAACCTCTGCCTATGTTTTGCATGGCATATGGATGCATCGTATTTTCGAGGATGTCCTCGTACAAATAGCGATCCATGATACCGTGGATTCTCCTAAGGGAACCCGTGCCAAGGCAACTCCAAACCATTACGGTTTCGCCTCCGTGCTCATCGTGGAAATCTGATACTTGGAATCGAAGCTAGTGCCTTGAGAATGACTAACCCACCAAATCCCGTCCGTTCCGAACAACATGTACCTGCTTTCGTCACCGCACAGTTCTTCTGTGTCTGCTGCCACTCCACGCGCGCATTGCTGTTATTTTCCGAAATCATCGACTTGATCGGACGACGTCTATTAATTCCAACTTGCTGCAGACGACATTTGATAGTACAAATAGATGGGTTTAGGTTCAGGGGGTCACACAATTGGCGAGAAATATCGGCTCCCATGAGGTTGAGTCTGCCGCGAGACATGCGAATGACGTTCCTGTCGAAGAGTTTCCAGGTAGTCTTGAAACTACTGGCTTTGGATTTCTTTACAACATCAGCTTGTATTCTCCAGCGCTTCGAAAAATGTCAATAGTGCTCTTGTGAAGGTTGAACTGTGCTACAAGTTCACGAAAAGCTCGACCTTGGACACAACCAATGGCAATCGTCTTCTGAATATCTGGGGATATGTTGCGGGAGCCAGACTACTTACCCATACCTGACACGACCATTATTATTTAAAAAATACAAAAAAGAACAAACGAGTTCTTCAGAAGTCAATAAAATGGTAATTTTCACCGATTATAATGATTTGCATACCATTATCAGCAGATATTTAAAAATGTTAAAATTTGCATTCACATAAATGCGGAACCGTTATCAAAACAATTCCCGAAAATTAAAAAAAAATGATCAGCGCATAGAAAAGTTGTGAAAAAAAATACCAAAAGTTGATATATTTTTGACCGGCACTGTAGTCAGACTTCTTATTTTATTTTTGTCAAAGAAATCATAATTTTTCACAAACTGCTGTCAAATACGTACACTTTTTCTTTTGCCAGTTCCTTTTCTCTAGCTCCCCAGTCATTTAAATTTAAAATATTTGCGTTGTATTTATTAGGTTGATGCAGAGGGTGGCCCAAATTGAATGCCGAATTTGTGTTTTAATTAAATCAGCTGTTGAATTGATTTTATGTTTAAACATTTTATTAAATATAGAAAATTATGTCTGACAAATGACCACCTCGCTTTCGCTTGCAGATCGTAGTTGCTTTCACAAAAGTTTCTATTGTAATTTGGCACATTTTGTGATCAATTTTGTCCTGTATGGCAGGTAACATCGTTCTGCTGAAACCACATTTGTTCCAGATTCTTGTTACCCAGTTGGCGCCAAAAAACTGAGTAATCATGTAAGGATAACAATCGCCATTCACAGTTACAGCACCACCTGCCCAAAATCCACGCTAAACTGACTCGTTGGGGGTGCACTTGCTTTCCATGGATTACGCAAGTGTTTTCTGAACCCAAAATATAACAATTTTTGACATTTTATAATGCTCTAAAAATCTTTCGACGACAAGAATGGCCAACAAGCAAGCTCTTGCGTCAGTTGAATTCATGCGCATGAACCTGCAGATTTTTAGTGAGGATTTGCTAATAAGAGCTTTTCTAAATGTTCAGTTGTTGTGCACGATGCCGAGTCGATGATTTCAGATTTGACTGTCTATGATAATGTTCTCACAACCTTCTCGTGACCTTACTCCACGCTAATACTCACTTGCATCTATTACTGATACAGATTAATCGAATTTCATAATCAATTTTTAGACAGTTGATTTATTTGATTCATTATTTCCGTCAAAAGTTCCACGGAGTTCAACCTCGCAAAGTTTTCAGTAAATAATAATTTGCTGTATTTTCATATAATGTTGTATATTCACTAACTGGAAGGAATGTAGAAGGCATCTATCAAAAAAAAGGAAAAAAGTTTTAATCCAGAGTTGACGTTAAGCTTTATAATTATCCGTTTCTTAAAAACAGTTTAACATCAACAACAACGAGGATATATCCCAGCTTGTTGCTTTTAGTCAAGCCAAAAAGAACCACATTTTCCATCACAACACGCTCGTCCCCACCTTGAACGTTATGTGGTCAAATCCATCACCAACAAAAGATGGCACTTGCTCTCTCATCCACTTTCCTCTCCTACCAAGTTTTCCACAGACTACCCCATCAACCGCTCACTGAGAAAGCAGCAAAGTGAGCAAAGCGTATGATGATTTGGATGACTTGATGACCGACATCAGAGCACATGTTACCATTGCTTTTTTTCCGCGCAATTTACTCAATGTATTTTTCTCCTCTTGATCTTTTTTATGTGATATTTTACTTTCTAACAATAAAACGTATTATGTTTTATATATGTGGCAAGAAAATCATGACTTTCGTTTGGTGAAACTTTGAAGGCGTTTTTCATTTTGGACTTACACCAAATGGCCGCGCCGTTAATTCCGAACTTTATTAGAGACAGTTGGACCGTATCTATAACTAGTTGGAGAAGAAGTATCCAACATTGGTCAACCGAAAGCGCACTTTTAGCAAGACAGCCCCAAACCCCACACTGCCAAGAAGACTAGAACAAATTTAAAGAGTTTTGTGTCACCCCTACAGTCTAAATGCTGTCCCAACCGACTATACCCTCTTCCGCTCAATGGAACACTTCTGGCGTGGTTGCGGGTTCGAATTATTTCGATTCAAAGCCATGCGACTGGTATTTGCAGATCTATGGCAAAAGGTCGTAAAAAATGATGGTCTCTATTTCAAAGAACAGTTTTTGTTGTTTTAAATAAGTTCATTCATAAAAATTGTTTTTTTCGCAAGTGTTGAAGAACATGTGGGACAACTTAGTATTTACTTTAACATAATGGTAAGGCTCTAACTCCCCGCGTGGAAACACGGCCTGCGAACAGAGAGGTTAAAGCTCCATTGTGCCCGATCTTGGCGCTCATTTCTGATAGGGGGGAGATATAGTATGCACTGTGCCTTAGACAACCGCCATACGAAATGAATGCAAGTACTCGATTATTTTTAATGACTGAGTAGGCCACCCGCCAGGCATCAGACAGTTCCGGGAGTAGAAACCGGGTCCGTCCGCGCCTCAACCGCACACAGTTTAAAACTAACAAAGTAATATTTTTTGTCGTAACGTTTTAGTTAGTTTTGTAAAGCTAAAAATTTATCTTCTATCTATATAAGCTTTCAGTTTAACATTTGATTGGTCTATGTTATATACATATATCTTTTTGTTATACATAGACTTTCTAAATGGATTTTACAAAATAATCTTTCTTTCTTGAAACAGCAATAAAAAGAACAACATAAGTTTTGTTCACTGTTTTATTGTATCATCACACCAAACGATCCTTGTTATTTGGTAATTAATCAGTTCCGCATGGTTCGCCCAGTCAGTTTCATAAGTACTACTCTGGTTGTATTGCAGATAACATCCTTTAATTCCTCAATAGTCTACGGCCTGCGTTGAAAGGCTTCAGCCTTCGGGTACCCCAAAAACATTGCAACGAAACATGTCTGATGGCCCAGTCGGCCTTGGGATGTCACCATGTAATGAGATAAAGTAGCTTGAAAGCATTTGTCCCAAACTTCTCGAGAAATTCTTGCCATGTGTATGGTAAAGTCTTTTCTTGGAACCAGAGTGGTAAATTTCTATATTCATGGAGTCTGTAATCTAGGAAATTGCGTAAATATGACGGTCACCATGCACCCTCCGTTCTCAAAACATATGTTGCCAAGTTCTATAGCAGCACACCAAACAGTTACACAGTGACTGTAGAGAGATCGCTTATGAAGTTATCGAGGATTTTGTGAAGCTCAATACCATTGACACGCCGGATAAATCAAAATGAGCTTAATCACTACTGAGCTCAACAGCATCAGTTGGAAAATTTGACAAGATGTCCTTGTAACCACCGTGTCGTGCGTACTAGTCACATTCTTTAAGTTCCTCGGCCGCCATGAGTTTGTATACCAGGTGTACTGGAAAGTCTTTACCGGTTTTTTTCGAATAGTTGTCGCTAGGCTTAATATACAATATTATGATTTGACACGTGTTCATTTTATTCTACAGACATCAAACTTCAACGTCATAGGTTATATTTTGTGAAAGTATCACCGTCATATATTTATACCTCTTCAAAAATGCCAAGTTATGTACCTGGAAACGTGCGTTTGCGGCATGCATTACTTTTTTTATTTAATCAAAAAAAAAGCTGCTGAAAGTCATCGTTTACTAGTTGAAATATATGGCAAGCATGCTCCAACCACAAAAACATGTGAGGCGTGGTTTCGACAATTCAAAAGTGGTGTTTTCGATGTGCAAGGCAAAGAACGTTCTGGTAGACCGAAAAAGTTTGAAGATGCGAAACTGCAAGAGTTATTGGATGAAGACCCAACACAAACTCAAAAACAATTGGCAGAAGCGTTAAATGCGTCCCAAGAAACTATTAGTGACCGATTACGATCGATGGGAAAAATCCAAAAGATGGGAAGATGGGTGCCACATCAATTGAATGACAGGCAAATGGAAAATCGAAAAATCGTCTGTGAAATGCTGCTTCAAAGGTTTGATCCAAAGTCATTTCTGCATAGAATAGTGACGGGTGATGAAAAGTGGATTTATTTCGAAAACCCTAAGCGCAAAAATCATGGTTATCACCTGGAGAAGCTGGCCTATCAACCGCGAAACCGAATCACTTTGGCAGGAAAACGATGCTCTGTGTTTGGTGGGACCAGAGTGGCGTGGTGTATTATGAACTGTTGAAACCTGGTGAAACAGTTAATAGTGATCGCTACCGACAACAAATGATCAACTTGAACCATGCATTGATCGAAAAACGTCCAGAATGGGCCCGAAGAAACAGTAAAGTGATTTTAGAGCACGATAACGCGCCGTCTCATACAGTTAAAATGGTCAAGGAAGCCTTGAAAGCGGTTGGGTGGGAAATATTATTGCACCCGCCGTACTCTCCAGACCTTGCCCCGTCCAACTATCGCGTTTTCGCATCAATGGGCTCTGCATCAGCAGAGCAGCACTTCGCCAATTTCGAAGAAGTTAAAAAATGGATCGATGAATGGTTTGGCTCAAAGGAAAAACAATTTTTTTGGAATGGGATTCATAAGTTGCCTGAAAGATGGGCAAGATGTGCAGAATTAAATGGTCAATATTTTGAATAAATAAATTTTTCCATTATATCGAAAATTATGCATATTTTTCAAAAAACCGGTAAAGACTTTCCGGTACACCTGGTAGATGGAACTTGAAATTGCAGTGTAGACTTCTCTGCACATACGTCACATATTCCCAAGGCTAGAGTATGCTAAGCCGCGTAACATTCTAGCGATGTGACAACAGCCTGCCTCACTACTGCGATATTCTCGGGTGTCCAAACACTATGAGGTCTACCAGGTGAAAATTGGTTGATCTCTTCGTTGACGACTTACCCCAAAATGACTACGAAATCACCGCAAAATTGCCATTTTTAAAATAAATTGAAGTCGACTCGAGCACCATCTACATTGGGTGGCTGCTGAACCCTATATGTGTTAATTATCAAATTTATCATGCGATTGATGTGACTTAATTTTTTAGAATTTTTTTCTAAAGTCAACCCTTTAATTCATCTCTTAGTAGCTGATTTTAAACTTTTAACTTATTTTTAGATATTTCACATTTTACAAATAAAGCGGTAATAACAATTCCCATTATGTCAAGATTCAATAATTTTTATCTTATTTCGCAAATACATTTGTTGTTTATTTTTAACAAATTTATAGTTAAGGGTACTAGACACTTATGTAGTGACAACAAAATTTACCAAAAAACTAAAATTCAAATAACAGGAATAAATCGTATTGAACGGTGATCAAACTTTATTTCTCAAGTTACATTTAAGGGACCGTTGTCTACTTAACTCAGTCAGGTCTATGTGCAACAAAATGATAATTTTATGTATCCTGTTTTCGTAGAAACCAAACCGACAATTAATTGGTTTAATTTACAATTTGCATTTTAAATAGCTTATCAATTTGCAACTGATCCACTTAACCCTAACAAGCGCGGTTTTCCCGACTTTCGTCCACCACCGCAAATTTAAACAATCCACTAATAAGTGCATACGTAAGTAGCTCGCCCATGCCGTTATTTTGCTCTAATGGGCGCCATATCAAATTCTTTGAGTGTTCTTAATTACTATCCCATCTATAATCGCATAGTTAATAATCCATGCCGAACAATAAAGGCGAGCTTCGGACGCAAATATCGCAATATAAATTTCAAATTAAAGTTTTCCAAGGACCTTAACGCTTCCGTTTGCGCATCGCGCAAAAAATAATGTTTTTGCTCGCGTTCCCATCGCCATTGTTTAAAAGGAGGCAAAGGAGCGGAAAGTTATAAAGTAGCCACGCTGCAGCCCCCATAAATTCGTTTATCTTCCTGATATTTTAACTCATTGTTTGCAAAACGGCAGCTTTCAATCGAAGTGCATAATTATCTACAAATATCTAGTTGGCAATAAACTCTTTGTAGGCGCCGCCTAAAAATTTCATTGTATAGACTACGAGGGGCGCGCAATTTAGCCGCCAGCCAAGTCAATTCTCACTTTTTTCCGCCGTGTCCTTTAAAAGCGCTTTGTCCGCCCATATTACTTTGTGATTGATTGCGGCGACCGGAAAATCTGGCGATATTGCCGGTTGGCGTGTAATCCGGACGGGCACTTCACGGGAGCTTTTCTTATGCAAATCAGCAGCGCTTACAAGCTATTAATCCTGATCGCCGCCGATTTAAAATGCTTAAAAATAACACGGCTAACTCCTTGGGCGAGCATGGAGAAAATCGTACGGCGGAAACCGAATTTCCCGGTAGCTTCGGAAGATGAAGCGGCTGGCGGGTTGGAGCGAACGGGAATTGGTTTAAAATGGTTAAAAATGAAATCACGTCGGTATTATAAAAATGGTAGAGGACGCTGACACGGGATACGAAAATACAGGCGCGTACAGGCAAACACCTGCATTTAGCTCTGCTCGAATGCCTCCAGTCACCATAAATAACATAAATCCGATACAAAATTAACATTAGGGCTCATTATTGTTAACTGGGCATTGGCAAACGGCTTGTTACAAATAACTTTGTCTAGTATATGGGTTTGGCAGTAATCTGGCTGAAAGGCGTCAACAAGAGCTGTGACCAGGCCAGCTGAAGCGGTGGGCTATTTCGGAAACAAAAGAGGGAATCTTTGCTTCTAATATCGCTAGGTATAGATATCAACAAGAGTTTTATTATAAAAAATCTATTTCAAGAAATTTATGTAGAAAAAATTAAGAATTTAACACCAATCCAAGAACACAATTAAAATTAAACTTAAAAATTGTTAATTTTATTTATTTAATATTTTGGGGATTTATGACGGGTGCGCAATACCAACAAAGTACTAGAATTGTGGAAAAATAGATGTAAGAGCATGGGAATAGAAATTGATGGCATCATGTTACACATCCGAGATCTTATAGCACAGGATAATATACAACACATAGTGTGAAAATTAATTGGAAATTACGAAAAATAGGGTAAAATGGAATATTTGACAATGGGGCAAAAAATGAAAACCTAGAGATAAAAATGGGGGTGAATTATTATGAATACCCGGTTTACATAAATAATAATGTAATTTCCTGCCCTACATTAAGACACATAATAATAAAAGGAAATCAAGCCCTGATAGTATGGGAAAAATCAAAAACAACATATGGAGGAGAGTCAGTTAACAGAAAAATTAAAAAAAGAAATTAAAACATTGGACGTAGATTGCAGGAGGTGCTCAGTAAAAATCTGAACATCAGTTAAAAATCAAAACGCAACAATAAAGAACATAATGAGGATAGAGAAAAACAGTTGGGGCGGCATAGACATATTTAAAAAATGAAAAAGTGCACATTTCAAAAAAGCAAATGAACAGATCCCCCGATATCGCATAAAATTGAAAAGGCTAACTACAAGCCGGGGAAAAGAAATAAGAAAATAATGAAAGAAAAAGGATATAAAGAAAGAAGATAAGAAAGCTGAGAGAGAGAGAGATAGCAGAAATTGCTAGGAACTGGAATGCGATGGACGCCGAAGAACCCGAAAAAAGAAAAAGTAGATTTCCAAATCATCATTCAAAGCAACTTTCGAAAATATAGAAGGGGTTTTTGATCCCCATTAAAGAAGTTATAATATTGTTACATTAACTGAACACAATTTAATTGCAATTCTAATTAGCAATATTTCTTAACAGAGTGTCAATCAATACTCTTAGAAAATGGCAGTTTTGCAGCCAAATGAAAAACACACACGCCATTTCATGTTACTTGAGTTTCATCATAAATGAAAGGCAACTGAAAAAAACATCAACGGTGTGTATCAAGTAAAGGCAAGTCAGATATGGTGTGATAAACCGAGATCTGGTCGGCCAAATATTATTGATCACGGTCTTTTGGAGATCTTGGTCAACCAAAGATAAACATATAAAAATGTTAGCAAATCTCCATGTGCAATTGTAGTTATGAATTTATAAATGTAAACTATTCTTTGATCGCATCATCACAGCAAATAACGAATCACTGAGAGGAACTTCAACACCAAATTTGCACTGAAGAAATTTCTTCTTTGCGTATGGTGGAGCATATCCGATCTGGTGTCCTTCAAATCGTTAAAATCTGAACAAATGGTTGCTGCTCACCTTTATCATCAACAACTGAACGGCCTAAGTGAATCGGCATCACTGAAACTCCCCACGGTGTAAAACAAAAAAGGAATCATCCAACACAGAACGGAAACTTCAAGATTTAGGATAGAGAGTTCTATTTCGTCTTGACTGCTCCCCAGATGTTGCTCCATGAGATTGTTTTGGTTTCTTCGGCAGTTCTTAGACGAAAAAGGTAATGATTATGATGTGGCAAATGCATTAATTCATTTTTCTAATTATGGACCTAAGAGTTTTGACAAACAGAGAACAGACAAAAATAAAAATGATGACTATATTATGGATGCATTTTTATTAGTATTGACAAAAGGTATAATTAATATGAAGGGGTGGTGTGGCGGCCTTTTCGCCCTTGAACCGCTTGTGTGATCGCGGCGGCATGCTGGTAGCTTTGATATCTGCCGCCACGTTTTGCTATCGCACGCAAAACGGCACATGGGCTTTTGCTCAGCCGGCGAGTCTGCATACGCCGTCGGCGGCACCCTTTGAGACGAAAGGTGCTGTCGAATTAAGATTTCCCGCAAATGATCTACCTCTAAGCCAGGCGCGAAGCCCGGCGACACATTCGAACCGCATCGCGGCCATTGCGGCCGCACATAACCAACCCGCAATATATACTCGACCCGCAACGCGCCAATTCGGTCGTGTTTAACCAACCCGCAGATAACTACCCCGCAAGAAATATTCGACCCGCAACGCGGCCAATTCGGTCGTGCTTAACCAACCCACAAGACATACTCGATCCGCATCGCATCTCGGCCAATGCGGTTGTGTTCCAGGCACGAAGACATCGCAACAAGGTGGCCACCGTGAAACCAACGCCGCCGAAGCCGAAGCCGATTACAGGTGAGCGATTTGGCAATTACTCATCGGTTGATATCGGTAGCCGCCCCCATCCGCTTTCGCGCCGGCCGTTTAAGGGACGATTTAGGCCTCAACGTTTTACTTTTCAAAACGGGCCGTACGTAGTTCCCCACACCGCACCACGAGGGCACGGCTATTTATACGCCTGCCTCTCCGAGGGGTTTTCATAAACCCTATAATACAAAGGCAATCATTTTGATATTTTAATAAATTATATAAATTGCAAAAACAGCATAATGAAATAAAATTATTTTGTATTGCTAAATTATTTGCGGAAACTAGAACCTTTAAGTTCGGTAGGATTTGAATACATTCTTGTCCAGTTTAATACTTGAAACTGTGTTAAAAGGTAGTTTAATGTATGGAAAAGCAAAAAGATAAAATAAAACTTTGTAGACAAAAAGTCAAAAAAAAAAAATTAGGGGACACATTTATCAGTACTACAACCTTCAGGGGATTATTGCGCTTACTAACATGCAACCTTAAATTCTACATCACATGAGTTTTAGCGAGACTCGAACTCAACCGCACGCTGGTTTCCAGAACAGAGGAGCATTCGCTAGTGACCCGTTGAAAAAAAGGGAGTTTATAATACGTAACAACGCCAAGTAAAAGTACAAATGTAAACAAAAATGTGGTGAAATAATTAATTAACAATATAATTAGCGAAATGTATAGTAAAAAGTCTATAAGTGAAATTTTAGCCTCAATTTTATTTGTTCATTTAAAAAATATTTATAATAAATATGAATACAAATTATCATACATTTTAACAGTTCATAAAAAGCTATTTAATTATTTAAAAATATATAAAAAATCACAAATTTTTAAAGTTTATAAGCATCTTTTACAATCAAGAGAAGTGATTTAGACATTTTTATTACAAGAGCAATAAGAAATTTAAAAATAATGAACAGACGCACCATAGACTGATTGAAATGTCCATTCCAATCCGTCAAAGTAATTGTAGTGAACCCAACTCTGTCCAACTTAATTGTGAACAAGATAATGCAAAGGGTCAAGATGACAAAGAGAAATATAAAATAAGACAACAAGAGGTAAAAGTTCTATGCTAAGCCGATGATGTGATAAAGATGACAGATGACTTTCAACAAAAACTGTATCGCTTCCCAAGTTGCCAATCTAATATTGGTAAAGCAAACAGAATCGACGCTCATGTCAAGCGATTCTAGACATAATCAATCCGTCAACTATAGCAGGAAGAGCTGCAAAAATTTACAGAGATACACGCCCAAGCAAACAAGCCGTCAGAACATCAGGTTATTTAAGAGAACTCACCTGGAAAAATAAATCAAAAGAAGAAATACACCAAATTTATAAAACCATAATACTAAAATATGTAGCAGAGACACGCGCTTAAACTGTAAAAAAATATATTAAGAAATATAGAAATGAAAATACTAAGAGCTATTAAAGGAGTAACTAAGAGATCCAGCAAAAATGAGAAAGAATCAAAGAGAGATGATGTGATGGATTATTAATACAACTTCTGAAGACTTAAACTAAGGACCTATGCTATCGATTACATGTCTTGATAAGAAATATTCCTTTAAGCAATCTCATATACTTCACTATTATTCACTCAGATGGTTTTAATCGTTTAATCTTCCTATTCTGCTTCTTGCAGCATTATAGTTGCAAGTTCGTTTGGATGTTGGGTTACTATATTTCAATGAATTTAATTATTTCTTCAAGAACCGTTGGGATGCTTCGGTCAGCATGCAATGCAGAATTTGGAATATACCATGGGTCGTTTAATATTGCACTAAGGGCCTTATTTTAGAAACGATGTGATATTTCTGTATTAGAGGGAATGGATGAACCCCATAAGGGCATTCTGTGGGCCCAGACGGGCTTCTATTAACAATGTATTTTCCGTTCACAATTCCGACTTTTTTTAGCAAAAAGCCAAAGTAATTGGCTGTGTCTAGCTGTAATATTTGATTTCATACAGTGTGACATTAGGGAAAGTGTCTTCCTCAGCGTAATTGTGACACGAATTCCCATTAGCCTTCATTCGCCATTTTGGTAGCCAGTGTTCGAGTTGATTTAAAAGATTTTGCAGTTGTGGTGTTAAATTTAAACCGTTGTGTGATTGGTTTGTAGAAGGACTATTGTTTGCGACTTCATGTTTTATTTAGAATGTTCTATCCGAATAGTAGAACTCTTGCATACCTCCATTAATTACCATAAGAATTCGATCTATTTGTTTCCTGGTCCCGTGTCTTTCCTGGGCCCAAACTGGTAGACATGAATCAACGTGATCTCATCTATTAATCGACAAAATAGGATGAACGTTAAACCACCACCCCAAAAAAGACTGAATAAAAAGAAAGTCTTAAATAAAAGAGAAAGGAGAAAAAATAAAATGGCAACTCCCACCAACTTTGCAAATGCTCTCAGACATCGGATTGTTCATTGAATCCTATTCAATTTCAACAAACCATTCTTCGAAAAACAAAGATACACGGCGTCTAGTTAATTTTGGCGCTAAGTTATTTATATTTCGCTAACAAAACAGTGTTCGGCGGGCCCGAGTATAAAAACCACATAAAATTATAATTACAGCAGCAATATCCCTTTGTTTGCGATATTAAAGCAAACAAACTACTTCGCTTGTACAAAAAACCCAATACTAGCATGGAAAGGAAGCGAATAAATTTCCATGACAAATTATTTTGCGCTGGGTTTTCCTGCGCGGCCAAATAAATTTTTATGTTGGTAAACAGTAGTAAAAATCGCTGTGTGCGTAATATTTACAAAATCAGCTTTTTAAATGTTCTTAACATCTAAAATGGCGAGCGGCTATTTATAAGCGCCCGTTCATTTGCATATAATATAATATCAAATGTCCAGACGCAAAGCATGCGCAGCGGTGTTTATTTAAACAACTTATTTAGTGTATGGGAAAAGCAGGCAGTCGAAGCAGCTCATTTGAATCGGCCATAAGCGTTAATGGCCAGTTGAATGTTTTTATCTGAAAGAGGAACTGGAAAATTATAAAGTCATTTGTAAACTTAATTGTTGATTTTTCTTGGAACATTCCGGTGGACGGAAACCTTCCCACGAATTTTTGGATATTTTACACATGAGCGAGTTGTGCTTCCACGGAATTTTAATATTTGCTCCTTCCTTACGTAAGTCTCTTTTCAGTCGAATAGATTTTAAGTTTGCAGTCTGACTGTGGCAGGTCTACTTTCTTATTCTTTGAAAACTCTTCATGAACTAAAGCAAACGATTCAGACATTTATTTCAGATTAAAGATTTAAACTTTAAAGTATAAATCACTTGTTGGCATTCAACAAAAGGTCCAAGCAGTGGATCAGTCTTTTGTCAGGTGGACAGGGCGATATTGTTAGTATAGAAAGGCAAAATAACCTTCAGCACCTGTCTGAGAAACCTCTATTTATTGCAACCTGCATTCTTTGAAAAAAGTGCGATTTATTACAACAATCTTTAACAGATATTTTCGTGTAACTAAACTCGTTGAATTTTATGGTTCCAACAAAACGGTGTTTTTGGGAAAATCTAATAAAATATTTCCGCCTAATTTCACCACTAATAATTTTTGTTGTAATAACCACAACGTGAATTCTTAAAGCTTAAGTCGATTGACAGGTAAATCATGTGATGTAGAAGAATAGAACAGTAAATTAATATAATGCAGAATAAATCTTGAAGTAGCAACTATAATGCCTGTTATTTGCCTTTCGAGACTGTATTTCCATTTATTTTGAATGCGCATTGTTGATGTGTTTTAGCTTCCTGTAAAAATTCTTCTTTTTTATTTAAAACGTCTTATTTGCTCATTTTTTATTCCTATTTTAAAAGTACTCGTTTAGTTTACGCTTCAACCGATTTACTTGAAGGTCTATTGGCACAAGAATGAGTAACAACTAATATTCGGCTTATATTAAATTAAATTTTAATTTATGCGATATTTTAGCGCATTGTACTCTTATATAAAAAATGGTGTGTATATTCCACATGATATTTGAAAACAGAAATAAACTTAACCCCGGTTTGTTTAAAGATTCGATTACTCTATATACTTAATCCTACAAGTATAGCGCTTGTTTGTAAACTCAACAGATTTACAAACACGAGTTGATAAAAGAAGTCCTCAACTGTTTTGATTACTACAGTAGCTGCTCCATGTCCATCAGATCCATTGCATTTGTGACGGATTCTAAAAAAATTTGCACTTGAGGTGTTATAGAAAATTTAAATTTAACTACAAAATTGTCTTCGCCAATGTTTGATTATTCATATACAATCCTCGTTGAATACGGCAGTTAATACGACGGTTGGGACCTAAGCCGTGCATTCATAGTGTGTCCACAACACAAGATGAGTCTGTGATGCTCTGTAATTGCACAGAGAGCAATGCTAAATCAGTTGTCAGTCAACCGTCCTGCAGGATTGATGTAGCCCGAGTAGCACAGTGTGGTAGACAGTTTGGGACACTAATGGACAGTGCAGAGTCCATCGTCTATCTGCATGTGCACATCGGTCCGCACACTCACAGGTCGTCCTACCCGTGACTGGTCGCTGGTTGTTTAGGTTCCTCGCTGAAACTTTGCTACCTACCTCGCGACTGTTTGCTATAGAAGAGCCTTATTTCCGACAAGTTTTAGCAACTCTTTGTGATTATTCTGCCACAAAAAAATATATACAAACGCTGTTCTACTCGGATCGCATCTTGCACGACAGTTAACAATTATTCTTGAGTTTATCAATAAAATCCAAAATATTGTGGCAAAACAGTGACTTGTTGGTCACACCTGCCATATTCAGTCAAAAGAAGCGTGCATCTATCTATAAATCTAATAAAAATATATTACATTATTGTAGTAAACCAATAATTTATTGTTTACTGATGTGAACCTCTTTATATTTAGACAAAACCACCACCATAAAACAGAGTTATCAAACACTTGGTAGGTCAGTAATAAAATACTCCGAAATTTGGAAGACACAGAATTCAATCAAAATTTGATCTGTTTGTATAAAACGAAAACAATAAACTAATTAACTTCCAACAATACCTAACCAAATGTCAAAATAGGTGAATGGTCGCAAAGAGTCACATATGGAGCTTATAAAATCCACATTTTATTTAGAAACATAAAACATCATGTCCCAATAATTTGTAGTCCTGCCTGTATATTGAAGACGCGCTTTGTAAAAGAAGAATTCTAAACCGCCAAAGCTATTGGCGCAAATTCGGTATTGGCTCTTTGCAGCGAAAGGCGCATATATGAATACAAACGATGTTTTGCTATAACTCCTTGGACGTCACTCTCACTCACGTTTCCCTACATCCAAGTAGATTAACTTGTATGCATGGTTCTCACTTCTATTACATATTTATGCCCTCTATCGCTCTGGCACTCTCTCGGTGCCAACTGCTTAAATATGAAAACAAATAGTGCCGCGAGCACTTCTACGTGCCCGTCAGTTCGGCAAAAAAGCGAACATCAGCCTTTGTTTGCGATTTCTAATTATCATTATGCAAATTCGTATGTTAAGGAGCCAAACAATGGGCCAAACACGTGCACGGCGTTTGTAGCGCGAACATCTTTCTTCAACAATAACATCCTAAACTAAGTGAAGAGCACACGGCTGTGCGCTTGTTTTTTGAGCAAATTCCTCTCGCTGAGCTGCTCAAATGAACCCAGCAACAAAGAAATTGCGATTTTTACCGCAGTTAATTATGGTTTGGAGCCTTACCTCTATTGTTGCAGCTACAGCCACAGCGACACCTCAGAAGTTTTGGTGATCCCTGGTAGAGGTGAGTAATTCCATTTCTCGTTAACGAAGTAGATTTGAGAAGCTGATAGAACCTCAGCGGCTGTTGTACAACGTACTAAAGTCGGCATCTAAACAAATTATTTGTTGTCTAACAAGATCTATTGTAATGAGTTGTAAGGTTTAGTTATTATTTAATTTAATTCTATTTGTGACATGCGTTTCACATTTTCCTACATAATTTATGATCAGATGAACATGTTTTCATCAGTTAGAATCATTAGTATGGTCCTTAAAACCTCAAAATAAATAATTTGTGATACATACAGACAACACGCTATTAGTGAAAGACGTAGAGCAGCAGTAAAAAATAGTAAGTTAAAATATAAGCATCAATATGTGAAAATATTTTCAATTGGATTATTAGAAAGGAAAAAACCCATGAGGAAAATTACGAAGCAACATTTTGTCTTAAAACCCAAATGATAAAATATAAAATAAAAAGCATAATCCGAACAGAAGAATTTGTACATACGTAAATAACGAGGAGAATTAACACAAATATTGGTTGGTAAAAAGTATGTAATAAGGTCTAACAAAATTAACAATTTTTGAAAATCAACATTAAAAATTTAGAACTGTTTGGTGATTGTGTCACAAAAGCGAAACAAAACGGGGAATCCCAATAATTAAAGTAAGCAGTAACATTTCAAATGCAGAAACATTTCATTGGCCGCGAGCGAAACATTTTTTTACAAATCGCAGAGAAATTTGAACCGAATCGCGAATCCCCCCGTGCAGCGCCGCGGCTCAGTAATTTTCAGCATTCGGCAATACCCAACTGCATCCGTTATTCAATTAGTATCCTTCGTGTGACCCGAAAACGATAATTTACCTTAAAAAGTGGAAATTATGGCAATTACCTTCGGCGCAAACTGTTAATAGTCTTTTACGGGCGATCCAAATGAAGCAAAAACTTTTAATTGCCTCCGTTCGGTAATTTCTTAACAACATCTAAGTGATTCATTCCATTATTATGCCGGGCAGCCGCATTCGAAAAGAGTTGCCCGCAGAGATAGGAGCCAACTATTGCTGTAGTTAGGAATACGGACATGCAATGTATAACTATGAGGACCAAGCTGGTGTTAGGCGGAAAACCAGCCGTTTTAGGTCGCCCAATTAAGAACTGCATACTATCCGTTCCTTGGTAAAACTCCTAACGCAAAGTTTTCTAAAAAACCACTTTCTACGGGCGAATTGCCTTGAATGGAGGCGAAATCCTCTCTTATGACAAAATCAAACTCTTCTTTTGAAGTAGAATAGCAAGCAGGTATAGAAAATATGCCGATTTAAATTGAAAATGAGAACTCTAGTCTAACTCAGCTAAATATACTTGAGAATAATTTTTTCAGGCAACTTAAAGAAAATAATTAAATTAACTAATTAAGCGCAGATAAGTACAACCTTACTCTAAAAGGTCACAATCAATTCAAAGATAATGTAGTTTTTCTAGCATAAGGCTAGACTGCTGTTAATGGTCAAAATACATATTAAAATAGTGAATAATGCGAAGAAAATATTTACATCACTGATGTAGACTGATACAAACAAATTTTACATCCCAACATACGAAATACCCACGAAGAAAGCATAGGTACAAATGTTGGAAAACTGTCAAAACGCAAAAATTCTATGATAGACATCAACGATTTAAAGATAACCAAGTCAGCAACAATATAAAGAACAAAGACTAAATGACTGCAGAAACATAGAATATCGTGAAAAAGAAAAGAGTTAAGAAGAGCATGTCTTGAAAACAGTGAAAAAGGATGACCATCAAAGACCAAATAGAGAAGTATAAAGGGGAAACACAAGACTACTACTAGTATAAACAAAATAATCAAAATATAGAAAAATATCGTAAACCAACCATCAGCTCAAAGCTGCAGGACAAGATCAAGATGTACTAAAAGAAGAAATTATACAGGCAATTCAAAAACTATCAAACAACAAGCCGGTAGGAGACGATGAAATTAATGTAGAAATCCTAAAACGACTTAATGGAAAAGGAGTAGAGCTACAAACTGTAAAACGAAAAATAAAGTATGGCAATGTCCTTTCCTCCACTCTATTTAACCTTTGTAGGAAGTATAACAGAAAAAAACCTTCTGCAAATGGCAAAAAGGTAGAACAAATAATTTACATTTTGGCGATGACACCAGGTTTTTTCCCAATGTAAAAATGGCTTCAAAAAATTAAAAGCGAAAGTTCCAACTGCTAACTAATGATGGTAGCACACACCAGACGTTATCTGTTTGAACTCGCACGTTAACAGAGAAGGCAATTGCTCCACCGAAGTATGAAGAATTGCTATCGCAATTGCAGCAACGACTAAGCTAAATAAGATATGGAAAGATCGCAATATATCTAAACCTATAAAGAAGGAAATAGTTATAACATTAATTTTTTTAATAGCGCTATGTAGTGTAATAGCTTGGACGTTAAAGCCAAATGTGATAAAGAAATTGGACTGAAGAAAACTCCTCTATATGTACCTTTCTAAACAAATTAAGACTGGTTACATGATTACATAAGACCGAATCCACATACAAAAAAGTTTTTACCATATCTCTTAGTTCATTGATTGACCGGTTTACAATATTAAATAATTTAGCCTCCTGACTACGCAAGAGAACGGATTAGCTAATAAGACTTTGAGTATAAGGCTGACTGTTAACAAATATCAAATACAGTTACTGCCGTGCAACGTACTTCTTCAGTAATAGTGAAGCAGCAGGAAAAATAGAAGATCAATATGGAACATACGTCATTATATACCAACGTTCAACTATGATACTCGTTATCAAGAAGAAACTACTGCCCTAAAAGCGAAATTATTAAGAATTCTGGGTCAAATGAAGTAATATTTTTCAACAAAACCATTCAATGAAACTCTAGTTAGTTTTTGTTTTACACTTTCTGGCCAAGGCTTTTGCCATACCATATCATCCCTTAAATAAGTGTAAACACTATTAGAAGCCAACACTGATGATTTTAAGTCTCTGGGGGTGATTTTGACTTGCGGTTAAGTCATAGAAAATAAAATATTGACCTTTTGACTTGCCAATAGCGCGCAAATTTTTCGTTTTGTTAAATTGGATTGCACCAAAGAAACCAAAACACAAAAGTGGCATGGCGTTAGCACACGTATTTATTCATAAAGCGAATCTTCCTTGAGCAATTTTAAGCTCATCAGCACGATTTGGTTTGCATGACAACTAAATTCTACCAAAAGAACATTGGCCTCATTGCTATTCTCCAGTTGCTATAAGTATTGCAGAACTAGATCCGCAACAGGTTTTTGGACGGCACCACCACAACTCGGAAATTAGTGAAAAAGAACAATGGGGGCGTTTCTAAAATGATTTACCTATACTTACTACTCCTATACAGCTCAAAATAGAGTACGAAATTGTTTTTTTTTTGTAGATCAAACATAGTTTAAAATAAAGACAAAATTATATTTTGAGATAACTTCGAAAGAATCTAGCAATTTTACCAATAATGGTAATTACCTCCACGTAATCCAAAAGCATTTTCCATTTTTTATAACTATGAAGGGGTTTTCTTCCGCAAATTCAACAAATTTCTTTTATTGGGTGCATAGTACCAAACTATAGACGTCAACTTCAAATCTGAATAAAGAAGGATAAAGAGTGAAGAATAAACAAGATTTTAATTATTTTGCCACGCTTCTAAAATCAAGGGCGATATTCAGTTAAAATTTGCGCAGCTAAATACTACGTTTTTAGTTAAATAATAAAGTATTACATATTTTAACCAGTTGTTTAATTGTTAAGTTGAGAATCTAACATATTGATTTTATTAATTAAATTTATTTAATTACTTATTCTTTCAAAATTTATTTTTTATTATTAAGAGAACAAAAACCTTGACTGTATATTTTAATTCTTGTTTTCCTAAGCCCCAAGTTCTTGTAACGTAGAATTCTTCAGTTTCCATTTGTTATTAAAGTAGTTTAAAACTGTTAGCAGTCAGAAAATGGTCATTAGTACCGGCGAAGGGGAGGTACAACCATAAAACGTACCTTAGTGCTTAACGTATCAGCTAATTTTATTCACAAAGACAACCATTCCTACATTTCAAAAACCAAAAAGACATATAAATCGATTTTTTTTAATTACAAGACAAGTTCTGCGTGATTATCGTTTAATTGAGGGCCAGTAATTCTAAAATTGCTTTTTATAAAGTAATTAGTAGTTAATTGTTGTATAAATATTGTAATATTGAAAATAGTGATTTTCTTTTCACGCAACCGCCAGCTTTCGAAGTAAACAAAGATTTCTGTGTTTTATACCTATATATGGCACTTTTTCTATAAACAAATACGAGATTCTTGTTATAAATTGTTCAAATAGCTTTAAATGTGTCTGGCATGTAACATATATGTATAAGTCAACACATCTTGACCAAAAAAAGGTTTGCATACGCTCAGCGCATGACCCTGCAATAACTCTAAAACACGTTTTCGATTTTAAAGAAATTTAAACTTATATAGAACAATTAAAAACTTAAGGTACGTTCTATGGATTTATATTCTGTATTATAATAAATGTAAATATGTTCGAAAGAGTTCATTTTATTAAACAGGCAGTTTCAGGCTAAAAGAAATTCTACAATTATAATACCTTTTTTAGTAACATGCCTTGATAACTTGAGGAAGCGACACCCATCAAATGTTAACCTTTCTTCTAATAACTATCAAAATTGCAACAATAAGTAAATTAATATCGAAACTGTGAAAAAGTGGCACCATAAAGTTTTCGATGCAAAATGGGGTTTTAAATAATAAAAAATCATGTTTCAAGATTTGCTTAAAATTACAAGAAGTTTATAAATGTAAAAAACAGTAATCGACGTAAAGCAGCTAACAATGAGAACAAAATATTAAAGAAGTATAACATCTGGGCTGCAAATAAAAAATTGAAAAATAAGAGTATAAAAGTAAGAAATAGAAGTATAGTCAAAAATATTGTATAAAAAGCTTTGATTTCAAACGATCAGAATAATGGCTGTGCTACTGCAGTACCATAGGCCCAATTTATTCTCTTTCTACAGCTAGCACAACTTTTTCTTATTATTTTAGTCACACAACATTTCTGAGTTTCAAAACGCCCTTTTTGTTAAAAAGGAACAATAATCCGCCAAAATCTCCTATAATCTGACCCATCGTGCGCTATAAAAAGTAACTAGAGAAGAATGGATAAAAATTAGAAATTTAAATAAGCCAGGGTAATTTTAATCGAAAAATTTTAAACTTCTACTATATGTGATCATAAAACAATAACATTTTACAAGTTATAATCGCAATAAGTTCAGTGAAGATTAAAAACGGGTGACACTTTGGTGCCCGCGTGCAAAATGAGCAATTTTTTGTTATATCAGGGTACGCAAGTTGCTAAACTCCTGAAATCGTTTAAGTTAGTACACGCCCAAACATTTCATGCACTTCTAGTTGCAAAACGGAACTTCCGTGTGCTGCACTTTATTCTTCCAACTAAATCAAAGAACTGATTAAAACAAAAAATTATTTTTTTCAATTTTGGTTTGGAAAAAGTTACACTACACTGCAGAAATTGCAAAAGCAAAATCTGACAACTCTTCCCTATTTGTCCTCTTACTTAAAACCGTGTATCTCAAGAATTTGTTGCACTAGAGAATTCATTATTCAGATATGAACGTCGCAATCAAACAAACAAACTTTGTCGATTCATTTTTTAAAATTCCCCTCCCCCGCAGCAAAAAATTGTTTATAAATTAATTAAACAAATTATAAATACTGCGTACTTTTTAGAAAGTATAGACACCATTGCTGGATTTTCTGATCAAAATGATATTAAAGTTAAATGCAACACTGCCTGCCTAACAATCCTCCCCAATAGACTACCCTAGTAGTCCTCTTACTTAAAACTACAACATTTGTAACGCGTCTATTAAGAATTTCTTGTTCTAGTGAACTTATTAGTAAAATACGAACGAACAAGAACATAGCCAACAAAATTTGTCGATTTGCAAATAGAATTTTTTAGAAAATCCCGATTATCTATATTATCGATACCATGTGCGCTTTTTTGGAAAGTAAAAGTAAATGATTCCTTGATTTTTTTAACGTACTTAAATTGAATGTCGATATACAGAAAAATTAAGCATAAATATTTTTAATTTACAGATGCAGAAGGTGAAATCACTAGACAGAGTGCAAAAACAACATAAACGCAGCAAGCGCTACTAACACCACCATAAAAATACGATAAATGAAAGAACTGAAAGGCGTAAAGAATATAAAAATAGTCAAGCATCAACCTAATAAAAGCAAACATAAGTTAGAATCACAATTATGAAAAAAATATTGACAACATCATTTTTAAATTGCACAAAACTTGCCAAACCTTCACAGCACAGCATTTTTCCCCGCCCAGTCCAGTGTATGCAAAATGTGAACGACTGTTGAGTTTCCTCCGCTGACTAAAGCCGATTAAGTAATTAAGAGACACGCCGCTCGCGACAATAAACGGCTACTTAACTGTGGCTGGAAGCAATGAGCACAACCAAAACTCCTAACCCACTTAAAATGCTGCTTCGCGCCCGTACGTGAAAAATACCAGTTCGTGAAAGCGAAAAGAGCTCGCGACCATTTGCATAATATAATGCACCCCACATGTGTGGCGTTCACAACAAAACCATGGGCCTGCAGACACGGGACATTTACCAGTGCTTTATCTAGGTATCTCCCGCTTTAAATGCAGGCGCAAATTTTGAAGACGCTTGTGCGAAGGAAGTCATTAAGCCATTAGTATCAGCGAGCGTGATCTGGCTTAAACAAAATAAAGAGCGGTGTCGCGCGAGCTGCGCCAGAGCGTCCCAAGATGGCTGCCGCGCCAAAACCGTCGAGGAGCGCTTGGTGCGGCTTTGGGGCCGTTGAATGGATGTGCGTGGGATTGAAGATTAAAAGACTAACTTTGGTAGTCTTGGTTTCAGTACCAGAAGCAAAGTTGCAGTTAAAACTAACGGGATCATCCAATTACTGTAAGAGATTTTTTGAAAAACTGTTGGACTAAATGAAGACGCCAATTTGTAAAATCTATATATAAACATTGCTTCTCAACCACCATAGATGTACGTTCCATATCTGCGCCCCTAAACTTCTATACTCAAAATATTCCTGGATATAAAAAATTCAATAAACACTTTTTGAAAACTTTGAAGAAGTCGTAAAAGCGTAAAGTGCTAAGTGGGGTCCAAAAGTGGTCATTTTGTGGTAAGGTGTATGTTTATATATCTACTTTTAGTTGGGTCTTGTAGTAAAGTACGAATGATGGCCAATCTGCTTTAAAAAGCAATTTATAGGTAGTTTTAGATTTTTTATTCCAGTAATCAATGTTGTATCAATTGTGAAACAATAAAAATTCCGGACAATTGAAAATAGAACTAAAACGCATACAAGCTACGAAGTTTACCCAAACAGAGGCCCCTCCATGCATGGCTACGAAGAAGGATGGGATAAATTAAATTAGCCAGTCCAATTTTCTTCAGTATTTTGCGCAGTTAGCTGTTGTCTATAGCAATAATTAAGAGGAAGTTCTTTAGTTGCTACAGATTAATTGGTTGTAAAGATTTTTATCAGTATTGCTACGCAGCAGAGAAATTACTTTAAAATCCGTTTATTTAAATAGAAGAATTTTTAGTCGGTTTGATCAAGCAGAAACTGTTTAAAACTAGAGAAAACTGGTAATTATTTAATTAAAACTACTGATTAATTTTTTAAAAAATTAATTAATCAAACCAACGCATTTAATTAATTTAGTAGAAAAACGATCGGTTGAATTGTGCAAAACAATGATCGGTTAATATCTAGTTGCGCCAATTGTTTAATAGATTTAAAGGACAATTTATAAAACTAGTATGAAGAAGCAGCTGGTCGGAATGCCGAAACTAATTATTTTCACTATTTTATGCCAGTGATGGGTCGTTTTGGGGGCAAAACGAAAATAAAGGAAGTGTCGATCGGACGATAGCACAACGCACCGTAAATAATTTTTGGCCATTTTTAACTCGATAAGCTGCTTAAGTCAAGAAGATTTTTCATATGTGATAATGAAGAAACAGCTGGGGGAAGAAATGGGGAACCGGTGGCCTTGCGGCGCACTTGCCTTAGCAGCGGCGAAGTAACACCACCGAGGATCTAGATAAAGAGCCGCTATATAAATACACAGGAATACTAATGAATTTAGCAGTTTGCGTCTTCATCGTGTGTACGATAATTGCTTCATAGCGAGCGCAATAAAGCTTGGACCATTGGCTACGTTTTGGCCACACATTTATGTGCCCCATCGCGCAAACTTCAGATAATAAGTGCTTAAACCACTAAAATTATGCAAAAATAATTCAACAACTAACGTAAAATGTCGCTAGAGGTAGCAATAATTGATTAAAACGAAAATTATTACTTTAATTTTAATAATTATCAGACAATCAACTGTTATCCACGCGACAATGTGAACAAATGTGAATTAATGTATAATTAATTTTTTGGCCGTTACACTAATATGACAAAGGTTTTCTGAAGCAAATAATATATTCTGCGCCCAAATTTCTAGAAGTGATATAGATATAAAAAATTAGAAAAAATTACCGCTGAATAGGTGCAAATTTTTGAATTAAATTATTTATAGAATTCACATGTAGTAATTTTATCCAAAAAATTGTTTAAGCAGCGCCAATAAAATAAAAAAACGAATTGTTACATATAACCAAAAGCTTTTAGTATTTTTTTTAATTAATTTTAATTGCATATGAAAATATTCTCGTTGTCATCTTAGTAAACAAAAATAAAACAACAGTATAACAAATTATGTAAAACTATCTTACTATTTGATTTTATAGGCCTAAAATATTAATTTCATTAATTAATTTATTAATTGATTGATTTTTAGTGATCAACATAATAATTAAGCGAGCTAACGGAAAATATTAACATCTAGAACAAATGTTTGACCATCCCCTTCGTTGTTAATGCGTTGTCGTTAAATAAAAACAGAATTTAAAAGAATTTTATGAACTTTGTTAAACAAAATAATTAAAATAGCTAACCGCTAGCTAAGATCAGCTAAGAAATGTAAATGGCTGTTGAGCCGCGCAATAAATAGATTATTTATAATAAAAAAAAACGTAATGTATTAATGATGAATGTTTTAGAGCAGATTTTGTTGCAGATCAGCGGAAAAGCAGCCGCTAGAAAAAGCACTTGAAAGTACAAATGTTTAATAATCACAATTGCGCCATTGCTAAATTCTTAATAAGGAGAAACTGAAAAGAGTTTTCAAGGGACAACTAAATTTAAAAAAATTCGAAGCATTTGCAGCAAACTTAGGTCCATCAGGAAAACCCAATAAATTTACGACTTATCTGCAAATGCCCATTATAAACATTGAAAATTGCTATAATTACGATAATGTGGCGTTTACTCTGTATTCACCCTATTTATTTGCACCCTAATAGAAAAATTACAGGAAGGATCAACCGCAGTCGGATGGTAATGTAGTTGACTACCAAAATAAAATATTTTTTATATTTATTATTCATCAATGTTATTTAATTTACAATTTAACAGTCCCGCTGTTTGTATTGCATGGTAAAATGTGAACAACTGTTGATTTTTTAAATTGCTTACACAGACAAAAGTTTACGCAATAATAGCAGAAGGTCTTTTAGTAACAACTTTAACATTTTACAATTATTTAAAAAAATAAATCTTTAAATTACAATATTATATCATTGCAACAAGTAAAATTGAGTAAATTTGAACTTTTGCACAAGTAAATCTATATAAATTGTCATTAACTATTAATTAGGCTAATTATAGTGCCCTTAGTTGTTGACATATGAAGCTGATGATCATTTTCAACACCAGATCAGTTGATTCTATAAAAACAGCAATTTAAATAAAACACTCTTTTCAATAACCGCCACAAGAAGGCTTAAACACTTGTGTAAATATAAAAATTTGCAATACGATGTATCTACTGCAATTACAACGGGAAGATTGTCAATATTTTAATTTGTACAATTATTTCGTTATCGAATTAAACCTAATTACACCAAAACAATCAAATATAATGCAAAACACGTTGAAATAGACTTTTACGATAAACACACTTAACTATGTAGGGAATCAAGAAGAAGTAAGGTGTTAATGTGCTGAAATATTTAAATTTAGTTTTTATAAGACAAAAATCAACATTAGTAACAATTAAATCATTATTCCACATTTGAAAAATTCCTTCCCGACTAACGTTTGTAATCAACAGTTTGTAACAAAGAACTCTTGGCTGTTGCGCGAGAACACTCAACTGCGATTGGTTAATTTGCAAAAATATTGTGAACTCAAATTTCTGAAACAAGGCGGAATGCGGGCCGCATTATGTGGTATAATGTGCACAACTGTTGACGTTCCTGCCTTTTCCGCATATTTAAGAAAGGCACACAAAAATTTATAATAATCGAAAAATAATTTTTCAATTAACCACTTATTAACGAATTTATTTATAACGAATATTACGTTAGTTTAGTTTTGAAATGCACTAAGGTCAGGCCGTTCCAGTAGCAGTAAAAGAAACCGGCGCAAATTACACAAAATCGTTTCTGCCTGCTTTAAGAAATTCAGTTGAGCAATCGATAATGCAGATGATTGTTGATAAAACATGAAAATAGTTGAATATTGTTAGCCAAATATTTTTACTTGTTAACTAACTTATGTTGCGCTGTTAACTAAAACTTCACAAAAAATATTGCAGATAAATAAAGCAATAATCTCGTTATATGGTATAAATGTGAACAATTGTTGATATTTCGTCAAGTCAATGTAGTAACAAGCTCTCTGAAAATTATCAATCCTATTTCAAGTGCTAATAAAACTTAAAAATCAATTATAAATCTGCCTGCTTTTGCACAGCTAAAAAATAAGAAATTTAGTTTTTGTTTAAACATTCTGACATTTTTTCTAAGTAAAATAATAAATAAGGGTGTTTCAAAATTATTTTCAAAGAGGTGCTGCTTATCGGCGATAATGTGGATAATTGTTGACGTGCCGAAAATCGGCTAACCTTTATTTTGCCAAGAAATCTCGTGCATTAAAATAGAGCAGAAATTTCTTATTTATATATTAGCAGTTGACAAAAAGACTTTTGAGCTTAATGGTGACAGTAGACAAATATTCATGAAAACTTAATAATTTAGGAACGAAATCACAACTTGGCTTTGACTGTTAATTTTGTTTGTTATTAATTTTATAAAACAAACAACATAAATTTCATAATAAACTGTTAAAGAAAAAAATCAAGATACAAGAAGAAAATATTGTACTAATATCTAACAAAGATCGGTTGTTGTATTAGTAATGTGAACAATTGAGCGACGATTTAATTTCTTTCCAACTCAAAAGCCTAAAAGCACTTCGATCCATATCAGCAATAATAAAAAACGCAGGAACTCGCTTGCATATAGTTTCAATTTAAATTTTTCAACGTTATAGTAACCAAAATCCAAAAACTAAATCAATTTTAGCTTTCTAAAATGTTCAAACAACCAAAACGCACTTAAACCGATCAATTAATTTATAAAACAAATGAACTAGAGTTTTGCTCGCTGCCAACAGTCCGGCTGAAAACTAAAATCGCTAGTGATAAAAAATTCATCTTGTGAAAGGAAAAACAGTTAAGAAACAATTTTGTGTTCTTGCCCCGAAAACGCAACAAAAGAGGCGCACAGCCGTGGTCGACTTTTGTGCAGATTAAGATTAATGCGCTGCGTAGGCACATGGCAAGCAAATTCAAAACCGTCAAATATTTCTAAGGACCCAATCAATTTACGCCTTAGCAGCCACCACGTGCGTGAGAAACAATCGCGCATTCGCTTTCTGTGCACTGATACTGCCCAAAATTCGCTTGCGTGCTCCTTGCAATTTAAAATTCTTCGGCGATAAGATAAGACATTACGGGGCATCTAAGCCGGCATGTTGGTTTAAAATGTGGACTGTTGATGCGTTCTTCAATCGTGGAACTGGAAGATGAAACACGAAAAGTGATTTAATTGTGTGAGCCGCTCATTTGGTGCAGCGACGCTCGGTGTGTTGGTTTTGCTTCCACGTCTCGCGTGCTTTTTGTAATTTAAAAACTTTTTCAATAACCCAACAGGGCACGATGAGACACAGCGTTATAAGTGATATTCGTTGAGTAAAACTGCCTAAACTGTCGAAATTCAAGTCTTAGATGGGTAGGAATGATTATTCTGATAATAATGTGGAGCATTATTGATGTATGAACCGGACGGCTAATTATAGCAACCATTAGAATTATAAAAAATTCAAACTTTTTACTATTGAATGAGCGCTAAAAGCATCCTAAATGTATCAAAAAATTTTGAAACAGCGTAATTGTAAGTAAATCTACATTCTTACTGTGTTGACGACTTCCACATCCTCTAGTAAAAAACTTCTCTAATTCTAATATTTTTTTTAATAATTTAACTATGCAATTCGAAATATTTTTATTTAAAGACAGCTAAAACGCGAGTTCTTGATCAGTTGATTTACAAAACAACTGAATGCGAATTTCTTGCGCCGCCAATTGTTCCGTTGATAATGCGGACGACTGTTGATGTGCCTAACGGCAGATTTCCCGTTCGCGACGGCGGCGGCTAATTGCCGAAGTTGCTCCCAGCTGTTTCGGGATGAATTGGGGCGGCGAGACCAGGCCGAGGCGCTCGCCCCAGCGAGCGCCGGGGTAATGCGTCCGAAGCCGCTCAAGAAGCATCAGAATCCGCGGCGCGGCACATGCGCGGCGCCCCATCCCTTAACATCAGTCACAAGAAAAACCAGCGAAAGGGGTAGGGGCGCGATTTGCGCACATAGAACATACTTCGATTTTTAACCAAAAAGAATATATCTTAGCCTTTTGCTCAGCATTGGTCGCCTCGCGGCGCGCGGCACAAGGAGGGGGCGATGGGGCGCGCGCGCGAGCGAGCGAGACGGCAGAGCGGCCGGTTGTGCGGAGCCGCCGCCAGTTGGCGCCTACGATCAACAGAGGGGGCGGAGCCTGCGGTGAAACAGCAGTCGGCGCGAGCGGGACGGAACAGGCGCCCACTGCGATGCACCATGCATGCCGCTCTATGAGTCAGTGTTGGGGTGCTCATCCCGACGAAGACATGCGAACGCAGGCCCGATCGGCAGCACTTCGTTATCAGCTCCGACGCCGCTGAGAAACGGTCGCACGGACGCTCGCATCAACTGCGGCGGGTGACGTCACGAGCGCGCTCCTCTTTTGTTTTTCGCCGGCACGTCGCGCGCCCGGCACAACAACAGAACTCGACATCAACAGTGACCAACCAGCGATTGCCTCCGCGGCGAGCGGCGGCGCTTCCGGTGGAGTTCGGCCGATTCTGGTGTTCGTGCGTTGGACCGGTCGGTCCTCCGGCGCTCCGGGCAGCCGAAAAAGTCAACAAAGTGACACGTAATTTCTTGTATCGGAAGATAATTACACGTTCGGCCGAAATTACTTCTGTGTGAAAGACATTTTCGATCAAAAATTGTGTTTGCGTGCCGGGGTTCGATGTGTTTCGAGCACGCAACCGCTTGAATCGAATTTCTAAGACACAAAAAGAGCACTTTCGGCACGTCAGGCCGGCGTCCGGCGACCGCCGCCGCCAGCGTGTCGCAGCGCGCTCCTCCAGATGGTCTCGGGGCGCCCCCCGGCGACCGGCCGCTGCTAGCCGCAACCGGTGGCCACGGGATGGCTCGCGCCTGAACTCAGACAAGTGACGATCGCGACGACAGTGAAGTGATGGTGTTCCCGCGGTCCAGTGGTTGATCGGGCGAGCCCCACCGGCGCCACGGCGTTCCTAGCGAAGACCCCGGCCCTGGCGGACGTAGAGGAGCGGCTCCGCATGCAGCCTACGGCCACGGCCTCCATACCGCCCCCTGCGGATATGGACCTCCAGGCGATGCAGTCCATGGATTGGCTCTTCAAGAAGGAACGGATTTACCTCTTGGCGCAGTTCTGGCAGCAGGTGAGTCTTTGCATGCTCGGCTCTACTCCTAGAAACGATCAGAAAATCGAGCATCAACTGTTGATTCTGAAGTTCAAAACGCCCCCTTTTCATTACCCCGACTTTGCCAAAATAATCTCGAGCGTAAAAAATGAAACGTAACCAACGAGGAAAAAACAGTTTTTTCCTTCACGTTTCAACCAGACCATCTAAATTTTCTCGGGAGTGACGGCCAATTTTTAATCGTCTGAAATTCCAACAATTGCCTGAAAAGTCTCCTTCCTGTATAATATAGCTTTTGTTTGCATACAGTAGCCGTAAAGTGACTTCCGAGAAAATTCTTTATATCTTCTCCCACCGAATTGCTACATGGTCAGAAATTGAATCAACCAACTAAAATAAATGAATTCCCCGAACCACTGAAAATTCATCCAACAAATTTGTTACTTCCGTGAATCGACTTTTTCTAAAAAACTTCCCTAAAGATATTTGCATACAGATCTTCAATTGCCCTGAAAAAATAAAAATTACAATAATTTTTCTGATCAACCGAAAATCGGACAAGCATCTTAAAAAGAGAAAACCGTCTTCGTTGCCGCTAAAATTTTCCCAAATAATCAAAAAAGATTTTCTCCCATAAATGCGTTTCGGTGTTGATTATTCATAAATAATAAAATAAAGTCTTCTTAGGCACCCTTGAAATCCAACAGTTAAGTTTTGAAAATTTTTGAGAAATTCACAAGTCTATTTTCCTTTAAAGCAAAATGTTTTTTATCCAGCAATCATTTTCCCAAGAACCTCATCAAAAACCTTCTAAGTATTCATATGAAAAATTCAAAAAAGGCCATGTCCATTGTTTTTCCATTTGAAACTCAAAACAATCGCTGAAAGATCAGAAATTTTTACCGAAAGTTTCTCTACATACAAATGAATATTTTCCTTCTGAAAAATCGGCCAAGTTTCCCGTAGTCCACCTTAAAAAACTTTTAAGAGGTTTTACGGCTCTTTCTGTATTTTCTACGACAGAAAAATTAAAAATTCCCCGAACAGTATGTTCCGCTTAAATTCTACGAGGAATTTCGCAATCGATGGATTTTTTTAGATCAGAAAAATGTCACGTCTTCTGTGGGATTTTCCAAACTTTTCTGTTACATGTATAATATACTTTCAGTATCGCAAAGTTAATTGAAAATCCCTGAAAACCAAAACTTTGTTGTCTAGCGCCAAGAAAATTATCTCTGAAAAATTTCAGAAGAAAATTCGCCAAGAAGTATGTTGCGCTAAAATTCTACGAGAAGTTGCACAATCGCTGAACATTTTAACGGTCAAAAAATACCCCGGCTGCTGCTGAATTTTCCAAACTTCTCTATTAGCGCGTGAAACAATTTTCAGTATCGTAAAGTTAGTCGAAGGTCCTTTGAATAGATTAAGGTACATCAACTGAAAGATTGTCTAACCCCCAAAAATAATCTCGAAGAGGGCATCTTTAGTCTACGTTGAAATTTCCCCCCAATCTCAGAAAATAATGCAACATCTTTGAAATCAGACCAGAAAAATTCCTTGCTGCCTTTGCTGATGTTTCAAATCGTAAGAGAAGCTAGAGTTTGCTTTTAGGCATGTTAAACGAATTTTCAGTATCTCAAAGCTAGTTCAAGATCTCCGAAAAACAAGGAAATGTTGAATAAATTAAGATACTTCAACTGAAATTATTTTTGAAAAGTTTGCGCTTTTATTCTACCTTTAAATCTCCCCTCGATCTCGGAAAATAATTTAACATCTTTGAAGTCATACCAGAAAAATGACTTCCCGTCTTTACTAATGTTTGAAGTCCTCCAACAAGCTAAGAATTTGTTTTTCAGAGTGGAGATTCAGTAAAAGCGCTATTTTTAATGGCAACACTGCGGAAGGTTCCCAAGAATTGTTCTTAATTAGTCTCCAAGCAATTGGGCTCTTGAAATAATTTCAGCGGTTGTTAAATGAACTCTTGAGTACAAGACCCAATTCAGCACCTTTAAAAAATATTTTTTCCGGGAAAAATCTAATTGGGAACCCTTGAAATATCAGATAGATTTCTCGAAAATCTTTTTTTCGGTGGACAAAAATTGTGTGTTGTGTTTTCTAAAGAAAAAGTTCCTTATCACAATCTTTCATTGTTAGTTTCAGATAATCCAACAAATTCTTCTTTCTGTATCTCTTTATGAATGTCCTATTCCAAAAGATTCTGTTGTGCATTTAGTTGTTTGTTATTAAAAAAATCTCCAAATCGATATCCGAAGTTATTTTAGCGTTCTTGTCTTCGATTTCTTCATTACGAAGAAGGTGTTGAAAAAGGAATTTTTTTGAGGGCGTGTCTAGGAAAATTATATGGTTCCGCTATTGCTTTTCAATTTTTAACTAATCTCTGACGGCTTAGCCTGGTAAAAAGCATGCAAGACGTTGTTGCCCTTTAAAGCTTTAAATATTCACTTTTGTGAGGAAATGTTGAGGCTCTGCGTTTTACCTTTTGTGATATTTTTGAAGATGAATTTTTTAGATGTCCAGACTGTTTTTGAGCCATTTTTAGATTCTAATGCCCCATGTGAATGGTATCTTCCAAGAAATTTGGGTTTATTTTCTCGTTGATAATAATGAAAAATGTTGATTCGGGCATTGAAAGAATGAAGAGAAACAATTAGCAGCGTGTTTTCCTATTAGTCTATCAATAATTATGCTTTGGGAATCATTGTACGGCAAATTCCCCAGGAAAAATGTATGCATTGCTCCGTCGCTTCGTCCGATAGTTTCGGGCAGGTTTTCCCCGATCGTCCAAATCCAGCTAATAGTTTGACAAGCGCCAATTAGAAAGGACATAAATTTGCTCCTCCATTAACCATTCAATAGTTGCTTCCTGTTAGGAGAACGCTTCGTCTCATTTTCGCTTCCCATCATCGTTGAAGCGCGCAGCAATTTTTCAGCTGGCCCGAGCGCCGCCGCGGCGCTGCGCGCCCGCTGTTTGCACCTGTTAAGCTCTTCGGCCGCCGCTCCAGCCGCCCCCAGGCTTGAGCAGCTCGCGGCCCTCCGAACCTGCGGCCGCCGCCCCCGCGCTTAGCTTTTTGCGAAGGAAACGCGGAACGGGGAAATCGGCGGCAGACGCGGAAAGCGGCGCCCGGCGCAGGAATGCGACAACAAAACTTCGAACTACTACATGCTTACACGTTGTTCGGCTCGGCGAGATCAAACACAACTTGGCAGTCAAACTTCCGAAGTAAACTATCGGAATTTCGACCGCCTGCTATAACTGAATTAACACCTCGTGGCCGCGTGCGTACAGCGCTCGGCTGCACGCGCGCGGCGCTTCAGTTTTTCAGCCGCTAAAGATCAGAAAAGCGCCGGGCTTCACTCGCCGGAAAATCGTGGGGATTGAACTCGTCAACCATCATACAGCAAGCAACAATTCCTTGCTACAGCTGAAAGCGGGGCTGAAAATGCCCAGTTGCAATTATTTTTAGATTGTTTCAACAAAGGCGGCCTCGGAGCTTTACATCTCAGACTTATAATTTTTCTGAAGCCTTAAAGAATATTTTGTTACTCTTCTGTTGGATTTAGTTAAGAATCTCAAGATTCTTCTTCTTCACTTTTATTAACCCCCCCCTCAATGGAGTGTAGAAGAAACCCAGAATTGGAACATCTAGTCTTATCCGTTTTTTATTCCATTTTTTTGTAACGAAACAAACTTTTTACATGACTACTCAGATTAAACTAAACCATATAGCTAGCTTACAGTACAACAAAATTTTAACATTCCTCAGTGGAACCAAACCTAACCAAATGTATGTTAAATCGAAATGACAATTGACCCCTGAATTTTAGGTTGCCGTAATAATCTGAACTCCAATATAAATAGGCTTAAACCGTATTCAGCCGAGCCAACTCCAATAACTTGCGGTAGCAACACTTTTACTTGAAGAATGAAGAGGTAAAGTTCGGAAGCAGGATTAGAATAATTATTTTACTGAATGGTTGGAGATTTGTGGCAGATCAGAAATAAATTTTGAAGCCAAAATTAATAGGAAAAACTCAAACCAGTAAAATAACAAATGAAGAAGAGAAGCAGAATTACCTTCCTCTTCAATCAACTCAATTTTTCTGCGGTATCTAAATACAAAACTAACAGGTAGTTCACTGGCAGTTCTGAAAATTATTTTTCACATTCAGAACGCTTGACCAAGGGTAATTTTTGAATGTGAATTGCTAACCAAGCTTTAAGCTGCATGAAGAAGTCTATCGAAATACTTCTAAAAGTTTGGCTGAATTACATTTGTTGATCTAACTCGCTGCATCAACATTTTTGATCGGATGCGGGTTTTGTCAAGTGAAACCAAACGGGGCAAGTAATCTTCAACAAAACCTAGGTTTCGGTGCTTCCAAATGGAAACAACCTCCAATGAAACAAGAAAAGCCGAATATTCTACTTATTAATTGCTTTTGCTGCTGAAAAATAAAGTTTTCAGCAGTATTGAAACTGATAAATATAAAGATTTTATATGTAAACAATTCGTGCGAAACTAAAGCTACAAACGAACAAACAAAAAATACTCGTTATCATATACGACGAATCGCAAGTCTTACAATCTTTGAGACCAAATATCTTAATTTCGTTCTGTTCATTGCAATTTTCATTCAGCAATAGAAAATGTTGATGTTCACAAATGAGAGCTTCATGTTTTCTACTGAAACATTTTTCTATTTCAAATCTTCAACTAAAGTTTATCTTTCTTCTCTCAAATCTGATCGATTAGAGGGCCTTTAATAATTTTTTACTCAAATTGCTTTCATTCTGACATTCTTAACCAATGCATTTTCAATTTCAATGCAATTCAGCAGATTCATTGTTAATAATATCCTAAAAAATCCTCGTTTTTCTTTTAAATAGCCCAATTTCAGCAGATCATTAAGCAACAAAAGGAACCTAACGTTTTCAGCTGTCAGCTGAACCAAAACCTTATATGCTGCCCCTCCGCTGATCCTTGTCATCTCTTCCAATGTTAATTCTGAGGGTCGTTGAGCTTCTTCGCCCTTCCACCACCCTTTCTGTCTTGTTTAAATCTCATGTCAGTTAGATACTATTTTTCCTCTTAAACCTCCTCCCGTCTAAGTACTTTCAACATTTTAATCTGTTCAAAATTACGCAAACTGTTTGATGTCTTTCTCTTGCTGACAATTAAATACGCACACGTCATGTGAGTAATTCTTTCGCCTTAGATACTAGCGATTTCCACAACAGTGCTGAATGTTAGTTCGGAAATGTAATTCTATATCCTTAACCAAATATATCTTGAATATTCTTGAGAATTGTCTTTCGATCGATTCTTTAACATCTGACCAATCAAAAAACTTATATTCAACACCTCATTTGCTATCTTTTATGTCGCTAAAATATCCTCCAATGTCGTCGTTTTTATTGTAAGTATACTAAATTTGGTGTTTTGTTCTTTTCCTTGTAAACAATTGAATACTTACGTGCCACGTAGGCATCCCGTTCGTCTTAGCCACTAGTAATTTCCCCAACAGATGGCGCTAACTATTAGTTCGGGAATTTAATTGTCGCGCCGTGTATTTCTAACTTAATCTCATATTCTTAACCGAAACCAATAATCATTTCCTTAAGGCGTCTTAATAAATATTAATCAAATATGTCTTGAAGGGTACGAGCTGATTCCTTTGTTTAGATGATTTATTTGTGATTTTCCCGATCAAATAGGCGTTAACACCCTGCTTATTGTTATATGACAACAGTTCCTTGAGATTTTGGTTTAATTTGCATTTGATAACCTTGTAGTTCCCATCTTGCTTCCTATAAGCAGTATTAATTGACTAGTCGGGCTCTATTAGATGATTGTAGAATTGTGGTTTGTTTAGATTGTTACAGTTCACTTTTCTATAAAAGGTGGAGGATGCTGGCTGAAATCGGCCGGTCTTGGCTAAAAAGACGCGTCCGTTTACATACAGACGGGCCCCCGTATGTAAAGAACGGCGCCGCTGCCGCCTTTTGGGATGCAAATCCGGCTATTTTTACAGTCGTCCCGGCTAAGAGCGGAATAAAATTAGGTTTTAGAGTCCATATGATATTTAGGGCCTATTAAGCGCTTAATAAGCACTTAGCGCGGCTTTAGTGCGCGTTTATTTTTCGAACGGCCCGTATAACATTTCATAAAAAATGTCGCCGGCCGTAACCGTCGCAGCCGCGGGCGCGGACCGGAGGCGCCGTGGAGCCGCCCTTTTCGAAATTCCCGCCGGGGCGCACAGCTGGCCGCCACGCGGCGTTTGAATCAGCGCGCGCCGGGGCGCGCAGTGCAGCCGTTCGCCGCGAGGGTGGCGCGGCAGCACCTGCCGCGTCGCGCCGGCCGCGCTAGTCGAAACTCGGCCCCAGCTCGACTTGAAATTTCGGTTGCGTTTTGGCCATTTCAGCCCCGAGTGCAGGAGCGACCGCGCCCGCGGGCGGCGCTTTTTTGCTAATTAGCGCGGATTAATTGGCCCGGGCGCCGGGGCGGCGGGCGGCGGCGGCGTAACAGGTGAGGGAGCGCGCTCGGATCGCTTTCCGAGCGAATTAACATAAGTCTTAATACATACAGTGCCATTCCATTAAACTATTAAACACTTAGAACGGACTTAATTTGCCTGTCTTCTTCTACATGTGTGCGCGCACCCGCCGCCGCCGCGGCGCTCTAAGAACTGCATTTTAGCGCTGCGGATATGCAAATCGCCGCCGAGAGGCCGCCCTGGTTTGTTTCGCTGCCTGAAGTGGCGATTGCGACTTGCCGTGACATAAAAATGCCATTAGGACTCGTAGACGTACACAAGTGATGCTACAAGGGGGATTCGACTATTAATAGAAATGTCACTTTGAAACTACGTTTTGGAAGTTGTGCGGAAATTAGATAATTGCTTTGGAAGAATTTTCGACCAAACCTTTGTAATTAATCGAATCATCTTGTCCCTTATACGTTTACAGGTATATTATACTTTGTTGATTTTTCTTTTTCACAGACTTCCTTTATTTTCTTGCATTCTATAAATTATCGCTGAAAAAAGGAATTAATTATTATTTTTCCATGTCATTTTTCCTGGGGTCATTTATGGTGACAAAAATTTACACCACGTACCAGGGGATTTTAAAATATTCAGCAACTTCTCTTTCTAGGACTCCGATTTCAGCAACAAGTATTTCGATAGTTACAGTGAAGCTGTACCATAATGCTTTCGTGTCGTCGATACTCAAATAAAACGTCATCATCAATGATGATGATATGGTTACGATTACATCTTGAGCTGACCTTGTATATTCATGTTTTTGGGGGGATTTGGTATAGGAATAATAAACAATTCAGTTTGTTTTCTACACTTTAAGCTCTGTTAAAAATTTGCCGTATTGTATACAAGGGAAGTTTTAAAATTATATGTCACTAATACGTGGATTATTTCGAAAATTTCTGGATCTCACTGTTTTTGTATTAATTGAAAAATCAAATACCTACATTCAAGCCAAACAACAAAATGCAAGTTAGGTATGGTTTTTCGCGATCTTTACCTTCATTTTTCATCCAGAACTTTTCGTTGGGGGAATTTTAATGTATTGGCACATATATAGAGGGCACTTCAAAATAATTTGAACGATTGTATGTTCCTGTATTTTATTATTGTAATTTCACACATGTTCAATTCCCAATAGTTATCAAAAGGTCACCTCACAAATCTTCAGTGTCAACAATAAATGTCAATATGGCCGTATAACTTTTGCCAGACCGTTGCAGCAGGTTTTCGCCAATGGTTTGCACACCGCGGTAACAAGATCTTGCAGTTCACCAAAATCTTGGTGAGGTGATGGTTTATGAACAGCGTCTTTTACATATTCCCACAAAAAGTGTCGTAACAGAACGAGGTCTCGTGTCCAAATATTTTTCATGCATATTTAAATCATAGATAACGTTGCTATTGTTAAAATTATTTTGAAATGCCAAGTATGAAAACAAAATCTTAACACCGAAATTCGGATCCACGATATGCCTTCAACAGACCGGCGGTGTAATTTATATTTTGGGCATCAAACTGTGGCACTGGAAAATTCTTTGCGCAAACCCAAAGCAAAGTCGTACTTATTCCAACCAAGTGCTTAGAACTATAGCAAAAGTCTGATATATTTCAAGCCAAAGCAATGGAAGATCATTCGATCTTTTGCAAAGAAAGGGAAAAACTGTATCTGTTGGTAATGACATTTTTGGGTGAGCTAAAAAAACGAAGAAAATGAATAAAAAATGCGCCCACCTATTGACCATATCCATTTGATTTAGCTCCTTCAGACTTCCCTTCTCAAAACTAAAAGTATTTTTATCTGGAGAGGTTTTCATCGAAGTCGAAGAGTTTATTTTAGTCGAAAAAGCGTACTAGAAGACACCAACCAAGAAGCAGCGCTTTGCTGAATAACATACTGACCAGGACTAGAAAAATGCTCCCAGGAACATTTATTTTAAACGAAAAGACGCTCAGTTGTAAGGGTGGAAGTGCAAAATGCACCATGACTCTTCTAGTTAGTTGCTAAATTTATATAACAAAAGAATGATTAGACGCATAATCTAGAACGCAATTGTTAAGACACATTGAAGCAATAAATATGCAATTAAAAACTTTTATATAATAAGTATGTAAAGCACTTCTTATGTTTTATTTAAAAAAAGATAAATACTACTAACGTTATCAAAGAACATCGTATACAAATTGAGAACTTTACAACTCTTTCGCTATTTCCTTCATCTCCTTAATTATTTTGCCATGCTTTTTCCTATTTCTTCTATTATCTTTTCCAATATTTCTCTTGGTCTATCTACTCTTTTCTTCTCCCAGTGGGTTGTTTGTAACTACCGTTTTATTTTTCTACCATTAAACTTTCTTGTCACGTCCGAATCAGTTTAGTTATTGAAGTCTATGCTGAAATTCACTAAATTCTTGCTTATCTTCCTTTATTTACAGTATAGATTAGGCCATCAAATATTTTATTGAATTAATTTGGCTACAATCGTGCGGAATTAACATTTTGCTTGGCGTCCTGTCTAATCCTGATTATCTATATGATTAGTTAAAAAAATTAAATGGCAGTCGCCCAATAATCCAAAGATTGATCAAGAACGTTGCAATCCTACAAACGGCCGAACGCTTGAAATGCCGGCTAATTGACCGATAAAATATTCCTTTGGGCCGCAAGACGTTCTGGTCGTCCTCGCGTTACCTTAGAGAGCGAATTAGCTAACGCGAAACCCGCTCTAAACAAATAAACGAAATCCGAACGGTGAAATATTGCTCATAAATTTCCACATCGATGATAACCGGTTATTTACTGTTATAACCGTTAATAAACGTCTAAATATAAATACTACACTTAACTGGTTAATAAACGCAGGATACTTCCCCATAAATATATTCGAGGATGCAACTGAAAAGCCCGGCTTATCAGCTGCTGCTCAAAGCGTGCACTCGGTGGGACGGCAGCGTCCCCCTTGCTTCCGATCGTATCAGTCCGATAGCATTGTTCGGAAATTCAAAGAAAGATTTGTTTTACGGTTTTTGTAAATCGCGCTCCCGTTCTTCTGGCCGATTGGCCAATCGGCATTATCTGTCATTGGCTAATTCGACAGGCGGCCTACTTATTGGTTGATCGGTATCGAACTTTAAGATTCTTTCTTCTAAATATCGCCAAAAACTAGCAGGCAACGGCCGGAGCATGCAGAGCTAGCGGCGTCTTGTCATTCGAATCGCCCCTTTTGTTTGATTAACCCGCAGCAGCAGCGGTAATAAAATGTAAACGAAAACAGCGCGGCCAGCACGAAGGGGTAAAAACTCTCAGACACATTTCATGCGTTCTTTTTGCAGATATCAAACATATCCATCTAAAGTCACAGATCAAAAGAGTGGGGATATAAAACAGCGCGCGGCGCGGGGGTAAGATCGCGTGGAAGGGGTAAGGGGTATAAAAGATGAACGTCGGGGCTTCGGCTTAGTTAATCAATAATATTGTATATGTATACAGAGATAAAATAACTCTCTCTTTCTGACACATATTTGCTTGACGTACTCTTTCCTCTTTGCACATGTATGTCTCGCTGTACCTGCAATTGGCAGCACTGCTGATTATTTTGTTTCAACTTTGCCCGTCCTGCGTTTGATTCCGGCGCAAGGAGCGCTCCGGCCGCGCGGCCGGTTTTGTTTACTTCGCTGCGAAAAATCGGCCTCCTCCCCACCACCGCTTTTGCGGAACTGCCCGCTCCCAGCTGGCGGCGCATCCGGGCGAAATTGCATTTTATTTCTTTATTGCTTTCATTACTTAACAATAAACATTGTTTACGCTGGAGCCTTGGGAGATGAGAGGCACTTTGAGGCGAACTTCCCGGCCTTCCTGAAATGCTGAAGAGTTGGGATGCTGTTTGCTAATTTTGTTTGTTCACAAACAGTTTATATGTTTCCCCTAGTCATTAACAAGAGACTTTTACTTCGTTCTGTTCAATAACGAATCGCAAATTAATCGGTTCTCATTTCCACCAATTTTCGTCAAGCTGGGGGATTGTATGTGTTTGCTGAAGCGCTTATTTCAGCTTTCATAATTGGATATTTATAACAATTAACGTTGAAGAAAATGTTCTAATTATATAGGCGAAATAAAAAAAAAAAAACATTTTGGTATGTAACTATCACTAAGAATGAAAAGCAACAAATTTTATAAAACCTTCAAGAGACAGAAATCTAAGTGCGCCATAAAAACACAATGTTTCTGTATTGAAGTGTAAAAAAGGCAAATTTGGTTAATATCTTTGTTGGTCATTTGTAATGGTGTTGTTTTTAAAAGTAAAATCCTATTTGGGTCATCTTCGATTTGTATGGTCAACAAAAGGATGATTTTACCATAAAATTCAACGATTGCTAAAGCTTCTTTCCTTTTCTTGTGCTTATTAAACATAAAAGTGCAGACGTCTCTTTTATTCTATTATTTGTACTACGTTAAAAATATATCTGACCTCTGTTAACCAATTTGAGACTTTTGGCCACAGTTGAAATGTAAACGGAGTTCCTCTCTCAAAAAATATTCCATATTGTGAACTATTAGAGCAAAGGGCACTTTTATGGCGCTGTTATAACTTATTTGGTAATGTTTACCAATTTACTTCATTACTTTTTTGTTCTAATCTGTTTTTCGCCAAATTTTGGCGAGTTAAAGCTATCCCATGTGTTTCTGGCTCCTTTTCAATTGTTTTCGTCCGTAGATTAAATCATTAAATAGTACCAAGGCAATACAGTGAATGAAGATTTTTTAATGACGGAAAATTAGATTGGAGTGCAGGCAAGATACATAAAGGACAATTCAAATTAGTTGCTAATATATTATTATATAATTAAATGATGAAAAAAGTACTAATCATATTAAAACAGACAATGGTATCAAAATATTTACAATTTCATTCTACTAAGCCTACTGACCTGAATAAAATCTCTGACATAATAGATTCCTTCATCTCGAGAAAAGTTTTACCCAACTTCATGGATGTAGAAGATTTTTATTTAGATTCTAGTCATTCTGCCATTATTTTGTCATTGAATGAAAGGATAATGAAGAGAGCTTTATAGTTGGCCTTCAAGAGAGCATCAAACCGAATGTCTAAGAACCAATAAGCAATTGAGGGGAAACTGAGTTTACTGGCTTAATTTTGGCTGCAACATTCAACAATACTCGAGAAATTTTCCATAAAAACAATGAGGTGGAAATGAGGGAATTGACCAAGAAAAAAGAAGAGATAGAAGAATATAGCAAAAGTTTAGAGTCGATGAGACCTTTTGAGTCTCAAAGCGAAAATAGAGAAGATCAAAGGAGAATCCGTGGCTTCATACTGACACGAACTGTTCAATTTAAAGGCTAGTAACCACCATTTCTCCAATGAGAAAAGATAATGGGCGCTGAGCTGATCACTGATTCAACACAGACCACATTTGATTGTTTAGAATCCTATCTATTGAAAGAAATTACCGCAGTTGCTCATCGCAAGTAGCGAAGGAGATCGAGACCAATTTGAATCAACGAAAAGCTCCAGGATTCGATTTGATTACATATGAGCTTTTGAAGCAACTGCCAAAGATAAGCAAACTGACCTTCCTCATCAATGCGAATTTTTATAGTGGAAAGTGACGAACGTAGTAATACTACCAAAACTTGAAAAGCCTGCTCTCCTCACAGACCATCCTCAAATTTTTTGAAAAACTGTTTCTCAAAAAACTACCACTTTGGGATCAGGTGGTAACATGGTAAATGGGTTCGCGGCTGTAGAGGAAAAAGCTTTAGAAGAGAAGTAAGCATGCTAAGGCGTATTTCAAAGTTTGGTGTGAGGGCTTGCCCTATAAACTGAATAAAATACTTCTGAAATTTTAATATCTCACATTTCTGATATTGAAACCTCAAAGAAATGAATGCTGGTGTATCTCAAGGCAGCGTACCGGGGCCACTCCTATACCGGCTTTACATCAATTACATTCTGAAGGTGCAAAAAATCGCAATCTTACCTGGAGTAAGTCAAAATACGAATAATTCCACGGAAAAGTCACAAATATCTCGTAAAAGAGTTCTTAACTGTACTAATAACTAACTTAAATTCAGCCATGTCAAATTTACCAATCTTCTTTGGGTATTAATAACACCATTCTCCCACTTAAAAACTCTGCTAAATGCTAAACATGAAAATAACACGTTAAATCAAATTTGTCGTTAAATATAAACAACAACGTTGGCTTAAGGGCAGAAACTTAGGTTGCCAATGCAATACACAATTCTTCTCCGTAACCATGGTAAATTCTTTAAAGGAAGGATGCAGTAAGGAGATTAATCGTGACCCTGCCGTTGTCTTTGTCAGAAAAGATGTCAATTCTTGAACAACCATGATGTTTGCAGGTTGAAGAGAAGCGAGCCATATATCCTAATGTAAAGCTTATATGATTTAAAAGCAGAGCACGGTGCGTGAGTGGGAGTGACTCACATGTACTTGAACCAGTTATCTTTAAACTTAGCACGTCACTGGATGTACTTAAATATATTTAGCCGTAGTTCTAAGATTTATTTCAGAAAAGTAATGAGTGGTCAGTCTTCGCCAGTTTTAATACATTGCTGCTCGAGTGCTATTTTAAAAAATTTGTATATGGGTTTTTTGATATCTTTTTGTTTCATATATTTCAAAAACTTTAAATAAAAGTATGCTTATTTTGTTACTGATCCATCGCATAGTTTATTTAAACTGTGGTGTAAAAAGAAGTTTTTATTGTTCTTTTTCTTTAGCTTTTACTTGATTTAGCCTTTTTACGCTGACTTCATTGTCATGTTTCTTTTATTTGCATTTTGTACTAAAGAATGATTAATCAACAACCTTACTATTTTCCTAATTATAGGTATTATTTTTTAATTACAACAATTTATCTGTTAAATCTTCTATATATTTTTTCGTTTTCTTTCTTCTCTTTTTCCTTTAAATTTTCCCCAATCTTCTACCAAGAGAATGGTATGGCGCACACGTCAGTATGATCTCTACCTTTAAGAGTCTGACTTTGATCACCTTGGTACCTCATCCTCGCGTCGTCCAGCTCTTGTAAGAATAAGAAATCATAGAACTCATCAAGATGCGAACACTAAAGCAAATGGCATTCCCAGTTTTGCCATCAAAGTTCTCCCAAGGAAAGATGTCTGGGACACTTCTCTCTAGTGAAAGATGACGAGTGCCATAGTGCTTTCCAAGCCGGCGAGGCCCGGCGCCTTTCTCCAGGATTATCGACCCAACTAGAGGATCATTAACCACCGTCTCAGAACCGCGGTCTCGAGTTGATACAAGAGGGTTAGTTTGTTTTTCGCCCAGGCCACTCTTCAACTTCGAAATCGCCGAAAACTACAACAAGGAGGAAGTCAAGTTAATCTACAAGATGGCCTCAGCATCTATCATGCCGCCAATGGTCCAGCTGATTTGGTTCTTTCTATCAGACAGAAGGTACCCTTTATGCTGTCGTAGTTCGATGATGACTTGGTATCGATATTTAGCTATCTGAGTTCGCACCTTGGCAACCTCGAAGATTGAGTTGAACGGTGGAGAGTTGAAATCAATCTCGAAAGAAGTGCAGCAGTGCTGCTCACCAGAGGAATCTTTGGGTCAAATATGTTGACGTTACTACGGACGCTAAGATCGCTTTGAGGTCCCACTTAAAGGAGATAGTAAAGAAAACCAAAGCGACAAGAACGCCCTTCGGCTCACTGATTTACCGGTGAAGCAAGTTATCCCTAGAAAACAAGATGACAATTTACAACGCCATCATAACAAATTAAAAAGCCGGACCCTGGGACCCATCTATGGCACTGCTTCACCATCAGGAAGTTCATAAAAACATAAGCGTTGAATCTCTACAGCAGCATTCAAGGTCACCCAAGGCCGATAATCAAGGGGCCTTGGGTAATATGATAAAAAAACCGTAGAGACCACAGCCGCTCGAAAATAGTGATTCTCCCTATACACCATCTACCATCTACAAAGAGATCTTCCAAAAATGAGCAAGGAGGTTAGGGACTGGAAACCAGATACCTCAACAAAACAAACGATCTGTAAGATTGTTAATATTATTAAGGTACATACTGATCTTAAATTTCAGTTAACGAGTGAATACCAAAAATGGTGTGACACCATCACTTAATAAAAATTAACCACTTATGCTTTAATCCTCGCTTTATTTTGGTTCCTTTTTCTTCTCTTTATTCTATAGTATTCTTTAAGTAGATCCCCTAGGACGCTCCTCTCAATACTGATCTTTGAAAGTCGATGGGACCATAAAATGTTTTTCTAAAAATTAAGGGAAAAATAAAATATACGTGTCTACAGTCGTCAGCTAAAATTCATTAGTAAATACTGCGCTCCATCCCAACATCATATTTGGATTCATGTTTCATCTGAGATTTTCCCATCCATCCTAATTTTAAGGCCATCGCTTGTGTTTTTCATTGTTTTTATTTTGATCTCATTCATTTTCAGACTGTTTTTCTGGGTTACGTTTATATCGTGAACAGTAGGTTGAGGTTTATACTTCTTCAGCTGTTTTTAGTTGACTGTAACGTCTTGTAGTCTTTTAAAGATAAAAGGTTAACAATTCAGTCAAAACAACATTTAAGAACTAAAAGTGAAGCTTTGCTAGACAAGCTAAAAATACAACGTACCTTTTAAAGCAAAATTTATTAGTTTAGCAAAGATTTAGACAATTAACCTTTGAAGAATAAAATTCTCAATACCTTGATGCAAACAATGTTTATGTTATTATACGGACAACAAAATTTTAGCATGAAGAAGTATAAATGTTAGATTGTAGTGAGGCGCCTACAACTTGTTCAAATTTTTGAAAAGCGGTATAGAAAAAAATAATCGTTTTGAAGACGAGCATGTGTAATGACACCCACCCCTCAAGATACATTTTTGCAGAAGAGAAAAACTTTAATTATGAAAATTGATATTAAAACACCTGATCCTTCTTTTGAATGGTGATTCGTTGTCACCATACATTTTTACAGCTAAGGGCAATTAGAAAATCAGAACTAGATGTAATGCCGAATTAATAATTCTAAATTAACGCGAATCGGTTGCGACCAATTAAAAAATTTTGCGGCGTTTGAGCTTTTCCTAGTCCAGTATTAAATTGCTGGAAGGTCGGCCTGCACAAGGGTGCCAAAGAGCGCCCTAAAAAACAAAAAGCTGGAATGTCGCGGCTGGATAACGCGCTGCCCCGAACGCGAGGGAAGCTGACCAAGAACGCGGCCGGGAGCACCACCAATTTGTAAGACAGCGGGACCACACAGAGGCGGCTCCGGTGTTTTTGGGCTGCTAATTACGCGCTTAATTAACGCGTGAAATTTTGCTTTGCCAACGGGTAATGAGCCTATTAGGAAACGGCCGTACGTCTAGAATCTGCAGCAACATCCTTTTGTTGCACGGGTTGTGGTAATTGAAATTGTGCTGTTATTGCAAATTGTAACAAACCGCATTCCTTGGGAACAAAAACCGTGTTAGTGTTGTTGTGGAAATTTAATTCGGTTCTTTCGGTAGAACTGAATTTTACAGTTTTCAGCAGCAAATTTCTTACAGAATTCTGTAGCTTCAAAAATATGTAAAATAATTGTCAGTGGACAAGAAGAAAGAACTCCCAACTGGCCCTGCTAGTGACGTCGTCCTTATTCACGCATGCGCATGATAATCCGCTCCAATCGGCTGAAAATTAGAAAATGATTTTCAGGGACTTGAGTTTTCAAATTTGTAAATCGTGCATTCTAAATATATTCTATCTATTGGAACGACCGACGTTTTGTTTCTAGATGGTAATCGTAGACCCACGTTGCGTCTTCGGTTATGGTTTTCACACACTTCAGTTTTCTCATTCTCATTGTTTGTAGCCTGTTCAACATTTTGAAATGTGGACCGCCTTCAACAGATTTCTAGCCATCTCTAAATCGTTTGTACGATGCCTTTCATTATGATGGACTGATTCAGTTATTTTGGAAAGTCTTCTGATTCACCCGAATAGTTTCAGCCTCATATTCACTTCTCGCTTATCATTGCAAAGGTACACACCTGACATGTGCTCCCTGATCGGCGTCTCATTCCCTGTCCATGAACTCGTCCTCGTTTACGCGTGCGCATTACAGTCGACTCTCATCGGCTAGCAGGTCACATCGCAGCTATATATTAACAGTATCCTGGTATTTTTAGGATAGGTTGCATAGGTTCATCATTGTTTAAAAATTGTTTCGACGTTAATAACAAATAAAGATTAAAAAACAATATTTCAGGGTCCCGATTAATTTGGCCCGAGGTACAACTATTCAAATCCATATATCCCATCCTCAAACTTTTATGTTTCAAACACTCGAAAGCTGAAAGTATTCTAATTATTCCAATATTGAAATATTGCGCACATGCCAGTTTCTAGTCATGGCATATTCGAATACGAATACCAGCCCTAGCCCAAATCATACCTGGATCGTGGAAAAGGTACCACTACCCGTCGTTTCCTGTAAGCTAATAATTCTGTGCCTGAATTTTATTGCCTTTCAGATGAAAACGATAAAATTGCTCCTGTTGGCTGACAGCCTGCTTTTGTGAAGTACTGCGTGCTGATCTTAATTCAGAATTAATTCATGTTACCCGTAATGTTTTCCAAATTTTGTGTAACTGAAAATCTTAAAGCGGATTTAGGCAATTTGATTCGTCGCTAATTTTCAGAGAAAAAACCTTTCAAGAGTTGGCCAACTACTTCTAGCTAAAAAAGTGACTTAGTTTTCAAAGCATAGCATGCTGATTGTTTTGCGCTGCATTTCTATTTTTGGCCATTTTACAGAGCAGCATTCAGTAATTTTATTAATCTGATGTGAAATTTGTGTGAGTTAGTAATAATGACTTTTGTTAAGTATTGCTACTTTACCTTTCTTACTGGGATTTCACAACCGATGACCTTGAAATGGCAGAACGATTTTCATCGTTATTAAATCCATATTATTCTTGATAATAGTTTTACATAATTTGAATTTTTATTTGGCTTTCAGCGATGATCTCCATACAATAAACTCGGGAAATTTGCTCTTTCTTGTTCTTGTTGATAAGACCCTACATATTTTTTCTTTGATTCTTTTTTAATTGCCTTTTACCACAGATTAATCAATGATGGTCATCTTTTTGAAGATTTTGTTCTATATTCCTGAAATTATTGTAAAAAATAATAATTGTGTGTCGTAATTTCACAAACGTTGAGCTGTAACCTTCGGAGGTTAAATTAAAGTTCTAAAAAATCTTTTCAACATATGCTTTGAGGTTTCATTGGTTTGGAATCACCACGTGATTATTTTTGTTTGTTTGGATGTCCAATAATTTGGATTTTACTTGTAAATATTTAGAATCCTTCGGACCCTAATCAGAATACCTATCTCAGTTTACATCTATTTAATATTCTTTCTTCAACAGAAAATACTATCATTTGAATAATAATAATAATAATAATGGTAAGGCTCTACGCCCCGCGTGGGAGCGCGGCTTGCGAACTGAGAGATTAAGGCTCTCATACGTTCGCTCTCTCTGCACCGCACCTTAGACGACCGTGATTATTACCCCTTGTTCGAATGAACGCAGGTACTTAATTATTTTTAGTGACTGAGTAGGCCACCCGCCAGGCATCAGAGAGCACCGGGAATTGAACCCGGGTCCGTCAGCATCGCAGCCCGTCCCTCAACCCGGGACCACGCTGGCTCCATTTGAATAATACGCGGATGAATTTTGTTCTTTTAATTTTTTGGACTTTATCCAAGGCTTTATTAGATTTTCTTTCATTGTACAATAATTGTTAGTAACTAAATTAACTGACAATTATATCTTACTGAAAATTCAGAATGTTATCATCATCTTTTCAGATTGGTGTTAACCCTTAAAAGATCCTCAAATCGCAGTTCTTCCAAGTGGGATAGAATTTTTTGGAAGATTCCTGAAACCATCAACATTTTGATTTTTGATGGATAAAATGGAAATATTTATTTCTGAAAACAGTGATGTCATCAATCTTAAACAATTAGTTTTAATATTTAATCGGCAGGGGGGGGGGCATCCCAAATAATTTTCTTTTTTCAAAATATAAATAGTAAATAAGGGAATCACCTTTCTGGTACAAACTATGGCAATCATGTACTAATTAATTAATATTTTGAAGCATTTCTGAACTGCAAGAACATTCTTAAGACTTATTTTACCATAACCCGATAATCCCATCCGTTCGAACATGCCAGCAAACTTCGACGGCCTCTTTAAGCAGTCGTCAAAGCTCCCGGTGCAAAGTCGGAAAGCTCAGGCCGGCTCTGCGTACTATCGGAGCCGTAGGAACGGTATTTATAGCAGAACAGGAATGCGATAGCGATCAAAACGACCCCCAGACAACAAGTTCCCCATTGTGTCGCCGCTGAAATCCATTCTACCCTAAAACACTTAAAAATACTCAGGCCGGCCCTCAAAAACGTTAGCTAATTTCGCCGCGCGGGGGGCGGGCGAGTGCATTGAAGTAAGGTGATCCGAATCGATACGTCCTATTTATCGGCCCGCATTGCTGCTTAATTGGACACTTTTCTACTGCAACGGTTCTCATTGTTTAAACAAGTGGCCGCTTTTCTTTCCGGTCGAATGCCGGCTCTTCTGCAGTCGCGTCCGACGAAGAGCTTCCGATCGTTGAAATCTGCAGCAGAATTTTTTTTGGCTCGCCCAGTTTTCAGATTTCTTCCTACAAGCCAACAGGGCAGTCGCTGCGATTATAAATTATATTTGCGGGTATATACGGGGTGTGATCGAAAATTTTTGTTGTCCCAAGTTTTGATTGCAATCAAGCTGCAGCTTCTTTCAAATCAATTTAGCTTCGGCCGTTGTTCGGAGAGGAGCCGGAACAGGCGATTTCCAATCTGGCGCTGCGGCGGCGGCTGTCCCACTCAGACGGCGTGTTAATTATAAAACGAGCCGACTGCCGTAGATGGCCAGATTTGCAATTTTCAGCGATCGGTGATGCAAGCGCAATCGCCGGCGAGTGCGGCGTGGCGCTCGCGTGACGCCGAAGACTGCAAGCGGGAAAAAATAAGTCTAATTAAATTTCACGTCGAATCTCACAATTTCCCTTTGACAGTTTTTGCAATAGCTGACACGTTTCAATGCTGCGCGCACATGAGGTGTGAATTATTTATACTTACCTGCATGACATTCATTAAAATTGTAGTGTAATTAATAAAGTTGGTAACACATCCGCGGGAGTTCGTAATTAATGGCGATGGTAACTGTTACTCGCGCCGGTTTTTCTCCATTGTACGAATATGTGGAATTTATGGCGTGCCCACTTATTCCTGGCGCACTGCGTGGCGGCTGGAAGGTGCAGGACAACTCGAATTTCGTTTCGAATGCGTTTGCGGCGCTCGTGTGTGCATCATTACGCTCGCTGCTAATTTGTGGCTTTCACATCTGCCACTCTTGTTGAATCGAACTTTACAATCGCGGAATTAAAGAAATTTCCTAATGAAAGTAACGTTGCATTCCTAATTGCATGATGTGACTTCGGTGCTTGAGGCTGATACCACAACTACAACTTAGGTCTCTCTAGACGAATCTAAAACCATCAGTAGAGCCACAAAAAGCGGAATTTCATTTTATTTAGAAGGCCACTTACACTTTTTTAAAGACACGGTAAAGCTCGGCAGCAAAACTCCAAATATGAGATTTAGAGAGATCAAAATAAAGTGGCAGGGCACGATGGTATAAATAGTTGAACCACAACTAAATGACCCTCAGGCCGGATTTAGACCGGGACACGGTATGCAAGACGAAATTGATTAGCAGATTCATAAAGTACAATCAAATACAGAGACCTTTGGCAGAGTACTAAGACAAACAATAAGGAATAGCCTCTAGAAAAAAAATGTGGAGAAAGGCATAATAGCGGCAATCAGTAGATTATAAGAACATACCAAAAATTACGTAAGAACAAGTAATGCAGGGAGCGGAATGTTTGTAACCATGGAGGGAGTGAGACAGGGAGGAGCCCTCAGTCCACTGTTATTTATCATATTGAACAATATAATAAAAGAGTGCAGACCATGAATGAGGAAGTTACAAGTGGGGTATAATGCTAAGAGAATGTGCGTTCGAGTGTGATATAGTGCAGGAACTAAACGTGCTCTATAGTAACTTACAAGTCTGAAATGAGGTATTAAAATAAAATATATGAGAATTAATCCAAATAAAACAAAAATAATGGTAATAAACCGGCAGGAGACGCAGACGAACATTTGGCTAAACAACGAAAAAATTGAACAGGTGAGCAGTTTTAAGTATTTTGGATTGACAATTGATGACAAAGGTATGTGCGAAACTGACATAGACAACAGAGTCGAACCTTAAGCAAAGTATTTATTAATAAAAGACACAGAGTTACTGTGGGTGACTACAACAAGACAAATAAGCAAAATGCAGACGACAGAGATGAAGTTTCTGCGAAGAGTAAAAACTATCCAGTCAAAAATCATCTTAAAGGCGTGCAACTGGTTAACTTACAATTGCAAATAAAGGGAAGGGGGCGTATGATCTCTTCAAAGGTCCACAAGCCACAAAGATGTAGACGTTTATACACTTTTCATACAAAAGGGAAAAAAGGGATCATAGTAACAACTTGCTCCTACAAAATTCCCAAAGCAAAATTTTTAATTCAATTAATTTGTTTAATTTGATAACAAAACCGTTATAGAGATCTCTAACACTTGTCTTTTTTGCTTTCGTGAGCTATTTCACATTACAATAAATTGGAAATACAAAAAGGAACGACACAATCTTAGTTATTTTAATTTGTCCTAGAAGGAATAATAAAGACTATGTAAGTAACGTAAAGGTCCTGGTTATTCTATTATCCATCTTTCGAAGTGGGTAAATTTGATCTTTGTTGTATTGTGTATAACGTCGTTCAAAAAGAAATGATGAAAGCAGTCCAAAACTAGACACAACCCTTCTAGTTCTTTCCCTCGAGTATTTGCATATTACCCCTAAGCAATTTTGAACATCATCAAAATGATATGACATTATATACCTAAACATAATTCATCTTTCTAAAAGTTCTGCAGACAGCAAGCATCGAATATTCTGATTATTTCCAAATTAACGTTTGAGTATCTCAGAGCGTTCTTATTTTCATTCATGGAGGTCAAACGTAATGGAATAGTGCAGGAATGTGCTAGTACGTAGAGAAATAACAGACAAGTATGCGAAGCTTGCATTTTTCAAAAGTGAGTATTAACAAAGATTATGATCGTCGTAGTTGTAAATTAATATCTTCCTTGAAAATGGCGGTTGCGCTGTTTTAAACCTTGAGGTGCATCTATTTAGTATTACGCAGGGCGCAGCAGAAGAATGTTCGAAATAATTTATTATTGACATGTGTGCACGGATAAATGAAGTCTAAAGAACACAGCCCGACCAGCAAGACCGTCCACCTGTCGCCCCAATTAGTTTTCCCGAAGCGGTCGCGGTCAACAAGCGGGGAAATGGAAAAGCACCCCACGGCTCTCTTTTAAAAGTCCCGGACCTGCCCCAAGTCTGAGAAAAACCGGCGCCCCAATCGCCTTACGCACGTCTACGCGATATCCGGTGTCTTCCTCAATAAAGGGGAACCGATAAAGCCATCAAGAGGGTATTTTTTGCTCGTTCTCCCCCATTCAGCGATCGGCAAGTGATCGGGAATTGGGGTAGACGCGGGTCTTCGGGGAAAAAGTTCGCGCCCGTCCTTGTCGGCGTCTGGCGAGCGCTGCTCCTTTTTTTCGCGACTTCGCATACTTTAACCCAGTTTCGGCGATCGCGACTTCGCTGCTGCACACGGCGCTCGCTGCGCGCGTGGTGGGTATCGTTCGGCTGGAGGCAGGGAAGAGGTTCTTAGCTTCCCGAATTCGGCTCCTGCAAATATTAGCCCGACAGGATTTATCTGTCTATAAGACGAATTAAAACAGGCAAATCGCTCTGCAAACCGGCACGAGCCCCTCAACCGTTCAAATCCCGATTATTGAATAAGTAAAGAACGGGAGAACAAAGGATTGCGACGCGGAAGAAAGCCCTCCTGCAATTACGAATTAAAATATTTGATTTTCGCTTCGATTATTTAAATTGGGATTGGCGGGGTCTTTGGCGAATTCGGCTTGAACTGTGTTCTTAATGCAGAAACAATGGCTCGTCCAAACAGAAAGGGAAGGTACTTTTGAAAGCAAGCCCAAGTCGTGCTGAAGAAGGTCTGAATGTCAAAAGCTATCTAAGCGAGCTTTTATGCAACTGGGACAATCTAACAGAATAAGTCGTGTTATCAGCACATTTGAAGGTCTAAATGCTTTCGTTGATTCGATAAACATGCTGATCTTCTTATAGTGACTGTACCTGCAAACCACAAAGGATGTTAAAAGATGCGATAATGGGTTTGGCCAGGTTTGAAGATCTCAATCCATCTTCGTCGGCGAACATCTTGCAGACAAACAGGCGGCTTGTTGGGCCAACAGCGAGCTGTATCCTCCATTCTTCATGCACCGAGCAGCTGGTTGCAGCCACATAACTGTGAAATGCGCGGCAATTAAAAGTGCACCACTGGCACAACTTGATAACGACGAAATTCTGTCGGAGGTAGCCTGCTCGCTGGCGCATAATTCAATTCGGATTGAATGTAAGAATTCCGGATGAATTAACTCTACTTGTCGCCTAAACGTTTCCGAATGTTTAGCGTTTTACCCTTTCTCAGCTATTACTGGCTTACTTATGCACTGATGAGTTTTACAATGCTGCAGATTTATTGTTCTTCCCGGCGCGATTCCGCGCGGCCGTCTGCTCTCTTGGTTGCGCCAGATGGCGGCGGCGCGCAAAAAAGGGACGCCGCTACGGCACGTAGGGCGCCGCCGCCAGACACTAAAACTACTCGAGTGGAGTAAAATTCAAGATATTAGATGGATTAATAAGTAATGCCTCAGTTCTTTGTCCCGGGTGGGACGCGCGCGGGAATTTGCGACTGGAGGCGGCAGATGCTATGTTTCATTGCGGAATTCCCTTATTCGCCTGTACCGCCGGATCCAGCACCGGCGCGAAAGTGTTCGAGTTTCTTATTTGACTGCGGCCATGTCAAAAATGTGTGAACCGTTGAAGCTTTCCAGGCTACTTGCATTTATGAATAAGTTATTGGCACGCTCAATCATCTCATCTTATGCAGTGAGGAGATGTTAAAGATGTGTATTGAACAATTGAACTTATAATCAGAATTCTAGTTACTTAAAATTAATTGGAACAATGGTATAATGAACTAAAATGAACCGATATATTCTTCTGATCGAAAACGTACTTTTATAGTGTGCACATAATTTTTCCATCAGAAGAATGCCAGAAATAATAAAAGCACTGGTAAGTTTGGATTATTTATCCACTCTCTTCTTCTCTTTTTCCTCCCCTTTCTCTCCCCCCTCCATCTCTCTCTTCGCTTCTCTCCCATTTCTGCCCCCCTCTCCCTCTATGGGTTACTCATTTTTAACTTTCACATCTTTTTCTTGTACACCTTTCTTCACCATCATCATCTTGACATTTGTTTTTCATTTAACTGCTTCGGCAATCTTTTATCATTTGGACTCAGGTGCACTATTTGAACGTTTTGTTTTCCAGTGTTTTTTTGTCTCTACTTCCATCTCGATCCATATCACCTCTATTCTTTTCCTATATTCTCATGTCTCTTATAGTTCAGCTCTACTATTCCTATTTTATCTCTTATTTTGTTCGTTATGATCCACGTTTCCTCCCCAAACGTTGTAATACTTTAATTGCTCTAAACATTTTCATTTTGTATCTTTCGTTAGCTCCTTTTTCCAGATCAGTCCGTCTAATGTTTTTGTTGCCCTTTTTCCTTTTACCTCTTTGTCTTCTACCCGTATTTGATATTATAGAGCCTCACATACCTGTATTCCGCACAGGCTCTTATTGTTTCGTGTCCTAGTTACGATTCCTCAAACACGTATTTCCATTTTCTTAAAGTTTATGTATTAAAAAACAGGAACGATTTCCTGCAGTCTTGTTTCAATCTTATAGATACTTTTATCTGTTTTGTTACTGTATTCCCCATTCTAATTTAGGTTTTTGGTATAACAATTTAGTTACTTTGATCCATTTATCTTTTATCATTCGTTGCGTGCTACAGTTTTTCTCTTGAACCATACATATCGCATGCCTTTTCTAGGTCTACAAAAGTTATGAGTTTCAATAATTTTTGCTCGATTACTCGCCTGAGCACTAAATTCTTTCATATGCTCTGCCGTCTTATTTTTATAACTTATCCTAGTAGCCTTACTATCGTTGGTAATCTGCTTATTCCTCAATAATTATGGCATATCCTTTTGTTCTCTTTTATGTATCGATACAATATGTTGTTTTCCAATTCTATAGGCCTATTCTTCGCCTCTTCTCAATGTTATAATATCAGTAATAGATTTGAGCCGTCGTGTTGAATAGGCTCGGGTGTATTTCAAGTATTCTTACCTTGGAAGAAGTTGGCTATTATTAATCTATGTTCTCTGCATAGAGTAGTAGCCACATTCCATTTTCACTCGTTTCTTCTCCAAATTGTTCAAGTGCCTTACCATTTTCTTTCCTTCCCACTTTGCTGTTCAAGTCTCCGATTACAATCGGCTCACTCTGGTTGCTATTTCTTTGTCCAGGTTACTAAAAAACTACCTTGTCATCTACCCGTGCAAGTACAACATATACTCCTACAATTGTCGTAATTTCTCCATGTCATTTTATATTAATTTTTATTCTCTAATTTACTTCGTACCACCTTGGTCCATTTCATTTTGAGTGATAGAGATATCTCATTTTTGCTCTTTCGCTTTTGCCTGCTCCACTCCATAAGTGTATGTAGTTCACTTATGTTTCCTGGTATGTCTACGTGGAGATTACTTTTTTATTTCCATTGTTACTTCTTTCCTTTGGTTGCTAACACCTGTTCTTAAGGCCCTTCTTTTCCTTCTTGTTTTTGTTTCTGTTCTTGGTTGAGATTTAAAACTGATTTCAGAGAATTCTATCCCTTCGTGTTAAAACACCGCTCTCTGGTGGATCTGTAAAATCAATCGCCCGCTCCGGGTCAGACGCTGTTGGTAGCCATTCTGGATCAGACGTTGCTAGGTTTCGCCATTTCTGGCTACCCTCACTTATTTCAACCTGCAGGTCAATGCTGACTCTGAGATGTGACACGAGGACCCATAAGTAACAGCTGCGAGGACCAGTTGGCGGAAACATTTTTCTGCCAAAGAATTTGAATCAACCGTTCCCCATACCCATTAATCATCATCATCTAAATAAAATTTGACCAAACTAAATATTTAATCTGAATCGATATTATCACTTTTAATGAAAAAAATACTCATATTCGTGCTACGTAACTTTTGGAACTGATACACCATAAAAATCCTAAATTTAACCTATAGAATATCACAAATCATCAAAGCAATGGTATTGTATTTGATACATTCAGATAAGAATGGTAAAAATGGTATATTCATGAAAAATTTCAGAATATACCAAAGTGAAATGTGTTCTGAACAAAAATTTAGCATTACTTTCAAAGTTGAGCTTGTAGTTTCCAAAATCGAGTTAATACAATAGTTTCAACGACAATTTTGGCAAAGAGGAATCTTAATGAGTTAAGCTGCGAATTATGGTGCAATAGGAAGTGTACAATTTTAATATTTGCGTGAAATGAAACGGACTGGAAAAATTGTTGGTTCGAATGTTTTTCAAGATTCTCAAATAACTAGCAAACGATCGGATTTGGGATCAATCCTGGATTGATGCCTGGCGGGTAATCTACTCGGTCACTAAAGTAATTGAATGCCTGCGTTCATGAGAGCTTTAATCCCTCAGTTCACAGATTATGTTCCCACCTGGGGCGGTAGAGTCTCACCATTATCGTCACGTTACTGCTTTTTGGTGTACTTGATTCTAAAGAAATAAATGATAGAACTCTGGCCTTCTAATGTAGATAAGCTGGATTATCCGTATGTAACTTTTAATGATGACAGCCAAATAAAAAGAGCAGATCCAGCTATTTCTATGAATTGATGTGAATTTAATAATTGCGGATTAATTGAGTTCTAGGAACGTCAAGGTCTATTGTACCATCCATCTATAATTTTATTGCTGCGATATTTGAGATACTAGGCATTGATCGGCAGTCTACGATTTTAGCTACTATGTTTTATCTTTCTCTTTAAACCGCACTGTAACGTTTTAGAAACTCCAAGATGTTTCACTTCACAGTAGCAATTTTTAAATTTAAAAAAAATTATGTCGATCCACATCGGGGTGCTAATAAAGTGCCTATTCTTTCAATGATTGAAATATACATATATAGGAATAAAACTTGATTACGTTTATGGGGGTTTGGTTTGGATTTGGTTGAAATTCTGAAAATGAATCTTTTTAATTATTACTGTTCATCAACTATTTCATGGTGGTTCACTGGTTCATATAGAGTACATGTGGTAGTTATTCTTACAGATTTTGATTATGAGATCATTGTTATTGATATAAATCGAATCAATGGTGAAATAGTGTTTTTTGATCATCAACTTCGTTCAATTATAGCACTTACTCTTGAAATTTCGGTTTGGATCATCCTTGTGTTGCTACAATCAAAATCTCACTTCTCAGATGTGGCAACTCACTAAGTGACACAACAGAGAAACTTTTTAGGGTGCAGCTGTCGCTGCAGATGAGCCACTCTTCACATGAGTGCCGATTCGAGCTTTTTCGCGCCTATTTCGGTCCCGGAAATTCCTCCTTTTTCTGCAGGCGGCGCGCGGGGGGCCAAACAGCAGCTTTGTGTACGGTAAAGTGGTCAAGTGCGGCCAATAAACGTACAAAGTGATTCATTGAAGGCCTGATTTAATAAATTGATTAAATCATCCCATCAATAGATGGAACTGTTAAGTCAATTCTCGACCTACGGGACGAGATTGATTGCTTTTCGATCTGCGCTTAAGTAGTGACTCAGAGGGCACATCTGGCGCGCGGCGAAATTCGATAGAAAGCTCCAGATCGCGCGGAGAACGGCTCGCCTCTCGATAATGCCAATAATCTGCCAGGCCCATTCTTGGTCCTCGTCGGTTTTGGCTGCCAGACGGTGCAGGTGTTGTAAATTCGCCCATGCTGGTGCTATGGCTAATAAATTCCTCCTCTATTAATTGGTACCGTTGCGGCCGAGAAATGGAGTGCCGTAAAACGGCGCGGATTGCTGAATTAAGAACTGTATATCAATAAACCGAGTCGGCCGCCACTCGATGGAATAGCGTGCGATAGAGAGAGGTTAGGAAAGACAGTTTCTATTTTGGTACCGAATGTGTTGATTTGGCGGGTGTTGCAATTCGGCAGTTTGTGAAACTAGAAATTATCGTGCAGGTTCTCGTTTACAGGTAATTGCTGTGGTAAAAGTTGAGCTTTTTTGTGTTCCTAACGACATCGATTCGTAATGTTTCTGTGTCATGCACAAGGTTAGATCGAAAAGTACTTGGGCATGGACTTTGGTTTTTAAAGTAAATCTGGGGGTAAAGTAGCTGGAAGTCTATTTGTGCCACTACACTCGAAATCTCTTGCTAAAGTGTAAAGTGTACTTATAGTTACTTATAGTTTTATACAAAAACTACGTCTTTTGTAATTTACCAGGTAGTTTCTAAAAGTATTGGAATTGTCACTTACAAGGTTTGTTAAAAAAGTAATCGAATTTTTGATATTTTTTTACTGTTGATTGATTGATTGACTATTGACGTGATAAAGGTGAGGAAAGCGTTGCAGATATTTAATTCCGTATTTAAATAATAGCTAAAACTATCATTTCATAGTTTGCCCTTTTAAAAGGCTAAAGTTTTGCTGACAATTTGAAATTACAATTACGTTTCCGTGTCGCAATCCCCATCTGGTTACTCGACGATGCCTCGTCCTACGTTGGAAAAAGTTAATTTCGTTCGCTGAACGGACAGGACAATCGAAAGTAAACGCCGGAGTATTACTTTAAATAATGGCGAGGCACCTTGATGCGCACCGTCCGCGCAGGCCATATGGCGTCCAAAGCCACAACAGGAGTTGATAAAACTCAATTAAAAACATCAATTGTTATTGAAGGAGGATGTTACCAATACTAATACTAATTGCCCCTCGTATGATGTCCTCTGGAGCCGGGTGCCCGATGGCGGCCGGCCGTCTCTGTCGCGCGGCCGCGCTCCGCGCGCGAGAGCAAGACAGACGCAATTGCGGTAAAACGGGAATCAATTGGGAGCGCGAATGTGTCCCAATAAAAGAGGTAATTCACTGCAGTCATAAATAAATGATTGATGATTAGAAAATTGTGATTGCGTCACATCCGGTGCTGCTGCGCTGCGCGGCCGATGCCGCAGAGCGGCGATCGGAATTAAGAAATTGCAATCGGAATAGGTTTTTGTTTGGCTCAATTAAGCCTTAATGCCGTTCCTTCGCGTGCAATTTGAATAGATGAATTATAAATTGAGGAAACCCGCGCACGAACACGCCGGCTCGGATCCCGCTCGGCTAGCGACTTCGGGGCGTGCTGCATCCATCATTCGCCCGACACGCCGATTCTGCCGAATTTGTAATTTGGACGGCCGCTCCGGCCTGCTGAAACCATCCATCACGGGTGATTATCAAATTGCAGGAGGACGCCATGCAGAACTGCACTGCAATTCACCTAAAATAGAGGAAAAAGGAGCCATTGCGACGATAGGTCGGTTAAAATTCAGCACCACGGTGCGGCGAGTGACGCAAACGAACAATTCCTCAATTTGTTGTAATTGTGCGATTATACACTTATATTTATAGATAAAACTGAATGATTTAGTATACGCCAACGTATGCGCCATTAGCTTCTGATCTGATGTAAGATTCGAAATTGTCCTCATGTTTCAGTGTTGGAAACTTCCTCTCCCTTCTTGCGCTTAGAAGCTGAATCTTGTCTTCTGAAATGTCTGCTATACTTATTTGAAATTAATAAAATCTATTTTTTTGCTTAAAACTGAAGTACATCAAAAATGAGAAGCTACATGTCGAGAGACTAGGTTCGGCTTAAAAAAATAAAAACCGTATAACAAGTGCTAAATAGCCAAGTTATCATTACCAATACAAGTTGCTAGAAACTTGTTTAGAACAATAAAAATAGAAAAACAATTACCGTCAGACTCTTACTACTGGAACATCCATCTCAAAGATATAATTGATTAAGACGAATTTGGTGCAAACTTTCATTCCTTTTATTGATCACTTTATGAGTTTCTTTATGATCTCTGACTTTAAATTTGATTTTCCCTTGAAAATATAAAACGTTTTAGTGCCCCAAGATTCTCAAATTTGAAATTTGAAAAAGCGTCCTTCAAGAAGCTTAATAATTTGGGATGTGAAATATTTCATGACCCTTGCAGCTGCTCATCCAAGGTCAAAAATAGGATTTACTCTGCCTGGATGCCAAAAACGATTTCGTTGCAGTTCAAACCCAATACCATTCTCTTGGGTGTCTTCCTCTTTGTATGCTCACCAACAGCCAAACCTTTCTGAAGAGTTTCCTATGATTTATTTATGTCCAAAATTTTTGCATCAATTTGGATTACAATTTTATGACTCACATACAATGTTGTCTGTATGAGAATTTTCTTGAGTTTCATCGAAATTATTAGTCTTGGGTTTACAATTTTGGAACTCGTAACCAAAGGGCATGCCTTTCGAAGGGAAATTTTTTGAATTTCAAATCAGAATACGATAAATCTTTGTCAAAGTAAAATCGTCTAAAGAGACGTCAAAATTTGCGTAATTCCCAAGTTTTTGTTCTTTCCCTTTGGGTTGCCGTCCCAAAGTGGTCTTTTAGGTGTCCTTTCTAATTAATTGATCTTAGTGGGTTGTACATTCCAAAAATTCATTTCCTCTCCTGTTTTTTAGGTATTCATCCGATGAGTTCCCCAAACTGATCCATTCCATGAAGACATCTTCGTACATTAGTTTGACAATCTCTTTTACACCTCATAACTTCAAGAGCTCTCTGGCACGATTAAAAGTTACTGCCTAAGAACTACTTTTTCGAAGTAAATGACGTAATAACATTAAAAGAGACTTATTTGGAATTTTAATGGACTATTCTACTCAAAAAATATTTTTGCTTTTTTCTAAAAGAATTATAATTTTCAAGAGAAAAATTTAAAAACTGTTTCACGCCTAATAAGATTAGAAGGTGTCTAAATCTTAAGAGGGAGAAGGAAAGCAATTCTAATGAAAAGACAAACAAACATGCAACCAATAGTTCTAATACTGAATTAAATAAGAAAGGATAGCTGATTTTTTCTGTTCGATTTATTCCAATGTACTTATTATTTTTGTATGTTTAAAAGCTGGTGTTTCAGATTTTTTATTTATTGTGGAATAATCCACTGTTCTAAAACATGAAACTGTTTATCATTTTAACTTAAAGACAAGTAACAAATATGAAATTCTTCTTGTTCTTCTTCTTCTTAGTCTGTTTAACCTCATTACCGTTTCCAGTGTCGAGGTATCTAAAATACTTAAAAGAAAATAAAATGGGTCTTTTGTGACAATGAAAAAATTAATAGCAAGAAATAGGGAGACGAAATTTAAAAAATTATAATACACAAGAAATGAGGCATCAGTAGCACAACATGAGTTCTAAGAAGATTAAAACGAAAAGAAAAAAACACAACTTTAAAGGATTAAAACAGACCAACGTTCGTGACTCATAAAGAAAGGAATCTGTTTTTGGAAATGCTAGTTCTTCAACATAACCAAATAAAGAAATAAAGAAAATGTACAGTTTCACCGAATCTTTGTAGTATTACTTCCAACAAAAAGAATAAATAATGGAAAGCGATAAAAACATGAAAGAAAAGAAAATTTGTTTTGGTTAAACGAAAGGCGAACGAAAAGGCAACAAAAAATAGTAAAACAGCAATAAAGTATAGGTTTTGAAATCTGCAAAATATATGACAAACAATAAACAGAACTTAACTATTGGAAAAAATTATCAGTTAGACTTAGCGATGATAATAAAATGTTTTGCAATTTGAGAGAAGTTTGATATTCCATAAAAATGGCTCGTTATTTCTACGATGTTGCAAAAACGATATGGTGGCATGCTAAAAATTTTTAATCAACTTTTTAAGTGACTTTTTGATAAGACGATTGAACTGGCGAGATCGTTTGATCATCACCAACAACAACTTACGTGTAATATTTTTAAACCATTTTCAGACTTCTCGATTGTGAATGATGGAGCTAACTAAATGTTCATTGGTAAATCAGACTATTCTTCAATTCACCCTTCGCCGAATCATCGAATTCAAAAACAACTTTCGTTGGCAAAACCAATCCCATCATTTTTAAAATCTCCAGGCTAAAATATTACTAAATGACCCAAAAGGTCCACTTTCAAATCGAGATGTGACAAAAAAACCAATATTATCATTCGGGGTGAAATTCAAGCAACACCAGGTAGCTTTGATCAAAAATTAAAAATTTTCTGCAGAAAGGAAGAACGAATTCATATAACTTGCCAATGCATTACCAGTTAATGACTTTCAGCATTGACATACATGAAGAAAGTAATTAAAAGTGAATTTTACTCGCCGTAAAGGCGTCATGTTTTATGTGGAGAGATAATGGGGGAGTGGTAATTAAGGCTTGTTGATCTTGAGAGGTTGATTGAGTTCCACCCGTTCTAATTTAAGTTTTGGTCGAGTATTTACTTAAGCGGAAGTATCTCTAGACGGAGTAGATCCTGGAGCAGCTCGCCCATATCTTGCGCATCTCCTCTGGCAGCTGTCACATGTGGATCATTTGTTACCAATAAAATTCCTGGAGAGCGAGTGTCAGCGTGGAGGACAAATTTAATAGATCGTGGGCCATTCGTCTGTAAGTGCGGACGTAAACCAACAATATAACACCACAAAAAACTTCGGCCCATCAAGGATTTTACCAGCTAATAAAATTTAAACAACCTTAAACGCTCCCAGCATGCGATTGATTCTCACATTTCCCTCTTCTGCCATTTCTCAAAAAGACGTTTATAGTTTTTTAATTACGGCTCTTGATAATGACCCGACAGTGCGCTTTGCGCGTCGTGCAGGGGGCGCAGGCCGGGGAGCGGGCCGCGATATTGGCTTCGTTGTTTTATTAATTTTTACGGCCCCAGAATGCGGTGGGTTTTTATTGGTTTATAGCGCTGGCCGGAATGCGCGGGTCCGGCGGCTGTGCCGGAGCACCGTCTCGCTGGACGCCGCGCCCGAGCGGCATCCTCGTGCCTTACCGTAAACAATGCCGCTATTATCCCGGGCCTGCACCTGCGGCCGTCTCCCTCTAGCTCCTCGGCCGCGCTGGGAACCAGACAGGTGCGATGGCGAGCAGCCTCTGCTCGGACAGGGTGTGTGCATCTTAATGGCCTGTGCGTGCAGGCATCCTGCATCGGAAGAAATGCGAGCTCCTGTGATTCCGTATTGGCTCCGAATTGAGCTGTTCATGGGCAGATCTCTGTTCTGATCAGCTCGTTCCTTGCCTCAACTAGCCTCAAACGTTATCTTCCACATTTTCTAATTTGCCTAATCCAATTGAGTTCACTCCGAATCAATAGAATGCGCTCACTAGCTCAAGGTCATTTGCTGACTTAACGGTTAGGCCTTGTAAATAATATTAGCATGTAACACTGTTTCGCTTTAATTTGTATGCAAATATGGGCAACTATGTTTAAAAAATTAATGATAATTTATTCAAGTCGTAGTAAAATGCAGAGTAGTATAGTAAATTCTTTTAATTAAATTAAGAATTCGAAATACAAGAGGTTTGAATATTTTAATCGAACAAAAATTCAATTTGCAGAAATAGGTGAACATAAGGAATAACGTGCCCAAGCATTATGAAAATCATTGTCCGCTCTCCTAACTAGTCAAGTGATAAAGAATGCTCTCTTGGAGAAGAGGTGAATGTGATTGTTTATTGGACCAAAACTAAAATTCTTTTCGGGTACTCGAAAAAGCTGTTGAGCCATGCTATTATCAGTTATTCAAGAACTTTGAAGGTAAAAGACCTAAGGTGGACCGCAAAATCGGTGGTTAGATAATATGAAAAAGACAATTAACAGTGAGCAGGAGAAAGCGAGCCAATGCGTGAGTATAGCTAGCTCATCCTGGGATGAAAACTCGGTTAAGAAACTCAAAAAGAGGCTATGGTTCTTAAGGGACTGTTAAATGTCAAGGATCGATCCATCGATTATTAATTATTATATCATATCTATATCTCAAATATTGTGAGTTAAATACCGAGAACTTGGCATGATTTGATTTGCATCAGCAAGCTCTAAAATCATTCATTTTGCCTTTAGTGATTGGGTTGTTTGATCAATCGTTGTACCAACACCTTTTCCTTCAACTTATTTTTTTCATTTCTTACCAGGTATTGGATTTTGTATCGTGTATTTCCTAAAAAAAATGTAAAATTTGGTCTTTTACGCTCAAATTATTAGAATCAAAAGTGTGAACAAACGCTCGCGATTATCAAAACCAGATTAGTGGAGTACATACATCTTTTTCTTCAGCTTCTTGACTATTGTAGTTGGCATCGTGGATTTTCCAAAAAATATATAGTCATACTTCCCATGCTCACAACTGAATGATGGAATCAAAAGTTTGAAGAAAAAGGCGCGACCGTTAATATCAGTTTAGTGGGTACATAGATCTTTCATATATTTCAACTTCTTGACTTAATTTATCGCCTATTGGAGTTCGTATCTTGTATTTTCTACAAAAAAAAAAGGAAAAGAATTTTAACCAGACTTTTCATGCTTAGAAGGGATTATCTGAATCATAATTTTGAAGAAAACCTCGCGATTATCATTCAATTGGTTCATTCATCTTTTTCTTCAGATTAGTGACTCAATTTATCCTTACCGTCATTGGAGTTCATATCGTGTTTTTCTAAGAAAAATATAGCTAAACCTTCCATGCTTAGAAGTGATTATTGGAATCAAAATTTTGAACAAGAGGTGGCGATTGTCAAAGACGCTTTTTCTTCGACTTCTTGACTCAAATCGTTCTTATCGACTTTTAGACACGATACGAATGTGTATTTTCTAAAAGCAAATTCTGGCTAGCCCTTTCGTGCTTAGGGGAAATTATTAGAATCAAAAGTTAAACAAGAGGTCACGATTGCCAAAGACGCTTTTCCTTCGACTTCTTCTCTCAATTTCTCCTTACCGACTAGTGGAGTTCGCACCGTACACTTACTAAAAAAGTTCTACCCAGGCCCTTTATGCTTAGAAGAGATTAATTAGTGGAATCAAAAGTTTGAAGAAAAGGTCGCGATTATCAAAAACGCATTTTTCTTCAGATTATTGACTCACTTTTTCCTTACAGACTATTGGAGTTTGATTTTGTATTTTCTAAAAAAAATATATATATAACCAGATCTCTCATGCTTAGAAGAGATTATTGGAATCAAAAGTTTGAACAAAAAGTTGGAATCGTCGAAATGAGTTTAATGACTCTGTTTGTCGTATCTTGCATTTTCTAAAAGAAAATCGAATTTATAACCTTACTTTTGAGCGAAAACTGAAGGTGTGATCATTTTGAAGTCCAAAAGAGTCTTTGAAGAATCTCGCCAGAAGGTTACTTTCTTTATTTGCAAAATATTGTCAAAAAACTGTACAACGCAATATCTTTTTAATGAAAAAGGCAAAACAGCTAACTTCTTTTTTTCTTATTGTTAGTAGCGCCTAAAAGGCTGCTACCACATATAAAATTATGTTAAGAGTGTCTTAATCATGAAAGGTCTTAGGATCTTCTAAGGTGACCTTGAAAAAGCACAGAGTTCCTTGACATTACAAACTTGAGATAAAACTGAAGGTGTGATCGTCTTGGGGTTTAGCAGAGTCTTTGAACTTGTGAAGACGCGGTACAATCCAATCTCTGCTTTCTACCTTTTTACTCGAGGCCGCAAGAGTTCAATAACTAGTGCAAGCCGTTCTGGTGCCTCCAATTTGTTTATCCTCACATCCCGGCTGGTGCAACAAACGGCCCCACATTCGAGTTATTGCGACGCAAATTGCAAAATGCGAGCCTCCGCGGCCCGTAATGACGGAAAATTGCGCGCGTCTAGCATCGGCCGCGATGCAGGACGGACGCCTGAGTCACCGCGTTATCGTGCGCGGCGATGATCGGGTCCTTAATTATCGGCTTGCGGCCGCGCGTCGACGCACCGGCCTCTTAAATGTATCGATGAAGTAATGCCCATTTGTTATCCGATAAGTGTGAGTGACTTCATCGCGACGGAGGCAGTGCAAGTGCGAATCGCATTAGCTCCGGCTTGCTTAGCGTCGTTTTTAATTAATTAGCCGCGCTGATCAAATATCCGGCGAATTGAATCGTCCTTGCGGCCGCGGAGTCCTGCGGGGCTGGCCGCGCGCATTCCTGCCGTTTTTGCGCCGGCCAGGAGCAAGACGCGCTAAATTGCGCGCGCCGAGCTTAATGGCGAACAAATACCAAAAACGCGGCAGGCCGCTCTGGCCTTATAGTAATAATTGCGGGATTTATTTTTGACATTTAGCGGAATGCGGCGCGACAAAAGCGAGGATTCCGATTTCTCCGCGGCCCAGCTATTTTAATTGTTTTTCCCCGCCGCATCATTTCTTTAATTGAAAATTGTCAACGCGAGTGATTTGTTAGTTTATTAGCGGCCGTAAATGTTTATTTGTAACAGTTTTGTTAATTGAACGGATACCTCGGATGTCATTCCGGCTAGAGCGCCGCGCGGCAGTCTGAGGCGGCCGGCGGCGCCGCCGCCGGCCGCTTTTTCATAACTAATTTCGAAATTAGTAACACTAATTTAGCTTCATTATTTTAGTGCAAGTTGCACTGCTAAATGATGGATCGCCCATTATTTCCAATTAAAAGTGAAATGCTTTGCTTTTTCCGGCGCGCCGCGGCTGCCGTGCACCTGTTGGTTTATTTCTGGAAGGTCGATTGAACTCCTCCGATTTTCCCGTCTGCAGCAATCGAAAGCGTTGCCCAACGGCCGTTTTCGGCGCTCTTTGTAATCTGGCGGTTTCTTCACACTCATTAAGGTCGCCAAAGTTTCGGAATCCGAAGAGAAATAAATTTTTTGTTACCAATTCCGCTTCAGCTAAACCGTAAATGTTAAAACAATCCTACAATCACCCCCAAAAAGTGAACTGAAAGAGTATGCGATACTGCACGACACATCTAACATCTTTGTATCACTCGTCTAGTCACAAAAATTACGAAATTACAAACAAGTAATGTTTTGTGTGGTTATCATTTTTTCAGCACCTTGAAGATTTTTTTATGGAAACTCGGCGAAGAACATAAAAAATGTATATGATTTATGTTCAGTTGAAAGATTCTCTGTAGCCAAAAGCAAGATTTATTTCAAATGTTTCCATATCCATCGTTAATATCTCCAACATTTGGAAATTTATAAAAAAAATTATGTAGTCGCCCACATTTGTCGGATTAAGTTTTATTCAATGAAGTACAAATCAAGACATATGAGATGTTTTTGGTACCATTACCAACATCATCAAAGCTTTATAACTTTGTAGATATGCCTTTATTAACGTTTTCCACCTTTTCCCTCATGTTGATTATACAATCTCTAATCTTGAATCAAACACTAACCATCATATCGCGTGTGAACCTAAATAACGGTTTAGATATTAAAAAAAATTAAAATACATATATAAGTGAAAGGTAACTTCCCCAACTTCGTTTATTTTTTCGAATCTTATAAAATTCAAAGCTAGACTATAAGGTCTAAAAGATAACTTTCAAAACATTTTCAGTTGCCAATTCAAATCAAAACCCTTACAGAAAATTTAGCTAACCATTTCGTTTTGCTAAAAACGTATCTTTCGCTCAAATGTTACCATGGAAACGTTAATATCTTTAAAGATTTTTTAAGGGACTCTGTTGGGATGGTTAACAACTAAAGGTCTTGGAAGATTAATTTAGTCAATTAAATAAACCTTTACGTTAGACTCTTCTGACCATAGAACATCTGCTCACCTTCCTCTGTTGAATGTTGGTGTTGTAGAACCCACTCTAACAAGCTTTGTGGTTCTTCTCTTAAAACCCCAGCTTATTTCTGGTCTTGTAATCTTACAGGTTTGCATTTCTCAGTCTTCTCATTGTCCTAACAGTAATAAGTCGCCCAATTTCTGTAGATATCGTAGCAGCGAGCTTGGAAGAGTTTCTTTTCCGGTTGTTAAGCGACTCTCAGATCAGTTTCTGAGATTCGCGTTCAAAGGTTGCCCTTTTTCGGCCCGTTCGCTTCCGATTTGCGTGTAAGCCATTGTCGTTGCTACTTTGGACAGCTCGAAAAGAAAGTTTAACTTATCGGTTCATATAAAAAGCGAATCCGTAAACGACCCTGCACTATGTTACCTTCTTCTAGGAACTTTCTCTGTATAATAAGCGGCATTTCGAACTCGCCGATAACGAGATACGTGCTTGCACTAAAAGCAGTTGTCCTCCAGATCTGAGGCCGCTGTATAGTATCTTAAAACACTTGTACGTACAATACTTTGATAGCCTTCTGTACATTGCTAAAGAGCGAGAATTAAGTCTAATAAAAATAGTTATCACAGATCCAAAATCTGAACGTCACGTTTAATTTGTATTAAGCGTGATGACAATAGCTAGTCTGTGGCCGAGCGGTTAGGCGCTTGATTTCGGTGCGCATGAACCCAGGTTCGGTCCTGAGTTCCAGATGTTTGGCGGGTGGCCTACTCAAGTGAGTACCTGCGTCCAATTCGAGCAGAAGATAATAATCCCATATTGCCCTATATTAGCGATGAAGGCAAACAAACGGGAACCTTGACCTTCCACTTTATAGTCAATCACTCCCTGGGAGGAGTGTTAAACGTCGCCGTAATTATGATGATGCAATTATTTCAAAGAAGAATCTACGATTTAAGGTGTAATAATTGGCGAATCTTTAAATTTCCTCCCTAAATCAGCAGCTTGATAAAGTTAAACATTCAAATAATTTGTTAAAGTGGTCTTTTTGTACCAGATGGCATAATTTTTGCTTTATGTTTGTTTTATGTTTTTCCTTTAGTTATTTAGAATTTACAACTAAAACTTGAGAAGTCTGTGATAGAATGATACACAATAGAACAGCGCACTCAAATTTTTGAATTTTACTTTTATTACAATCGTCCAGAATCTGGATGTCCTTTTTCGGCTGTCGAAAAGAAAATATACCGCCAGTTTTGACTATATTCAAAATGTTATAACAAATACAAATTTTGTGAAAGGGACTAAAAACAGGGTCTAAATTATGCAATTACTTTCGCCAACAAATAGTAGAAAATCCCTAATTTATTTACAATCTGGTCTTGAGTGGTGAAACTAATTTTTATTTAAGAGGCTTCGCGAATCAACTAAATTGTAAAATATGGTCTACAGGGAATTCAGTGACGTTGCAACAACGGCAATTTCACTACACGTAAGTGTACTATTCGATGCGGAGTAACATCCAAACACAGTGCTGCTGCAGCCGTAAATGCCGCTCATTACCGTTCGACGATCAAAAAATTTTATAGTCGGCTGCTAATAATCGTCTGCACGTGTGGTTTCAACAAGATGGAGCTACAGTTTCACGAAACATACCGATATTTGAGCGCTATCTGAAAGAAAATACAACACAAGCAAGCGCACAACAATGTTATAGCTGAAGAACAACTTGCGAGAAGAAATTTGGGCTTTAGGCCCAGAAATGTTTAGAGAAATGGCAGAAATAATTCGGGGGAGGTCTTTGTACTTAATATTTCCAACAAAGTTAAAAAAGAAAAACGACAATCCATTTCTGGGATCCCTTCGTTCAAAGCTCATAGTGGACAATTTTTCCGTAACAAAGATGAATATACCTCTCCCCAATAGATTCTGCAACTGTTTGTGGCATCCACTGCTCCAGTGGTGTGGATTTTGAGATCATCCCAGCAATAAAAATTTCATTAGCTGCAATTATTGCCTGAAATATCCATGGATTTATTAATAATTATACCTTACGGCTATTTAATTGTTAGAAGAGATACGTAGCACGCTTTGGACTTAAAAGAAAAACAAAAGGAACCCAGCCTTTGCTGCTGATTGTTCTTAATATCTCATCTTATTTCAATATTTAATTACACATCTAAATTTTTCCAAAATTTCCAATGGAATGCATTGTATCAAAGTCGTTTGCTTTGAAAAACTATCGTCCAAATAAACAGAAAATTGATAATTTACATCATTTATAGAGAACTTTTCATGGCCCTTACCAGTAATGTCTTAGTACAGTATTTTTTGACAAACTTTGCTGGATTTGGTCAATATTTTGGATGTTGAGAGGGCAGGGTGCATTTTTAATTACACATGTAATGTAATTTTTAACGATTCATAGTGGTAGCTGGGAGGATATTCATCAAAAAACAATAAAAATTTATTTTTCACGAAATATTGGGGTATACGAGTCTAACATTAAAGCTTTCCCGCACTATTTACAGGGTTAAATAATAATAATTCATTCATTGTTGTGTTTCTCATTGTATATATCGTTGCACAGTCATCCAACTCAATAACTAAATTTGAGGCGCTTTCTCACGACTTCGATTATTAAGAGTAGCCATAAAAGACTTGCGCAAGCGAGCAATCTAAACATAATAATAATATTATAAAGATGTCGTCTGATTTTTATTGTTTCTATGATACACATCCTCCAACTCTCTTGGTAGTCACTAGTGATTTTTGACGAAGAGACGATTCTTAACCATCTTAATTCCGTTATTAAACTCTGCGTTGTTAAACGTTTCCAAATGGCAACTGAACCTTACAAAAGTGTTTATAGAAATTTTGATGGTTTGAGGTCACTACCCTACAACTGCTAGTTTCGGAAAACCAAAAGGCATGCGAGTTGTAAAAGTTATGTTGGTTGACGTTCAATTTGCATTTGGGAAGGAACTGTTCGCCTTGCTAATTCGATGCATCTCAGTCCGACCGTTATGTCCAAACGACTTTTTGTACCGCATATAAGGCTGTGCAAACAAAGTCGCAAATGATAGATGATGGAAGTCCTTCGGCGCGCTTCCTTTTCAAAACTGCTGCAATGCGGTTTCGTCGGCTCTAGCGGCGGGCTCGCGAGCCGGGCGATAATAAATCGAACAGGTCGATTTTGCGGGGCAGGCCCTCCGCAAAATGAATGCCATTACGCGACAAAAAGGCGCATAAAAGAGTCAAATGCCAAAACACTTGTTATATTGCAACGGCGGGCCCCCGCACTTATCTTAGTATGTGGTACACGTAGATCACAACAGGAGGCCCATACATAAGAACAGTATAAATTGGCCCCTTTTTGTTCCTTTTATAAGGCCGAAATTATTTCCCCATATCCCAGCGGCCCAGGCGAGCCGTGGCCGTCGCCGCGGCGCGGCCCTGCGCAGCGCTGGCGCGCGCCGCTGCGCGCATATGGTAAAAGTGTATTAATTTAAATGTTTGTTTTTATAGTGCGCTTAAGTGTTGCTGGAACTACTTTAAAATGAAAATGTGTAATTTGTAACGATCCCCGAGAACGGGATCGTGTTTGTTTTTGCTCCGGGACCCGCGCAAGGTGTGTTTTGGAGCGGCCACCGCACGACGGTAGCTGAAGATGTTCTGTCTTCGGCCTCACGTGAAAAGCGTAATTGAAGGCTATATTTAACCGGCTCCAAAGCTGCGGCCTGCTCTGTCAGTCTTTGGCGTCCTTGACCATCTCTTTCCCTCTCACTTTAAACTTGGTTGAGATTTAGTCTCAAACGCTTTCAGCTGAAAAGCTTGATGCTCATCTTCATTTTGCCTATAACTGCTTCATACCTTCTATTAATCGGCAAATATATGGAAATGTTCGGAAAGTCTGCAGTCTTCTTTTACTTGTGGTACTAAAGGTTGGTCGAAATGGAACAACTTTAAGGGTACTTTCAAGATTGGATTTTTATGGGAGATTGAAGTACAAAATCTCTGATTAAATATGGAAGATTACGTCTAGCAATGGTCATGTTGGATTTCGTCCTTCATTTGTCGTCCTTCGTTTGTGGCAAAAGGTCTCGCTGGTCGTTTGTTGCTCGAGTTGTTTGGGAACTGGCCCGTCCTGCTGGAATCGCATGTCGTTCAGTTGGTGCCAAAGGAACGGTAAAGATCGCCGTTCTCAGTTGTAGCATTTGGTCTGTTATGCCATTTGCCCAGTCTATACCAAACAATGGATAACTGCATTTGCTTTTCATGAATTAGGCGGACTTCTCGACCCCCAAATTCGACAATTTTGTTTGATTTTCCAACTATACACCCACTTCGTGATGCTCTAACAACAATTTGACGAATTGTCGACTGTGGAAATGGTCAACAAGCTAAGTTTTTACGTCAGTTAAACTGTGTAGTCTGACGGTGTAAGTCTTTAGTGAGTATTCCAAAATGTCTAATTGTTGTATGCCATGCCAAGTTCATGTTTTCGGATTTGCAACAACACAATGCTCACCATATCTTGCATTTTGTGATCTATCTTCGGGCAGTCGATTCAGTCTTCGTACTGTCTACGCAAGGAATTAGCCTAATTTACGATAAGTTTTAACATTAATAACTTGTTGTTCTTTCTCATGGTGTTCTCTATGTACTAATGGCAGGAATCGTGAATGGCTTCAGAATTGCCGACCACAAAACAAAAGAAAGAGGCCAAGTTTAATCCGGCGTCCAAGTTAAACCACCTACTATTTAACGACAGTTGCGACCATTTCAGCACTAGCGCATAAAAGGCATTTCTAGTCATGCGTCTTTTCAAATTCTTCCGAAACAAGCACATTACAACGATCATCCTTGGATAGTACAGTGCAAGATTTGATTTTACGTGGAGATTTTTAATTTAAGTTTGACCATTTATGTTTTTTGAGTTTTCAAAATATTTTTAAAATTTACGCCTTCTCAAACAAAATTATTTCTGCTCACATTATTTTTTTGTTTTGAATTCTAACATTCTGTAGAAATTTCTTCATGGCTATATTCCAACTAGACGTAACGATGGTTCCAGTTTGTTCCTAATGAAACATACCGCAAAGTAAAAATTTGCCTTGCTTTGCATGAAACATCTTCAAAAGATAATAAGAGTAAAGATAAAAGTAGCATTGCCCTTTAATCTTGATCTTCGTGTAAATACCTTCAAAGGAGCCACATCATATATTGCTGAACTTTCTGAAAATGTCCCATTGTTTGTGTGCTTTGTAACAGATATTGTCTGACAATCTTTTTTTCATCTTACTGATGTATCGAAACACATTACATTGCCATTTTAATATCTGCCACTGGTTTGCTCTTGCAATACTGTTTATCAAACCACTTTCAATAAAATCCAAAATCGCGGAAAAAGTTCTGTTGAAGGCCATAACACGGTTTTGACCTTTTGCTGGAGTTTGGTGACTTATAAAAAATACTACGGCTGTGTCCAAAAAAGAACTTACATGGTCTTCTCTCAAAATTGCATGATTTGAAGTTCCCTGTTTCTCTTGGACAAATTTAAATGCATCATAATTCTCGTTTTGTTCTTTACGTCACTGATTATCTTTGAAAAAGGACGGTATAAAATTATTTTTTAATTGAGTATCTTTATTTGTCTAGAGTAATTAAATTACATATTTTGCGCTGATCCTCGTAAAAATAGATTGCTCTTGAGATGCTTTCGTTCGGAATAAATTTATATAAATCGCTACATTTCGCTCTGTTCTTTATATTATCATAGACATTTCCAATAAAATAGCATATCAAGTTCTTTTTCCTTCTTCATAAAATTTCTCTCAGGGTAAAGGGCGTCCTTGGATAGTTCGTAACTTGATTCTAGAATGGCAAAATTCTTCTTCCATTTTGTCCACGAGATTTTCCATTCTTCCTACCCTGTTTTAATTGTCTTCTAATTCTCCTGTTCCCTTACACGTTATAACTTAGTCTTTGTTTTGCATTCCGATAGTCTCCAATCTTCTTTTTGAGTTTAGTTACTTTTCAATTTTCGTTCTCTGTACTTCATAGTTTTATTTGGTCAAAATCAAAACAGTCTTATCTTTGTTTTTTGGGTATGTTTATTGAGAGTCATACTCTCTTTGTATAATGAAGGCATTTTGGGTTAATCTAGTACATTTTCAATATCACATTGTGCTTTATTGTACTTCTTACGTTACCGCCTCTTCTATTTCTGCCTCTCTTAGACGTATTTCTTGTGTGGCTGTTTTGTTGATCTTCAATTCTTTTGTCTCTTTTGGCTTTAGTTAAAGGCCTACTTACTTTGCATTTCTTGATCAGTCTTGAATTTTTTCTTGCATCTGTTTGGTGTTAGCAGACATATATCTGAACTCTAGATTCCCCGTTTTGGTACAATTTTTCCATTTTATGCCGGGTTTGTTGTCCATGATAATTAAAAAAAGTTTTGGTAGAAGACCACAACCCTGTGGACCCCATCTTCTATTTTTAGTGCTGAATAAGCACCCTACAACGTTAACATATAATTTATGTGTTTGTCTGGTAACCAATACTGCCTTAAAATATTCCAGCTCAGCTCAAGGTTAATGAATCGGAAGCTTTCAGGATCGATAAACATCATGCAGACTTTAATTTTTTTTATTACTTTAGCATTTGACTAGCCACGCATAGCAGAGTTGTTGGCTTTCAATTTTTCTACAAGGCTAAATTGCTAGTTATAATTCCTTGCTGCCAGTCTTTCGGAACCTTCTCTTTTAACCATATTTTGTTTAACAATACATAAAATACCTCCGCCGACAAATCCAAGTGGGCTTTCCATCTATTTCCGCTATGTTATCATCTGCTATTTTGGCATAATAAATCATCTTTTCCTTGTAATTTTTTTATCATTTCCTCTTTAGTGTTGTATGTTAGTACTTCTTCTTCTACTATTTTTTATTTGGCTTGAATTTAATCTTTCTTCCTATTTCTCCTTCTCTTCTTTATATCGTCTGTTATGTATAATTGATATTCTCATACTCTGTGGCCATAATTAATGCTTTATAGTATTTATCCCATATCACGTCTATATAAGAAATTCTTAGAGGTTCCGTATTGGGCACCTGACTTTCTAGTACATTCTAATATCTCTGTAAAAAACATTAGAATCTTGCTATATTATATTTATTTTGTTTACGACTTTTAGTATAATTTGATTTGAAACTGATTCCTATTGCAACACATACAAATTCGTGGCCTATTCCTGCGTTTCCATCTTTCATTGCTGTAACATCCTGTAGGAATTGAATCCAATTATTGTATGATCAGTCTGATTTTTTCTTTTACCCGCACAAACAATCAACGTTGTTTTTGTGAATCATTTTATGCCGCAATAGCTTTCCTCCTGCCACAAGATTATTTGTTGAACAAAAATATATCAAACGGGAGCCCATAATTAGTGATTTCTTCAATTCTGTGCTATCGCATAACTTACTTCTTTCGTTTTTGTGTGTTTTTCCGAAATTGTAACAATAAAGAGCTCATTTCTTCATAGAAATCGTCATTTAGATTATCATCTTCTTCTTTAGCCTTTGCATCATCCAACTTTTGACGTAGGCCTTCCTCAAGTTTTTCCATGTGTACTCTTTTTGTAGATCGTCGCCCTATCTAACCTATGGTTGGCCTCTTGACCTTTTTCCTAGCCGTATCTTTCATTGTTGTACCTCTGTAATCCATTTTTGTTCTGATTGTCTGACATTATATCATTACTTTTTGTTATTCTTCTGATCCAGATGTTTATTTTCTTATCTGATACTTTTACGCTTATTATCAAGTGGCGAAGCGGGGTCACTTAGTAACTTCATGTTGTCTGTCCGTCCGTCCGAGCAATAACGCGAGAACGGCCGGAATTTTCAAATTCTGTTTTCACCAATCGACAGGTGACCAAAAAGGCTTGTTTGCTAGTGATTTTAAAACTGATTGGTCAAAGGTCAACCAGAGGGTTCTCAAATTTGGGAGACTGCTTCACCACTTCGCTATGCGTTACAAGCTTTGCAGGTTTATTACTCTTCCATGAATCTCTGTGTTTTTACTATTTTATCTATATTTTTAATTTAACACAGACAACAAAATAAATAAATAAACAATTAACAGCAAGCCATGAAAGTAGCCAAGAAGAACAAAACGAAAAAAATAAAGTAAGTCGAGAAACAACAAAAAACTGATAGACAAAAGACAAACTGCCTTTCATAAAAGAAAAGGAACACAACATAATATACAGAAATGACCAAAACAATAAAAAAGAATATTCAAAACAATAAAAAACAGGGACAATAATAGAACAAATTCGCGGATTAAAATGCTTGAAGCTATCATTAGGTAGACCAAGAATAGTTTTCTGGAAAGAACAAAAATATAGATGAATTAACAGCAGTGAAAATATTTTACAGCAACCTATCCGCTTTGAAAATAAAACCCGATGCCAACACAAGGAAAAACAACAAAAAATAATGAAGGAAAAGTCAGATATTGAACTTTATGAGATTAAAGTAGCCCTATCATAATTAAAGAACAATAAAGCCCCCGGACCGGGCGAAATATTGGCCGAAATGTTAAATGAAGGGAAGAATGTAATAACAGAAAAAATGAAAGGGCTGTTTAACCTTTGCCTTCATGAAGCCGAAATTCACAGCAGCTGGAACAAAAGCATGGTCCTATTACTTTTCAAAAAACAAAACAAATTTATAGTCTCCTGTTATCATAAATTTATAAACTTTTCGTGATGGTAATAACCAGCCCAAGCTGTAGATCAAGCTGGGTTCCGAAGAAGATATGATATAGTCGATCGAGAAGGTAAATAATATCATCCGAACTGTATCTTGCCTCATCATCGATTATGAAAAAGCTCTCGATAGCGTGGAATTGTGAGCCGCGGAAAGAGCCATGAAGAAGTATCGAATTGGTAACTCTTCATATCTATACCACTTAGAAGTTAAAAACACCCTTCTTGATTTTATTTTAGTCCGAGTTAGCATAATTAACATATTAATTAACATTTTGGCTTTTTCCGTTAAATGTATACCTTGCAAGAGGGAATTGTACTAAAAAATATATTTCAAATGTTAATACCTCTGATAACAAACATTTTTGACTATAATGAGTTTTTGATGAATACATTTTTTATTTATGCAAGTTAGACTTTTTCATTTTGCCCTTATTTTGGTTTTATGTTTGAAGGTTTTCTTTGATGGAAATGTTTTCGTCAAAATTTACTTTTCTGATAGAAGATGTAAATAAACATTTTGTGCTATACTAATTGTCAATACTTAGTGCGTCTTTGTCGATGATATTTTTTCGTATCATTAGTTATTTCTAAAAAAAGAGCCGTCTTCTGCCCAAATGAATGCGTGATTATTTTTTATTTTTCGAAATTTTTTAATTTGTTCCTTCCCGATTTCGAACCAAGGGAAATTTTGCCCCTTTTATTTGGTATTGAAATGTTGCTGTACTTTTTGTTGTATTGTTTGTATCGTTGTTCTCTTAAAACTGCCGGTGTACTTGCTGGCTGCATAGATATGATTTTGCTTTGTTCGCGTGGATTTTCAGCAGCCCAGCATGCACGACTGTGCTGACGTCGCAGTCTATTTCGGCGCGCACAATAGCTGACAGTGTCTTGTCGCCATCGAACCCCGTAAATCGGAGCCACCGCTCGTTACCAGCCCATCGAATCAAAAGCTATTTTTCGCCGCGCCGCTCCAAGGATCCTTTATGCCGCGCAGCACATGTGCTTTATTAAAGCACGAAAAGGAGCAAAAAGGCGCTCGCAGCCATAAAACGTCGAGACATCGTGCTCCGATGCATTTTTCACCACGGCGCCGCGGCCCTCCTCGTCGCCCTAATTAGCCGCGTTTGGTACCGCTGGATCGCCATAAAAAATCGATAGACAGCGCGTCTTCGCGCGTCCGCAGCCTCGGCGCTCGAACATGTGTTAAAAACGCGGGGTATCTCGAGATATCGAAAACACATGCTCCCGCAGCAGCGTCCTCTATTTACGATCTCTTCGATTGCGGGGCTGGATGGCTGGCCGCCGCTCGCGCTAATGAGAAAGAATTGCGGCCGCCCGAAACAGCCGCGTGACATAACCTCGATTTTTTGACCGTTTTGGGCCGGCAGCCGTGTTCTGCTGGCGCAAATTGAGTTAGCGCGGATTAGCGGGGATGCCCATCAATAACAAAAATGCGCGATGCTGGCCGGTTGCTAGTTAAAAATCTTTGATCTGATCGAATAAGGAACCTTCTGAGCACCAGCTGAAGAGAGAATTGTCATTGTTTTGGACGTTTGGTTCGTTTCAGACATCTTAATTTGCTGACTATATAATTTTTTCCTCTCTTATGCTTCTATATTTAGCTCCAGGTACTTTCGTTTCAGAACTCTATCTGTTATTATTCAGTACCATGCCAAACACAAGATCGATATTTAGAACATTTGTAAAATAATGGACAAAATTAAGACTAGTAACAAAAAGATCTAAATTACATTTTATTGTACTCGCATTCAAGTTTATAAATGTTCAATGTGCCCCCTTGGAGTGCACGGATAACATATAGACGGTATGATGAGGAATGTATTTCGTCCCTGAATTTATCACAGCTGTGATACGGTTTCTTCGGTCATTCAAAGTTATTGGTAGAGATGGTACATGAACTTGTTCTTTACGAACAAAAAAGTCGCAAGGTTGAACATAAGTTTCATCTTCATTCCATCCATAGTTGAGATAGATATTCCTTTAGAAAACGTGCCAATGGGATGGAGCTCCGTCCTTTTGGAAAATTGAGTTTTATAAATCTTCATTTATTTGAGGAAGAAGGCAGTTTTGCGCCATCGCGAGATACGGTTACCCCAGTAACCGTGCCACCGTCAAAAAAGAAAGATCTATCAACCTTTGCTTTCTTTTATATTATCGGGGAACCCCCTCGTGTGTTAGTGTTGCAGGAGGAACTTTAGCTGGAACGTTGAATAGAAAAGTGTCATCTGCCTTATTTTCGAGCATACCATTAGAAAACCCCTTTAGTTTGTCGCTTGCACGAAGAGCCTGTCCCAGATGTAGGCGGCAGGGTTTGAACATTCACGGCGCCTCAACTCACGCCAGACAGTTGTTTGTGGGAGTCCAAACTCTCTGCTCATTCTACGAGTTAACTCTAAACTCTCTCGAATTCGTCTTACATTTTTTCGAATACACGCGGTTGGCCAATACTTTTACCTTCAATAAAATTGATTGCAACAATAAATGCTCTTCCTCGTTGGAGGAGGTTCAATGTTATAATAAAGACGAAATTCGCGAAAGCGAAAAACGTTGTTCGGTATTGTATCTCCCTCACCTCTAACGCTGCTGCATGGCTGAATGCTAGTATTCGAAACTTTAGTGCGTCCTCTTTGGATTTTTATATGCATATGTGTGGTTCAAGAAATACGAGTCAATCGTTTTGATCACCCTGTATATTACGGTTCTAAAAGTATCGTTGTAAAATATGTATAACGTCAAGGTTAATGTTTTGCAGAAGCGGTAAATTAGCAATCAAATGCTGGTTAGACACTAGTCTGTACCTCATCCGGCACCGCTCTGGCTTTTATCAATAGATAATTTTATACAAAAAATAACTGCGAATTACAGTAGTACGTAAAACACAAATTATCTTAAATATTTTATTTTCACAATTTTTTCACAATTTAGCACTGTTGAGGTAACTCACCCAATGATTAAAACATTTTTAAATTAAAATGTTTCGGATATCAGTGGTGCGACAAATGAAATGCTAAATATGTCGTAAAGACAACTTAGCACCATTTTAACCAATTGTTCAGTGATTTGTTTTGGCAAAATAGCATTAAAGGGTCTCCTTTTTAGAATTAGGACTGAAGTAAACGAAACTAATTTCAGCAAATGAATCGACAGAATATTCACTGTGGAAAGCAACAAAAACGATCAAGAGATCATGACAACATATTTTGCCTTTAAAAACAGAAGGTAAACAGTGGGTTAAATTCAATCGAGAGAAAGCCGATTTATTTGCCCAACACCTAAAGAAAGTACTGAAGTTCGCAACATAATTAAAAAGGACCTAAATGGGAGAAAATCACTGGGGTATGATGTAATTATAGTCACACCAAAACCCACTAAACCTCAAAACGTGTCCTCATACAGACCAATAAGTTTATTAGCAGCTACGTCAAAGGTTTTAGAAAAACTGCTTTTGAAACGTATAAAACCTTACTTAAAAGAAAGGCACCTCATACCAAACCACCAGTTTGGGTTTAGGAAGAATCATGCTACGGTGGAACAAGTACGCAGTTTATAAAATCAATAAAAATTGAAAAAAATCTACTCAACAGTTTTCTTGAATGCCGGCTAGGCTTTTGACAAAGTCTGACTTATAGAACTTATAAAAAATTAAACAGAACTACGTCCCACGACTGGTGTTCCCCAGGGTAATGTTCTGGGTCCCATTTTATACCTACTGTTCGCTGCAGATCTAACTTTACCAAAACACACTGCAACTGCAACGTCCTGAGATGATACCGCTATAATGGCCTCACGTACACGCCAAAATATAGCTTCTCTTTACCTCAAAGAACACCAAATATGGTCCAACACTAGCTCAGATAATAAATAGTAAATAAGAGATACCTGCCACCAGAAACACTAAACAGCAAGCAAATACGACAAGCATAATCTGCAAGATGCTACGGACTCCATTGACAGACGACTGAACTGGAAGACTCGCATTTGGGAAAAGATAAAACAGCTAAATAAGATCTACTGGATGATCGGACCACATTCAAAACTTTGTTACGAAACAAAGTGCTTTTTTTAGTGGATCTTAAAACCAAAACTCAATATCAGACATCGAGATTCTAGAACGATTTCAAACTAAAGTGTGGCGTTTAATAGTTAATGTGCCATGGTTCATCACAAACAAAATTGTGAGGCAAAACCTGAAAATCAAATCAGTGAAAAACGCAACCAAAAACTAGTGAAAATACATCAACTAGCAACCAATTTGATTGATCAAAAACCGGACATTTGTAGAACAAAACGTCAACGCCATAGAACCACAGAATAATTTTGAGTAAAGTTCGAATAAGTTAATCACATTTTTGAAAAAATTACCCCGAGAGCGGAGTTATCGAAACAAAATCGGTTAATTTGCAGTTCGAATCGCGATTTTTCAGTTTATGAATAAAACAAAAATTAATTAGACTTTTAAAAAATCATTTTAGTTACTAAATCATTTGTAGAAGATGAATGAAGAAACAGTTGGCGGATTTTTACGAAAAAAATAGAACTTTGTAAATAACCAAAAACTTGAAGCCGGGAGTCTGGCGAAATAATTTTTTGTTTAAGAAATTATTTTATTTTGAAAGTAAACAAAAACGAAATCAAAATTTACGAATGGCGGCTATACTATCAATTAGCGACGCTGATATAATTTTCTAGTGGAATTTATCACCGCCATCTAAATTTCCAGTCGCCAACCGTCAATTTGGGGAACAAAAGACTATGCAGATGAAGATCAACTTTCCCCGAACTGGCGATTCGTGGGATTCCCCGTGGTTTTGTGCCACGGCACTTCTGCGCGGGGCCACTGCTGCCAACCTGGCGAGCCGTGCCGCACCATCGGATGCCAATAAGACGGCCGCTCGCCGCCGCGCGGGGGGAGGCGGCCGCCCGATTTTTCGCCATTCAGGGAAATCGCGCGCGCCGCGCGCCCGCCGAGGTCAAAAGCACCGCGAACAACGGAGCGCGCGCGGCGCGCCGCGACCGGAGCGGGGCCGCGGCGCACGTAAAACAAAAACTGGTCATTGCGCGTAACTATAGGATAAAACTATAATAAAATTCGAATCAAAGAGTGGGGGAAAGGGTTATCGGAGTAGGAGGTTCCGATACAGAGACCTCCTTCGGCTTCTCCTCCCCTTCATATCTCTGATACCAGATAGATGCACAGCCTCCGACTTTTACGTGCCTTTTGCTGTGCGCTCGTTTTTTGCTCGTCTCGCTGCCGCCGTCACGTGACCGCGGCGCTCCGGTCGCCCCGCAGCAAGTGCACAGCGTCGGCCGCCGCGTGGCGGTACACCCCCTGGCCGACCCCGGCGCGAATTCGGCGCGGCGCGCGATGACGCGCTGCAAGTCGGAAGAGCTGCAGGAGAGAACTGGTGCAAGTCGGCTAGCGAGCCATTCGTTCGGCAACCATAAATTAATTTCGCAGCTAACTGTGCATTATGTGGAAACGTAAAATTTAAATGAAGCCAATAAATTTTTTAATGGACGTGCAATGCGCGGTGGTACTTCTTCATCAACGCTAATTATTTTTAAATACGGCTATAAAATCGAAGTAGGTAACCTGGAAATGATCGCCTTAGAAAAGGTTTTTCCGCCCGCAAGCGCTCACATACAGGGTGCTTCCCAATTAAGTGACGGGGTCTGAATGATTAATAAAATTTTTTATTGGTTTCAGACGTTAGTGGCTTCTTTTGTGGCCATCTTTAAAATAGTGAACAATTATTTTATAACAAATCGTTCTTGTTTCTATTTGCTTCGCCTCTTACTAATCTGTAAAGGGTTCTTTTCTTTTTTACTTTTAATTGTGCGACCGCAGTTTTTTTTTTAATTTTCCATCCCTGATAAATTTGTGTGGAAATTACATATTTTCCAAATCCATCACATCGATTTTATTTTCTACTTTACTATTATTCCGTTATCCCCCTTCTTTTATCTTCTGCCCCATCATTACTATGTTTTATAACCAAAATCACGTTAGAAACCTATTGCTAATTATTTTAACGATTTATTGTTATGTTGGACAAAAATAATCAAGGAACTTAATTACACCAAAAATTGAGTTTAAAGTTGGACAATATTTATCAGGTATTTAATCCAAGGCGTGTCATTATTAGTTGGAAATATAAATTCCATTCAATTAATCTGCTTATTTTTGGTCGTTAATATCGCTTCAAGATCCGACACCCTCAAGGAGGATGGAAGAAGAAGAAGAATCTCACGCAAAGTAAACCAACATTTGGGTAGTAATATGAGCACAGACATTATCATGCAAATAAAAAATACCTCCCAACAATGCCCCTTAGTGTTTTTATTGTTCTGGTGGTGAATATTTTGAGTCCTACAAAACTACATATATCATTTTTTCTCGATGAAACTAATTTCCATGTTACATCACCTTTAGTGCACAATATGTCTATTCTTTGTAGTAAGAGCCATGACAAAAATTCGTACAATTTTCACTTCTTCAGTAGTCTATGTGGATACTTTTCACATTTGAGCAACTATCCTTGACTTCATTAATCAATAGGCACATTGTAGTGGAAAAAAATGTTTTAAGTGAATCTCCAGACTACAAGACATTGATGAAACAGCAATGCCTACGAAAATGGTAACGCTGCCATCAGAAATAGAAGCTACTGCATTTTGGATGATTTTGGTCCATCTTGGAGTTATAGGTAAATACAGTCAAAAATGTGTTTCAATGCGATTTATATGATTAACACAAATTTTGTTTATTAAGCTTAAGAGGGGCGACGACCTTAACCAATTGTATGGCGATCGAAGCAAACTATGGCGCGTATCGATCAGGATCAAGTTCATTGCCAACTTTATGTTAATGTGATTCTTGGTCTAGTGTTTTTTAAAGCATGATGCTGTGTATAAGTTTTGATGTAGCACTTGAACAACATTGATAAACAATCACGTGATTAAATAGCATCTTTGTCTAGTGATGATGAGTACTATTTCGCCAATGAAAATCATCCCTATACTTTAGGTATCACTTGTGAACACACTTTCGCTCCTCCCCCACCTATCTTTCTCTACTTTCTCATACTGATTTATTTTTAAAAATGGAAACATCCTTCATTTAGACATTCAGGGCATTTTTTGTACAACGACCTCGCATCCCTTCTACTTTTGCATCTGTAATACAATAACACCACCCAATTAAATTAGTTTTTATATTTAAATTAATGCAAAAACCTTTGTTTGTAGTATCTTGTGTTTATAAGCTCATATTTAGAAGACTATTCCGACTTATCCATTCTGGGCATCCCCATCCTAGAGATCGTTTTCTTCAATGTTAGTTACGTTTGTATTCACGAGTCTTTATAACGCACAATTGCATCGATTACCACTTAACTAGTAGTTGACTTTATTCAAAAGCGGAGAACATAATGATATCGTAAATCTGCTCCTTTGTAGCAAAAAGTTCTTCCTATTTTAGTTTGAAAAGAGCGAAAATGAAGTTTAGTTGAAATTACGTTTCCAGCTTTTTGGTGTTGCATCGAGTTCATTTACATTTTTAGACTGATCATAAGCGCTATCACAAAAGAATTGCAATCGCCGGAAATGACGGTCTTGTCTACAATTACCGCAACTTTTATCAACGTTAAAACATAGTTTTTGCCTTCTTTCGTATTTTTGAAGACGCGGACAGACTTTCTGCGGTTTCAGGTCTAGCACTTGCTTTGGAACGCCGTGAAACCTTGCCATAGCCGGCAACTTTACAATCTATTTGGCATTTTCCTCATTTAGTCATAAATTGGCCAAAAAATACGATTTTATTCAAACAAATACACATAGCACATAAGATGTTAAAATTGTAAGGAATCCTACACCCTCTATCGTAAAAATAGTCTTCACAGAAACCATTTTATTTCCTGGAAATGTTTTGTCTCTTGCACGTCCAAGAAGTTTTTTATGACTGATTGGAATCGCGTTGACCGTTGAATGTCTTAATAGGTGCTAATCGATTTCCTTTTTATAACCAAATGCAGCTTAGGAGCAGAAAGTAAATATGAAAGATGCCAAAGCAAAAACATTATTTTGGGTCAAAAAGTCAGCGATATCACTGGTTAACAACTTAAATTTTTTTGTCACACGAAAACTCATATCAAATTTTGAATGTACTAGGACCATCAAGCAATAATATATGAAGGAAAAAAATTGGCAGATCAGGTATCCTTGTGATATGGAAACATATATTTTTGTAAAAAGTAGAAAAATCAGCTACACTTAAAGAAATTATTGTTAAATTTACAATAAATAATTATCATTTTCGTGAATATTTAGCTTCTGGGGGGTCTCCTTTAAGTTTCCAACAATCTGCTAGCATCCCTGGACTCACTTTCCTTTGGTACCGCTTCTCCATTAAGGAAATGTCCTGATGAAACCTCTCACCTTGTTCATCATTCACAGTAGCCAAATTTGCAGGAAAGAAATCCAGATGAGAGTCCAGCATGTGTATTTTTAAGGACATATTACACCCCAAAGCTTTATATTACGTTAGAAGTTCGTATCAGAAGAAAGTAAATTCCAGTCATTTAATCTGGACCCCAAAAGTTCAGTCTGTTTTTTTGATAGATTCAAATTACGTACTAAATCATTTAAATCACTTTGTGCCAATAAACGAGGCTCCTTGGAGGTTGACGGTTTATAACTTGCGTCACTTTTATGCTGACTGAGAACAAATTCCGCACTAGAATCAGAATCCTGACTTTCTGATTAATTTGGAGGCTTTGAAACTGGCAGTTCAGCACTGTGTGGAATGGGTCTGACGGCCCACGATAAGCTTGGATACTGGATAATGTGTTTAGACTTGGTTGTAATGCCTTTTGTTTGAGTTAAACAAAAATAACAATATGATCTTTTGGTTCTGTCCAAATCATTGGTATAGCAAATGGCGAATGTCTAGGTTCTTGTTTATCCCAACCTAATAAAAGTCTCATACACGTTACACAACATATATGTGGAGCCCAGGATTTATCTTGATGCGACACAGGAAATCCAAAATAATCTAAATAACACTGTTCAATTAATAGCGTGAAATTTCGACGCTGAGGTGTAAAAGTTAATTCTCCACGCACACAACGAAAACTGTCGGGGTTGTTAAAACACTTTCGTGGCATATTTACGATATAACTAACACAAATAAAATGTAAGTTAGTTAAATACAGTAGTTGTACAGTTGACGAAATGAGGTTATTCAAACCAAAACGTGTATTGAGGTTAGAAATGAATATGCAACTGTCACAAAGAAACTGGACGTGATTGGAACGAAACTATATTTTTTAATGCAGGTGCGCCAGCATAAACAAAAATCATTACTAAGTTCATGTGACATAAACAGTGTTTACCGGTGTACTTGGCGAACTATCAGAAGGTGCTCTATCGTGGAACAATTCGTGCGCTTTTCAAATCGGGCACGACTCAATACACAAAACAAATATTTAGAATCGACTCTTCTACCACTTGGAAGGAATTATTTGTGGATAATCCCGCTTGAGTCATAGAAAGTGACGAGATTCTACTGGATTTCCTTCATCTGGTAACCAACATTAAGCACTTTGACGGTCAGTTTCTGGATTGCATTGAAAACATCACGTTACATTTGTTTTTAAGAAGTTTTTGTTTTTTCGAACTTCTCCAATGATGTCTGCCCAATTCGCAACAATTTTTGGTCATTCGTTAATTCTTATGTTTTCCAGTGAAAGTGCACTGAATTACGTCCTGGTAAAGTGAGTTACTTTCAACATCTCTGATGTTGGGAAAAATTTAGCATAAATGATTTGTACTAGATGTCTTACTATATAGTAGTAAATTAACAGTTTAAGTAATTTATTAATTATTGAAAAAAGTTTTACGAATATGTTGTTTACATAGGAGAATATTTCTGTAGGTGGTCTATTTTTTTCTGTCTTCGGTCAGTTTTTTTTTTTTTTTGGTAATTAAAACAATCCAGGTCTTTTATTATTTGGGGTATATATTGTATTTTGGTCTACCTTGCGCGTTCTTCTGTTAATTGTAGTAGACCCGAATGCCGTAATATATGTCCTATCCATATGTCTCTTCTTCTCATTAACCTTCTTTCTAATATCTCATTATTTGATATTCTGTTAACCCATCTTGTCTTTAACATTTTTCTGCAGCGCCATAACTCTCTGTTCGCTTTTTGCAATTGTTTAAGTTTCAGCCTCGTATAGGGCAACACTCCATACGAAGGTGTGTAGAAGTTGTTTTCTCATGTTCAAAGACATTTCGCAGGATGTTAGTAATTACTTTTTCTTGAGAAACATTACTTGCAGTAAGCTACGCGCGACTTCTCTTTTGCTTTTTTCGTCTTTAGTTTTGATGGTACCTTTGGGTTTCTCTTTGGGCATGTCTTTTACTGCTGTTTTCTGTCCGTAGTATAAGGAGTTTATAATTCTTCTGCTCTGTGTTTGTTCCTACTTTACTTAGAATCTCCAATAGTGTGGACCATTTTACCTTCTGAACGAAGAGTTATAAATATAATTTTATCTTTTCGATTCTTTTCTCTTTATAATTCTTTAGGCTAGAATTGTATCTCTCGATCCGGAGATTTATGTATCGTTTTCCTTAATATTTTTGATGCGCGTACAATTATATAGTTGTATTAGTTGATATAGTTTCTTGTGAGATGGTCCGGAGATGTTTTTTTTTTATTATTTCTACCGCAATTCGTCTATTTCCACTGCTTTGCTCGTTATAAGTTCTTGAATGGCCTTATCGTACTCCGATCTACAGCATCTTCTAGTTCTACTTTGTTTAGCTCTGCATCACCGTATAGTTGTTCTAAATGCTGCTTCTACTTTCCTACGATTTCGTCGAAATCTATTAAAATTTTTCCATATTCATCCTTCACGCTATTAGTGCGCTTTTTAGATTCTCGACAGAAGCTTTTGACAATTCTGTAGTCTGAAAATCTTTTCGGCTTTAAATAACGTAAATATAAGATGATTCTTTGACCAAATGAGCTAAGCAAAGCTTGATTGTATGGAGAGTGCAGACTCTCACAAATATTGACCAGATAGAAGGCTGTTAACATTGATGGAATAGAAAAATAAAGAAATTACAAACGTGTAAACTGTTCAGTTAGTTGCAATGATGTAGGTTTTCTTGTTCTAAGTCTTATTAAATTTTCTATAGATAAAAGTTTTGCCATAATATCTTTGTAAAATCGATTATTTAGATTAACCTTCCACCAGTTAACCCGGATAATCGGATAATCCTACTGCATTAGTTTTATCATAATGCAATAAAACTTACTGCAGTTGTCAATATTAACTTTTTTACTGCATTTATTGCAATTACTAAAACTTGAGTCATTTTTTATGTATGGATGAGTCAGTGCTATCTTGAGCAAAATGACAAACTTGAACTGGCTTAACTTGAATCTAAATTTGATTTCTTCTTTCAGGTAAGAGCTTTTGCAACCCCGCCCGCTCGCCACGGTGAGTAGTAGCGCCGAACCATATTCGAGGCCAATTAATCAGCGCGGCACGGCGACATGTCGCAATGAGGGCCGGAATAAGCAGGAATTAATCATCCCGAAAGAATTCGATAAGCGCCGGTATCGGCGCCGAGCTCAGCACGCAGCGCGCAATCGGTGATTCAATCCGCGCGATAGCGCGCTGTGCGCCGTGGATTGTTAATTATCAATCGCAATAATATACAAAGGAGCAATTGAAGTGCTCCTTTGTGCAGAGGCGTTCTGGCTGGCGCGTTTTATCGATGGCTCTTCGCGAACTGCTGCATATGCGTGCGGTCGCGGCCTGGAATTCGGCCCCAGCTACGGGGGGCGACCCGGAGTTCCTTCTAATTAATTCCGATAAATTAATTAATCGGCCGGCCGTTTTGAAACGAGCGGATCACTTTCGACAGGGCTGAAATATGCCAAACGTAATAGTAATTTGTTCTAATAAATTTGCTAATTTGGAAGTTTCTGCTCTTTTAATACCCAATTAGCTGCAAATAAATATTATGCACGCTTGTAACGCTTTCGTAGATTCCTTGCGAGGGTGAGCAGACCTTAAGATTTTTCCCTGCCGGAAGCGATCAAAATATTTCGTGCGGCTTTTGTTTATCGAAAGTGGTTTTGTTTGTATGTTCCAACAGCAAACGGAATGTTTCCAATGAAACGTTGATTGCACACAATTCTGACAGTTACTCAACTTAATAGGAATTCAGTAGTCATTATAATTAAAGCAAAATGGGGATTTCAATTTAATTATCGTTTTTTACGATATAAACAACCGCAATGTCAAATTACGTAAGAAGCATTTGGTTTTAAGAATGGCAGGCATTGCTTTCAGGAAAACTGAAATTAATCTTGGCATATTATTTTTTTATAAACTGGTTAGTCACAAGAGTGGTGGATAAGTGCGTTGTATTTCAAGCACATGGAAATATGGACACTAAATAAAAAATTAATTTATATATAATATAAACATACATATAGCGTTAACAGACCTTTTAGGCCCATTGTTTTGTAAATAATTTTTATTTCTTCCCAGTTCCCTTCTTCCCTTTTCTTTAAATCTTCCTTCACCGCTTTCCACCACTTTTTTCTCGGTTTCCTCCTTTTTCTTCGTCCTTTTGGGATTCTACACCATAAATCCTTGACTAGTCTATTGTCTGGAAATCTTTCTAGGTGTCTTAACCATTGAAGTCTTTGGGCTTTAATTACCTTAATACTGTGCTTGGTCCCTTATACAGTTCATATATTTCTTCGTTTGTGGGTCTCTCCCATACGTCATTTACCTTTTTCCCCCATATGTTATTCGCAGAATTCTTCTTTCCTACACCTCTAAATTGTATTGGGTTCGTGAGATATTTTTTGATCGTATTACACGATTTAAACTTCCTGCACATCTGTTGGCTTTAGCTATTCTTAAATCTATTTCTCTTTCTTGCCTACATTTGTTGTTTATTAATACTCCCAAGTGCACGTATTCTTCCATCTCTTCGAATTACAGGACCTGCTCTTCTCCAATTTGCACACTCAATTTTCTTAGGTTATTTTCTCCTTGTTTGTTCTTAAGTTCCATATATTTGTTTTTCAGCTTTAATCAGATTTCCTGCTACTTCTTCTAATTCTCTCCTGCTCCTTGCTGCTAACAGTACATCATCGGCGTATGCGAGGCACTGGCGACTCTTATTCAGAAGTAGTGCGTTTCTGTTTATCCCGCTTCCCTGATTGTTACTTGTAATGCTGCGTTAAATAAGAGAATTGACAATGGATCGCCCTGCCTCACACCCCTTTCCACCTCACCATTTACCTTCGCTGCACATCTGGTGTTTTGTAGCGTCATTTTTACCAAGCTTGTTATTTTTTCTGGAATTTTCACTACTCTCTCAGTGCTTCAAAAAGCTTTCCCTTAATGAAAGAGTCGTAAGCGGATTTGAAGTCTACAAACAACATTTAGGTCGGGATTCTATATTCATAAGCCGCTACTAAAATTTGTTTCAGTGTGAGGATTTGGTCATTTATAGATCTATTCTTACGAAATCCCGCTTGGTATTCTCCCAATAGGTGCTTCTATATATACTTACAATCTTCCAGTCCCTGCGCCAAAACTTTGTCTTCTTTTTTTTAATACTGGGACTAGTACTGCTTTCGCCCACTACAGCGGCATTTTTTCTACATTCCATATTTTTTTATTAATTCGTACACTTTATTAACCACCATTTTTCCTCCGTACTTCAGGTTTTCGGCTGCTATTCCATTCACCGCTGGGCTTTTGTTTTTCATTTTATTTATTATTTCATCAGATTCCATCTTTTCCGGACCTTCAATTTTTTCTTCCTGTGCTTCTGCCTATTGCCTTTCTTCCTCGGTTTCACTTTTTTCTTCTTGTTTTCCCCCATTTAGGTTTAGCACCTTTTCAAAATTGCTTTACCACCTTCTTGTAATTTATTGTGGATTGCCTAATAACTCCCCATCTTTATCTTTGATGTATCCTTATCTTGTTCATTTTGTGTGTGTAAGAATTTTTTGTTTATCTCGTCCTTACATATTTTGTCCATCCAGTGGTTTTTCTTGATGTTTATTATTTTTTTGGTATATTGATTGACTCTAGTAACTTTTTTAATTGTTTCTTCGAGTTTCTTCCATTTCTTCCCTACTTCTGCACTCTGTGCCTCATTGTCCTTGTAATCTTCTTCTATACTTTTTTATGTCTTTGTGATATTTTGTATTCAGGATTTCCTTTGTATTTTATTTTCTCTACTTTTCTCTCTTTCTTTCTGTTTTACTTAGGAGAGCTTGCAATAGCTCCTCTATATGTCCTTACTTTTTAATTTGTCTTGCCTCTTCTTCCTCTATTAGTACATGATCAATTTGTTTCCTTCCTTCCTTTCTGGAATTCTCCACGTCTCTTTATGTATGCCCTTTCGCTTGAAGTGTGTACTCATTTCTTTGTTCTATAGCAAATGTTATTAATCTTAGTCCTCATCTCTCTCCATGTTTGCTTTCCCATTCTGCAAACTCTCTGTAAATCTCTTCTCTGCCCACTTTTGCGTTGATATCGCCTCCTATTCATTTGAGATCTATCTTTGAGGTTTACCGAAATATTTACTCTAGGACCTCATAGAACTCGTCCTTTACCTAGTCTTCTTTTTCTTCGTTTGGCGCGTGAACATTAATTATCGTTATCATGTTATACATTGTTTTAATTCTTAGGGAGCATATCCTGTCAGAGTGCGCCCCAAAGTATTTCACTTCTTCCTCTATAGTATCTTTTATCAAAAACCCCACTCCCAATCTTCGGCTCTCATTGCCGCTTGTAAATAAAGTATAATTATTAACTTTCTGTATATTCGTCCCTTTTAAATGTATTTCTTGTATTGCTCCTATCTCTATATTATATTTATCCAGCTCGTTCACCTTGTACATTCCATGTACCAATATTCATGTTTTGTTCTTTTGATTGGTTTTGTTGTTCTTTGTCGTTTTGGTCTCGCTTGTTTATCATTTTTTTGTTATTTTCTGTACGTTGTTAACCTTTTAATTCCTGTCCAAGTTTATTGCCCGTTTCGTCATCGTCAGTCTCCAACCTACTGCCCCTAGTAGTTTTTTCGTGTGTTGCGTGCTATTTCTCTTATCAGCTCTTCGAAACTACTTCCTTCGGGCGACCTTTTCGTTACTGTGAGTTATTTTCAGGTTCTTTCGGCTTTCTACATCGAATTCTGTATATACGTCGTCATTGGCTATCAGTTTATTATATTTTATCTGCCCCCTATGTCTCTTATTCCGTGCTTCTTTCATATGAGGTATTAGCACTCTCTCTCCTCTTGCACTTGTTAAAGTCTTCCCTTATCCAAATGTCCGTCCCTTTGAGTTTTCTCGCGTTTTACGACATTGGTGCTTTCGTACTCTTTTTAGTTAACTTGGGTCTTTTCCTGTTTTTGTATATCTCCCTAATCTTATTTGATATATATCTTCGCTCACATCTGTGTTTGCAGTATTGTAAGTATTTTTTCTTTTGTATTGTTTTTATTTTCTTTTTCCTCATCCATTACTCCTTTTATTATGACAATCTTTTTCCGATTTCTGTTTCTAGACTAGCTATTCTATATACAACATGTAAAAAACAAACAAAAACCATCATGAACACTAGAAAAAATTAACCTGTCAATTGCATTTAATACTTCTTTTACGATTCTAGGCATTCTTTCGATTAGTTTTTTAATTTCTCGAATGGTAAATCTCGCAAGGCACCTTGAAGAAGACTTCAAAAATTGATTTTTAAAAGTGGAACGCTTCTTTCTTACTATTCTGTCCAGCTCATCCCACAGCAACTGTACGGGGTTGACGTTTCGACTTCGTAGTAGGCCTGCCATTATTTTGAGCACTTCTTTGGCCATCTTAGTTTACTAGATCATCTTTACAAAGCTTTGAAGTATGTTTAGAATGGTTGTATTGCAGCATCGCGAATCGCTTGCCGATTAATAGCAACCCAGATGGTATGGCGTTTTCCGTTAAATTTTTGTTAATGTTCTTTCCTCATAATGAGATCGACTTTTACTAAGTCCCCCACACCATCCAAAAAGGGGACCCCCGCACTAAAATAGGGCCACCTCCGTGCTTGCCAGACGGAACAATACTGTCCTGGATCATCTTTTTAGTCTTAGACCGACGCACGAAGTCTCCGTTTCTGACTGAAAATTTCAAATTTGGATTCGTCGGTCCATAATATATTTTCACACTGTTCAGTTGTCCAGGAACGAAGCTTTTGCGTCCACTAAAGCCGTTTAGCCTTATTACCACACCGTAACAACTGTCTTTTGGTTGCAATACGACCATGAAGATTACCCTCCTGAAGAATGCTGACTAATATTGTTTTATCACGTTTCCGGTTAAACTTCGCAGTTAATCTTCTATTTCGCTTACTCATCGGTCTGATGAACTGATCCTCTGCATCGGATGTTACTCGTGATGACCCAGGGCGATGGCGGTCATTACGACTTGCTGTCTCTCTGTAGCGTTGTAATGTAAGATTTACTGTCGAAGCACAAGTCCTTAATGTTTTCGCGGTGTTACGCACCTTTCTCGATGTACAAAAAATCAAAACCAGAGATGAAAAAACACTCAAGTAAGTGGCATAAGGTCTGATGATAAACTGGCGAGTTGGAAGTCGGAACTGGATAGCGCACAATTTTTTTAATTTAAACAAACATACAAAACAAGAGATAGGGACAGAAAGAAAAATTCGAAATGTTAAGTGATACTTCGAAGACATAAAAGCATCATGATTTTTGTATTCTAGTTTTTGACTCAACAAATGTTTATAAAAAAATCTACAAGAGACGAACTATTTTATTCAAAATTGTCTAGGGAGAATGTAGTAGAGTTAATTATAACAGATTTTATTATATATTATTATAATTTTAATAAGATACCCATACCTTCATGAGCGGTAGCGTATGTGTCATAACTATCACAACAGGATTAACGCAGAAAAATTGTAAAGGAAAACATCGAGCGTTTTTCTTCGCACAAAATTTCTTTTTTAATATTAACAGAAAAACTAAAATGTTCTTCTTTGCATTTTCCTTTCTGATAGCATCCAGCAGTAATCGTCCAGTATTTCATTGTTCCACTTCTCTTACTAAATTTCTCAATAGCAACGTTTTGGAGGAAACGTTCTCCATGTTCATCATCACCCAGATTCGGACGAAAAAGTCCAAGGGCGTGTCTAAAAAATGTATCTTTAGGCTTATAACTTTCAAGGAACTCACCGACAATATCAGGTTTTTTATTTTCAAGAATTTTTTGTTCTGTTTTGAGCAGTCGCTTGGCACCTCTTAAATGCTGCATCTCGCATTAGATGATTAATTTGGGGTTTTACAAAGAGACCAACTTCTTAGAAGTGCACAACCTGCCCAACAATTTGTCTAGATTTCTAATTTTAATACTCTTTTTGTATTGTCGGTGTAGTATTTCACTTACACTGCTCAGTCGTTAATTTTCTATAAAGATAAGAAAAGCCATTCACATTGTTTATGCACTTACGGTGGCGATGACAACAAACCGGCCTCATTTAATTTAAATAACCATTTGCTTTCTTCTATACGGGCATAATCGCATATTTACGAATTTCCAAAATGTAATTGGTTTAAAAGGAAAAAGAGACGTAGCTTGGGGTTGCAATATAAACATGTCGAGAGTTTTTCAGGCCTGTTCAAGTAAGTCAGCCAGAACCAAATTTTTTTCTGGATATAACATTTTTGCAATAAAATAAAAAAGTGAAAGAATTATATATTTTTGGCAAAAAATTTTATGGAAAATTCAAAATTACTGACTGCTGTAAGTATAATTTTAATTTCCGGCTGTTTAAAATCCAGCGGATGAATATATCATCATGGCTAAAACTGTTTTCAGCCGTTTTCAGGATTTTCTCCTCTTCTGGAAAATTTTTGGGAAACCGCAAATCGCTGCTAGTGAGCTCGGCGTCACGCCGCAGCCGCACGTGTTGCTCGAAAACTGGGTGAACATTTTGAGAATCAGCTTAACATAATGCGCACCACGCCTAAACTGAATCATAACGTAATTTCCATTCAAACACCTACGACCGTCTGCCGCAACCCCCGGCGGTCGGCCGTCTCTGTCGCGCCCGCGCGCGGCGCCGCCGCCGGCCGCGGCCGTAGCGCGAGAGCGCTCTCGACACCCACACTTTATTAATAGCAGACGACAATAGGATCTTTTTGTATAGACTGATGTATTTTTTCATGTAGGCAGCTTAAAACGGCTTTGTGTTTAAATTACGTGGCATAATGGGGCTGCCTGCGCCCGCTTGCCGGGATTTCGAAAACAAATCGGCGGCGGCGCATCAATTGGCGCTGAGTGACGGGCGGCCGCCGATTCGATGACAACAACAGGTGTTTTCCGGCCGAGCCGTCAATTATTTATTAATATCGAAGTGGCTTCATCAGCGACCGTTCAATTACGGCGCGTTCGCGCCGAGGCCGGCAATTTTTCATCGAACTGTGTTATTTCCGATTTGTTTACCTTTGAATCGGCGCGGCGCGCGCTGAAAGCAGGCAATTTCGGTAAGCGTGGCGATCTGACGGCTCCGGGGCTGGCCGGCGCTTTATGGGCAATCGAAATGTGAAATTGATGCTCCACGGTTTTTCCTGCGAAGAGAGCCGTTGTGTTGCTCGGAATGGGCTGGAAATGTGCAGCTCGAGCCCGCCGCTACCGCAAAAACGTCCTTTGCTAAAAAGTCACCAAGTTTTATACTTCTTCGCATCACGAAGAGCGTCAAAGATCTCAGCAGTAATTGTATCAAACATAAAGAAGTGCTGGTACGTCCACTATAGGAAATAAAGTCATCAAGCTGAAGTTTGGGGAACATTTGAAGGTATTTTTCTTTGATAAGAGGATGCAGTGCCTCAATTTGCTACTTATGACACTTTCCTATGTTGTTCTCGCCTTTTTCTCTTTCTTATTTCGAAGGAAATCTTTTCAAAAATTCTTCTTGGGAACCTATTTACCATTTACCATATCAATTGATCTTTCTTACATTTTAATTGATATATATTCTCGGCATATCTCCAGCATTCGTTTTATTGGGTCGTTGGGTGCTCTCTCCAGTCTAGTTACTCCACAAGGTCTTCTTAATGTATCCACCTCCAAACCGTAAGTCTCCTTCTAGCCGCTTTGCTCCATATAGGGCGATACTTTAATAATTATGCTATAGATGTGATTTTTTCTTTTAGTTATTTTATTATTCCTTTCTTGTCTAATTCGCTCTCTAATTTCTTGTTCGTCTCATCCATCTTTCGTTATTTTCATCTCTAAGTATTTGTAATAACCACATAGTTATATATAATTCAGCTTCTGCACCTCCTTCACAAAAATATATGATATTACCCAAATTCACTGATAGTCGCACTTTTTCGTATTCCTTTTTGATTTTACAAATTATTTACTCCAAGTCTTTTTTGTCAAGGGCCAAAAAGACCTGGTCATCCTTGAATTGTAAGTGTAACCGTTTTGTTATTCCAAAATTAACATACAGTCCTTAAACAATCCAAGCGAACAAAGTCACTCCTCTATATGACCTCTTCCTTCCAACTAAATTTGTTGTTGCAAAGCCATTTGGCTACTAAAAATATTTTGTATTTTACACATATGAACGCCTTAACCTCCCAGTTCGAAGGGCCACGCTCCCACGCGGGCTGTCCGAAATATTAAAATTTGCTCTATTCACTTATAATTCTATTAATGTCTTTCGTATGTTGAATGATATTTTACAGTTCTTTAAAACGAAAGACCACTTTTTGCAAAACTTTGTCTAACCATGTTGCGGCTGAAATTGCTTCCAAAATTTCATCTGTAAAGTTAATTTTGCAATTACCTCTTTAGCGAAGTTTCTACTTTTTCATTATTTTAATGTTAAAACTGTCGCCAGAATTCGGTTGAAGGGTCCAATTTGGTCATAGACCAAATCAAGTTTGCAATTAAAGTGATAATAAGACCATCATCTCACTCGCTTAGAATTGAGGGTCTTCAAAAGCGATTTTTCCTTCATTGTTGTCCCATTCTCCAAAACTTTATCCTTGTATTGAGCAGAATTTTTCAGTTTGTTCAGAAACTATTAGTAGAATATCATTTTATAGTCCAATTCAGTTTAGAAATTACTAAATAGACCAAGTTGATACTTTTCAGTTTTGCAAGGTGATATTTCAATAGCACTACAATTTGTTCTAAAAGTCGCATATACTTTTTTTGATCTCTTTTTCCAGTTAACTTTGTTGATTGTACTTTATATGAAAGCTTCCTGTGACTATTCGGTCTGCTGCACCTTTTACTGGAATTTTAATTTATGGTCCAATTTGTTTTTGAAAATGTTAGAGTAGTTATTTAATTATAAATTAAAGTTGTGCCTAATTGTTTCAGAAACAATTTTGAAATTCAACGGTATTACAAAAACGATAAAGAATGATGCAATTATTCCACTTTTAAGAAGTTGCTGAGGCCTTTGCCAGTCAGGTTAATTTTTGAAATCGTTGCATAGGCCCTGTGTTGACGAGAAATTGAATTGCCATTCAAAAGTGCAACAATAAAACGCCGTTCCATCTAAGACTGAAAATATGTGTTATATTTCCTAGCTTCAGTTAGCAGTAACTTGAAATGATCTTATTCTAATAATTAACTTCGTTGAGGAGACACAATAATTCCACTTTTAGCAAAATGGTCCCCTATGTACTCTGGCTTCCAGGAGATAATTCTAGAAATTTATTTTATGATCCATTTTGCTCTTTAAACGCCTATAGACTATAGACCGAGACAGTACTTGCAAGTACGCCAATGGAACGGCCATTCCACGTAAGAGAGAAAGTCTACGTTTCAATTTTTCTGGAATTGTTACCTCAAAAACTATGAAATTTATTTTACTTCCGCGGCTGTTTCTACTACCCGTATATGTACGTTGAATGATCTCATTCTTCTACTCAATTTCACTTTTTCAGTTTTATAGTCATTGGGTCGCCAAAAATATTTTACATCTTCTTTATAGTCCAATTAACTTTCAAAAACCTAGTTGGTGTTGTCATATATGCTAGCAAAATTTTTGTTCCGTCTAGGGTTGGACGATCTCATTATCTCACTTCCTTAAACGGTCGATTCCGTCTGCTGCACTTGTTGCCTTATAATTCATCCAACTAATTTTGTTCGATTGAATACGTAATATTCCATCGTTATTTGTTCATTGCTCTAACCTAGCGCTATCATTTTTGATTTGATCTGCACAAAGTTAGCACTATAAAGAAAGGAAAGTATCTGAACCAACTCTTATTCGGGAATTCTAATCGAGATCTACCACAACCAAAATCTTCATTTTTATCCAAGGGAAAGCACCAGTCCACAAAGGAAGCACGTGTTATTTGCTGTTTTTTTTTTATTATTCCGTATAAGTAACATTGTTTTCTGCATAATGGTATATAATGGAAATTATTTTTTACATTAAAAGAATTAATTGTTGTCTATGCACTCTTAATTATTTAATGGTTTTTCTGACTTCCAAAGAGCGTGGAGGTTACTAAATATTTTTGACCTTCAAGTTCACAATTTGTTTTTGAAGGTCCTGCGTGTGTTCCTCGTTGGTGTTTGTGTGCATGTTTATGAATTCCTTGCATTATTTTTTGTTGGTAAGAAGTATTGAGGATTGTTTAAGGCAACTAATTAGTTCTAAGACAATACTGTTGCCTTAACGTTTTTGTTTTTTGCTAAACACCGGACTATTACCACGCAACGAAACAGGAGCATTCTATGGAGAGAAATTACGGTCTCGGACACCTCACGCCTGTAACCGGAGTTCAACTTCACTCCACTTTTATAACCATTCCGGCAGAAGCTGTTGCTTCAATTTCGCCAATTATTTTTTCAAGGATTCGCATTGACGCCGCACGGCTTAATTATTTTTATATTCCAATAAAAATTTGCAGCACGGGAACTTTGCATTTTAATGGCGTCATTCCGCGTTAACTAAGCTAATTTGGAGAAATGTAACTAGCCATAGGAATTAGAATTTGGTTGTGTTCCAGTTGCGCGCGGCGCCCGGGTTGTTTTTCGATTCGTTGGCTCCGCGGCATTCGAATGCGTTGTTTTTGTGTTGCTGCTACAATGCCCATTTCTATGCATCATTTAGAGCCATTAGCTGCTTTAGCTATGGCGAGAAGAGAGAAAGCAAAACAATCCTTTCTTCGACTGAAACTTTGACCCCACTATTATTGCTATCGCGAGACTTGATGGCTTTTAGACCAAAACATAGCTAGGCGGTTTGGCATTCCATGGCCTGGAGTTTACAAATAAAGGTTTGCTGCTGACAATTTATAAGCAGCCGATGTTTGGTTCAAGAAAGGGCATTTCCGATCGCATAATAAAGCGTCTCCGGTAGCACCAAAGGTAATTGCGTACCCTAATGGAGCTTTATAAACGCACATAACCGAAGCAGCTAATAGAACATATTTCATAAAGGATGAGTTATGCAGCGCCGGCCGCCACTTCCGTCACATTTTATAGAATTTGCTCTGCTTAATGGCTTCTCTCCACTTGATAGGTGTAAAAGTATGTGCGAAGCGAAATTTACTGCATTTGTTAGCGCGGTTATTTATATCGCGCCTTTCCCATAGCTAATTGCTGACTCCAATACTGCGCCACTGATAAATCTAACAGTTCTTCGGATTACAATTTGTGCAGCGCCGCGTGCAGCAGAAAATATTAATAAGGCGACTAGGATTACTCGCCCCGCGCGCGCTCGCTCCTGGTGAACGCCCGTGCTGCAAGATGAGCGTGAGAATCCAATAAAAATTCGCGCTGGATTCCGCGGGGTTCCCGGAACGCAGCCGTCTCCTTCTAGATAATCGCCGGAGCAAAAGCCTCAGCCACTGACCAAACGATATCACATATGGGTAATTGGAACGGAACGAGCGGAATTCCAGCATCAGCAGGAATTTGACACGCGACAATGCGAGAACTCATAGCGAGCGCGAAGATGCAGTCAGCTTGGCTAGAAACAAGTTAATGAGCCCAATGGGTTTTAGTTTCGAACTTAAACAGTAATCCTCACAAATGAGTTGTAAACTGGGCTCCTCCACCAAAATTGTGCTTAGAATAGGGTGACATTATTGTACTTATAATTAAATGAATTTTCCCTCAGCTAAAGATGGTAATATTCAAACAGTTTTAAGAGAAGGCACTGTTGGAACAAAGAAAAAAATGACGTGGTAGTAAAATTTACGATTATCTTTCCGAAGCAACGTATCATTTATACTTGATGTACCTCTTACCATAGAGGTGGCTTTCATGTGATGTTTAAAAAGTCGTAAAAGGGTAGTTAAGGTGGTAGGGAACATCTGCCCATTTCAATGGGCAAAACAATTCTGAAGATCAATGTCTGCAACTGCCATCAAAGCCCTCTTTAGAACTGCATTTCAAGCTCGATAAACTGGTAACGCGATCGATACCGAACCGTTGCGTGGGGATTGTGTTCGGACCAGGGTTGCATGTTATGCAAATGCTATTGTAATCGAAACCAGTTCTGTGGATGAATGAAAAGCAAAAAATACTAGTTAGTAACTTCAGAATTAGTTGAACCACCGCTGAAAAGCTGCACGCAGTATTTCTAGGCTGGCGCAGATAATTATAGTTTATCTCTGCTGAAAACTCAAATAGGCTGCAACAGCTGATTGATTAATTGGACAGATTGCCGAGTTAGCATTCGCAAGTATGCCAATAAAACCGCCGTCCACCTAACGGCCCCTGAGCGGCGGCAAACCGGGGTTTGCCGCTTTACGGCTTTAAGCGCCGAATGCGTCCGCGTTTAAAAATAATCTGCGGCTAATTCGAGCGCCACGGGCCGGGGCTAATCCGCATGCATCCCGACAAAGCAAACTATCGACTTTTCTATCAATTTTCCCGCGAACGGCCAACCTGTTGAGCACCGTTGGGCGGCGGGGCCGGCGCCGCCGCGTGGGCGCGAGCCCTTGCCGTTTCGGCATCCTTGGAATCCGCGGCGGCTAATTCGGCCACCCTCCGCCGACATATGGTTTGTGTTCGGCGCAAGAGGGGGTTTTTTATCCCGATAACTCGAAATTTAAACAGGCTGGGGCCCGGCACCTTTTCATTAGGCTGCCGGGCCCGTTCCCATCAGCGGCATTGATTTGGAGGCATCTGGCATTTATTAAGTAAAAAGTGAAATGTTTATGACTGCTCTGTCGCAGGGACGCGCTTGTTTGGGTCTGCGTCGTCTTCCATGACGTCTAATGTTTAGGCTTCATCTATCCGTAAGGCTGGCAGAAAGTCTGATTAAGGCAATGAATACCTTATTAGGTAATTTTATTTTTATTGAGTTTATTTTATTCCTCATATATAAAAATTTAATTTATAATAGCATGAAAAATACCATGCACAAACATAAGTTATTTAATTTTTTGAGAAAATTCAATATTAGCGAAGGTAAGACAATTAGACTTCAATGAGCGGTCAAGCGGGTAACCCGCAAAATATTTGATTTCTTAGGTTTATATTAGAAATTTTTGATCAGAACAGTGCACTATAAGCATTTTTAATTTTTTTTTATTCATATTATTTCGGAGATGCTTTTAAAATTAATGTGGCATCACATTTGTCGGTTAATTGGCGAAACGGCATCATGAGGTCCGCAGCGATTTAGTGAGGTCTCGTACGGTTCTCCGCCATTAATCTCCCGGATTCGAGTCAAGGATGCAGTTGCAAGGCTTTATATTCTGGGTTATTGCACAGCAATAATCATTCTGCGCAAGTAATAATAATAAACCAGAGTACGCAAATTGCATACACTTTTGTGTAATGACACTCGTTCGGTTTTGCAACCATCAGATAGCCGCAGATCGAACGACCGCGCCGCGCTCTCAGCGCGCCTCGGCCCGGAAGTGGCGAAAAGAAAGAGCCCTCTCAGATTTCCTTTCAGGCCGACACGCGGGGTGACAAATGACGTCCCGGCTGATCACTGAAAAGCGATTCGGAACCGGGCGCGCGCCGATTCCCCACAAATAGTTCATTAAACGTTAAATAAGCAAAATGCGTAGGAGAAGACGGCTATTGTTGAGTTTGACAGCTGCGCTCCGAACGAGTCGCCTTAATTTGCATAGAGACGTCACTTAATATGCCTCGGTTTGGGCACAATACGTCGAATTGTGCCGGTGATCGGGTTTTTGTTTATAAGTATTATTAATGGGCGCTGAATGGAGCGGAAAGGGAAGTGGAAACGATTAGATGTCGCTTATTGTTTTATTCTTGTCTGATATGCGCTTATTTTGTTGTAGCCGAGTTGTTTGTGCGCGCACAATTGCGCGCCGCTTAATTACAGCGCACTGAACAATTTTGCCGGATTTCCACGGAAAATTGCCCGCGCTGAATTAGCCGCGATCTATCAGATCGCGCTTAATATGCAGCCGGCGGTGCGCAGAAAAACATTGTCATTCGGGGCGAGCGCGGCCTTGCCTCCGCTGGATGTTACACTTTAATAATAAATTATTTTGCGCAAAGGCGGGCTCGGTCGCAGCCAGTATTCTGATGTATGAAGGATGCTTTTTCTGGGCAAATAAATAAAGGGAAGCTGCGAGCCTTTAATTTGTTATTAATAGAAACATACATGAGCTCATCAAACGCTCTTCCGCTTCTAGACTCAAAACCGCATGCCCAGATAAAGCTTATCCGTAAATATTGTTTAGCTTATGGCATTTCGATGAAACGCCGCTAATGAACTTTTCAAGGACGGCCGACTGTTTCGCAGTTTACAAATTTAACAAATGCAGAATTGTTGACTTAAACCAATTATATAAATTACAGTAGAAGACATACATAAAACGATATTTGGCTGCAGTAGAAATTTAGGAATTTACGAATTCCTAGGGAAAGGGGAAAAAATAATTTTGTCAGTTCGATACAATATGTAATAAATATCCAGTATTAATTTTACTTTGACATCAATCAACTCGTTGGAAAACCTTTTTGTTAATGTTTTAATTTAAACGGTGTATTATATCTGCTGTTCTTTGTGTCAAACACCGAATTCTATGCAGCGGAAAGGCTTAAAAATATGCAAAGATATGCAGTCGCATCTAAAATCTGAGAAAGTATACATACATATCATGTAAATGTTTCTCATTGGTGTAAATAAAAGAGACTTTTGAATATAATGCGCTAAATATAATGTTGATGTTAATTAAGAACAAGAGCGAACATACGATTAGAAAGAAAATGTGGAAATTGTCGGTTGAGTCCAGAACAAGTCCGTCCGCTAGGCTAAGGAGCTACGCCTACAACCCCTGCTGAGGCGAAAGATATAAAGTGAGCTCAGATGATTCTTATTGAAATGTTTCCTGTATTATCGTAAGCTTATTTCCTGGTCATACATTTTTGAGTGCTGTTTCAGTTCGGCAGTGAATCTGGCACGGCCTTTTTCGATTCCTTCATATTCTCAAGATAACACTTTTTGCAGTTATACCCCATTTCGGCAACACGAGCTGAGTCTGATCGTTACGTGAACTCGAAACGGCAAATTCGCAAAGGCTTTTTTATACAAAATATTGGATGCTTTACGAGATTCAACTGTGTTTCTAGCATGAAATTAAGCGCATCGACAATAGTAACTTTTTTTGTTTCTGCTCTTCATGCTACCAAACAGAATTAATTTTCTGCAATAAAAAAGGTTTTTTGGTGTCTTTTTACTGATAATCGGATATAAAAGTAGGGTGAGCTATTTTCGAAGGAAAGCTTTAGAGAACAAAAGTATCACTTGATATTTTGCCACAAAGGCCTTTTCGTTTTGTTTGTTTTCCTCCACGGCAACAAATATTTCCCTATAACGAGAACAACTAGCTTCATATAAAGACATATACGAACTTTATATAATGGTAATCCTTCAGCTCTATGCTATTACTCTGATCAGATTTAGTTCAAAAGAAACGGTTGTTACTTTCGTTCTAGTATGCAATCAACCGTATCAACAATAATGATATTCTTACTCCTCTTTACGGCGCTACAATTTTTCTACTGCAATAAAAAAATTGTTTTATTTCTGATATTTTGCCACAAAGACTTCATACAACGTGCATATACCGGTTACATATAGTCGGTCAATATAACGACATATACGAATTTTATATGATGGTAATCATTCAAGCCTATGTTATTACTTTGATGAGACTGAGTCTAAAATAAACGGCTGTTATTTTTTATAAAACTCTGACATATTTTTTGATCAAAACTGCACTTACATATAAGAGAGATATAAGTATATGTATGAGTCGCCTATAAATGTCTAGGAGTCTATGTGGTGGATCATTTAGCTCTATATAAATCAAGTTGCTTTGAGATGTAAAATAAAGGCTGTTTGTGTTTATCCAATATATGCTGTAATATGCAGGGTTTCCATATCGTGTACACCATAAACATGCAAAAAATTTGGTTTTGAATGATATTAGACGCTTGAATAGGAAGTAGCTTAGCTGAAAAATATGCAAAATATTCTGATTGATGAATTCAATATATGCTGCAATATGCATAGTTTTTGTATCATATGCAATGTAAATATGCAAAAAAAAACTTGGTTTTTAATGTCATTAGACACTCGAATAAGAAGTAGCCTAGCTGAAAATATGTAAAATACTTGTATTTTGATTGCGTATGTGGATTATTAAAAGGAAATAGTTTGGCTCTATGTTTGATCGACTCCAAAGGCAACAGCTGTTACTTTCTACAAGACATTGACAATTTTTTTTAATCGAAACTGCACGTATATATGAGTCGACTATTGTGCCTAGGAGGCTATGTGATGGATCAGTTGTTTTTAGACTGAAAACAAAAACTTTTCCTATTTATCCAGTATATGCTATAATATGCAAACAAACAGTTTTGTTTTTAATGTTATAAGACGCTTGAATAGGAAGTAACCTAGCTGAAGAATATGCAAAATATTTTAATTGAGTGTTCGGATCATTAGAAGGAAGCGGTTGGCCGTTTTGGCAATGTTAAGTAGTACAAAAGGGTTGGTTTACGGTTTTTAAATGCGATTCAACCGCAAAGGTCGTTTGAATAGCATATCATGTACCCCATGTTTTGGGCACTGTTTTAAGTATCTGGGAAACCAAACGCCATAAAACACGTCCGAACACAGCAATTCGGCGGAGATTGCTGTCGATATGCTTAACGCACACGAATTGGTGAGAGCGCGCTGGTGAGCGGAATTGCCCGCGAAATTGCGTTCGCGTGCCCCGGCCGCAAAAGGAGCGCAGCAACGCGGGCGAAGGTAAACAAACACCTAATTATCTCACGAAATCATTTCGGAACCGCGGCGGCCCTGCGCCCAGGGGCCCCGCGGGGGCCGTCACCGAGCGTCGATACGCGCGAGATGGCCGGCCGCATATCGGCCGATATGCAAAGCGCGGATGATAAATATCTGCCCATATATGACTAAGTTACCCCATGCGGCCGCCCGCGAATGTGGCCCTTATCCCCGGGGCGCGGCGGCTCCTTGCATTGTCTGGATTTTGATCAAAATTTATGGCGGCCGCGCCGCGATAAATCCACTCGGTTGCATTTAAAATATGCTGAAGGGAGCTGCCCTAATAACGAATCAAGCGTCGCGGCCCCGATGATTTTCCGCGCCGATCGGCGGCTGCACACTCCATACTCCGGCGATCTTATTATTCAGCGCGCTTTTTCTCCCCCAGCCTTCTTATTACGTGAAATATGTTCATAGCCACCTTTCTATACCGCACAGAGTAATATCTCAATGTTATTATAAAAACAATAGCTTCATCCGCCAATCCGCTGAGCCGCCGCAGTGGCGTGCAGCTTCGTATCGACTGGCTGAGCACGAGCTTCCATTGAAGCTCGGTGAAACTCAAAAACGATTACAGCATTCACTTGTATCTCGGTTTTGAAAAAAGAAGTCGCCAATAATGAGAAGTAAGTCACACTGGCGCACAAAATACTCGTAGATGTCAATATCAAAAATCATCCCTGCCACCTTTCTATAAGAGAGGAATTAACCGGCGCCTTTCCATGTGAAGCGCGCAGATGCTCCGCCGCTGGCGGCCGCTACCTTATTAAACTAGCTGGGGATATATGCAGAGCAATATATTTTGATTTTTAATTCAAACTCAGACACTGTTTTATGGTATCAGAACTCCGAAGCTGATACCGGGTAATAATGATTCTTATATACGATCGCGGAAAATGGAAAACGTAATGAGTATTTTAAATTTTCAGCCGTTCTTGTTTCGGCTTTATCTGCGAGCGGCGGCGCCTTGCGCGGGGCCGTCGATTTTCTGCGCTTTTCGAGCGGCGGTCCGTCTCTGGCGGCTATTAAGATGTTTGCGTTTTTGGGATTCCGTCTAATTCTGCGCTTAATTTCGATCCCGATAGAACCTTTTATGGTCCACTTTAGATTCTGAATGAGAAACACCGGCAGCTCATTTCGGGGATTCCTCGCCGCTTCGTAAACATCGTCCTCGCTAATGCCCGATGCGTCAGGCTTTCGGATCGGAAAAGGCGCCGCGGATTAAATTTGGGTGGCGTTTGTGGGTCAATGGGCAGCCGAAGGATGGTATGGACGTCTTTCAGTCCGGGCTTGGACGTCAAATTAACTTCTGAAGGGTAGTAATGGGGCAGATCACCGTTGGCAAACATGTGAAGTGCATCAGGGTCGGGCTTGTCATAATTAAGTGCCTAACAATAGCAACGTTGCCATGCACTTGAAATATTTTTCCCGATACATTAGAAGTTTAATCGAATTTTTTTACAGAACTAGTTTCAACAAATACTTCTAATTTATAAATTTACGATTCTTTAAATATATTAATTGACTTCTGCTCATCATACGAGTTTCCTCTCGAAGACTGTTGGGTTTGGCATTTAGCTAGTATTGACAGCCTTGGCCAGATTAATTGGACCTCGCGCTGGGATTTGGGCGTGCTGCCCTTCCGCCACCGCATTTTTCCCGAGCTTTTTGCCTCGAGCACAAAGGCCCCCGCCACGCAGCTTTCCCAGTCGTAAATTCGCCGGAGGAGATGCCATCGCCGAAGAGCGCTTCGAGCAGATTGACAACAAAAACGCGCGGAATCCGGCGCGAGCATTTAGAAAAATAAAGCAGAGTCTAAGCTGTTATTAGGAGCCCTGCGGAGTGAATGAGACCACGCCGAGCTAACAAGAAGTTAATTACAGCGTTTTGTAAGAAAGAGTAGTCATTACTCCTAATTATGAAATCTTTCCGTTTCAATGGCCAGCAAATTGGGAGATTTCTCATAGTTCCCGCCGCCGCCGGCCGCCGGCGGGGGCGGCCGCCCCGCTAATCGCCGTGCTTGAGGTGCTCGCAGCAAATTAACCTTAAGGCCTGTTAGCATTTGATCCGTGTGTGCCTGCTGCTAACTGCCTCCACTTAACCGCCTGTGTATTGAAGCCGCGCGGAGTGCGTTGTTTCCGATAACTTTGGCGCTCTGCTGCCGGGTAATTGGTGTGTACCTGTAATAATCAGCTATTTGTGTGGTCCCACTTGTCTATTAGCGGTTCCAATTGACTTTGCCCTTACTGAACCCAATTTAGAGCTGTAAGTGGCTTTGGAAGAAATCAAGAGGGTGGGGACTATTTTTTGAAAAACTATGATTTACAACCTTGGAAAAATAAAATACCTTTTGGACTCTAGAACCAAGGTAGATCTGTTGTGTCTATTGTAGTTCTTCCCGAACTAGACGATTTTGTCGGTGAGCCGAGCGTATGATCTTGGATTATTGCATCTCTCAAGACTACCAGGAATGTTTCAAGTGACGTCGAAAATTAATTAGGCTCGGCGATCTTCATAATTTGATAACTTCTTATGTCCAGACTTTCATAATTAAAATGCCACATAAAAATAACTTTTGGCAAATCAACATCATCAAATTTTTTGGTTGGCTACATAACACAAAGTAGACCAAGGCTGGACATTAGACGAATCGAACCATATGCTCTTTAATATAACCCCTGCAATTTTTTAAGAGGTGAGGTCCGAGCTTGGCGAGTACTAGAAATGTGAAGACGAAATTCGACTTTTACATAGCAAGTGGCGTTAACATCAAATTCAGAAAAGAATACAAGCATCCTCACTTAAATGTTTCGAAATAGCGACTACTAATAAAATTCTTCTTCTTGTCGTTATTTTCTTTTACCCTTTGAGACGTCGGAGTTTATTTCTTTCTTTAGCTATTCACCCAACTCTTCCATTCCTTTTGGTCCCTCGCCATTTTCTTCATTTCCCTCATCGTTTTTCCCTTCGCTTTTCCTATCTCTTCTACTAGTTTCATCTACGCCTTCCTGAGTCTTCCTGGTCTTATAAGGTCATTTACTTCCATTGCCTTTTTACTAGTCTAAAGTGTCCAAACCAGTTAAGCCTACCCTTGTTTACTTTATGCAATATGGGTTACTGTGTCAAAGAGTCTGTAATTTCTTCATTTTGTACTCTATCCCATTGTGTTTTATCTGTTATTTTTTTGTTCTGTTTACTATTTCTAGACCCTATTGTTTTCATTTCGTGTAAACATGATGCCAAGGTATTCAAAAGTAGCTACTTGTACTATTAGTTCTCCTTTGCAGGTTGTTAGATTTTTCTTCTTTTGATTTTTGGTTTACTATCATGTATTTGCGTTTGTTTGTGTCTATTAACTCCTTTATGACAGTCTGCTGACAGGAGTGCATTTATGTTTAAAGATTTAAGTTTCTATATCCTAGTGTTGCCTGTAAGTGTCTCGTATTTTTCATTATTTTGTCCATTACTACTAATCAAATTGAAACTGTAATAGATGAAAATGAAGAACAAATTATTCATAACCAATATGTCTGCTTTTCATGATACTCTGTGCTATTTTCACGCATTATCTTGCTGTTTTAAATTATTTTTGGATTATTTATGTTTCCTGTCCTAAAACATTTTGGCCACATCACCAGAAGAAATCACGACAATCGGGAGGGGGTTGTTATAGAGTCGAAAATGTGATCAAGTAAAAAATTTCACAGGAACTTCACTGTAGGTAAATGTAAGAATAGCAACAGATAGAGACAAATGGTACAAAGGACTATAATTAGAGGGATGGGTATGCTTTTATATTTGTGTTATAGTCTTCTATAACTATTCCGACATACAATTCTTTCGACATGTCTACTAAAGCGACAATACACCAACAGATAATTATTTCCCCGTCGTAGTGCCACGCTGCTTGCACCCCGAAACGCGACTGGCGCTGTTCTGGAGACGATTCTTACCCTCGGACTACATTGTCCGCACTCCTTCGCTTTCGCGAAAAGCTTTCTGACGCCCGCGCCGCCCCGCTCAATCGGAAGTGTCGGTAACCCTGCCGCTCTCGAAATAAACCCCCATAGCACCGAATTTTGTCACTAGTCGCAACTCTTTGATAACTAATTAGTGATGCTAGGGGCTCTCCTACTCTTATTTTACTACTGCTAACCCTTTTATATCAGCCCTTGTCTCTCTCTCCACCCTTTCCTCGACGCCGCGCCCTGTTCTGCGGGAGCTTTCGTTGCGTCACCCCGAGGGTTGCGTCGCGGAAGCCTGCCGCAAAGCTCGCGCGAGGACCTAAAAATCAGGAAGCCCGGCGTGCAGCATCCATTTCTTACAAACGTAATCGCGGTGGACAAGGTTTGCGGTACAATGAAGGATAAGGTGCCATCAGGCCGGGGAGGACGCGACGTACAACCGCGCCGGTTCTAAAATATTGAAAGGCACTTCAAATTCAAAATATTCCAAGTCCTTTTCAAACCAATCCTTCACTTCAGCTTTACATTTCAGATAATGATTTGCTAAAACCAAAGTCTTTGAATGTCTCTTATTGATCCTTATTTGTAGCGAGTAAATGGTTTCGCGAGAGGAGCGGCGCGGCCGAAAGAATGGCAGCCGAACCGCTGGGCTCGCAGAGATACCGTACGAAACGCAATTATTGAGATGTGGAAAATGATATTGATTTGCTTTTGTCTTCGGCGAGCCCGTCAAATATCATTAATATCGAGCGCGGCGCGAGCGGGAACACGCCGCTGTAATTAGATAATGATTAATTAGGACTTGAAGGTTCGATACTTTTCTATAATAAATATCGCCTAATACGGAGTTCTGATTAAAGCGAGTACACCCCTCGGGCATGATTATGCGCCTTTCAAATTTGTTTTCGGCGCACTCATTTATCTCGACGGCTCAATTAGCCGGCTTCGATATCGGGCTTTTTAGATATATCACTTTTTAAAAATAACCCTTCTAACCCCAAGGACGCCTTTCAGCCGTAATGAAAATGCCGGGGCGCTGCTGGAAGACCTGCTGTCGGGAGCAACAATGCGAAAAGCTTTTTGGGGTTCTACACCGTTGTTTCCGCAATTTAATTCGCATTTTTTCGCCCAAGTCCATTTCCGTGTAGGATTTAAAGACCTTTAAACTTGTCTTCTGCAGTTTGATTCTTTCTCTAATGCGTCATTTTTTTCATTTTCCGGCTTTTGCCGCCCAATGAAGATCTTCAGCGACTCAACCATCTCTTGGCGCCTCTTCTGCAAAGTTGTACATTGCGCTTTTGAAAGTTTTGGTACACGTTGTTATTGATTCATCGGGCACTTGGCCTTCCTTTTGGTCGCGTTGTAAGTTGGCTATTCATATTGTTTTACCATCGCTTAAGTTGTTTCACATTGATTCGTCCTATCGGAGGATTGTTTTGATTATATGTGTTCTTCCGGGAAAGGGATTTCTCTTTAGAGATAGTTAACTCCGTATCCAACCCTCTTTACGAAGACCATTTCTGCCGCTTTCGTTTGTCCTGACTTTGCTTTCTAGGGAGGTTGGTCAGGTTCTCGGAATTCACCACCTTTGTCTTTTTATACAAAGGTCACTTGGAGATGAAAATTGGAATTGGCGAAGAGAAGCTATGTGATGCAAATTGGACGCATACACTATTCCATTTGAGGCTCTCATACACTTTCACAAACTCACTGACTCATCAATGTTTTTCCATTCCCATCAGTCTTAGGCGTCACTTCTCCAATGTTGTGTATTGAGCTTTTGAACGGCTTGGTACACGTTCAACCCATCTAGTGTATGACCTTCCTTTAGGTCGTGCTTTTTTATGTTGACTATTCGCAGTTATCTCCATGCCCAACTCCCTTTCAAAGGACCATTTCTCCAGCTCTCATTTGCCCCGACCTCGGGGTTGGTTACAAGATCTGCAGAAACGTCTCTCAATTTTTCAGTATTCACCACCTTTGCCGTTATACAAAGGCTACTGGGAGGTAAGAGTCGAAATTAGTCAAGAGAGGCTATGCGACACGAACTGGAAGCAGCGTCGTGTGGACACATGAACTTGATTTTTTAACTTTGATTGTGATAAGTAAATACATTGTTATTTGTAATTATCAGTTTTGCTATATATGCAGAACAGAACAGTATTTTCCTTGGTTTATCTTGTAGATGCGCATTATTTTAGGTAGTTCAATGTGCTAACTGTAATAGGGATTTTTTACGGCGTTTGCAAATTACTAATGATTTAATCTACGTTTACAGTTTTTAATATCTCCAACAAACAATTTTTCTCTCTTACATTTCACCATTTTAGACTTTGTTCTTTTTGGTAATGATCACACTCGGGTAATTCGTTTTTAACATCCCTAAGTGTTGCTTTAACAAAAAATAGATGCATAGGAACCTTCTGTAATTGTTAAGATGTTAGTCAGGCTTTGCCACAACATTCAACAAAAAAATCCTCTACAATCATTCTGAAGTTTGCGATAAATAAAAAGTTTACTGCACTACTTATTTTGGGAACTGAAAATATATAAATTCTACTAACCTCTCAAATAAGCTGTGGCATCGATATACTTTCTGTTGATCTTGATTAGGTCCCGGACTAAATTTTCATTAAAAAGCATCTGGAGGGGAGCTTTTGGCTTCCAAAATATTTGATTGACGATTCGTCACTGCGTGACAATTTCCCGGCGCGGCGGCCGCCAAACGGAAGAAAAGTGCATCCACGCCGGCGGCGGCGTCCCCACACAAAAGTAACGAGATCTCATAATTAACTAATTATTCGGTGCATTGTGAGGAGCAGCGAGATTATCGTCTTTCAGCCGCGCGCACTCGTTCGCGAGGCACGTCAAGGACTAATTTTCTAACACAAGAGAGCCCAAACGGCGTAATCTAAGACGAAACTTTAACAAAATGGGACTAATCTGTTTTAAATTCAGTACATGAGACAACTAAAATATATGTACAGTTCCGATAGCAAAATCCGCCGCTTTGACAAAACTTAACTTACGGGGCGCGCACGGCGCCCGCCGCGACGAGGACGGCGCGCCGCGGGCGGCGCGCGACAGAGACGCCCGCGCGCGCGTAAATCAAAAACTCCGCATGCAGCGACTCTAGCAGGGATTAATAAAATTAACAGATAGAATTACTTCAGTCAGATATCGTACGAGGCGCTGTGTTACTTTTGCGATATATTCGCGGCGCTCTCTCTCTCGCGCCCGGCGGCGGGCGCGGGCCGCCGCCGCCGCGACAGGGACGGGCGTATAATTTGGTTTGGAGTATAGGAAAGTCGCCCTAATGGAATAAGCGGAGATCGCTGTAGTGGAATTCACTAATACAAAGTGCGGCAATACGATTTACTACTGAATTTTAGTCCAACTATTAACTTTGTTAGCTTCAGAAATTTAACATTATATATGCGCTGACGTTTGCTAATTCCGGAAACCGAACTCGAATTAGACGGCCTCCTTCGCTCTTCCTCTTTTTTTATTTCCAAACTCAGCCCCAAATTCTTCCCCGCGCGAACGGGACCGCGAGCTGCTCGTGTCACTTCCAGATAGTTGCGAAGTTCATTCTTAATTGCATTTTGATTCCAATTCAGCATCTATAAGATCAATAACCGCATCTGTGATGACAGGGAGTGTGATTATGATGAGGTTATAAATAAAACACTTAAATTTCCACTTACAGATTTTAGTCTACAAAAACTTGCACATTCATTATCATCAATTCACCATAGCAACTGAAAATCTGGTAGTTGATAACAATGTACCTATTTTTTTACAGTTAGTATGTAGAGGTGCCATTTGTATTGACTTCTTTTTTACACCAAATCTTAATAGAATATCATTTTCTTTCTCATCCAGAAACTAGAAAAGAAGTTTCCGGTAATCGCCTTATATTTGATCTCTACCCTCGTGAAACCCTTCGATAATGTCCCATCACCATATAGTCGTTGAATCATATTCTTTGATTTACTAGGTTTTTTCTTAACTTAATGTTTAGTCTCTGTTCAAATTCCGCGTTTATTTCATTTCTAGTGTGCTAACAAGCCAAACAGCCGCGCCACCTAGTGAGTTTAGTTGGAAAGACTTCCAAGGTCATGTCTATATAGATGACTGAATGGCACCAATTTCTTATATTTGAAAATTACAGGTAAAGAATTAAAAAATCGGTTCTGGAGCTCTTCTGCTAACCAACGCAGTTGATAATTCTGATTTGTTCTAGCAAGAGAAATTTTAAACCCTTGCGTTTTGTATCTCCCCCGGGTGTTTTTTCTACCCTTGCAACTGTTTGATTGTTATCAGTGGTGGTAGAAAGCAGAACCTATAGATTTGGTGGAAAGGCTTTCTGTGCTTCTTTAAGTTCTGGTTACACTCTCAACTCATTCTGTTAAATATAAAAAGTGTCTCTTTGTTGTATTATTCGTTTCCTATAATTGACCCACAACTTTTAATTGCAAGGTTTATAATTTTTACCGTCATGATGTACGAAATTTAACGTCGTTACGAATGAAAAGCATTGCTGTGCTCAACTTCCATCAACAAATTCGCAATGACTCCAACACACATGTGGGTTTTAAAGCAGACCTTCAATAACTTATAACGTGCCTTTTTCTACATTGACAACTCCTTCTTATACAAACTCGCTTATTTCTTTCTGTTCTTTCTGAAGTAAAACTTAAAATCTACTCATCGGTTTTTTATTTTCTTTACTTTTTACATCTTCGAATTTAATTAAGAGCAAACTTGTGGACTGGCTTACTGCTGTCGGGTTCACTTTTATAACCAAAACTAAATAATTGCAACCAGCATACTAAAATAATGTGACTAAGAATCTATAATAAATGTATTTTTCCTTATTCTATAGCTAGCATAATTGCTAATAATACATAGGATAAAATAACAGTTCGGCATTTGTATTTCCAGTTTAAAACATCTCTGAGAGCTCTTATAGTGTTAAAGAAATAATCTAAATACCAGTACAAAAATAATCTCATACAAGAACTGTATAAATGATCACATTTGTTATTCTATGTAGATAATTATAATCATATAAAATACAAATCAGTGTTCAGTTTAAAGACAGTTTATAAAGCTCTAAATCCAAGAAAATCCAGTTTCTTCTCATCAAGATGTTTTCCTTAATATCTTATGGGAGTTACACATCACAAAGATAAGAACTGATTGAATCAGAGTTTCTTCCATAATTAAACACAATCATTCCAGAGACCTGTTTAGCAAGGAATATAAACTGAACTTTTAGATTCTATTTTAGAAGAGACTAATTTTTAAAAATATAGCGTCCAGTTACCTGATTATTATTACACGAATCTAATTAAATGAGAAACTGTAAAGAATCCAGTTTTATTTATCCACTTCGGTTCTCGAAAGCCGGGCAAATATAATCATAACAAATCAGTGTTCAGTAGACCGAAAATAATAAGAACATTTCTTTATTTCTATTCATTAATTCCCTTATGGGGTACCAGCGGTAGCACAACTATAGAACTGATTGAATCAGAGTTTCTTCCTCCCTAAGCCACAATCCACCAGACGTACCCCTGTTTAGCAGAATACTAACGAATTTAGACCAAAGACTAATAAAAATGCTAGCGTCCAGACCTGTAATCCGCCCAGTAGAACGTGAATCACTCGAAAGCTCAACCGTCGTCTCGAAAGCCGGGCAAATAATTAACAAGAGCGCACAGCTGTGAAAATGATGAATTACAAATGGAAAAGGTTCACAAACCGAAAGAGGATATCATGAACGATAGTAAGAATCGACATTAGAGTGGAAGAGCTAAGAAGAAACAAAGGGAATCAAAAGTTCTAGAAAGATATACACCAATATATAGCGGAGGCGATCGGAATACAGAGCGCAAGCTGGTGTGGGGATAATGATGAATTAAAAATGGAAAAGGTTCCAAACCGAAAGAGGATATATGACGATAGTAGGTGTCTAGGGTGGAAGAGCGGAAGACTAAATAATACTACTCTGTGGCGACCCGAATGCACGAGTAGGCAATCGACCGATACCTACAGTGGTTGGAACAGGAGAAGAACTAAATGAAATATAACAACTTTAGAATAACTAAGTTCTTCCAACAGAAATAGATTAGCAAATTCGCTTGGGAATCTTGGAATTACCACAAATGCGTATGTCTACAGAAATATTAAAATAGTCTAATCATCCTGTAGTTTCTAAAGTATCTTGAGTAAATGGAACAAGCATAGAGCTTTACTAAAACCAGTCCACAATCCGGAGTAATGGAGCAGTAAAGTGGCTATACCAAAATAGAATAATAGAATTGGCGACAGAATCAATAGAAGATGACTTCGAGAAAAGTAGGGAAATATTGAGAAAACCATTAAACAAATGGCGTACGAAATCTTGGATAAACAAAAACTGAGAAAAAAGAGACGACTAGTGTCTAGAACCAAGAAGTAAAACCTGCGGTCTAGAACCAAGAAGTAAAACCTGCGGTCAAGAGCGCAACGAGATTTGAGATATTAAGAAGGTGACGTACAACAGTGGGACATACGAGACTGTATATAAATTAATAAGAACTCTTAACAGGGACATCAACGAACAAGCATATAAAGACAATAGAAGAGAACTAATGGATTAACCATTACAAGCTACTGTATTGTACTAACGGACCCCTAACCGACAAAAAAGAATCCGTCGATAAAGCGCCATATACGGGCGACCTAATAACGATAGACGAACTAGAGGGCGCATTACAGGAAAGCAAAAACAGGAGATCGCCCGGATTAAAAGGATTTAATGTGGCTTTAATAAAATATGGCGGACTTTTACTGAAACATTGAGTATTACAGGATCTGGGTGCAACAGACAATACCAAGTAGTTGGCTAAAGCTAAAGTAACACCAATTTTCAAAAAGGAAGACTAGTAATCGAATATGGGGTAATAATGGCGGTCGTCTAAGACGCGGTGCTTACCACATCGCCTCACATGAGAGACGGTGCGCGACGACCGGGTACAATGGGCGAACATATAAGAGCATCAACCTCCTCAGTTTGCAGGCCGTACTTTCACGCGGGGCGTTAAAGCCTTACCATTTTCATTACCATTGAGAAGCGTAGAGAATTTAATCTTGAAACGCATATTGTCTTACGGACACAGCATTTGACAATGTAAATCGTAAAATACTATGGGATATCATGAAAAACTGATGTTAGTCAGGACAACTTATAATAGAATAATGACGTATACTGCTGCTAACAAAGAAAATATACTATCTTCAATGGTATCCGAATGGACAAGGACAAATATATCAACTGTCTACTTTTCCCTGATGGCTTAACCAACCAAAACAACTTTAACCTTAAAAGAGATTACTATATCGACAAAGAATACTATCTGATATCTCAAGTCAGCAAAATAAAGGTTGTAACGTTCCTTGGAAAAGAACCAATCCTCACAAAGGTCTCTTTAAATGACCAACCAGTCGAACAAATCTTTTCAACGATTGGAGATGTGGCGGGGAATGCGAAATAGAAACCAAAATGCGCAATTCCCTTCGCAATAAGACTAGACAAGAGACCGAAATAAAATTTTGTAAGACGATGGTAATCTCTGTCTTGCTAAAACAAAACTCAGATTTTAAAACAAAAACCGTTTGCACGCCCAAGCTGTGAGATCAAATTCGCAAAGGATATATCAGAGTAACAGATTAGGAAACGACAGTATAAGAGAAAATTTGTCCTAGAAATCAGCAAACAAGACTTGAAACTACACATCGAAAGGATGGAAGATCACCGACTACCAAATATGGTATACAAATATTGCCCTAGTGGTAGAAGAGACATGGACAGGCCTAGAAAAAGATGTCAACAGCTCATTCGGAACAGGCCTCTGTGGTCTAAATCTTGGGTAGAAGAACAAGAAGAAAAATTTTCTTGTACGTGATTAAAATTTAAAAAGTGAAGAGTAGTCGTTTTTGTCCGAAATCTACACACTATGGATTTAGACGACACTTCAGCTTTCTTTAAGATACATAAAAAATTTCATACTAAAATATTGAGCCCAAGACATTGCTTTGTTTGGACAGTTTTTCCCAGACTGGGTCTTGAATAGTGTAATCACTGTATTTGGATGGCAACAAATGAAGTATTAAAGAACTGTAATACAAAAAAAGTAATTGTGAGCATAAGGGGCTATTAGTATAGCAAGGAAGAAAAAGATAATAATGAAAGTATGAAAAGGATGTCCAAAATTGAAATAAAGTTGACAAAGATAAAAAAATGGCACCAGAACAGAACAGCGTAGTGTTCTTTCTCGTTCTGTCACTCAGGTAGGTGATCGATTACCATATGTGACAGATCGGTCTTTTTTCGCGTCTTTGTTGAAACTTATTCTCGACAGCTTCTAAAAGCTCTCTGTGGCATTATCTGGCATGTTTGCCACGGAGTACGGCTATTTTTATATACGAACGCTGTTCTACTCAGGTCACATTCATCCTGCACTACGGTTGAGTGCTCTCTGTACAATTACAGAACATCACATACTACGAATGCACGACTTTCTTGAGACATACGACTTGTTGTGATAGCATCCCTTACCTTTTAAAAAAAAAGTTGCCATGACATGCCTCAACCATTTTAAAAAGCTGTATTTGACTTGTACACTTTTTGCTTACTGTTGTTTTACGACAATTTATTGCAAGCATGTATAACATGCTCGGAGCATCGAACCTGGGTTTTCTGTTTTGAACACACCCACTTGATTAACAGAATTGGGGTTATTTGGCAGTTAGATAATTGACACTTTAAATATTCCTAGAAAGACATTGAGTAGTGCTTGGATAAAGCTGAAAATTGTGACTTTTTAGCTGTCAGTTGAAAAGTAAAGAAAAACAATACGCCGAATGAACACGTAACATTCAATTTAGCACTTTGATACCCATAACCTTACTTAAAATGGCATTTCGAGCATTTAATGCGAACATAGTGTTCTTTATCAATGAAAGAAGCATTTGATTGTTGGTGGTATTTCTCCATTAAGGTTTCATCAACGCTCCGCGGCTGTCGTAAGTTCGAGCAATTTTAGAGCGACCTTAGGTGGCGTCACGCCAGATCCCCAGCGTTGCCCAATAAACTTGGGGTCAAACTGCTGCTGGGCAGCGTCTTAGGGCACTTCCGCTGAATGAGTGCGGTGGCCGAACCGTCCCCGCCTGGATCCGCCAGTATTTTTCCCGCCTGGTTTATGAAGGCCCGCCGCCCCGGCGCGGAAGCGAGGGCTGCAATAACGCGCCGCTTAATTTTTGAGCGTCTGTCTAAAATTACAGGCGCCAATGATATATTCCGCGTAATAACTTCGCTCCGGATCTGATGGGATGGGAGCTATCGAATGCGCCCGTTCCGACGCGGTTCGAATTGACAACTTTACGATTTCGGAATTGCATACCTAGATTTCATTAAAACGTGAGCGGCGAATTAGCGCTCGAGATCCAAAATCTAATAATAAACTATCTCAAGTTGCAATTAATGAAGTAATGCCCGGATATTTCAATATAAATTCCAGCCGATTATTTGTCACGCTTCGGGAATTATTCGAGCTTTTGATTAAGCAGAACGCTTTGTGCGCTGGCCGCGAGGGCAGCGGATCGCGGGGCCCTCGGCGATTTTTTCGGCGGTCCGGCCCTCGCACGCGCAGTGACGAGCCGAGTCCTGAAGGGATTCTTCAATGCGGCCGAGGAGCCGGCAGGGCGGCTACTTAGTTAATTAACAGATGTGATTACTAATAAAGTTATCGGTGCCTTTAAGCGGATTCCCTTTCAAAACTTTTACCTAATTAAACAGCCGCGACAGTTTTTATTTCGATTCGTCCGCGCAGTGCTTGGTTTTTGCAGCTCCGGCTTAAAACTTCCTTCGCGGCCCGAGCCGACTGAAATAAAAATTCGAAAAGTTGCGTTCGAACTCGGAGCGAGATTAAATTCGCCGGTTATGCCCCATTCCGCGATTTACCTTCCCCAAAATCCTGGTAATCCTAACGAGTCTGGCGAGCAGGAGGGACGCGTCAATGGCTGGCGGTCTGGTCGTTTCATTAGGGGGCTTTGCAACTTTTCCTAATGTCGTATTCCTTTCTCGTGCATTTTGAATTTCTTATTCCACTGTTTGCTTTCTTCTTGTATGTTTTTCACTTGCGATTACATTTCAGTCAACAATAATTCTGTTTGTAATGTAATTTAGTGCATGGTTTATAAGAGTTTCTAGTTTTTGAGTTCCTAATTAAATTATTTCAGCCGAGTCTTATTTTTTTTTCTTTGAAATTGTACATAATAAATATTGAGAATTTTTTGTTTTATATGGAGATCCAAATTGAACTTTATGATGTTTTTACATACTATAGCACGTTATCAAGATACAAAAAAATCTTAAAAGGCTGCAGTTACGTAATCCGATGTCGATAAAGCAGCTGCCTTCCTTAAACATTTAGCAAAAGTCTTTAATTTCTATTCAAATGAAGCTGACCCAGAAGTGAAAGACTACTTAACGACACCATTGTAGATAGCACTACCAATTCGACCCTTTTTATCCATAGAAGTGAGTAGCAGAAAAGCTTCGGGTTATGATCTCATAACTGTTCCGGTCTTGAAAGAATGCAATCCTTCGACTGATGTACTAGATTTTATAACTCAAATCAAAATGAGGTATCTTCCTACAGACGCATTAGTTTACTCTTGGAAAATTTAATTATTAGAAGAATTTACGAAGGTAAATTTTAGAAGAATTGCCTCTTTAACACCAGTTTGGTTTTAAGCACCAGCACTCTATTATCTAACAATGCCATCTCATAGTAAGTACAATAAAGTCTTGAAAGACAAATATTGCTGCTGTGCAAACTTCTTGAGTGTCCAACAAGCATTTGACAAAGTATGGCTCTCAGATCTACTATTCAAAACCAAAAAAATCTTTCCCCGCCATTATTTCCTACTTCGTGTTCCACAAAACAGTGTTCTTGGGCCTCAACTATTATTCAGATTTGCCTACAACGTGATAGGAACATTTGTGGCTCTCTTGCTACGAAGACCCCACAAATAACTAGTCACTATGTACAAAACCATGTTGACTCAAATACAATTTGCATTTTTTCCTCAATTTTATTATTTTTTTTTCTATTAAAAACTATTAAGCACTGCATTTGAAATAAAATAAACTCGAGTATAATTTTACGTCCACATTCGTTTTCGAAGGCCAGCGCCCCAAATATGAAACTGCAACTCGATGCTCCGTCCACAGTCGGCAACGGCTGTACCTTAAATAGGTCGTTAATGGCAAGACCGGCACGCGAATGTGCATTCGATCGAGCGGCACGTAGCTCCGGTCAAATTACAATGATAAATTGGTACTAATCCAATAAATTAAAATTCGGTTTTTAGTTTGTGTATTACACGTCCGAAATTGATTATTCCGGGAACGGAGCGCAGCCCCCGGCGGTTTTAATTACTTAGCCGCGGCGCTGCCAGCGGATGGACACTTCTTCGGGAACGTGTCAATTTCCCGGAAGCTAATTCATTAGCACGTGCCCGATATCGCCGAAGACACCTTAAATTATGTGTAATTGCTGCGGCGCGGCACGGAGCTTATTGTTCTTTGGTTATGACGCCGAATAATTGGAATCTATCGGAAGAAGTTTCATTAAATGTTGATGGGTTTTTAATGCTCCATGCAAATTAAATAAAGGATTTCATGGCGATTGGGCCTATTTATGTAGCTTTAAACAAATAGAAAATACTATGGAAAATTTAACAATAACATTAATAATAATTTGAAATATTAAAGTTTTTTTTTCGAGTTCGGCGTGAGAAATAAGATGCAAGCCGCCAGAAGAATAATAAAGATATAAGATACGAAATAACAAAAAAGTTCTGATTCACGAAGTGTAAAATATGAAATATTATAAGAAAAAATCAATAAGTTGCACTAGCTGCAAGACCATGTATATGCCAACAAATTATCATTTTGACCTTCTTCAAGCCAAATATCACCATAAAAAACGATTGGGGGGCATAAATAATATCGGAATTGTATTTTTCACATTAATATAACAATAAATTAAACCAATTCAATCGATTTTGGCATCACATAAAATTTATAGGAATGTTTTTGGAAGTACGTGGATGAATCAAAAATAAACCCGACTTTTTTAGTTTATTAGAATAGCATAAAAATAGTCCTCCAAGTGCACTGTAGAAGAGGTGTTCCGGTGTACTCCATAAGAAATCCTCAATTTTTGTCGGGCTTGGAAGTCAACGTCCCTTCCGACGATATGTGAGTTTCTTTCGTCCAAATGCTAACAGAAGCAATTTCAACATCTCGAAAAGGCGACGTACAATGCGAATATTCTCCCCAGTCACGCTGCTGCACGGGCTACCTTCGATTTCAACTGTTTCTCGTCCTTCCAAAGATTGTTTGTCAGGGGTACACTTAAGTCTTCTTAGGCGAGTGGTCATTGTGCGTTAAGTCTTCTTTAACCTTCCGCTGTCTTGAGAAATTTGATAATAATCCGTAACAGACGAGAGCGCCTTTTGTTCTAACATCATGGCGCGTAAAAAAGATTCCAGTTTATACTTGACCCGCCCACATATTTGAAAAAGTGCTGTTATAATAAAAACAAATTATTACAAATTACCAGTTTGAATATAAATATCGTTGTACAACCACACAACAAAATATCATTACTCCAGAAGCCAAAAGGCCAACGGTGTTTTAAACCTCAGCAGGAGTTTGATAAGCCATGCATAGTAGGAAATGAGAAAGTTTCACTATTTGTTTTTACGAACCTGGTTACTAATAAAGTAAGAAGGAGAATAGGCAGAACTTACACCTCATCAACTCTGCTGTTCCACAGGAAGGATAGGTATTTTCTCTTTTATATCGTGAAGATATATCTAGAAGTAATACATCTGCATTTGCTAAAGATACATGTATGGTAACGTCTGATAAATACTCTTTTGTTTCTCACAACTTACAAGATAATAAATATAAATGAAAATCGAAGAAGAAACTTGAAAATTCAGGTCTTGGTTGCTTGAGGTTTAGGGTCTTATTTACTTGTTATAGTTTATCCGATAGCAGAGAGGAGGGATGATTTTTAAAATTCTTGCCGCATTAACTGGAAGAGTTATATTAAGTGGAGTGAGTTTATGTTAGCAGTATTGCTGGCCCTAAGTGAACTCTTGTACTGGTACTGTAGTCCTCACATATAACAATTATTTTAGATTCAGCTAAGAGTTCATCAATTAATTCTAAATTGTCTTTCGTGTTATTTTTGTTTTATTAATTCCAATACAATGGATCGTTCTTCGGTGTTCACTTTAGAAAGGAAACAAAGTGTTGGGTCGGCATTATAACTCGCCTCGGTTTCGGCTGTCGATAACACGTCTGATTTCGTTCTTAAGATCGCATAATATATGTGGATTTCTGGTGGAGACCTTGGATTTTAGGTAACCTAACAGAAATAAGTTACGCGGTGCTAAATCACAAGGTCTTACTGGCTAGTTGAGCTTCAGCATCCATTCCGTTGCCAATAGTCTAGCCAATTCGCCACTTCTTGACGGGCAAGAGGTTCCGAATCAAAATGGATGACATGAGGTCATCGGTGGGGTAACTCTATGCAGGAGTTCGTCACACCCTCCATAACTCTAATCCGATATACAGACGCCACCTGGCTGTGAGAAGGCTGCAAGAAGGAATTTATGTTCTCGAGGATTGTTTTGATCGCTGGCGGATTCAGATAAATCCCAAGAAAAGCTCAGCGGTGCTGTTCACAAGAAGGATAAGAAAAGATAACCTGGACTAAATCACCATCTTCGAACACAACATCCCCTGAAGAATTGAAACAAAATACCTCGGCGTAATCATGAACGCTCAACTCACCTGGAGCTCTCACAAAGGAGAAATTGTCGGGAAAGTAAAACAGCGGAAGCGTCCCTGGGGTGTTCGGGGAACAAGCTAGCAGTCTACAGAACAGTCATCAAAGCAGTGATGTGACATATTCAGCACATGTCTGGGGATACTGCCTAAACACACACAAGAAGTTCCAGAAATCTGGAACTGGATGCCAAAATCCATTTTTAGTGCTACATAGGCTACACGCCAGAAGGCACGCAGAACTTTTAACAATCAGAAAGTTTGTGAAAGCACAGACGATGAAGACACAAAAGACCACCTCAACCTAATGTTTGAAATGCTAGAAACTATGGTCTTGAAATTCACCCACCCAGAGGTCTTCAGATAGTGAAACGAAGGTTAAGGGCCAGGGGGCTCCAAATTAACGATGAAATAAGTTAATGTCGGAAATTGTGTGGCAGATGACTCTGTCCTGCTGGAATCACATTTATTTCAGATCCATGGTGCTCAGTTGGTGCCCAAAAAATGAGTTATCATGTAATCGTAATGATTGACATTCCGAGTTAGCATTATCTTCAAAGAAATATGGGCCTGTCCTGCGACCTGCCCAAAATCCACCTCTTGGGAGATGCATTTATTTTTCACGAGTTGCGTGAGAATTTTCCGAACCTCAAATGTGACAACTTTGTTTACGAACCCGTTGAGTTGATAATGTGCCACATTGCTGGAGGTGATTTTTCGAAAAAATCGAGAATTCACTCCATTATGCTCTAAAAACAAATTGACGAATGAATGATTAGCAAGCGTACGCTCTTGCATCAGTTGTATTTTGTATGCAGAAGGTGCAGATCTTTAATGAGTATTCGGTGAAGGGAACTTCTGATTCAGATATCAAATAAAAAAATCAATTTGATAAATGGCCATTCCAGAGTTTCCAGCACTTTAGAGAAAAAAGACTTGCCAAATAATAATTTACTACTCTAATGCAAGTTGAAATAATTTCTGCAATTTTGTGCAATCGTTGTGTCCGTAATCATCAACAATTGTAAAAGAGAAAGAACTATTTCAATATATAAAGGTTTGCGTCATCCCCTGAGACTTCGAGCTTAAAATTCAACAGACACGAACAAGAAATATGGAAGAGCTGCTTCTTATCCTAATAATATTAAAAATTCGCATTCACCACTGCGAGGCTGTTGCACTCTTTATATATGAAGAATATTATTGTCTCACTTGGACGAGTGTCTTTATTTTTAGAAGATGTTGAAAATGAAATTATGATTTTTTTCTTCATAAGAGAAACGGAAAAACTGCGACAATAAAAATTTTCTGTTGAAAAAAGGTGGAGCACATATATTTTTATTTTGTCTCTTTGTGAGAGTAAAGCTATTGGGGGTGGAAAGTAAATTTATTGTCCAGTTCGTGTAGCACAAAAATAGTCCAAAAAGTTTTGATTAACAGGCATTTGGTGGTGTCCTAATAGTTAATTAAATGTTGACGTGGACTTCATAGGAGGAATATCGACTTCAATTGAGGTTCTGGGGTCCAGCTCCTAACTTCAGTCATCGTAATTTGTTCTGTTGTAGATTGAGGTTGGCCGTATCGGCCGCCTCCATGCCCCCTCAGGATGGGATCAAGATCTTCGGGTGTTGTACAATTTTTTATCGCTGGGGAAGATCATGCTTTTTCGAAAACCATGGAGCATCAAACATAGACCGTCAAGATCTAATCTGGACAACCTGGAATTTGTTTACATGGGTCCATGCGGCTCAACCTGCATACGTCATGATAGAGCACACGATCGTCTTATAAAAAAGATCTCGCTGCTTTCATTTCGGTGACGCCCTATCTATATGCGATCTCCATGCCAACTGGTGGTCCAGAATTACCCTAAAAGTAATTGGTTTTGTTTCTCTCTTTCGAAGATCTTGAAGTTTGCTAGGTTGTCTCGCCAACGAAGTGATTTCTTGACGGAGAACAAGACTCCTGAGCTCTTCTCAGGATTTAATACCCATTCTTCGCCTGTCGCGGCAGTCCTCCAGAAGGTCCGTTCCTCCAGGACCCGCCGAGTCACGAATGGGGTCCTAAGCGAACTGGGTAGCACCATTGTATCGTCTGCGTACTGGATCAGTGTAGTGGAAAGCGTCGTTGGCATGTCCCAAGCGTAAATATTATATAACGACAGGGACGGGGCGCAGGCTGGGAGACGCCGACTGGAAGTCGCCTTTCCGATGACCTGACGCGATGGAATTTATCTTACACACAACCTGGCTGTGCCTTAGCCACATTGAGGAAGGCTACAATGATGGATTGCTTTTTGGTGTATTCCTCGGTGATGTGTTCCACTGCCATGAGAAGCTAGAGGATATTAGAGTGGGCGAAGCGGAAGTTAACTGACTTCAGAATAAATTGAAGATCTTCGACAGCTGTCCTCAAGAGCTTGTGGATCACCCGTTCCACATAGCAGACTAATCAGCGGCTACTTCTAGAGCTTAATTTACCATGTTTAGGGAACATGATGTTCGCCACCTCCTAAGAGCGCGGAAAGTGTCGGAGGCTATCGCGACTTGGGGATGAATTGGAATACTTCTTCGTATGTTGCTAGGTCTGGGTGGTCGACATAATCGAGGCAGCCAACCTCAGCGTCGTCGTAGCTTAGTTAGGTAGCTTAGGTTAGTTCCTGGGTAAATGAGACAGTTTGAGGCCAAACCAAACAAATTATCCAAGAATTTTGAAAACATATCCGCTTTGAGTTAATTGTGAAAAACCACGCGAATCTCTATGTATGCACAATACAAAATACCCGGATTTATTAAACTGAAAATGGGCCATTTTACAGCAAGACAAAAATAAAAACTGGAGGTACTGAATACTTGCTGCATTGTGTATACTGCCTAAACCCATTTTTGTAATAAGACGTATCATAGTATATCTAATGAAACAGTTGTCAAAAGTGGTTGTAGAGTCATAGAGTCCAATGATCTTTATTTTAGTTGTTGAAGCAAATTTAGCAATCGCTAATCGGCGGTCGTCATTGAAGAGGTGGTGAACAATGGGAATATTGTCATCAGTGCTCTGGTCCCCGGGAGACTTCGGCAACCTTTATTTCACCCGTGAGTTTTAATCTGTTCAAAGGTGTTGTTCTCGCCACTTTAAAATAGAGAGTTAAATTTAAAAAGAAAACTTCCAATTAATTTGTTTGATAAAATAAAAGGGGGGATTAAGGCTGAAAGAGTTGTTTTCATACCTAAATAAATTAAAATGGATTAACTATATAATGAGAATGTTTTTTTTTTTTGCTGAAGTATAGAATAAGATGTTTATAGAGTACAGCATAATTTAAGCATATCACTGAGTTTAGATTCGTTCACTTTTATTGCCTAAAAATGTTTTTTATTGTAAAGATTATAAAAAAGCGATTACTTGCAGCAGCCAGACCTATTATGAGTTACCATCTCCGTTCATTTACATGTGCGAGAAGATGTTGGTGTCGATATGGCCCAAAAAAGCGGCCCATCCTTGACGTCGCGCCAATCGGAGGCAGTGCCCGAATCCTAAGACATTTCCGATCGTTTTTCCCAGCCTGCAACATCTGGTGGCGGCCCTCCTATAACAGATATTTAAGTGCGTACCGGATACGAGTCCTAAATCATAGCGCAGCTTCGCCTCTTTTTCAGCCGTGAAAAGGCAGATCGGCTTTTTGTGGCTAAATTTAGCGCCGCCGAATCGGGCGGGCGGCGGCGGCGCTCGGAAACGCCGCCGGAGGAATGCAATATCGATGGGCATCGATTCCGGCGGCGGAATCCGGCCCGATCGAATTCTTCCGCCGAAAGCGGGCCGCCGCTGATGGCCCGCGTTCCGGGACTGGTTGCGCCCAAATTATCCCTATTAATTCGAGAGTAGCGCCGCGCGCTGTTAGCTAGCGACAAGGCAATCAGACGATATTATTCCGGGGAAAAAAGGCGCATTAGCGAGGAATTCGGATTTTTTGGCCCCCACTTTAGAGGCTGCCGCCCGAACGGCGTAATTAATTACCGTGTTCGGATTCTGTATCGCCAAACACTTTCTTTCATGCGCCTCAACGGCTGCCATCGAAAAAGCAACGCTCGATGAATAATCATATCGTGGAATCGTCGAGGACCGTTAGAGGCGTAGACGCCCACATCTGCTAGGAAAAAACGTAATCCTGTGCATTGTTCTTTGTTTTTTAACCCGGCATTGAAAGTTCCCACATTTCTAATGTCTTACTTATCAAAAAAATTAAATATTACTTTTTCTCAATGCATAAAGAACCAACCGTAAAAGAAAAATGGACTAAAAGCTACTAATCTTAAATGAATCTGTTAAGAAACTCTTATATCTAGAAGCGCAACGGTTAAATTATTGGATAGACACTGAATTTCGCTGATACCTTGAACTTCTTCCTTGATGGTAAAGACGAGTATGACCTGTTGAAGTAACCAATTGGGGGCGTAATTACGTTCTAATGTTTCCAGATTAGAGTTTCTGGTAGACCTCCAAATTTGGATTGGTTTTATAATTGTTTGTTATAGAAGGATTTTGTTTTGTGGTGATAACTGAGATTTTTTCCCTATCATCCAAGTTTTACTTTGTGAGTAAAAGATGACATACAGAAGGCAACAGGTACAGACTGGTTTCGAAACGCAAAGATGGAGAAGAAGATGTGAATCTTTTAGGTGATACGCTTATCTAGATAAATCTCTAAGTACTTTACCCTATCTTCTTGAGGCATCGAAGTGATATTCATTACAACAGGTTTCGTTCCGAAAAGTAAACGTTACTTGAATCGTTTTTATTTCGTCTTCATGCATCTGCCATAGTTTAAGCTATGTTTTGATTTTTTTATATTTGCTGGAGTATTAGCGTGATGCCAGAACTGCAGTGTCATCTGCATACGTAGTTACTAATGTTTCTGGTGTCGTTGGTAAGTCCACTGTATACTTATGGTACAGGACAGAACCGATAATGCTGCCCTGGGGTACATCTGATTGGATTGTTCGTCTTTAAATCTAATATAAAAACTTCTTCGACAGATATCTCTTTAGCACTGTAGAATATTCTATTGGTAGAGCCTTCCCAACTTTGTATAACAACCCGGTATGCCAGATCTTATCGAAGACCTGACTTAATCTAAGGACATTAACAAGCAGTACCGTTTTAGGTGTAGATTGTGGCTATTCTACACACTTATTCTATGGAAAACCAAATAGGTGTTTTTGTATCGTGTTTCGTTGTTCTGAAGTTGGTTTTAACTTCTGCAGCAAAGTTTTTTCAAAGACTTGCCTTTTCTGGCAGCTCTTTTAGAATTTTGACTATGATTAGGTCGTAACCTGAAGCTTTCTGATAACTTGTACTGGTCTCATAGGGAAAGTTAAAATCATTGAGAGTAAGTAATTCTTCGTCTGCTTGACAGGATCTATCGTGGGGTTGCTTTTCTTAGTTTGTTCTTACTCAAGTTCTGTCATGTTTTCTAATAGGTGGAACTGGAAGTTTTGATGCCTTCAATTTCCGAGTAGCTTTCCATAAAGAATGATCGCTTTCTCCGGTGGGTGTTAGGTTTGCCAAGCTTTTAATTCACGAGTCGCTTGGTTGAGTTTGTTTTTATTTCTGAGATTTCTAATGATTTGCCAGATTCTTCTTAGTTTTTGTGTTTCTTGGTCGTAGACCAGTATCCTGTTACGCGTTGGCTTTGTAGCTTAGGTGATTTCTGTTGAGATAGTTCTTTTTCTATTTTTAATAAGATACTTAGTTTTATTCATTTTGTTGCTAATTCTCTAAAATAGTTACACTCCGTGCGTCTTCAGAATAGCGTTGGTGTTACTTTTAGGCTGTATGAAATAAGTGCTGATGAGTGTTTGGAGGATAGATCCCAGCAAGTTTCAGATCTTAAATAATTTGATGAAACAGCCTTGGTGACACAAATGTCTAAGAAGTCTGGAACTTATTAAGGTCCGATGGCCCATATGTAGGTTCAAATATCCTTCAGTAGTGGTCTTCTGTTGCTTTTGTACAGTTCTCTTCCATTAGTTAACGTAATTCTTGATCCCCATCTTTGAGTTCTGCCGTTATAATCTCCACTACCTATGAAACAGAGTTCAAGTGTGTTAAAAATTGATGGAAATTGCTGCTTTTTAATGTTATGGCATTAATGACAATATTTTTTATATTTAATTTAACAGTTAATTTCCAGTTAGATGTTGGACTGTATTTTATATATTATTTTACAATTTTATATAATACAAAACAATTTAGATTTGAAATCCTTTTCCATGCGTTTTTGTCTTGTGATAATGTTCTTACTTCATACCAATATTCCTCGTCTTCCTTGTGTCTTAGTTTCGTATGCTTCTTTGGCTCTTCTGTCGTCCCTCATTCTAGGCAAATGCCTAGCTACCTCAACTGCCGTTCTTCTTTTACTACTTCCATCCTGTCTCTTCTAGTGATCCCGTGAATTTTTCTTAAGAACCTCATCTCCATGGCCTTCAATCTGCTTTTACTTCTTTTGTTAGAGCCCAAGACTCACAACCATAGGTTAGGGATGGTTTTATCACATTCTGGTGTTTTAATCTCGATTCCGAAGAATGTGTCTCTGAGTATATTGTATAACCTTCCTACTTTTTTTGTAATTTCTTTGTCCACTTTTTCTATTGTATTCTATCATTGTTCCTAGATTTTGACTTGTTCCAAGGTTTGTCCATTTATATCTATTTTTTGATTTTTTCATTGTTAGCCATTATGATCATCTTCGTTTTATTTATATTTGTTTCTGCGTTTGTTAGTTTTCAAGTTTATGAATACAATATGAATTTTTTATGACTTTTTTGTCAAGTTCCGTGGTAAATATTTTAAAATTTGGTGTCAAATTGTGATACTTAGGTTTTAGCCAAAAAGTGGCAGCTTGGCCTTGCATATCACCGGAGCAAACGTCTTAAGCGATCGCGGCGGCGCGGCCGCGGAACGGTACCAATTAATCTTTCGGCCGTGAGTCATGTTGGCAAACTCAAACAACCAAATAATTAATTTGGCTATTGGCTCGCAAAACGGCCAATTTTTCTTTGTCTGGGCCCGCCGGAGTTTCCAATTCGATGGTCTGTTCAATTATTGCCCGACGATTTTATTATTAGGCCGCGCGCGCGGAATTGCGGGGGAGCCGAAGAGCGGCACGTGGACCGGCGAGGTATCGGCTCCACAGGTAATTATCGTATCGGCCGATTGCCGCGCGGCGCCCCGACGACCGGTAAATATAGGCGCGCGATCGTCCGGGTGGAAACTTTGATGCCGGCGGAAGATGCATATTTTATATTTAGCTCCGGGCCGGCCCTTCCACGCGGATCGCAGGCCAATTTGAGGCGAAATTTAAAAAGAACCGCGTTTTTTGGCCTTGAAGAGGGTGAGTCGGCCGTGGGGGAGGCTAATTAGGGGCTAGACCGCTTTGTTTGTTTGCTGCACCGAATTTGGTAATTTACGGCACTCGGTAATGTCCCTATCGCCCTATCCATGCACACATCCGTTGCTAATATCCAGTGTCCTCGGTCGCCCCAAATTGCATCCCTGCAGTTCGCAAACACCGGCGCCTCCACCTTAATTCTGCGCGAACAATGTCATTTTTCATCAATTGCTTGCAAAGGATTGTGCCCTCGCAACCTTATCTGATTCGTTTTTTTTTTAATTTTATTAATGACCTTACAGTCAGTCATTTAATGGCGTTTATTAAAGTATAAAATAGTGTATATCCATATCATGCAGGAAAAAGTTCATTAAGAAACTCCTTAACACAACACTTTAACGGTCACTCAAATCTGTTGGGAAGATGTGAGTGATGTATTGAATCTCTTGAGCCGAGACTCCTCTTCTTCATTTTCCAGTAAATATTGAACTAGACAATTAAGATCACGGTATGACCTAGTTGAGCATGGTGCATTTTCTGAGGATGTAAGAATTGCTTGCTATATCTCAAAGCAACGGAGCTATGGGGTACCACAAGTACAGATTGATTTGATGATATTCTTGTAAGGCAACATTTTGTTCTCTAGAAATAGCTAGAGTTCATTTTCCGATATACTTTCCCACTTTGCGTTTTATCCAAGTTAGTCAATTAATCGGATGAATTTGGAATTATTTGGCGCTCTCTGTTTTTTGGGACCCGCTAATTATTTAGTAAATCAGGTGGACAGGTCGTAAAAGTGACTTGTACTGATTTTGTTTTGTTAGTTCGGATATGCCATTTTTTGAACTATAATTACAATATATCCAGATAAGCTTCAAAATGGTTGGATGCTATAACCAAGTCAGGGTGCATAGCTAATACTGTCGTCAGCGAATGTCTGGTGGTTGCCTAATCAGCGATATACGAAAGATACAATATTGGTCCCAACACATTCCCCTGTGGCATTCCAAAGTTGCTAGCAGGTAATGTTTGATAATCTCCAAAACTAATGAAGAAGTGCGTCGGATTGGGTTACATCTATAAATATAGCCGAGCAGTACTTTTTGCATCAAAGTCTTTGGCATCATGTGTGTGACTAGATAAATTTGTTCAATGGTAGCATGTTGCTGAAATCCAATTGATGAACAGGAATTAAGTTATCACCTAGTAGTATAGGTGTAAGTCTGCGTAGTAGCACTTCTGATAGTGCTGGAAGCAAGCTAAGAGACCTATATGACTTCAATTTTTTTAGGCTCACCAAGTTTCGGGATTATTACATTCATAGAAAATTTCTGTTACGGGGAGGATGAAGCGTAGTCTTGGTACCGCTTAATAAACCTATAACCTGGAAGTTCCTTCAAAATTTTCCCTCTATTGAATCGTATCCAGTCCCTTTTTGTGAATTTAGATATCTAAGGATTTGCATTTTTACCTCAGAACTACTTCATCTGGAAGATCTACAAGATGGAAATAGTTGAAATGCCCTAGTTAGAAGGTTTACTAGACTAAGACTTTTTCTTTACCGCTTCGGCCCAACTCCGTTCTCAGTAGAGGTGGCTTATGCTGTTGCTGTCTTTTCAGCTTCTTGGTTGCTTTCCAACGCGAGTATTCTGTATCTTCCGTTGGCGATAAAAATTTCAAATTTTATTGTATGAATGTCTCATGGTTTGCCACCTAGCCATCAGCACTACTGTGGGGCACTCTAAACTAGTAACATACTGTGCTTTATGTGGCAGTCTGTTGCACGATTTCATTGGACTGTTTTACTAGTAAAGTCACTTCTTCCCCCTTTTTAAAGAAAGCGTTCAGTAACAGTACTTCATATATAAGTTCTCAAATAGCTTTCAGTTTGTGTATTTAGTACCCAAAGTAGGTGTTTTTTTACTAAATACAACGTGTGTTCCTATGGTTCCTATTATCGATGAAAATCCAGGCAGGGTTCGATCTTTAGCTAATTCGGATTGATTCCTTTCACTATATGACAATCAAGTAAATCTGGCAATTTCGTTGGATCGGTGAACCAATATATATAGTCTCTAGTGGGAAGGTATTGTGAACCAGTATTGTTTAAGCTCTGCATTTGGTTAAGGTGATTCTCGCTCTCCATTCCGCATTTTTAGCGTTAACGCCGCCTTCTGCTAAGAATTTGGTTCCCAAAGAATTTAAATAGTGCTCGCATGTTGTTTGTTCTTGTGTCGTGGGAAACAGTAACCGCCAGATCAATCTTTAATTACGATTATTGCTGTTGGGAGAAACGCTTGTTTGTACCCCGGAAGCCCGTAGTGGCTAATTGAGTTTTTAATAATCATTGCTGTACCGCCATATACTTTGTGATCAGGATGTTGAGTTGCGTAAACTGCAGATTCTGGAATTATGAATAAGCGTATAATAATGTGAGATGTGATTTAGCAACAAACATGACGTCTGTGCAGAAGTTTGCCTGTTGGCGTTCAATTTGGCCAATTTGATGTGATACCCCATTATCGCTTTTTATGATGAGTTATTAGTAGATTTAAAAGTTTCCATTTGCTCTGTTAGTCCTTTCATCATCTTCGGCTCATTTATATCCCCGGATGTTTCAACTCTTGAAGGAGCTTTTTTGTGAACAATGAAGAAATAAGAAAGTAGAACAAGTGCTACTTAATGAATATTGCAAAATGAAAAAGGTTTGTTTTTTATTCAATTTATCTATCTAAGAAAATCCAAAAGTTCGCGTTCTTTTTACTTATTTGAAAGTGTGACTGCAACAACACAAACGAACATTAATCCTTAAAATAAAAATCATTGCATTTTTAGTGGGTTGTTCAACGTTTTTAGAGGTTAGGTGCTGTTAATGTTAAATTCTCTAAGTGTTCGATTGACCCTCTGTTGTTCAAAACCGGGGATTTTCGATTAAACTTGGTATGTATTTGGTAAATTTCAACAGGTCGACGTAGATGGTTGGTTGTAGTTGAAACCAGCTTAATTTGGATTATCTTTCTGAAGAATATTCCGTTTGGATACAAATTTTGCTACTCTGCCAAGGCCCAACCATTTGCTTAAACGCTCATTAGACGTTTCTAAAACAGCTTTTGTCGAGTATGCACTCGCAGTTTAACTTGGGCAGCGGTTAATTCAAGTTTTGAGCTAATAACAATTGTGGAAGAGAACTGGTTGATGAATTTGTCTCGATTGCTTAGTGATCGAAGCATACCTGATCTTTCAGACCAATTTCTCATTGTCTACACTAGAAGAATTGAGGTGACACATTGACTTTCTACTTTGCTATATGTGATTTTGTGTTTTTCTTGTATTTGATTGATGAGAGGCGATACAATTAGTTAATAAAATAAAATATAGGGCGCACAGATGTATTCGAAGATCTATCAAATGACATTCAAATTTTAAAAATACTACAAAAAGCAACCAAAATTCACTCGTATATTTTAGAGCACACCAAATGAACATTTTATTATTGTATATCCAACCGAAAGGACCATTCTGTTGGCTGATATTCTCAGGTTATATCCTCCTAAAGATTATTAGTAAATCTCACTAGAAAATGTTGCTCAACAACAAGTAACTAACATACCAGAAAAACTCCAAAATTTACCGTGACAAAGCTTATGCAATACAATTAAATTTGAATTTTTTAGCCAACAATAGACAACAATAGTCAAACTGTCGTAGAGTCCCTTAATCATTTTAAAATTCATGATGCTAGGTTTCCGCAAATAACTGGTCGTTGTCCTTAAACCGTCCTCGCTCATAAACGTTCTCTTGCAAAACGCCCCAAACGTCTCGATCCAGACTAGCCAGTCGCTTCTGCTCACCCAAAATTTTCGGCCCATTTCTGGTCTTGTCCAAAGAAAGAATGTCTGTACACCTAAAATCATGATGCTTTCGCCACCCGTTTGAAGTCTGATTCGCCCCAACTTGTGTTTTCTGTTTCGTAGGATCCAAAATCTTCGAAGCCATCCAAATTAAAGCAATCAAAAAATTTAACGAGAAAAGTTGGTTCCAGAAACCTTTCTTTTCTGGCAAGGGCAATTTCTTTTTCGTATTTGTGTAGAGCGCTTCATTTCCCTTTGAATTGTTAAGGTTTTCTAAGCCCCCATTGTCATTGCTCGAACATGAATTAGACCTCAGCGATAGCATGTTTGATTTGGCAACCACCTAACGTTCGCCCGTATTTCTGTTCTCTTTGCGAATCACGTTCATCTGTACCGCTGTCCACCTTACATTTTTTGGTGAGCTCGGCTTAACAGTTGCTTTCTCCGAAAATCATCTGAACGTATTCAGAATTATGAAATAAGACAACAAAAACTGATCATGATTTGTAAGTAGTGGGATTTTTTGGTTTATTAGTTAATTGTTGAGCAACATTTTTTGGTGGGATTTTTAAGGCAGATTTAACCTAAGAATATCAACCAAGCAAGTCAAGTATATCGTGAGATTTTAGATATATTGTAAAAGACAGTCTCTTTGTATCTCAAAGTATCTCTAAATGTGCCTTTTTTATATTGATTCGCTGGAAGTACTCAAATTGCAGTTTAGCCAAACAGCACGGTTTTAACCAACGCATTACTTTGTTTGCTCATTTAGTTACTTATGGTTTGGTGTTTTAACTTATTTGTAATTTTCTGGTAAATTCTAGTCACAATCACACGAATTCTTCAGTTATTTAGTACAGCAGAACTTTATCGTGCTGTTGCTTACTATTATCTCGTCTGGTGTAAGAAAATTAATCATCAATTAGTTAACTGTGCATGAGGTGCCCATTAAGAATAACGTGACTAAGGTGGGAAAAATTTATTTTACCTCTTCTGTCCCCAAAGCTGATAAAGGTATATTTGATTAAATGTTTTAGGAATAGAAGTGTGGTGATGCGTCACTTAACAATTCGTGATAAAGGCAGTTCGTCGTTATGTTCGACTAGGAGGTGCAACTAAGTCTGCAGAACATTCAGCACATGCAAAGTCGCGAATGCGCCCATTCGGAATTCCGAGAGACGGCGCGCAGGCGGCTGACATCACTGTTGTGGCTACAAACTTCAATTCGATGTCTTGTATTGGGTTACGCGTTATTGGATCACCAATAACCTCATCAAATAATCCAGAATAAGGCACGTGCAGTCTGGCGAGCTGCATTTTTGCGCTGAGAATGCGTCGCCACTCGATCCGCGGTGGTGCAGCGATTGAACGGGTGCATTGTCACGATGCAACAAAATGGCACAATGTGCTGTTGCGTATCAGTTGCGGCCCTAGAGTATCACTTTTATCACTCATGTATCCATGTCCAACCTGCTCAAGCTTCGCGGCTGAAGTTTTACTTCGTTTTCAGAGAGCGACACTGGCAGAGAAAGAAGTGACAACCCTGAAGGAGCAGTTGGCCGGAGGAAACTCGGCGTGCGAACTGAAGGACGGAATCATGGAGAAGCCGAATTTCGAAAACGAGCTCGCCGCCAAAGACAAAGAGGTGAGTGGTTTTCTGTGGCGGCGAAGCCGCTCGCGGTCCGCAATTAACGCGTTTTTCTCGTAATATACGGGGCATCCAGCCTCCTTTGTCCGCCGTTTGTAACGTAATTAAGAGAACTATGCTTCAAGACAAAAATGCGGTCTCGGTATCTCTTAAATGCATGTATTTTCATAATTAACAGCTGAGAAAATTAACATCTGTATTCAGCGCAACTTAGAAGGAAGTATAGGCGAGCGCCGCCCGAGCGACCTTTAAAAATCCCCCCTGGCGTCCAAAACTGATTTCCGAACTTGAATTCATCGTTTATAGATTCTCAACTTGGTGTTTTTTCGCAACATCTTAAGTAGGATTAGTTGGCGCTTAGTGATGTTGGCCGCGCGCCCTCGCCGGCCGTCTCCGTCTGGGGCACGGCGCCGAGGCCCAAGCGGCAGCCGACGTGGAGGAAAGCCGGCGGAGCTTCGCTGTTATAGATACACTTGTTCGTATAAACCGATTACCAACAAGGAAGCGGGAAATAAATCACTTTAGGGGGATTTTTACCGGTTTTACAGCATTATCGGTGATCTTTACTCGTTCGCACAATACCGATCCGCGTCCTTTTTTCGAAAACTCGTCGTTTTGCAATTTCGCGGATTACGCGTCCGCCGCCAGGCGCATAATAGGATTTGGCCTGCAGTAATTGCAGATGCCCATCGCCACGGCCCGAGCTTCTGGTGCCGCTGGTTGTGGGAGTCCGCGCCGCGGCCGCCACCCACAGCCGGTGATCCAAATGCCGCTGTGACGCGGCTGTAAATCAGGAACTTCATAATCTTGTCCGGCGATTTGTCATAGCGCGGAATGGCCGATAAACGTGCCCGGTTTCGGGAGCGCTGTTAAAAAAGGAGCCAAGGAGTTGGCTTCCGTTGGGGCGTCGCGAGCGACCCCGTTGGCAGATTGTATGTACCACTCTGTATGCCACAATACAACAGAAAAGTATCGGAAGCTTTGAATTGCTAGTCGCATGAAATTACTGCAGCAACTCTGTCAAGGTCATTACAGCAATGCTATGGTCCACCTTTAGTAGTTTTTGATTTTTTTATCATTTCTGAATGTAAGTTTCCGACGCTCGCAAAGGCATAAGGATTAGAGAAAGAAAAAGAATTTGAATGGCAGCACGTACAAGTTTTCAAAGCTCTCATAGCAGGACATGTAGCATGGCAATCTTTTAAAAAGAGAGACAAAACTGTATATAAATGAAGAAAGTTAAGGGCATTTTCTGTTCTATTTTTTCACCATTTTCCAATGAATTAGAAGGATTACATCGTGCATTTTATCTAAATCTGAACTTTAGCGGACCTGCACACTGAAACTTCAATGAGATACTGATACTGGTCAGTTTCTGTGAGTTAGAAAGTTCCCAGAGCAATTATTTGTCTGATTCATCACCCTTTAAGGAAATATATCACGCTTCTTACTATTTTCTAAAAAAGGCCTTGTAGAATTTAGTCACGCGGTCTTGTATCATAATAAACTGCAGAGGGGACAATTTTGGGGATATAGAGTGGGGTCATGTGCCCCCCCCATTCTAACCAAGCGACAAAGGACACAACATTTTATTTTAAAATTATACAAAGAGATTATGATACAAAAGTTTTGATTCTCTTTTTTTATTTTGGGCATCTTGAGCACCGTGCCCTCGATGGGTAAATGGTCATCTCCATTCAACATAATCCCCATAATCCTAACTACTTTTGATGGTCTGCCTTTACACCACGCGTTTATTCAAGTTGCTACAATTTTTCATCAAAAATTGCAGCAATTAGACTCCTTTCATGGATATTTCAGGGTACAAAATCCTTGCAACAGACACCATAAACAACATAACATACTTGCTGCTCCTCTTTCCGTGAGCGTCGATCAAAGTCATACACGCCAACTTTTAGTCAGAAATATGCACCCTTCCCTTATATTTGTTGAAAAAACGGATTAGATTTGGGCAAAATCAACTTCTAACTTGCTTCAGTCGTTTTGTTTACGATGCTTTCTCTACTGAAGCATCGTGAGAACAAGTACTTCTTTGCTGTCTTGGCACCTTTTGCCATTTTTTCTTGTTGATTTGCAAGAAATTATTGTTTTCAATTGTCCTTGGAATTTTGGCATATTTTTCTCGAATTTATAGCAATACCAACTGTTGGAATTTGATATGATGTAGCAAATGAACACGTAATTGGGAGTCAAAACAACTCTCTTGTCGTCCCTGTCACTCGTTTCTAGGTTTGTCTTCATTTTATTGGGTTGAGAAGCAAATATTCCTTTAGAGAGGATCTACCTTTGAATTTTATAAATTCATCTATACTCTGGTAGGGGCTTACTTCCCTTTTCCTTGGAAAGGTGTATTATAGAAAAGTAAGAGCAATATATTGTTGAAGGACCTGCAGGTTGCTAGGGATCATTGAAATATATAGTACATGTTATTGTATCATTATTTGCCTGGATTGGCGTCTTCTTGTTGGCAATTGGCTAATTAATGCGAGGAAAAATTGTAGAAAACAGCCCACTTCGTCAGATGACCGATTCAGTTTGCATAATTAGACGGTTGCGGCCTTGGTGAGACTATATGTAGTCGTGACAGATCTGTTTGACGTGGACCACATGCCAAGAGCATTGTTTGGAGGAATTACAACATCTTCAAGTGAACTTCCTGAAGAATGTTCATCGTTGCTCTCGTCAAAATTGTCATCTAATGAATTGTCTAGAAGAACGTCTTTGCCAAATTGCCCCCAAATCGGCTGAAGTCTTTCAGAAGGTATTTTTCTTCTAATATAAAACAATACCGATGATAGTCAACTTCAGAATGAAATAAAACACGCTTCTAATACTAATGGGACATACATAACCGACTGACCCCAATCAGTGGGACTATAATCAGACTTGATGTATTTACTTACCGGGTTTTGATAGTATTCCATGACGTGTGGAGTTCAAAAATGAACTATTAAGCACAAACTAATAGAAAATAAACATACATCGGGATCACAAGGCTAAAAAACACCATCACAAATATAAATAACTAGTGATTTTTAATCACTTTGTAGTAAGTTATACTTCAGATTAATACCCCTAAAGATGGTATTACGTTTTAGTGAGCTTTATTTCGTATTTAATGCAAATGAATTTATTTTTTGAAAAACATTGTTCAGCAAAGTAACTGATTTTGATAATTGTGACCTTGTAGAGATTGCGATATCGGTCTTTAGGTTTGGAGGGCAACTTTGATTTGATTTTTCCATGTTACATCATTGACATTCATCGGACAGGTTTTTAAAGAGGATGGCATATGGGGTATGCCTTTTTTAAAAAGTTAATGATTTGCTACCTTTAAGAAATGTGGGTGAGAGAACCTGAATAATATTCAATGAATCGTTACATACCTTTGGCTATAGTCTTTGATTTTGTCCTCAAAACAGTTTTCAGTTTGCAGTATCATCTGGTGTAGCTTCTATGGGAGTGCCTTATTTCTTTATACTAATAATCTGTATCACATATATCTAAAACTTGCACACTTTTCCATTGGTTTAGAAGCAGGATTTTGATTCAGGAAGTAACTTTATCTTATACGAAACGAAGTAGTACCAATATTGCCAGCCAAAAATCTTTGAAGTAAGTTCTATAACGGTCTTCATGTTTGTATTAAAGTCCAAGAACACCTTAAACATAAATTTATTTATCTTTATGATTTTGCAAGCACCATGACATTATCAAAATGAATCGGTATTACTAAACAGCAAATGACGCACAAAAAACTACGAGTACGCACATTTGCTTCTCAATTTACACTTATAATTTTTTAATTATGTCTTGTGTAATTCTCAAAATAAATAATCGTGTAATTAGAGATGTTAAGTAATAGTTTTTTTGGTTGTCCTTCTTACTCGCCAGATTTAATTCACATTTTTAACTAAAATCATAAGAGGAATTATGTACTTGAACAAAGCTGTGCAATTACTCTTATTATTTATTATTTTATTTTCCTCCGCCACGAAAAGGACCGCAAATGAATTTTTCCATCACACATTATGCAGATTGTGTGTTACTTAATATTGATTTACGTGGCTTGCCGTTCTGGGCATCGGACTGTTAATTATTTCCTTATTCTGATTGTTGTTTTTTCCTTCTTTATTTGTAGTTTTTTATTTTCCGTGGGCAAAGTCAATAATAGAAGCACAAATTATGGTGAAAACGTGATGAAACAAATTATGAGTAAATAAATATTATGTAAATCTGACAAAATGTAGAGGCAGAAAGAATTGCGTTTGTGTTGCAAGGTTATTTTTAAAATGGGTATTTTGTGATTGTAACGCAGCGGCTATTTTGTAACCATTTCAGAGTAGATCGTCACGGAAGAGTTTTGACCAAAAAAAAAAAAACACATTGTGGATACACAATTTTCGACAGACTGGTTGACTGTTACAACGGAATCACCCGGTAGATCTGGTAGCCTTCGGACACCTGAGAATATCGCAGAAGTGAGACAGGATGTTGTCACGTCGTCACAACGTTCCGATGCTAAGTATGCTTTCGCCTTGGAATGTCTGACTGGAGCATGCGAAGAATTCTACACTCTCATCTTCCATTCATACAAAATGATGGTAGTCCAGGAAATCAATGGACGGGCTGCCTGCGAGGACATGTTGGCAAATGTTCCAGCTGATGCTGTTGTATTCAGTAGTGACGAAGCTCATTTTCATTAATCGGACTGCGTCAAAAAGCAGAATTTTTGGTATTGGGCCCCAGAAACTAGCGATCTCTCCTAAGTTGGCGTATAATTGTTTGGTATGCTGTTACGAAATTTGGCCTTATTTTTTTGTACGTGCGGTAGCTGTTATATCTACCCACTCTGTTGCGATGTTTTGCAACTTCCTGGAGCCCAGACTCAACGAACATGGAATTGCACCACTGTGGTTCCAACAAGATGGCGCTAGTACTACACACACAGTGAGAATTTCTTGAGAAGTTCCGGGGTTTCTAAACCGCCTTATCTCATTAGATGGTGACATCCCATGGCTAGCTAGGTCACCAGACATGTCCCCTTGGGATTTCTTTCTGTGGGGACAGCTGAAAGCTGATGTTTTTCAACACACGTCATGGACTTCAACTGTGGTACCAGGAGTGTATCCCTGGTGCGAGCAAATATTTAGACAACATCATCTTTAATACTGGTTAATGACTAAATAGCAAGCATTGCCCTGTGTGAATCTGTTGTTCTTTTTATTGCTGTTTTGAAAAGGGGAGGCCATTCTACCGGACCGTATTACACGCGAATCTTACTACTAACTTCACCAACGCAAAAGCGAAAGTAGTGATGAACAGGGGGTAACGTTATTTTGTTGCTAACATTATCAATTTATTTTTACTATCTTTCTGAATGAAAGCGTGCCAGGAAAACATCAACTTAATCTTCGCTGGAGAACTTGGGGGCAAACCACCACGACGAAGAAAGTTGTGTTCGAACTGCAGGGCAACTCCTCGAAGCTTTCAGGAGCCCCAAACAAGCTTTTCGCAAACGGCAGGATGTTTACAGTTAATATCCGTATTTACAAGGCGCCCGGCGATTCATGCGTTGCAAATCGCGGAACAACGGCGAAAAGTCGAGATCACATCTGCTCCATTAAAGTTCCCGCCGCCCAGCGGTAATTTCCAGCGTTTGCAATAAAGGACATTTGATACCAGCTCGCGCGCGGCAAGGAGCAGGAACACATTTCATGAATTCAGAGAAGAATGTTAACATGCAATAAGACAGAATATAAAGCACCGAGTCGCGAACGCTAAAGGTTCGTTCTTGTTCGTTATCGCGATCGCGCGTGATAAGCCAGAAATATTTGTTACAAATATACGGAATACCGGAGGATTAATATAAATTATACGTAAAGGGCAAATACATAAGTAGCCTGCTGCTCTAAAAGTTAACGCATTTCTCATAAATTTATGACTTTGTTTTCGATCCTTATTTAGATAAGCTTAATGTATTGGGCTTCTGGGTGGTGGAAACTCGGAGGCGCGGAAAAAACGCCGCTGCACCGGCCGCGCTTTCGTTGGGCACTTCTGCGGCCGCCGCAAGGGGGCCATCGGGTACCATCCTATTTTGTTCGGCGGTGACTAACACGTCGGTATTGGCAGTCGCGTCCGCAGCTCATGCCAAATCACTTTTTTTGTCAATGCGCGCAACTCGACATATTGATACAAGTGTAAAGCACCCATTTTTCTGGTACAAGGCATCAACAACTCTTTTATTTTGGTACCTGCACTACCAGCCACTTGAAAACGTTCGAGCTTCCATTCAACTAATGCGCCGCAGCTGACTTGTAAAGTTAAATTCGCTGAATTTTTGGCTGGCATTTCCTCATCTGTTTTGTTTGGGCGATGTTAGTTTATTCTGTTTTGAAAACCCATATATAATTAGATGTAGGAAATGGTGCTTGTTAAGAGTATAATAAGACGAGAGGAGCGCTTCAGAAGTCGGCGCCCAACCACCCCTTATAGATATTTTGTAGCAACACAGAAACCCAAAAGTCCGTTTTATGCAAAATTTAAACGTTTTAAGGATAGAAGCATAAACAATGAGCGAAGATGCGAGCGTAGAAAGAGGATATCGAAGAGAAAAGATTAGTCAAAAGATCTACGACCTTCAAATTCAAGTAGGGTGAGATAAGGAAGTCTATTATTCGCTCCCATAGAAAGCAAAATTTAAAAAAGCACTTGGATAAAAATATTTGGAATGATCAAAATCATCTGCATGTCTTTCCTGAATAAAACACAAAATTTTAGAATATTTCGAATATTATTGTCATGTGTAAAACCCAGTTAGCAGTACCCTTCACGACTCCGCTAACATGCAACCATTCTCTTAGTGTTTTCCACAGTGCTTTCCCATAAATGCTACTTCATCAGTTACACGTGCGATGTTTTCTTTTAGCCCTGGAATCGTAGCAGATTTGTTGACATAAACCCTTTCATCCAAATAGTTCCAGAGGAAAAAGTCAATTTGGGTTGGATCGGAATCCCGCGATGGTCAATCAATGTCTCCTGTCTACGAGACAACGCGACCAGAAAATTTGGTTTGAAGTAAAGTGAGTGTTTCATGTGCTGCGTGACATGGGGCTCCATCTTGTTCAAACCACATATCATTCAAGTTCAAATCATTGGTTTCGTTGAAAAAAAACATCTCCTGATAACTTACAATGATTCCTTCAGCCCACAATTCACATCAAACAGTGGATTTTCACTACTCCAGATGCCACATTTTTGATGTTTTACAAAATCACAGCAACTACTACGGCGTTTTTGCTGCTAAACTGTACAAATGCGAACTTCCAATACAGAAAACCCGTGGCGCGCAATTCAAATCGTAAAGTTCAATTTGGATCACATTATATTATAGTTGGACATTACTTTTTTCGTTGAAAAATTCAATTTTCATCTTTTCAGATTTTTTTGCAATAATGTCGGGTTAACTATAAATATGAATTTTGGTTTCCCAAACAAAACTTAATGGGCAATCTGCACTATTCCTCTTCATCTTACTATTAGAGCTGCGTGGAAATTTATTTTCGTAGCGGAAACGAACAGTTCTTTATGTAGTCAAAGCTAATTTTACCTTTACCGCCGAAGGTGCTGCCGAAGCGTTAGTTTTCGGGAGACAATAGGAGAATCTCATTTCAGGCCCCCGTTTGTTTTTCTTCGCACTTAATTCGTAAGCAGCCGCTAGCACTTCGCTTTTTTTGATCGCAGCTGTCCTGCTTTCCTCCGCGAAGGTACGCGGGAAATTAATCAGGGGGAGCGAGAGCACCGGCGCATCCACAGGGCTTTCGGTGGAGCTCGATATTTATAAATACCAGAGACAGTCACCCTAAACATTCTGAAAATAGTCCATTGGATTAAGACGACTTTTTATAATGTGACTAAAGGTTTATTTAGGCTGCCACCTCGGATGTTCGCGCGGCGATCGGCCCAAACCGCGCGCGCGCCCCGCGCAGCCCGAATGCATAATGAGGGATCTGAAATCACGCGAAGCTTTCGCTTGTATTTTATCGCCCGAGATAACGCCACGGTATCGAGTTTACGTCAGGAGCCGCGGAAAGCGTCCCGATACAAAGAAAACACCGTTATTAATTACTGCCCGATTTTCAGCATTCTTTTTGGCGCGGTTAATTATGTGCCCGGCGCAAATTGCTTTGAAGTCGCCGGCTGAAAACCCCCGATTATCGGATTCGCGGACTAAGATCGCCGACTAACCCCCTTCCGCCTCAAGAATGAGCAATGGAAATTTTTTAGGAGTCGCGGGGCCGCATCTTTCGCTTTCTGTTGAATTAATGTTGCTCATCCCTGGCAACATTAACTCTGGGATCTTCAAAAGCACCCTGTGTTTACTAGTTTCAGGTCCAGACGTTTGCTTTGCCCTGCTGAATAATATATGGGCAAAGTTATTGTTACGTTGAATTTGCTTAGACAACCATGGGTGCTATTAAGGAGTGTTGCAAAGTTTTTCTGTTGCGCTAAAAGAGGAATGAGACAATAACGAAATCGAGTGAGAACTTCTTTTTTCTTTTAAAACTTTCGTTGTCAGATTTCAGCGCTTTCAAATAGTTTACGCCAAATCTTGCATCCACTTGCAGGAGGCAGGTTGAGTAAAATTTCCTTCAACTAAACATAGAATATGGATTTCCTCGGGGAATTTTCTCGATTGGACAAAAGTTGGACCAGCCAATTAGGATCTATTGTTTGTCTCTTTTTGGTCGATTTTATAAAGTAAACCGGATAAAATACTCTTTGCGACGAGTTGAGAGGGTAGCGTAACCTATTTGACTTTCGTCCGGATAAACTGACATGTTTAGATTTTCCTAAATGGACCAAGAAAATTCCCGAAATAATTCCGTTAAACAATCGAAATTGGATATTTTCGCGCCTCTTTTGCGTTACCAACAGTTTTTTCTTTCGATAAATTAGAATGAAGTACCGGGGAATTTGAATTGACTTTATTTCCATTAATGCGTCCTCGAATTGGTAATAAAGCTGTTCAATCACGCAAAACAACAGCGTCGTTATCAATTCTCCAGGAAAATGCAAATTTTGAACAGTGTGGCCAGTGTAGCTTCTGTTTCATGGAGGAACAGGAGACGGATTTTTGGAATTTTGGAAGATGCTCATGAATAGAATTAGCTGTTGTGTCTGTTATATGCGTGAAATATTTCTGTTTGTCAATAAGAAAAGGGTCTGTGTTGAATTCTGGAAGACTAATTGTAGCAATCTCCAGTTTTTTAAGCATCTATATAAATTTATAGGCAGAAAAAAGATTCTGGAAATAATAGAAAGATTCTATACAAGACAAACTATTCAGGTAACATTACGAAATACTTGGAACTGAAGACTAACTAAAAATTACATGGAAAAACCCTAAATTATTCACATTTGCTATAGACTGGTCAAATAACGGATAAACATAAATAGAAGTCTCTCACATTTAAGATATGCAGCTTGGAAGAACGACAGGAGAATTAAACACTGTATCAAATATGGCTGGCTTAAAGATAAACAAAAATAAAATAAAAGTAATGTATAGTCATCACCATCATCATCACACAGCCTTGAATTTTGCAGTTTTGCAGTTAAAGGGGGATTTGGCAATTAAACGCCACGCTTGGCAGGCGGATTGGCGAGTAGATAGGGTATATGGAGAATAAGAGTATGTAGATTATAGTTAGGGTTAATGTTGGGACACGGCTTTTCCCCGATGTTAGGAGATGGGGTAGAGTTGAAGCTCACATGGGCAGGATCGCCTCCCTGAAGTAGACATATTCTCCATCGGGGTCATAGAGGAGTATCTACCCGCTACCCAATATAGTAGGGACGATATAATAAAAAGTAAATAAGTGGAAAATGTAAAAAAATAAATCAAGAATGAAACTTTATATTAGGAAAATAAAACCAAACAGAAGAAGTTTAGAGAAGAAAGAAACTAACATAGAGACGAACAGCATAAGGCAAGCTTTGCTTTGTTTTAAAAAACCAAAAGAATTGAATATCCTGCGAACAATATAGCGAACTAAGAAAAGGTCCGTGTTAGGAATCTTGCTAAAAACAAGAAGACAAACAAGTAGGTAAAGCGATGGAGTGTAAAGAGAAACGAATGTAAAATTAATCCTTTCAAGCCACAAATTAATTCCTTAGAGTCCATATAAGCGACTCTGAGAACGTCGATGTAGAAGATCTGAATTGTATGAAATCAGAGCAACGGCTTTGATGGAGGCACGATTTAGAAGAGGGGTATATACGAATGTGGGTGAAACACTATGAAGAAAAAGAAGAAGAAGAACTTGAAGAAAAATTGAGTAAATCTTCCAAAAGATCTGATAAGAATGAAAATGAAGAGGGCAAAGAATGATGAAGTATCGTAGTAAAAGAAATTTTATGCATAGATCATTTATGATATAAAGAAGAAAAATTGATTCTTGATTATAATTGAATCAAAAGGTGGCCTCCCTAATGTATATTTACGAACCTTTGTGCCCCACAATGATTATTACAAGCCTTAAGTTAAGAAGTGCTGCGCCTGTTGATTTCAGAAAATTTATTATTGCATTTTCTGTTGCACAACTTCGGAATTTTAATTTTGCGACCAAGGCAACGGCGTAAAATACAGCCAAAGAAGATCGTTCCGGCAGTAATGTAAATGTACACGACGTGTATTTTATCAAGTCCAATAATGACAGTGGGGGAGACTAGTGTCGTAGATTTTAAGATAGAGGAGCAATAAATGGTTCCTGATGAAGACAGCATCGACAATTGGCAATATTATTTTGGTAATCATTTTTTAAAATTTGGAAGTCGCTGTTGGCAAAATTAACAACAGAATATTCAATTCAACCATCTAATTCATTGGTTTGGCTGTGATAAGTAGCATTCTTAAAGACATTGATCGATAACGATCTCCTATTTGCGTCTCTTGGGCGTCGGACTCACTATTTGAGTTTGCCAAGGTGGTAAGAGCAGCATTGGTTTGGGTAACGGAGAGCCAAACTGTAAGATGATACTAGGTCTTCATCTAATTGTTTCTTTAAGTATTTTCGACTCTTAAAAAAATTATTAAATCGGTTTGTAGAGATCTTGTTAATCAGAAACTTCTTCAACTGTGTGCTTAGTTTATTAACCCACTTGTACTTTGTCCAATTGTAAGATTTGCCTTGTTCTGTTTTCTTGTGGTTTGGCGCATTGTTAAATTCCACCTTGTCTTTTTAATGTTCTTGTGTTCCTATGCATAGTTTAAACTTGTTGCCTTTTTGACTTATGCATTTCATGATTTTTCCTTAGAAAAGTTGAGGGACATACAGTTTTATTTTGGCTTTCAGTGTTGGCCCTATTTTGGTCAGCGTTCTTCTCCATAGTTTTTGCATGGTTATTGTGATCAAATTCACTATTAATTTCTTCCTTGGTACTATGAGCTGTTTCGTTCTAAGTGGAGTGCTAGCCCGGTACGTAATGGATTTTGCATTGACCTGGTCTAGCTCAAGTAGGATGTGGCATCAGAAACTCGTGCGAATACATTGAAGGCCAAATAAATACTTGAAACGGCAGAAATGAAGACAGCGAGGAAGATTACAGAAAAAAATTGAGAGACCAATCCGAAATGACGTCAAATCCAAAAAATTTGAGATTGCATTAAATCACAACATATGCATGCTGGACTTATCTTTCGGTAAGGAAAATGTAGCCTAACAAGACCAAGTAAGAGATGGAAAGACGATCTGGAAAACAGTTGTATACTTGATTCTTTAAAAGGAGACGAAAAAAACATCGATAACTAATTTAAACAGCGTGTTGCTGATTCTTCCCTTCTTGGTAAGTGTAGTAACTTATTTCCCTTCCAGTATCAGTTTGTGAGTATCAGCAAATATGAAAACGTATATTGCGTTTTTTATGGTATTAAATAATTTATTTCAATTTTTTAAGTTATGTAATCAATTTTTGGCAGATGCAATACTAAATAATGAAGTAAAGGAGGATTATTTCAGGTTTATAGAGATATCCAAACTACAAGTTGAAGCCCAAGGAATGATAGGACTGTATTACAGGCGGCTGATCAAAAATCGTTACGCGCTCGATGTCGTCGAGATCGCCGGTTCACAAAAATTCGCCTTTGTGTCGGTAGCCCGCCTTGGTCGCCGCTTTAGGCCTCCAAAAATAGCTGAAATGAGCCGTAATCAATAAATAGTGCCAATGAACCCAGATATAATGCATTTATCAGTGCGTATTCGCCGAAGACATGGAAAAACGGAAACGGAAGTGTAGTGTGGCTATCGGGCGCCTTATCAGCCCTGTCATTGTTCGGCCACATTTTTTTGACAAACCGCCGGCGCACACATGCGTGAAGCGAGCGAATTTTGCATTAACAAATGGCTGCGAACGGATGTGTTTAATGGACTATTCTAGTGAAGTTAGAACGCGTATTGATGAGGGTATTTACATTTTTATTGTGCAGCACTTTAAAAATACCTTTGCTATTACTGCATTCATGCATATTCAATAATTTCGAGCCGATGTACTTTATTGCCGGAAAAATCGATCTACGCGTGGCGGCACCTCGGTACCTGCATGCGCCGCGCAGCCCCGTTCTTCGTCTTTGGGGCTTTCTCCGGCATCAATCATTTTTACTGTGGGAAAAGAGTGAAGCTTTAGTTCGTTGTTATCTCGGCGACCACGGCAAAGCGGTCTGCACGAATTTTCAGACGTTAATTTTGTTTCGTTTGTAATGAGGTCCAGTACAGCTCGCCTTATCACAAAACCACTTCACCAACTTAATCAGAAGTTTTAGTCATACTGTGACCAGGGCCTGAATTGAGGTTTGTGGCGTGCTAGGCTGACAATTTTTCACCCGCCTTCCTTCAGATTTTTGCGTATTTGTTGGGATCTTATCAAAAAATTACAAAAAAGTTGATTGGTTTTTTCAATTTTCATTATATACATACACATCGGTACAATGTTAACATACATCAATGAGGAAAAATTTAAAAAAATGCTCTTTTCTTATATACACATACATACTATTCGTGGTTTTAGAATTAGATAACTTCTAGACTATGACGTCAAAAAGAAAGACTGTAGAAGCTGTAGAAACTCACCCTCAATAAATAAAAGTGCAAGACTCCTCATTGTTTCTTGTTTTAACGTTGATCTCATTCTTTTTACATTCTTAAGGTCTGAAAAGGTCGTTTTCCACTGCAGTTAGTATCCGTACTTGAAAGAGTGTTGGGAAAAGTAGACCATGACTAATAATACTAGGAATCTTTGTGGTTCTAATTGTGTTTTAGGTTTGGTATTCTTTTCTTCTTTGTCAATATTTTTATTAATTCTTAAAAGTATTGCTAAATGCACAAATTCCTTAGGGAATGTTTTATCTAAATCAGAGGTATACATACATTTCCATATTTAGCAATTTTTATATGATTTTTCATAAAAATCTGAAATCCTTATGTATTTTGTGTCGATTGTTCTTTTTCCTACTGAGTTGAACTTCAGAAAATCAGTTGCACCATAATATATTTCTGTCGTAATTATTTTTTTATTTTCACTTGCAGGAACTTTTGGCTTCCTCTTTATTGTAATGTCTGTTTTTTAGACTTTAGTTTCACACATCAATGTTGCTTTTTGTTGCCTTGAAAACTCACATTCGTCTTGAAGAACGTTTATAAGTACTGTTCACTTGTTTCTCAAGACTTTACGAGAGCATTGTAACAGGCATAATTAATGTAATTTCAAGACTCTTAAGTTTTTCACATTTGCTTCATACTGTGTCCTTAGTCTGATCGCTATTGAGTTGTCGAAAAAGTTTTTAAAGTGAAACTATCTTTTGATCGAAGAATTAAAGAAGTTATAGATTTGCTGTTCTTAAGAAAAGAAAATCAACAGAGTACTTGCTACTCTTAGCAGCTGTAGAGTCTATTAGTCGTGAAGAGTTGTATGCGTAAAGAATGTGTGCGGCCAGGGGATTTACTTGGTAGCACCTAGACATTGTTGTAGCGGTTACTTAGATCAAGACGTACAAAGTCTACGTCCATTTGTAGCACAAAAGCTAGTTGGTCTGTGTAGGCCTTGAGTTCACAATTATGAAACAATACTTGCCATTTACAATCTTTTGGGCAATCTCTGCCTCAAATTATCCTGTTAACGGTTTAATTAATTTATTGACAATTGTAGTTAATAAGTATGGGAGAACACATCTTCGACCATAAAAGGATTTATTTTGAAATCAGTTTTACACAGCCAAGACAGTTACCATTTCTTGCAGACCCATCGGGAGACTAAAAACTTCACCACCTCAATAACTTTTAAGAGAATATTTCGCTAATACAAAACTTCTACCCAATGCTGTTCTACTGTTTTACAGTCCATGCTGTGCGAGACTATTATTAATGAAATGCACTCTCTGTGTTCAGACCTGTCGTTATAATGGTTTATTACATAGTTATTTTTCCAATCAGCAGAACCCTTAGTTGCTAGGAACGTAGTTCCTCCGTAGCGTTTGGATGCCATAAAATATTCCTTCGGTTGATTTTGAATACCTTTCGCTTGATGGGTTTTTGGTCCATTAACTTTTTGTAAAACAACTGATTGATACAAAACCAACTCACGAAGTTCATCATTTACCCGTCGCAAATCCAGGTTATCGAGTGATATAATTGAGTCTACCTCTTTGAGAGTATTTTCAAAGCTCTGTGAGCTCGAAGCCTCTTACAGATATACATTTTATAGATTACAATTAGGGCTTAGAGTCACTGAAGTCGATGGCGGCGATGGTGATTGCTGCACGTGAGAAAAGATGTCTAATTTTGGTATTTGCTTGATCAGAACATTCTATCATTCAAGAGGCTCTTTGGAACACCACTAATTTATTTGCACCACTCTTGTTCTCTGTGTGACTTTCCCATTCGATTGCCGCGAATGCTCATCTGCCCCGCCTTATATTCTAGAATGAATCAAAAGGCGCCTCTAGAAACGATGAAAACGGTGATCGAATACTTTATTCCTGTTACAATTTTTTTTTTAAATTTATACGTCGATGAACGATTGTACGATTGAAAAATTTAATAGTTATATAGTTTATCTGATTAAGTTCACTTTTTCAACTTTTCAAACCACAAGAAAGTGCCGATGAACTTTGAAACGATCTACAGGGGGAGCCAGTTCAACCGATAGACAGCACTAGGAGTATTAGAACTTTACATTTCATGAAATCATCCTATATGTTTTCAGTTTTTATAGATTTGGGGACAAGCGGAACGCAAATAGTCATTTCGCCGATTCGGACGCTCCTGTTTTTTGTCGCGTTTTTTGTCAAAGCGAGCGTAAACACCAGAACCGACAAATTGGACAATTGCGTTAAACGCTCGTTTTTGCAGTTTCAGCAGCCGGTGCACCGCCAAGGCGATGCTAGCCGCTTCCCCGTTAACCGCGGCTGGTGAGAGTGCAGCCTTCAGACGCCAGCTTCTCGGTAAATTTGAGCGCGGCGGGCGCATTAGGCGCTGAATAGTCCCACTTCCAAAGAAGCAAAACAAAAGAGTTTTATTTAAAAATATGAAAATTCAGCCGCGTGACTAATGAGTCTATTTTTTGTGGGCCGGCGGCGTCTCCGTCGCGCGCGCCTCCGCGGCTCGCGCCGTCCTCGCCGGCGTGGAGGCCTTTCTCCCCGAAAGCCGACTCTAATGTGATCCGTTTTCAACACAAAATACACTTGGCATCGATACAAATATAGATTGTTCTCGGTGGATCCCGATGAGCACCGTCCGCCCTCTCTGTCCGCCCGCATGCCGGCCTCGGGTGGGAGGGAAACGGCCGCTTCGCCGAGAGGGAAAGCCGCGGAGACCCCTGTGACACTATAGGTATTTTACAAGGTGTTTGTTTATTTTCGTTTTCAATACGCGATCATAACGGCGGCGACGGAGACGGCCGCTTATTAATGGGTTATTTTCGAGAGCCCAGTTCTCGCGGGTAATTAGTTGTTTCTTTGACCCCTCGCTGCACGGCTCTTTTGTTTGGTGCCAATTTCGCCGGGCCGCGGCCAAATCGGATCATTTCAGCACTTCGAGACGGCTAGAGCCAATATGAAGTGAAGAAGTGCGATGGGATTGTTGGATGAATCCACCGTTCCCAGACCACAAATATTTCCATGAAGATCATCCAACAAGTTGAGAATGGTTATATTTTCTTCCTGTTCCAATAGTAAGAGCAAAAGTATAGTTTACCTTATTAATACACAGTACATTTCTTCAAATACCTGAATAGATGTGTGCCAATGATGATATTTCATCATAATTTAAACTATATATATAAATCGCTTTTGTTATCAAAGTACAACTGCAAACATTATGGAATAATAATAGTGAGGTTCCGCAACCCTCTAGAGAGTATGACCCACAAACTGGAAGTTAAGGTTTCCAATATCCATCATTGCTCACCATCTCTGGATACGAAACGATGTGTCGAGCAACGTGTCTGACAATCGAATTATTACCCCATGCTCGAATTGAAGCTTTGAAGTGACTAAATAGGGTATTCACCAAGTATTTGTAGTCTAGAATGAAACTTGCATCTGCCCATATCGAAGTCAAGGACCTTAACCGCTCGGCCATAAACCGGTTGTACGAAAGAGTAGATTGAGATCAGTCTTATTGGATATCACATTCTATTTTGAAAGTTTTGGTATCACTAAGTTGATCCACAATCACTCTATGGTCATGAAGATGCCACAACGTTAAATTTGAGAGTACTGAAAACTGTTATGTCGTCTTGGTCTACTCCTATTGCCAACAATGGCATTTCTTCAAGTTGCCATTTTCAATCATTTTGCCCATTTCATCTTCTAGACTTATCTATTTATCCTTATAAAGCGTCGAATAACCGACTAAATTTAGAAATATTTTGTTAAGAATATGTCGTGTAACAAATAGGAAGTTGTGCTTAGAATTCTCTTTCTAATCTTTAATCAGGTAGCACACCCCTATTCTAAGGAAGTTGTGAAATTAAAGTACTTTATAATGCATATAAGATGGAAAAATACTATTATAAATTTCAAAAATTTCAAAAATTATTTGGAATTGCTTAACATTTTGTGGGGCCCTCAAAGAGAAGAATGGGGCCGAATCGTTAAACGGTTGCAGCTGAAATTTTTTTATCCCAAACTATTCTTTCTTAGATCGGCGGGGAAAACCCATTGATCCAACCTCTACAGCCCTCCCGCAATGTGCTGTTAAATAGCCGTTAACCGACATCTCCTTTAATTATTCTCTCGCCATTCTGGCACAATTTCATATTTCGTTAAAACCTTACTGTTTATCTCTCTTTCTGACCTTCTCTGATTTTCGTTTTTATACATTTCTTTTGCCTTATTATATTTAGTTGGTAACATGGTAAAAATTGTGCCTTCGCTGCAATCGTCGAGTCTTTTCGTTGTCTTTCCGGTTTTCACAGTTATATAGAATGTGTTCAATTATGTTCTGCTCCAGACAGAACAGGCTCGTCAGATCAGTCATATTTTGTAAGATTTTGTAGTTTAGTAGAATAAACCCTTTTCCCCATTGTCTTCCTCCCGTCCTTTGACCATTGTTTGATGCCCCTCTGTTGAGCTGTTTTAATCCACTCAAAATGTCGCGTCGAGGAAATCCAAACCTTGCAGTTATGCATCTTTATAAGAATCTTCATAATTTGGAAAAAGAGTGGCCCAAAAATGACTGAGAAACTGTTTACACAGATATGTTAAAATCATCACAGAAATATACTACAATTTAGCAGAATTCTATATTGTAACTTTTTAGCTGAAAGTCTTGCTTTTAGTTTTAATTTTGTGCCCACAAGTCGGAACCGTAGTCTTTAAAATTGTGGTATTTAAGGCGGTGCCCCAATTTCTTCGTGTAGTTCTAAATCTTGTTTAGTTTCTAACATCTTACGAAACATCGCATATGACTACGTGGATGTCTAAAGTATAGTCCACCTTTTTTGTTTGGTCTTTTCTTTTGTTGTTTCTTTTTTAAGTAATTATAACAAACTTTTTCTTCATGTCCTTGATACTGATTTCCCCATGACAGTGATACACGAATTCGTTTTGGAGGTAATGAAGTTGTGATTTTACATTTCACGAAGATATTTGTTTTACATAAATTAATAACCACATTCTTCGATACAAATCTTCCTCCTGCTCGAACGATATGATTTGGTGTATCGTCTTCGTTTGATAACTTGCAACTTTTGCACCATAATTCATCAGTAGATTTTTTGACTGGCATTTTTAATGAAACTGGGGACTACTCTGCAGCCATTTACTTTTTCCCGACGGAAAGTAATATACTTTGAGTCATATAAGATTGGTATTTAGAAGGTTGATCGTTAGAGAACGACACATACTTTTTTCCAGTTGTATGACGGGGGAAGTAAAAATGGGGCTGACACTTGTTTATAGAATATTAAGACTATTTTCAATATCTATGAAAATGACTTAGGAGTTTCAAAATCTTGCGATATTTGATTTTTTGAACCATTAGAATCTTAATCATTCGTATAAATGACTGAAAATTTTATTTGTACACAAATCAGTGAAGCGACTGTTTTTAGATCTGTTCCATCAAGACCGATTTCTACAGCCGACCGCAGGCGAGTAGCTTGAAGGGTTGATCCTCAGTCATGTGTTGCAGTGGCGAGGGTTCGATTCTCATTTCAGCTCATATGTAAAGGAGTAGAATTACATACATAGATTCTAACAGATTGTGCTATGGTTGTGAAACGTGGACAATTAACAATCAATATAAAAGAAAACTACAGGCCGTAGAGATGGACTACCTTAGAAGAAGCGCGCTGGTATCCAGAAAGGAACATCTTACAAATGATGAAATACGACGCAGAATGAGGGCCACAGACACAATAACGGACAGAATTGAAAGGGGAGGACTAAAATGGTTTGGACACTTGATGAGGATGGATGACCAACGATGGCCGAAACGAATCTTCAAATGGACTCCCCCAGGAAAACGGAAAAGAGGAAGACCCAGAAGATCATGGAATAACCGAATAAGAGATGCGATGATCAAGTTTCAAGTACAAGAGGAAGATGCTCAAAACCGAGACGTGGCGTTTGAGAACCGGAAAGCCGCACAGAGCGGTATAAACCGGAATATATATGTAGATTCTAATAGATAGTACTAAGAATACTAATTTCTAAAGAATTGGCTATTTATAAAGAAAGAAGGAAGTTTATGTATAGCTGAGATCTTTATTTTGTGATTTTTATATTTGTAGATTTATGGCGGGCCTTTAAACCACTACAATTGGGCTAAATCGAAATTTTCGTCAACCAAAATAAAAACCATTTCAGTCTACGGATTTTTGTCAACGTGAAATCAGTTTATTCCGGTGAAGTCTTCTTCAATAGTATTTTTTAGCAGGAAGTTTAAATAAGTAATAATCAGTTGAAAAAATGTCAAATAATTACAACGTTCGTTGTGTACCAGGAAGCTTGGTGTTTCCAATAAAAAGAGTGGACTTTTTCTCTTGACCATTGTGTTGGAGTCTTCGGCTCATTTTATCGTTTTGTGGACATTGCTTTTCGCAGTGGTGGTTTTGTCTTGATCCAGAAGTGGTGCCAGCAGTAGATCACCATGCAATCATTATCTTTTTTTGAAGCAATTTTGGTTTGGAGTACTGCTTCGGTGCCTAATTCTTGTATACTCATTATGCAAAACTCCTACCCCATTTCTCATCACGTCACAGCATGATCCAGAAAAGAAGCGAGAAGCAGATCTTGTGACGACGGTTTGTTTGGTAATCATTCCTTACTTGAGACATCCACTTGTCGAACGTCTCCACCTTTCCAATTTGCTCGAAGTGATCCACAATCATGGAACGATCAACGTAAAATTCTTTTGCAACTTCCTATGTGGTCAGCTTCGTTCAGTACCTTGTCAGCACCAGTGTGACGGCTACAACCTTCTTGGCCATCGAGGTCTAAATCGCCAAGTTTTAATTTAGGAACCAAACTTGTAAATTGTACATTCATTTACACTCCTCTCGCCCAGAATTTGGTAGATATCAACGAATAACAGTGTCTTCTAGTTTTGAAGGATCTTATCAGTGTTGAATCTGATTTTTTAAATCAAAATGAATTTGAGTTCTCTTTTGAGATAGAATTTGTTTCAAATAAGGTTAGAAAGAGTTACTCCCAATTGCATTTCGTATTTGCAGATAATAGCAACCATTTTGAAGGCGATGACTTGGTACCTTGACATAATTTGTTCTAATATTTTAATGCTGTCTGGTGAAGAAAATAATGATATTCTGGTTTAGGGAAGGCTTTTCAGTGTCGAACCTGAAATTTGTGAAGTAACACGGATTCGTTTTTCTAAAGCTCGAAGCGTTGCTAACTTTCCGATGTTGCACCCGGAATTTTTGCGTTAGCCTTCGCACGCAGATGATGCGGGGCGAAGAGTTCGCGTTCGGCCGGCTTTCAGCACCATTTGCGGCGCGAAAACAAACGGCGCGCATCTAAATAATATAATAAGTAACTGATATCTCACTTCTAGCTGAAAATGTAATAATCCTCGAACACATAATACCCAAAAGCTTTTAATGAATATGGATTTTTGACCCCAAAGTGACGTACCTGCGCATAAGATAAATGTATTGTCTTTCCCGCGTTCATTTGCCCCATTGTATAATTTCTCTAATTTATTACTTCATATCAAGTTCCCATGCCGGGCCTTATATCCATCGGCGAACCCTTTCATCTCGCCCCTTTGCCGTCCCCGCTTGATATTTGAACGAGTACTCGACGTCTGCCATACCTGCGCGACAAAGGGCTCATCGATACGAATTGCATTCCGAAGCCGGATCGCTCGCTTTTTGCACCGATACCTGTTCAGTTAAATCAGCTAATTTCCTCGCGGCTTTCTTCTACCCCCGCGAGCGCCGAACGCCGAGCGCTGAGCGCCTCACTTCCGCGCTGCACCACTTAATTACCCCTCAGCTTTGTTATTTTCAGCACGGCGCACTGTATCGGTTTTGAATTAATCATCAGAATTTGATTAACTCCAATTTGAAAAAACGCGCTGCAGGGGTTAAAGATCTTGATCAAGGCCGATTGAGCTCCATATGCAGCGCATCAAGAAAATTCGTGGACCAACAATCGTTGAAAGCTACGAAATTACTTTCCGATGCCGCAAATTCTCGACGCGACCCCGTACTGCCACTACATTAGTAAGTGGCAGCGCGTTTGAAATGCCTGCTACAATTGAAATTAAGTTGTGTGCCCCAACAAAGACAGCTGCAAACTTTAAATTTGGCGCGCCATTGATGAAATTATTTTAAATTGATCTAATCAGGCCCGCTTAATCGGCCAAATTCGCTATTAGTCATCGACGGAAATATTCGGCAGGCTATTTGCCTTCAATTTCCAGAATTTATATCGCGGGCGCGCGGGGCGAACCTTTTAGCTGTTTTTCGGCGCCGATTAGCAGCGGCCGCATTAAGGCGGAAGCCCCGGCATCCACGTTTTCCCACCAATTTTTATTGGGATTCCTGGGCGCGCTGCGCGGCTGTATGGCACACGTCCAGCCTACCAAAAATCTGAAAAGTGCGGCCAGGAGCCATTTCGTATTTCAAAACGCACTTTGCCGCAGATATCGTTACGGACTCATTATTAATAATGGTGCGCGGCTATTAGCGCCTCGGTCCTTGTCGTTCCGCAGGAAGGGCTCGCCGCTTCTTGCTCTAGCAGCGTTCCACTTCGCACCCTTAACATGTCGCGATATTAGTTTTTATTGTAGCGGAAAGCGAATGTCTTCGAACTGACAAATGCTTCCTGGTGGCCTTTTTGAAGTGCGATCTGAACGGAAGAGCGAGAACGTTACCATAGCGCAACGGAAGAATGTCTAAGGTTCTTTTAAGAGTCTTTGTGTCATACTGCTACTTAGTTTCGGAAGTTTTCAAAATCCACACCCACAAAGAAGACTAAAAGTTCCAGGACAAAAAAATTACGTAGCGATAGCTCGGGTAAATATTGCGGATATAGTAAAGCATAGAAATGATTGGCCAGATAGTCCTGGACTGATTTGTTGGAGCCTCGTGTCGTTGTTGTGCTTTTCTCGTTCTCTCTACAGCACTTTTTTCAGTATTCTTGTTTCTTTTACCAGTTTCTACATGTCCCTTACTAGATAATTGCTGTATTCTTTTGAACCCGTTACTGGTTTTTCGTAAACAGCTTAAATCTTGTAAGCTGCCTCTGGTTTACTGCCACATTGCCGGCTTCTCAGGTCTCCATTATACAACCCTATTTTGTTGATATATCCTTTAAAAAACAATGTCTTGTGAGGAGACCTAATTATTCGTAATTGATTCTTCCTTTGCACTAATAGTACTTCAATTGGTCTTTTTTATGAAGATTTTTCTGTGTCCCAGAACATTTTCTCGGTATTTTTTATGTTCTTTCCTGACCTATCCTCTCACCTGGCTTAGTATTATACCTTTAGGTACTCAAAGAGCCCGTTTAGTTGAAGATCCTTCTCCTAGTAGCTTATCAGCTTTCTCGTTGACTGCATTTCTGCAGTGGCCTGATACCTACAACAGAGTTAACCCGTTGTGGTCTGTCTTGTTGAGTCCTTTGCGACATTCCCATACCTACCTGGATATTATTTTCGTGTTCTTTAACACCTTAAGAGGTGCTTAACTGTCTGTGAATATATCGATTTGTCTAGTACGATAAGCCCTCAAATTATTTTGCCTGGCGCACTACCTATAGCAAATATCTCCTATTGGAAAACGGATGTACATTTCCCTAGTAAAAAGCTTAACTGCAAGGTTTCCTTTTCATGGTGTAAGCTTGATCTAAACTCGGTATTCGATCCATCTGTATACCAAATTTTTCCTAGTCTGTTTCTGTTAGTTATTTCGTTTCTACATTGGTTTTGATCTATAATAGTAATCTCAAAATTAAAATCAAATGCGAATTTTGGCGACTTATAGTCTGTTCTCATATCCAGTATACCTCCATATATATGTCCAATTTTCAGATGTCCTATTTTCATATTACTTTGCGTTGCGCAGTCTATAAAGAGCCACTCCTGCCTCTCCCATCATTTCAAAATGAAGAGGAGGCAGGTCTAGTCGTGTCGCTATTGCCGTTGTGTTGTTTTCATAGCATCCTTATTTCCAGACAAGCAAGTCTTTATATCTTACATAATATGGTTATAGCGGTTCTTTGTGTCATCTTTATCCAACCTTGATCTCTTCAAAGAATTACAAAACAATTATAGGCCAACCAATATTTCTCCTTAATCACTAATGAATACGACACTGATACGAGATTAAATTTACAATCTTGTAATTTAAACGACTTAAAAGCTTTAAAAAAGGAAGGTGTATTTTTGGAAAACCGCTGTTCATTCTTTTATATTAGTTAAAATAATTTTTGTAATTGTTACCTTTATTATATTATGCAAATTTAAAAATAAGATACGGGACGTAATCAAGAGGAAGGAAAATGATTCCCATATGTTACAACCCCTTGCAGGGACCATATTCTCACAGAACAAGAACGTTATATCTGCACATGTTATCGAGGATTTGACTATCGTGATGTATACACAATGCATAACTTTTGGTCTTAGATTCCATATTTCCGACGGTATTGGCACTTCTGGCTTCCTTTTCACTTTTCGAATTTGTTGGTTTCAGGTGATTTTTGAGTCTGAAATCACTCCAAGATATTTTATCTCATCTTATAACTTTATTTCTGCACCTCAAGGTAGAAGAGGTCCTAATCTCTTTAAGTTTCTCCTTCTATGATTAATTTGAAGGGACTTACATTTAGTCTCTCTGCATTTGTCCAATTTGAATCAGATTTAGGGCCCTTTGTATGCGTTCCCTAATTGTATTGTTAAATATTTCCTGGGGTAGTATGACCAAGTGATCTGCGTATCTCAGTGCTCCTCCTTGCGTACATCCTTTTGCAACCCGAGCCGTCATTGTTTCATATATACTAGTATTTATTTGAGCATACAATCTATCCACTTGCAGCTCATTTTATCAAGTCTTCTACTCCTCAACACTCTAGGGTTGTATTATCATATGCTCCCTCACTATCCAAAAAGGCAGCTAAAAGTACCCCTTTGTTTTCTATAGCATTTTCCACTGTGGTAACACGCGATGCATTGTTGTTTCTGTGGACACCTGCTTTATATGCATACTAGTCTTGATATAGAGCTCTAGTGACTAATGCACTATCCTTCATATGCTTGTCAAGCAGTTTTTCTACTTTTCAGAGCAAAAGATATCAAACTAATTGGATTTAGAGAAGCTTAGCCCCATCCTGTTCTATTTTACCTGGTTGTGTTATAAAAATAACTGTAATTAGTCTCCAGGATCTTAGTACATACCACCTAAGTATATCGCACGTTCTGTAGTATACAAGATCAGTTCCCTTCTGCAACAGAATAGGATAAATGCCGCCGGGTTTCGGCGACTTATAAAATTGATATGAGTTGTTTGTCCACTTTATTTTGCCTACATCCATCACATTGGTGGTTACAGTTCTGAATTTTGCCAATCACTCGATGATAGATTAGCAACTTGCGATCCTGGAAAGTGTATCCTGAGTAGTTTTCCATGTATTCTTTTCAGTGTTGGTGTAATTTTCTGTCTCCGTTTCAGAGTAGTTATTGGGCTTTGCGAGTATTTTATGGAGTCTGGGACTTTCTCGAGTGGTTTTCATCTCCACACAGTGCCTTCACGTATCTCTTTTGGGTTTTTTGGCCCTTGTTATATTCAGTAGAGGCACTGTATAACTATACAATAGGAACCACTGCCGACAAATCAGAGCGGCGCTGCCGGATTGCGCGACGCAAACTTTTAACACGTCGATGTGAAGCTTTGGTTAATCGCTCGACCTTCATATTAACAATGCACCACAGTTCTAGTAATCGCGAAACTTTTCTATGTGTTATTCAAAAACACTTTTCGATGCCTTTGTGCCTCGTCACCGTATCAGATTCCATGTTTCCATGGGAGGTTTTCTCTAACTCTCCACTCAAAAACCACCTCGAGTAACTCCCAACTAAATGTGCCAATGAACCGAACAATGCCACCTAATAAGTTTACATCCAAGTCCGTGTCTATTCAGAACACATATCAAGTGGTAGAATAACACCCATTTTTGTGTTTGAATATCACAGGTAAAGAATTAAAAAATCAAATTAAAATATTTGATCACACTTTTCCTATTTCGATTATCATACAAAGAGCACACTCTAATTTTTCCCCAAAAACAAAATGGGCGTGAAAAGCCATGAAAAAAACCCTTTGGAAAATCATAGTGGACATGACAATTCCAAAAAAGACACTGAAGTAACAAAAATAAATGGGGCTGACTCACATACTGGTAAACTTGTTGGTTTTGCCCTGTATTATATTTATTTCACATGGTGCATTTACAAAGTTATGGGTTTTAAAAAATGAATCTTAATAAAGCTCTTTTTTTTGCAGATTAGTGGATAGAGTAAAATGGTTTGAAATTTTCGAGATCAGAATGTATAAAGTGTAACGGTGATGTATACAGGGTGCATTCTTAAAATTTGTTCAGTTTTTTATTGCACAATAATTGCCGTTCTGATAATTCACAGTTGTTTTTGAGACCATGTTGATTGTAGAAAAAGAGCAAAATTGATGCAATCGCCTTCACAGTATATTTGGCCGCTCATTGTTTATCTCGAGCGACAACAATTATATTTTATTTAGAAATTATCTGCGCGGCCGTATCAGCGTTTTTCTGGCCACTATTTGCGTTTTTCGATCGGCTGTCTCGTTTCCTATGCCCTTATCGGCGGATCGGTTTCATAATCTGTTTAATTAAAACGAGCCCGCGGTAAACACGCCGTGGCGTTTGGCGCGGCGATATTCTTAGCATCTAATTAGTGGGCCAGAGCACTAATAAATAATAAGCCGAAAAATACATTAATACCCAATTTTATCTTTGACTCCGTGATCTGTCCCAGCCGCGTACACCGTTATTTTTACAAGTCGAACGTCGCGCCGAACTTCCTAATTTATGCCCCCGGTGTGTTTACGTTCTTCGAGGACTCTTTATAACCCGTGAAATATGCCGTAGGTGCTAAAAACGCGCGGATGCCTCGAAACTATCGACCCCTGCTCCAGATTCCGTTCTTTTTTTTAGTTTTCGAAAAGCCGGATCGCCGTTAATGCGACACCTGCGACGTCCCGGGCGAGCTTCCGCCGCGCGCTTCGGCCGCCGTTTTAGCAGTGTATCGAAAAAAATCGCGGGTTATCGGGTTCGATTGCTTTGGGTTCGATTAGAAACAAAATTCGTACATAGCAGATATAATATTGGTTTTTAATCAGTTATGTGCGTGATTTCCAGCGGCTGCCTGGCAATACCGCCCGTGCAAGGTAAAATGCGCAGATTGCGATCGCGGCGGGATTAAGGTGTTCCAAATGTTTGTAAACAGCTTGTCGCCGATAAAGATAGTTTTTTGTTGCATTAGGCCAGATAGAATCTATTAATAGAATTTTTGGAATTGCTATATATAACTGTGCGCTATTAGCTATTGTTCTGCACCCGTAAATTTATATTTCTATTCAAGTGAAGTGAAATTATGCACAGGGCTATATTTAGAGTGTTTGTCACGTCTGTGCTTTGAATCTAACGGCGTTGATGTAAGAATACAAATTTTTTTTGACCTTTCCTAGAGGTTAATGCGATAGTTGCAACACGGTGGTGCTACTTCTTTCTAGATACGTCTTGAAGTGAAACGAGCTGAATGCGCCGCATGGTACAAAATATATTAACAAATTTATCAAAATATTTTTTAAAACTGAGAGGGAACTTCGAATTTCGTTATTTTTGACGGGATTTAAATAATCTGATATAAAAATCTAGAGCGCCAGTTTTCAACCATGGGCGTAGATGCCTGACGGGTGGCCTAACCAATCGCTAAAATAATTGTGCACCTGCAGTACCATAAGAAATATAGAAAAATATTCATTGTTCAAATACGGGGAAACCGTCGTGCCCTCCTTCCCGCTCACTTTGTTAACTTTGTTTTTGTTTGGTGATTCACTAATGCATTTGCGTTATATATTGCATTTTTATTTTGTTGTAGGTGGCAATACTTATCTTTGCAATATTCCGTTTTTCGGTCGAAAAATGTTTGAGTTATACCGCAAAAAGTAGAAGGTTTAGGCGTTTTTCGCTAATTTTCGAATTTCTTATTAATAAAAGTCTTAGTTTCATTAGAGGATTTTTCGCTTTCAAGAGGTAAATTTTATTTGTTTCGATTTGCTTCATTATATAATAGTGAATAGCTCCTCACTAAGACTTTTATGATTAAGATTTTCTATTAGTAATCGTTTTACTGCAGTAAGTAGACTTTTTCTTCCTTATTGTGGGGTCCACATTTGATCCGTTTTCCAAACGTTGATAGCTGGTACAAGGAAAGTAATTTAGTTAGGCAAACATTAATTTTATGTCCCTTTCTATTTGTACACGCCATCTTTACCAATTGTTTTATATTAAGGCTGATATTGCCCCAAATTGTTGCATCTTGGGACCACCGCCTTGTCGCCTATGCACTGCTTAGCAAAGGCTTCGGGTTTCTTTAAGATGATATAGACGATGTGGTACTTTATGGGGATAAGTGGAGTTGAAGAAGGGCTGTTTGGACTTCCGGATTGCTATTTCAAACTTTCAGATAGCAAACTTGGTTTTTGTAGAAACTTTTGTATTCCCATTGCACACTATCGTGTTTAATATCTTTTTAAATTCACTTCTTTTGTAGACTTAAGATGCAGCATATTAAACGAATTGAGCGTTCTCAAAACTAACAGAGTTAACCGTGTGGACAACATTATTTTTTCGGGGATATTGCACAATAGTATTAAGCGGAATACTTCTTTATTAACTAATTCTACTTCCAGAAACATGAAAATTATTTTACGCATATTAAACATGAAAATTCCTGTTATGCAGGTTATTCTAACTGAAAGTTATCAGAACTTCTCTCTCTGCCCTCTCTCCTCTTTCTGTCCCTTTCACTTTTCTCTCCTCTTATTACCCCACTCTCTCCATGTATCTCACATCTTCTTGTGCTGATGTAGACCTGATCTTGTCCTTCCTGGAGAAAGAAAAACTTTTTACCAAGCAGAGCTAGACTAAACTCAAAGAAAGGGTATTCTCTGCTCCTTTCCAGTATCTTCTCAAGTATCTCTCTCCCCCTCTGTCTCCTCTTCTCCAACTATCCCTTCTCTTTTCCTCTCAACTCCTTCTTTCTATTTTTTCTCTCCCCTGTCTTTCAAATTACTTGGCTGGGATCATATAACCCAAAAGATCATGGTTACGAAGCGATTGTAGAGTATTTTACTCATAACAATGGTGTTTTTCCGCAACTAAACATTTCTTTTTTCGCAGGACACTCGTACGCAAACAATCGTACCTTCGGGTTTTATAAGGTACTAGAATTCGTGTTAGTAGCATTACAGTTCAATCTATACAGCTCATTAACTAGCCCTTACTGCGAGTAGTAAGCGTATTCTGATTAGCATCACTCTTACAGTGTAGAAACATTTGTTAGTTTATTTTAGTGAAAGTTCTTCCATTATTCTTTTTCATCACGAGCAGCCTATTTTGGACTTCTTTTACTTATGTGTCTAACAGAGGTGGATAAAATTTAATGTTAAATATCCTGTTCCTAAAACGAGTACAAGATTGTTTACCACTTGTTCTAAATTGATCAATGAACTTGTTCATGATTAAAGTAAAGCAACTGGTGAGTTCCATTCATCAGATAAGTTAATATGTAGTGTTGAAAGGTTTGCAGCAGCACAAAAATGATTAGAAAACCATGCTGAATGTTCCAGATCCGAGACGCTGAAGAAAAATAATAAGGCCACGATGCCCAATTTCGCCCTTCTGTCTTTGGTATACATCACATGTGAACCTTTATCGAATATTTCAAAATTATATGCGTTTATAACCCACACTTAAAATAAGCGGAAAATCTTACATTCAGCACATTACTGGAAACGATGAAATTGTGTCATTATCTTATATAACTTATAATGGATTACTTCAAATGTTCCACATTTCTAAGGTTGTCCAAGGATATTTCTGGTTCGTTTCGTTTTGAAGAGAATAACATGTACCATAATGGGATACATCATAAATATCTTTGTTTTCCCCAAAAATGTGTATTAGAATAAAAAATTGATTGCAACATTGATCATTTTGATCTGTACATCAATTTATAGCATATGGGTGTAAGATTTCTGATCTCAAAGGCTATTACCTTCAAACATGCAGTCTAAACGGCTTCCTAGTTCGTTTGGTGAATGATGAATTTTTTTAATGGACAGTAGCTGGTAATTTTTCACTTCTGTTCTAAATATTGCTCTAAAACGGCCTTACAGATGGGGCAGATTGGAAGGTTGGGTTGTATTCTCGGGTTGTTGCTAGCTATCGTAAGTGTCTCTGAATTGACGGATTTGAAGGAGGTCGAGGATGACAGTAGTTGCTTAAACATCTAAGCGAGTGAAGTTACTGTTTTTTGTGTCTAATATTCTATGGGGACTTAGTGTGGTTTCCCTATTTTTTCAAATGATGACTGTCTCCAAAAACAACCTCCTGCCAAGTTGACTGTGGGGCGTTTTCTTATACTTTTTTTTGTTTTCGAAACTGTATACTCGAAGTTTTTCTCTGTCACCCTGAAAATGAAAATAGACTCGGAACGTTTGATGTGGTGGTGGAAGACAAACATACCTTGGCTATTCTTGTATTGTTAATACTTTCTAAGATAACAGACTTCAATTATTTCCCCAAAAATGTGTTGAATTATAATATGTTCAAAGTTTTCTTCTTATTTAATGACTTTGGTAATTGATATCCATTTTTTAAATTTAGCAGTGTTCATCCTAGCATGTGTGGGAATGGGCCACAAGATCTTGTTGGTATTTTTGCATCTAGATACTTTGGGAAATCGAAGCACTTAAATCCGACAATGCTTTATCCGATTATTAGGGATTCGAGGGAGGCGTGCCTCTAGCCTTGCTTCTTTAGAGTAGCATTTTGCTCATTAAAGTTAAACATCGTGGTTTAGAAATTAAGAGCAAGTATTCGTTGGTATCTCGCTGAATAGATAGTAGCGTCCTTTATGCAATGCAAAACTTTTTTCAGCTAGGAAAACACAATTTTGGCGTCCTGCCACCACTTATCAAACAACGCTTCTAGATTTCCTAGAACTTTTTTATTCAGTAATCAGTTGGGTCTAGAATGTGGCGAGATCTTTATTTAGATCATTCGCAATTGCAAACTTCTTATGTCTGTGTTTTGTCTTCTTTAGACCGATAAAGCTTATTTTTCAGTGAAAATAGCTGCACAGTTGTCCTCCGACGCTCCCATACGCCAAATAACGCACTGCTGTTCTGCATTAATGAAAAACGACACGACAACCCTCCCTCAGGGCGGGTAGTGGAAATGTAATACATTTATAACAAACATAAAACATCTTCAATTAAAAAGTTGCCTTGTTTTTCTCCCTCATTGCAATAAATCAATTTGTTAAGTCATCGGCAGACGAGCCGCGCGCTTTGATAGGCCGGAAAACGCAGATTCCATCGCGGCCGGTAATAATTTAATTACCGGATCGAAGGCCCGCGGTTTTTCAGCGCGAGCCGAACAATGGGCATGTGCCCCTGACGAGATATTTGCATGCATACTCCCGTGATTGGATCTTATATTAGGGACACTTGATGGCATTAGAAAAGAGAATAGACCCCGCCATTCGACTAATTGCAATGGGTCCCCGTAGGGCCGTTATTGTTAATGCCTACCGCGCTTCGATTCCGGGATTGCATTTCCAGATTAAAAACGCGGCTTCTTCCGGGCCGCCTAATTGATTTTTGGCGGGCGCGAGGACGGCTGTTCGCGGTATTTTCGGCGAGAGGCCGACGCGCTCCGGAGTTCCTCGTTGCCGCTGGCAGTCGCGGGAGAAAACACGGATTAGTCACGCGGCGTGGGAGAGTTACCTACAAATTTAAGCCAGAACTTGAAATAAAAATTCGATATTTAATTTAACAGGAGAATGCGCTCACGCGGCCTCGCAGGTTCAGTAGCCAATTTTATAAATATCCCCTTTTTTCAAAGCGACCGCCGTCGTTTTCTCATTTTCGCGTCTTTTGTGCTCCGAATCGTCTTGCTACTTGCTCTTTCCGGTACTCTTCTGATTTCTTTTGCTGTTTTTATTGTCTTTTGGGGTTTTATATAATGATTTTTTATGACTTGGTTTTGTAAAAAAAACATTGACCTCTTTGAACCTGTAGCATAAGAGTGAGAGGGGAAAGGGAGGTTTTAAAGAGAAGGTAGAGGAGAGGAGGGAGAAATAGGGTGAGGAGGGGAGAGGAGAGGAGGGAGGGGGAGATAAAGAACTTTTTCTCTATAATTTCTAAAATTATAAGCTGTATAGTGGTGAAACTGCTCTCTTGGTAACGTCACTTGGGTTATAAGCAAAGTGTTCTTAGTAAAACGTCACAGATAGACCGTTTTCTTCCTCTATGGATTCTCAGAAATTTTCTTTACATATAAAGTAACTAAACTGTAATGTTATAGTTACGATTTTTTGCTTATTTTTGTTCTAAAAAATTCCATCGAGTAATTATTATGTTTTCTATAATATTAAGACAACCAATTGCACTTTTGGAAAATTTCTACTTGATAATGATCAAACGACAATCACAATTTATCTCTTTTTTATCACTTCTAAATCTTTCGTTGTTCTTTTGTTGTTAAATAGTCCGTATTATAGCACTTTCAAAATATATAAAGGTGTGATTGTCCCGTGACATGCCTTTCCCGTCCGTTTCGCAATTTTTCTCCTCTTTTTGTTTAATATTTGCATTAATTTTTTTGGCAATCAAATTGTAGCTACTTTTATGATGTGTACTATTCTCACAGACCGAAAGTGCGGTGGCGAAGTTAACGCTATCAAATTAATTAGCACTCTTCTTTCAATATCGAAGGGAGGCGGCGACATAAACAGGAATTTCCAACCGCGAACCGTTTGGGTCAGTTCTCGGAAAAAGGTAGCCTTGTCCGGAATGTTCCGCGGCTCGTCCAGCCTTGAAGAATAAATTTTTCGATGCTAATGACAGCCATCTCCTGGAGGATTGTTTATGGCGTGTTTCCTGTGGCGGTTCAGGAGATGAAGCTCCTATTTAGTGGCGAATCGAACTATTCCACCAACTCCTCCCGAACGCAGGTCGCTTATTCCGCGTAATAGCCAAAAAATTGCGCGCAACGTTGCGAAATAACCCAATTTGGATGGGCCAGCGGGCTTCCTTTATCAAACTCCAGCAATGCGTGGCGGTTCGGAAGTGCACCTGTGAACCGACGCATTGTCGCGTCGCCGCGGGCTCGCAGCGATGCACAACCGCCAAGTAATTGAAACTTCATATTGGTCCATTAAATCCGTATTTATAATAAAAACCGGATTTATAGTGCGTCACGCGGCGGCCTTGAACGAGGTACCAAGTGATGTATGGGTCGTAATTGATGATTTCCTCTGCCACAAAGGAACAGACGAGGACTCGGTGCTTTTTTTATGTTCGTTGCTTGGCATAAAGCCGCAACCAAACGGAATTGGCTTTCGTCTTTCAGTTCTTCGGCGCGTCGCGACTTAATGGGCGGCCATTTGTTTCGTGCACCAGGTATTGAATCTTTGCGTGAAGGTTTCTCCAGCATCAATTCTCTAGTTGTCAGTCCGAAATGTTCGACGCTGATGATCACTTCATCTCTCCAAATTAAAGTTATTAATTGGTTCTTCTTTCAAAGATTGAGTTCATGTCTAGCTTCTGCTCGGTATTGAAGCATACGGTCGAGATGACGAGATATTTTTGAGCTCCTGTAACATAAAAATCTGAAGGTAATTGTCTATCCTCCGTATTCCCCCGATTTGTCTGCTGATCTGAAATGGGAGCGAGGAAGAAAAGTTTCTGTAAGTGGAGCTTTATGGGCCATAGCAGATCGGGGATGAGTCAAGGCGTCCCCGCGAGTGCAGCTCGTTTTGTTACAATGCCGAATATATGCAGGTAATTAGGTGCGACCCGGTGTTGCTGTTGGCCGCCGCCCAGCGCCGAAATATTGCCGCGGCGTACGCTCACCCACGACAATTAGACAGCACGGAACAGAAGACATGGAGCGGCCTTAGAGCAAATTAAGATCTGCACCAATCCATAGGCAAAATCCCCGGAGTGTCATCCCAATAGATTGAATCAAAATGGCTGCCATTGCACGCATAATTACTCCATCTCGCATACTCAATCCGAACTTCGGCCCTAAATCTCGAATTACTATGGGGAATCTCGCGCTTAGGCACCTGAAATACGTGATTTGCTTTCGGTTAATGTTTACAATTTACCCCATTGCTCCCGAATTTCGAATAAAAGGCCGCCGCCCGCGTCTTATTGCTCGACTTTATTGCTCAATACTTTGAGATCTGATTCGCCCGGATTGGTTTACGATCCGCGGGTTTTTCCGCATTTTTGGCGCGCTTAGCCACCTTCCCGCCGAGGCGCGAACGTCTTTATTTGACACGGGATCTCGGATCAAAGTTTCGTTTGGCGACTGCTTTGGAAATAGAACAACATTGTAAGCATCTTACCGGCCTTGCAAAGGCTGTGAATGCGTAGGATAAATATACAGGGTGGTTTTAGAGAATCTCACTCGATAGGGAAGTCGCAAAAACGCTTCATCACGGGGAACACAACAGTTGTGTATTAGCAGTTCACATACTATAGAGGATTTTCTCTTAATTAGTTCGCTCGACATTGTTTTTTAATTTTATTTGATAAAATTTTTATAATTTATAATGTGCCAGTGTGGCCAAGAAGTTGAAGCGTTCAGCTACGGTGCGGACTGGGTTTCAGATGCCTGGTGTGTGACCTACACATCGACTAAAAATAATTGAGTACTTGCGTTCATTTCGAACAAGCGGTGAGGGTGAAACTTTAGGAGCCTTAACCCCTCAGTTCGCAAGTTCTGCTCTCTCCATTAGCATTATACTTTTATAAGTAGCAGAATGTTTTCTGAAGTGATGCAAGCAAAAGCAACTCTTCCAGATCTTGAATTGTATTGTTTGCAAAGCATATTTTAAAAAAACTAAAAGCACAGGTTGTACAATAATTTATCAAAACGTAGTTGAGTTGAGTTGAGGATATTAAAGTTTTCTCTTATTATTGATTTTGACTATTTGGTTTTTAAATTTAAAATGATAAACTTTATAAAGGGTGACAAGGGAGTTCATAAAATGAAAAATAATAAGAAAAGCTCATTAGGCTTGTGACTGTTGTGGAAATTTATGTTTATCGAAGTTTTTTTGGTTTTTCTTATTTTTTTTTAATCCACAATTGTTTTGATGGATAGACAAATTGTATCTAACGATGTTTACTACCAAAGTGTAATATTGCAAAAGGCAAACAAAATCATCGCCAGCATCATTATAGGTAATATCCGGTATCTGATGATGATTGCTGCTGTGTTCGCATTGCACCGCAAACCGTGATGGGCCTTGGCCAAGGCTGGCCCAAACCGAACGCGATTTTTGTTTCCGATTAGCCCCGCTCGTTAAAGGCGCCTTCTCCCCGAGCCGGTTGCGCGCAGCCCCGCAAAAACGCGGCGGCCAAATTAGCGGAGGAAATCTAATTTCCAAGAATGGCCCAATAACCAAATCAATTTACCAAAACGCCCCCCAATCGTTAAAATAAGTCAGCCATCTTAATGGGCAATTAGGGGACTCTTAATCCGCGATCGCGCCGGCGACATGTTTTCGCGTCTTGCCGCGTCGATCCGCGCTCAGGTGCATCGATCAGCGGCAATGGAAAGATTGACAGTTCTTTGCGCGCGAGGCTCCGGGGAGCGGCCAGGAGGTAAGCCCGAGTGAAGGAGTAATTAGTCAGGTTTTACCGATTTCCAATTCCGATGAGAGGGCGCTTTATAATTGGAGATTCCAATCTGATTTGTTCTGCTTTAAGAACCTTAGCATAAATACGTCACCATGAGGGATTCAAAAACCAATTTCGGTGCATTACGGTCGAACTGTAATTAATTTCTTGGCACTCGCCAGTGGCGGAGGGCGCGGGCTAAATGTCGGCCTGATTGATTCGGGCGCGCAGAACGGGGCCTTCTAATGCATTTATCCGTCCATCTTTCATCATTAAATGCAAGGCAGCCGAAGTCGCTGAAATGAAGCAAGAGGCTCGGAACACTTCTTAAAGCGATTTTCTCGTTCCACATTCTTTGCGGCCCGAATTTTGTGCGTTTCCTTACTAGTGAAACAATGGGCTGCTTATTTAAACATGTGGCCTAGAATTGTGAGTCAAGTTCTGCTTTGACTAGAATAATTGTTGAAGTCAGCAATGCGCCCGCTATATGCCAAACGGTTTTTAAAGGTCTTCTAAATGTCAAGCGCTTTAATCAAACTGAAATCTAACTCTAAATCGAAATGCAAACTTGGCCCGTTCAAAATACTGCAGCTGAGATTTATCCTTAATTGTGTTGCAGATATTGTGTTAATAGAGGATTTATTAAAGTAACGAGCCCAGTTTGGAAGTTATAATTTTTGCAACACTGAAATGTAAATAAAAGTAGAATTAGAAGAATTTTAATTTTGGGTGATTCAAGATTCACTTTCAACATCCCTAAAATGTATGGAAAAAGTTAAATCAGGAAAAATAGTTGCATAATCAACGTCATAAACACGATGGGTAGACCAACTACGGTAATTTACTTTGGAGTGTTAAACATTGTATTTTCTGCATTTACGCCATTATTACATTTTCAAAATCTTGTAAATAATAAAATATCTAATTTTTTTGTGAGGAACAAAACAATTATGAATTTTCTAGTAACATTCATATGAATCGTGGAGACATAATCATTTAGATGCGAAAGGGAATTTTGTCTAAGGTTCAAAGGAAAAGTTTGGTTGAATATGGAATCAGTTTTATTTTGGTTTTTGTGTTTTGTGGTTGTAGGGATGGCCCTATAGATCCTGGAAGGCGTGTTTCTTTTTACTTTAATGTGTAGTTCTTTCACAAATCTAGATAAAAGGTAGATTTATAAATAATATCTACACAACTGGAAGAGGCTGCAAAGAAGACACGACTAACGATAAGTCAGCAAAAGTCCAAATTTCTGACGACTCGGAGGAGACCTCTGTAGAGCAAAATTTGATAGTAAATCAACAGATATTCAAATACTCAGGAAGAGTTGTAACAAAAGGTAACCAAATTTTTTTGTCTACATGGACTCTTAACAAAAAGACGAGCGGTCTCTAAATGTCTAGGAAAGAAAACTTCTACGAAGAATCTATGGCCTTCTAGTGGAGAATGGAAAGCGACGCAGAAGGTTTAAGTTTGAGCTAAAGAATTTATACAACCGTTCTGTTACAACCAATAAAATAGAAACAGAGTTGAGCGGCTAGGACATTTGAATAGGATGGACTCATCAAGGGTAGCAAAATTCTTTTTAAGGAGATTTCAAAGATTTCAGAGCTAGGGGTAGACCGTAAATATGGTGGATAGCCATTGTAACAAATGACTTGAAGGTGGTGGATGTTAATAATCGGAGGAAAAGATAAATAGAAAAGACTCATCGAGGAGTAGTAATTTTTTCTTTGTGGGAAATTTCAAAGTTACCAGACCTAGGAGTAGATCAAGAGTACGGTAGATAGACTATATAGAAAATGGCTTGAAAGTGGCGAGTGTTAATGGCTGAACGGAAAAGGTAAATAGAATGGACTTATTGAGGAATAGTAAAAATCTCATTATAAGATATCAAACCTAGAGGTAGATCGCTTGTTCGGTAGACAGACAATGTAGAATGTAGAATCTGAGGAAGATATAAATAGGAATGAATTCTTCGAGGGGTATTAAAATTCCAATTGAGCAGAATTTTAGAGATACAAAACCTAAGGGTAGATCGCGAGTACGATTAATAGACAATGTAGAAAATGACTTGAAAGTGGTGGTTGTTAATAATTGGAGGAAAGTTGGAGACAGGTAAAGGAAAAAGTGAAGAAATCCGGTGATAATTTACTTAGAGGCTATTACCTTCAGTGGGTTTTCAAGTGGCAGGGAGTGAGTGAATGCGAATGTGCAGTTCTTCCACAATTCTTGACGTTTCGTTTTCCAGAGGTTACAAAAGAATCGTAATAAAGAGAAGAGCGTTGTCATGTCTTTCGGTATAGCTACTTCTGGACGAGGGCTTTCCTGCCACGCATTATTTCCGATTTTTCAACGCAGACGCGTCTAACAATGGTCGAAAAGCTTCCATCATGTGTGTAAGGAGTTCACGTATGCAGCGGTGTGGATCCAAGCGTGCTGGGAACACAGGCAATCAGTCATTGCAAATGAGGCACCTGCATTTTACCTAAATTAATGACAAATTATGCTCCCGGAGCGGCGAACAAAAGTCTGCTCGCTTAGCTGAGCGCCGACGACAACGCGAGCGGTTCCGTTGTCCTGCTGACGGCCGCCCGGATTTCTCCCGGCCGGGGGCACAAAGCGCGCCGCGCCGCAAATAGTATAAATTCGGGATTAGCGGCGGATTTTCAAAGCCAGATGTTTACAAATTAAACACGCGTACGTCAAGCCAAAACCAGCCGAACATAATCATCAATACCTTCAGGAAACGCGCGCCGAACAAAGAGACCATGACAGCCCCAGCCCGAGCGCCGACTGTTATGCCCACTCCGGCGCGGCACGCTCACAGTCTCGCCAAGATATTGTGAATGTTTAATATTGAAGGCATTTGCGTTATTGGAAATCTCAAAATTTGATTTGGATCCGCCGCCGCAAAGCCAACCCGTTCCTGATTTGTTTTCCATATCGGCGATGGATTGTTTGATGCATTCCGCGCCCCGCCAGCAATATCGCCGCTTGCCACCAAAGCTGGGACTGGCGAGCAGGAAATTAAAATTTTCTCGTTTGTTCCTCGGATTATTGGGACGTTAGGAGCAATTTGCCGGCATAAATAGGGCGGAGGGCCTTTAAGGCAGGAACAGAAAGGCGCTCAAGATGTCATTGGTACTACGACTTTTTGTGTTCACATTCTTTCACACTTTTATCCGCAAAAAGTTGCTGACAAAAATGTGTGTGTCCCTTCGAAATCAACCTGAAAAATTTGATCTTTCGGCTTATTCGTCTTTAGTCAAATCTTTAGACCAATAGTCTTGAATTTTTGATTCCAAAATAAATATTTTCCTTTCACTTGTGTTTTTGGTCGGATTTATTTATTCTATCCGTATCGTTTAGATATAGTTGCAGCTTAAGACATTTTTTATCGATATCGCTTCAAGGGGCTTCAGTGTGGCCGTGCAGTTGACGCGCTTAGCCGTGGACCCGGGTTCATTCCTGGGGCTCAGATGCCTAGCGGGTGGCCTATTCGGTCGTGTAAGGCGTGTAAGATGCAATGAAAATAACTGCCAATTTAAAAAATGTTAAGTTGTTTTAATGTGAAAATAAGATTATAATTATAATTTTAAATACAATAAATATAATTAGCTGTAAATCGCCATTCGGCGTAATAGCCATTCGGCATAATAGCCATTCGGTATAACGACTTTCGTCGTCAATGCTTTCGACATGTTGGTTTTCGGCGTTAAGGGTTCGTCGTAATGTCTTTCGGCGTGTTGGCTTTCGGCGTCGTGTCGTGCTACCGCTTGCCATATCGCTCCATATTAGAGATGACGTGCGATGGTCGGGTAGTGAGAGCGAACATATTGAGAGCCCCAACTAGGGGCCAGTAAGGTTTTTAGATTAGGTCAAATTTTTGCAAGTTTTGGACGTTATCAAAGAATTGCAAAGAAGTTGATTGGCCAGACGAAACATTTACTTGGTTTTTCACTTTTCCTTATATAAATACAGTTCTGTACAGATTCCTGGCTTGAGAATTAGGAAACCTCTGGACTATGTCATCTAAAGAAAGGCTCTGTAGAAACTCACACTCGATAAATAAAAGTGCAAGGCGCGTCACATTTTCTTGTTTTAACGTTTATGTCAAAAACTTTTTCACACTCTGAAGAGCTGAAAACGATCATTCTCCAATGCAGTTAGTTACTGCCATTCTTGAACCATGGCAGTATTGAGGAAATTAGACTTCAATAATGCTAGGAGTCTTTGTGGTTCCAATTGTTATTCTTATCTTTATTTCTCAGTACTTTTATTAATTCCTAAAAATGTTGCTGGATGCACACATATCACAGTAATGTGTTATTTAAATCAAAAGCACAGCTGAAAATGATAGCTGATTTTCCCCCTGCCTGTCGTTTTCCGTAGCGATCTGAAACCCTTATGTATTTCTGCCTTCCAGAAAACTTGTAATTTCCAGTTTTGTTTACACCGAAAGGAACGTTTGGCTTGCTATTTCTTGTAATGTCTGTTTTGTAGACGTCAGTTTCACACATCAATTTTGCTTTGTTTTTTAGTCTTGAAAACTCATCCTTTGATTCGAAGAGTATTTCTAAAAAGCATTGTTCCTGAAGCCTTTCACTTCTCATTAATGTCTCTAAGTCTCTCAAGTTTTTCCAATATCACATTTGCTTCACAATGTGCCTCCTTAGTTGTCATGGAATCAAGAACCGCCTGGTACGATTTGAATAATGCCCGACTGCCATCAGCACCGGCATCTCATCAGGTTGTTGGCAAAGATTTTAAAGATAACGAGCCCCTTTAAAAAATTCAACAGCTACAGAGGATTTACTGATTTATTCTAATCTAAAGATCGTACCTCTGTCCTCTACGGTTATTTAGGCCAAGACCTACAAAATTTGCGGTCGACATTACATCATTCGCCATATTTTCACCTTTATGGCCACAATTAGTAAAAAATTGTTCAACAGGAGTTCCTGTACAAAAGGTAGTTCGTCTATGTGTGATACATCCGTTATTGAGCCCATAATTATGGAATAGTACTTGCCATTTACACTTTTTGGGCAATATCTGCCTTAGCTTAGTCTGCTAACTGTATAATTACAGTTGTACTTGATTAGTATGAGGGAACATCTCATCATTTATTTTCAGTCATAAAAGGATCGAATTTTGAAATCAGTTCTACTTAGCTAAGAAAGTCAAATTTCTTGCAGAGTTTAATATTTCATAATCACCATGAATTGGCAGTCTATGGGAAGCTAGAAACTTTAACAACGCTGGAGAGAACATTTCGCCAATACATAACTTCTTTCTTGTATTGTTCTGCTAATTTTTTGTAAAACTCGGCTTGTACTAAGAAATTTTAAAATATACTCTGTGTTCAGAGTTGTCGTGATCGTTTATTATATGGTTTTTGCAATCATCAAACCCCTTAGTTGCAAGGAACGTCGTTTCCCTAGGAGAGGGCACATCGTAGAAAGCGCCCGGTTGATTTTAAATGCCGTTTTTCACATTTTTTAAAGTCAGGGTCACCGTTTTGTTGAATGTTATTGCGAAATTCATCATTTATGTACCACAATTCCGGGTCTTCGGGTGATACTATTGGATCTCCCTCTTGAGAGTATTTTCAGAGCTTTGTGAGCTCCATGCTTTCTGCAACTGTACATTTGATGATGTACAATTTGGACTTAAAGTCAATGAAGTCGACGGTGACGGCTGTGTGTGTTATAATCTATTCAAGATTCTTCTGGTTGAGGTCAGTTTTTCGTTTACTCAACTCAAAATTTTGCACTGGCCCTGGCCCTGGCCCTGGCTTTAACCTTTCAGTTCCCAGGACTAGACTCTACGTAGTCTCACCACTATCATCACTTCAAGATTTGTACGAGTAAATTAACGGCAGTTTTTTCTTTTTGCCATCTCAAAAGAGTCGGCTGGATTGATAATTTGTCAATTTTAGAAGATCGTGTTATTCTATTCCATACTGCACAAAAAACGCGGAATTTCGTGTTAATTATTCGCGCTATAAGTGTGAAGCAGTTAATTTTTTGCTTGGGTTTATTTGCACCCGTTTTATTTGTTCCATTAAATTATCATAAATGCATACGGCGCGCCAATTTCATACTTCAAATACCGCCTAGGAGTGAATCCGGCAACATCGAAACTCGTTTTGTAATAAATACGGTTACTCTTTCAGTGGACTGGCGCAGTTTGTTAACTTTTTAGCACCTCATAAAACGGGGGAATATTTACAGGCGCTAACAGTAAAATATTGAAACTAAGAACATAGGAAGTGGAGTGGAATAAATTTGTTTTCCTTCATTAGCCGCTTCGTTGTCCCGCGCCCAGGAAGTCTTCGCCTGGACCAGGTGGCGGCCGTCAAATCCGACGGCTCGCCGGGAATCGGCAGTCTAATTGTGAGCTAATTAATTATAATGCGGCGATCGAAAGCGGCAGCCCTAATGCCGTGGGCGAATAAATGCAAATCGGCCCATATCCGAATTTGAATATTAAAGGCGCGGGGCGCCGCGTCTCCTCCATTAATTTTTGGCGGCCGCTAATGTTTTCCAGTTATGCAGAGCAAAGAAAATTGCCTTTCCGGTTCATAACCGGCGCTGGAAGAAGTCGGAATGGCTTTGCTTGAGCTTCCTGCGCATTACCATAAGCAAGCGATGTGTGAGCCTTACATTGTAGGTGCAGCAATTAAGCAACTGATGATTATTATTGCCCAGATTGCATTCATTACGAGCTACAGTGCGGCCGAAGAAAGCAAAAACGACGAGTTGCCTTTGTTGGCGGTTTTTTTCGTTAATTAGCCGCCGGATTTGTCCGAGACATCAAACGCTGCAAATCCGCCGCCTGTCAGATTCGTTTTGGAAGCGACCGCGTCCTGAAGGAAGCTGCAGCAAAACCTTGCTGGAGCTTTAAAGATGCTCGCTGGAAAACTGCTGTTGCTTCATCTTCAGCACTAAAAGTTGCTCTACATATGAGCAACTCGTAGTGAGCGCCTGTTTGATTTATTGTATAAACATCAGGCGCTATTTTTGGTGATTTTGATAATTAGCTTCATCTTCATTCGTGTTGCATATGTGGAGAAAACCGCATGGAGTCAGCATTAAATTATTCTAACACTTTTTCAACTTGTACGAGGACTGATTGAAAACTTTTCGAGTTTATTTTATTACGAACTCAAACCGTTCAGTCTGTTCATTTGGTTTCTCTAAATCTTCGGACTAGCTGTTTCAAGTTTCAACTTTTTCCCGTCATCACATTTCTAGCCAATTGCACGTGCCAATTCGCTATTTTAACATTTTGGTGTGTAATGGTAGTGCATTCGGCTATTCTAAATTCATTTGGGTTTTTACTCAGAATATTTTCGTGTCCACTTGGTTACACAAAGTCGATACACATTGTACATAACTGTAAAAGCATGCAAGGTGTTTTTAAAAAATTGGTATTATGTACTTGTTGATGTTCTAATCTAGATCTAAGGGTACAAAGTGAATGCCATTTGCAGTTTGCACTTCCATACATATCAAATTAGGTGCTTGCTAAAATATCTCTTCGATTTGGTCATGGAAGGATGACAGTTTCTCCGTTCTTCTATTGGTGAGAGATGATTTAAAACCTATCTGTGAACGTTCTGTTGCGGCAGTAATAAAGCGCAACCTACAAAAAGTTGATAGGTTTTGATATTGTTCATCAAATTACAATTTATTTCCATTAATAGTAAAATACTGTAGTCCAAAATGCTGTAAAGCAAATCTGTTTGTATTTATACTTCCTTCAATCCTTGTGTATTAAAAAATTTTTTTAAAGCTTCCACTGTTTCAAACTGTTGTCTGGTGTCTTTTAATCTACTAAAATCTCATCAAGAATGCATCTGAATAGTAGCTGTGGTAAAACCATCTAAAAATTACTTTAATTTGGGATCTTATAATATAGTGGAGTTAATCGAACTTTTTTCTTCTGTTGCAAGTTTCTTCAGACATCATCATGCGTTTTCTGTTGAGTTTAGTTCTGTCCTAAAGTAGACTTGTTGAGTTGCGATTTTATAGGTTGTACAGAAGGACGCTTTGATCACGAAGATAAGCAGCAGAGAAAAATTGTGTCCATGTAGTACTTGCTGTAAACGTTAATTGTTTTTCTCCTCCCCTCTGAGCATTCCCTTTCTAACGTTTAGCTTAAAATAAAAAAATATATAAAATTACCGTTTTGGAAGTTTAGTTTTATTGTTTCATTGAAAATACCTTCTTGATACAAAAGTAATAGTTTGTTGGAATTGGAATTATTTTATGGACCGCATCCACATCTACAATTCTTGGTGATGCACAATGATCTATGATAATGTCATCGTATACAGTCAATTCTTTATTTTTAAACAAAGCTATTGATTGTTATCTTCTCTACTTTCATCATAGTATTGTAAATATGGAAAGTCTGTAGATTAGAGCTCTTTTTCTACTAAGTGGTTGATTAAGGGTAGACAATAAAGATCTTTGGTTACCTTCAACCAAAAAACCCTAAACAGTTTACACGAAACTTGTCGCTTGAATTTGTTGCTTTAGTTCGAGTCTTCTCTTCCAATCTTCTCTATTTACTGCTGGTTATCATTTGCTTAAGTTTTCCCAATTGGCCTTATTTTTTTACTTCAAGAAGTGAATGAAGCGGAAATTTTAGGCCGAGAAATTTTAACGGATCGTTAATCGCATGTTTATGGTTTCCGTAACAGCGATGGAACTTTTTGGCAGCCCCATGTATGAATCAGAGCCGGTGGTGGAAGGAGGAGCAGCATTAGAGAGAAAAAGAGGACAGATGAATATTCATTGGGGCATTAGTTCTAATGTTGTAGTAGTAACCTGCCAAATTAGTTTTCAGATGCTGGCGCTGGCAATTAACAATTGTTGGCAACAAATATAAGAATTGTTGAACTTCGCTGCGCGATTGTATTATTTTTTACTGCCACCTCTATTAAAGTAGTGACTTCGCTCTTGTGTTCTCTAATTTATTTGTGGGCAGACAAAGAAGATACTGTTACAAGCAGAGTTGAATTAAATATAACGCTTAATCTGTTATATGAACTGCAGCGAATGCAAATTTTTGGGTTTTACCTTTGCCGTAATTCTAGCCACCAGCTGTTTTTGCAATTATTTAATAAATTTCGTGGTACTGTTAGAAAGTCTTTCGGAATTTCTAATGGGTTAAACGCAAAGTTCCTTCATCTGATAACAGATGGTTTTAAGTGTAATATACGTGGTGTGTCTAAAAAGTTCACTTAATGGTATCAGAAGATACAAACAAATTAAATTTCTTGATCATCTGTCACAACACATTCTTAGTCACTGCCACTATTTTTTGGTTACGGGGAAGATGGTGAACTGGTAGCATTAGTTCTGACTCTGACGATAATTTAATGTCCGAATTGTGCCAGTATTTGTCCCAGTCGCTCGATGATCTCTGGGGTTCTGACACTCAATAGCCAATCCAAATGTAGTTCATTTTCGGTAGTTTCGTTCCGTCGAAATAACATTTGAAGCGGTAATAAATACATCTTCTCATTGCTTCCATTCCGTACACTTGCACCAATATTCCTTCAATTTCTAGCAAAACGTGATGTTCAAATCGTTGCTGCATTGTATTGCGATCCAACCTCTCATACTGACTATGTTTTGACTACCCGTAGCGGGTTTACCTTGGCGGTCATGTGCACTCTAGGCCAGGTGGCGTATCTCGAAGAGTCTGGATAACCAGGTGCATGCGCGCGCACCAATCCATGTTACCATTGAGATATCGGTCCACTCACAAAACCTTTTAGGCGCATTATTTACTGATTAATAGAACAGTGTATCGTTTGATGGACATTATAAAGATCATATAACCATCTAAGTATATTTGATGTATTTTTTAAAAATAGAATGCCATTTTCCTAAAATCTATTCGAAGGACTTCATCCAAATATTTAAGACGTTCTTATATAAATGTAAAATAAATTTTCCTAAAGGATGCCAACAGACCATTAAAGTCGAGTTCAATATTTTAGTACTTGAAGGTAATTGAAAAAATAACATCAACTCAATTCTTAGCATTAATTTATTTGCAAACCCCTAATTTAGCACTTATTTCGCGTAAATCATTGCAATGTTTGCAAAATTATTCTCGAAGCACTACTTTTAACTCCAACAATTCGAACTATTTGTTTTTTAAGCGAATCTGAATTACCATGGGCCACAATTATCGGCGGCAAATTTAGCGCCTAAATATGCACTAATTAGGAAAAACATCGTATTTCTCTAGCTTTAGGTACCAGTCTCCTAAATTGGCCACCTTTTATCAATTACTATCGAAAGCATCGCAATTATTTTTATGGTTTTCTTGAATGGGAATTGTTAGGCACTTAATTAGTCAATTAAAAATAACATCCTTAATTTGCTTGACACATCAAAGACGAAAACAAATTAATTATGCTCCTATATATTTATAACAAGTATTAGAAATTGCTAATTAGCTGCAGTCTCATTTTCTAAACGTATCAGGGCGGTTGGGAGTTCGGCTTTATGGCGCGTTCTGGGCAGCTGCATCTTAATTTATTTATCAGGAAAATGCATTTTTATAATATTAAATGGGAGCTGTGTGCAGCCTAATGGCCAATTAACAGCTGAGCTGTTAGCAGGCGACCTGGATAGTTTAATTGAATCAATATTTCATAGAATTTTGTTAATTGTGGAAGTACGGAATTATAATTAATGGATTCTTGGTCTTTACACTCTTTTGGATTTTTAGTTGTTCCATTGTTAACACGAGTGTGGAAATGTGAAGAATTTTTAAATTAGAAATGCCCGTGTTTTAATTTAATTATTAAAATGAATTATTAATACTTCTACTAGTACAATAAAGAGAGAGTGGAAGAATAAAAAATAGAAGCAACAAAAAAGATAACAAGAAGGAACATTAATGACCAATTTTCAACACTCCATATCATTTTGAAATATACATACTATCAATTTCAATTACTGCTGTCTCCTAGTTGGATAGATGGTCAATTCCACTGGCAAAAAGGTGGTTCTTCGAGATACTTCGGTCACCAACTTATATAAATATTTGTAACTTAGCTTATTTGTTAATTTTTCGGCGATCGGTTAACGAAATAGTCCATGGGGGCCTTAGTAGTGGGGTAGCCGAGAGGGTAGATCCCATCTCTTGTTGGAAGACGATGTCGTTTTGATGTATATGAAGGCGATAAAGCTGTGTTAGATAAACATCTCTATTAACACTGAACTGCCTTTTGCCATTTCTACCCGCGATTGTACCAAATCACTCCTTCGTAGAGTTCTTTATTTTTAACCTTCCTTGACCATTCAAGTTACTCGTCAATAAGTACAAAAAGACAACCTCAAAGAACCAAAACTTTTTATCAAATTTGGCAAACCTGTCGCAACATACCCGTTTTTGTTCGACTTATTCCCATCCCATTCAAACCCAACGGGTACCACCATTACATCTGTCCTTTTCCCCCTTTGCAGCAATATTTTAAAGTAGAAAACTCAACCTGTTCAGGTTTATTTTGACGGATTTCAAATCTCGACAAAAATGTGTCTGAACAACAGAAAGATCGGAAGGCAGAAAATATTATGAAGAACAAACAGAGAAAGAAGAGATCCGAAATTTAAAACAAAAAAAAGCTGCACGACCAGATAATATACGTGGTGAATTGATAAGACATGCAGGAAAGGAATTTACGGGCTAATCAAACAAGTACGGATTAACAAAATTATACCTGAAGAATGAAGAACCGGAATTACAAGGCGATGCCATGTCAATATTGCAGAAGAATAAATCCACTGAATATAAAAAATTACAGAAAAAGCCAAAGTGGATTATGAGAACGAAGAAAATCGACTATAGACGCAATTCATGTAATGAAGCAAATAGTAGAGGAACATTAGGAACAAAATAATTTAAAAAAACACAATATTCCTAGATTTTAGAGAGGCATTTGATACTTTAATAAGAAACATGGTTATAAGGGGTGCAAGGAATTTAGCGATTCTATTTAATATAGCAATCGAAGGGACAATAAAGGAACAACAATAGAAAGATCTATTCAAGTAGTGACCCATATAGCCGACATTATTCTGATAGCAAAGAACAAAGATATGACTCACAAGGCAAAAGAAAAATGAATAAAAATAAATCAAGACAAGTCCTAGTATGCGAAAATCACCAGGAAAGAGAAAAGAAACAACCAGGATCATAGAAGTAAACAATTATAAAATGGAATAAATAGAAAATTTTAAATATATAGGGAGAAAAATAAATAAAAGAAATGACATTACTACAGATAAAACTGTAATAAAAGCAGTGCCAGCTTATGTAGCAGAAAATATATACCTTATTAGAAGGAATGAAGATAAATTAAAAACTTTTGCAAGAAAAATAATAAAGAAGATTTTGGAGGGAAGAAGATAAATGAAGACGCGTGTAGAAGACTAATAAGCCACAAGGTTGAACAAGTACTACCAAAGAATAATGTAGTAAGAGTAATCAAAGCAAAAAAGAATAAGATGAAGAACGGGTGAAGAGATTCAGTAGCCAAAAAGATAACAAAATGGAAATCACCAATAAGACCTACCGGAAAACTAAAGCTATGATGGAAAGAGTACATAATTAAAGATATAAAGGACATGGAAATTAAAAGATTGAGAGAGAAGATGGATACAATTGAAATTTAAGTTCATTCTTCCAATTTAATTAATTTTAATTTTAATTTTAGGTCCAAGAACACTTTTATTAACATTGATGATGTATCACCTACAATGTAAGTTGCTCCCTTGCCGAAATCTAGAACTGCTACGATCGAGTGGCGCAATAGGAAATCAACGCCGAACCTGAAAAAATTAATTGTCCCAGGAGCGGGTTAAAAATGCGGTTCGATTCTAAAACGATCCTGAACTTCTAACAAATTTCCGCGTTTCCTGCCGGCTATTTCGGTTTTCGCGTACGGCCGCGGTCCACCTGAGCGGCGCCGGGAAATTGACGGCCGGCGAAAAATTTGCGGAAGCCTGAAAAACGAGAAGTCGGCCGCGCCGTAACGAGGCGCGCGCGCGGGAATCGCAGATCTAATTTAAACATTACATCACGTATTTTATCCCAATCAGTCAGTTCCCTAGTAAAGGGTGAGTTCCATATAGCTTAATCACCTCCCCCCCCCCGCACGTCTAAGCTCCAATAATCAATAATTATACTCAAATATAAAGAGAAAACGAGACTACCGAATGCTGATTTGCTGGCGCTAATGAGTCAGAGTAAGACAACTGATCACTTATTTCTTGCGCGAGGGAGACGGACGCGTTGTTTCGCCTTGCTCCTGCTTGGTCTGCACTGTAGCCATCCACTTTATATTCAGATCCGAATCTGAGTTCCAATACTGCATGAATCATATGCGGCTTTAATTAGTTTTTCAATACCGACCCTTCGGCCGCTTTTTAAGCCCGCCCCGCAGACCCACGCTTCGAAGTTCCTCTGACGGACGCGGCCGGGCAGTGCTTTTTCTGGTGGGTGCACCGCATTTGCGATTAGGTTGCTGAAAAGCTCGCCGTGGAAGCAAGATGCGACATGCATTCTTCACGCTCTTAATAACACATGACTGCAGCTGCATCCTTGAGGCACTCCAAACCCCCTACAAGCATATGTACAATAAAGGCAACATCTTTTAAATCGACCTTGAAGATATATTTTAATGTTACAAAGTTGACAAACCAATGCTTCCTTGTACAGTACGGGAAGAACATTTTATTTCTTCGCATATGTTTATGACTTTTAGGCATTTATTTATTATTATTTACATTAACTCCTAGTGAGTTCTGCAAATGGCCAACGATCAATAAGCGTTTGTTATAAGAAGAGAATTAATGACCTGCAGTATCACTACCTAGAATTTATATACATTGACTTAAGTTCTAAATTTATCTGGGTCCTGTAGTCGGATCGGATAGTGGCAGACATTTCTTGTACTGACACTCTTGTACAGTACTTGAGGCTGAACCGATGAATGACTTCTTTGACGGATTATTTGTTGGGAATATAGTAAGTTACATTGATAACGGCAAGTAGCACTTGGAACCTCTGCAAAATAGCAATATTGGTTGAAGACCATAGGTCCATACAGGTTTCAGAATGGCGATTTGAATAGTTGATGGTGAGGATGAAATGTTACAGCGAAATATATTTTGGCTTGGTTAATTTGGTTGACAAGTCTGTGTATTTGCTCTATAGTTTCGTGGTTGTTGCGTAATTCAAACTGGTGGTCTGGGATTGCTTTTGTCTATTTCCATTCTGAGCCTCCTAGCGTACAACTTTTCAAAGATTTTGGAAAGCATTGTAAGTAGATTTGTATGCTTGTAGGAGGAGACATATTTCCCTTCTAGATGTTAAAGAAGTAATTTGTGCACAGGATGGCGTTGAAGATGAACATTATAAGTTTGCGATATTTATTTGATAGTTCCCGTAAGATCGGATCAAATCCGGGTGCCTTTTCCGTTGATTTGAAGTGACACATGCAGGAAATCAGATAGTTCGTTTTCTTCGAACTAAACGGTTTGAAAATATGTTTTGAGGAAGCTTCAGCTTGTTCTGCATCATTTCTGCCCTAAGTATTATTGTCTTTTTTAATTGGTGACCTATGTCGTTGAGGCCTTCTGTTGGTGTGAGACTTTTTAGATTTTGCCCTTCTAGAATCAGCTCTTTCAGTTCTTTGCTTCTTTTATTTGTTTTCTTCTTGTTTCCGTAGGTGTCTTTTTTCTGCAGTTCTTTTCTTTGATTTTTCTCTTGTGGTGTTTCATAATTAGGAGTAGCAAACCAAACAGCCTATTATATATGCTTTGTTGTTATCAACCGTTGTTTCTGTGTCCACGCAGAACTCTATAGCATCTGGAATTTTATTTCCATTGGACGGCCAATATATTAGGTTGTCATCTAGTGTAGATTTTTGCCTTCATTTTTTCTTCCTTTTGAAGTTATAATTCGCGAGCCCTGTATTGGATGTTTTTTTTTTGTTACTATGTTTATTGTTATTGGTCCATGTTCATTCTCAATCTTTCCGAATATTTGATGTCTCTCTTATAATTATGGCAGTTTCGTTTTGTACTTTCTTATCTCGATGTTTTGTGTAATATTTTTGTTTTGCATTTACAGCCATTAAGCATTTATCGAATTTGAAAATCAGATGACTGTTAGTCTACTTGCTGCATACCAGAGCTTTCAGTGGCAAGTTAAGTAATATTCAGCTTTCATTTCACCGACCGATGGAATAATGACCTGCACTACAACCATGAGGTGCTCCATAGTGATTTTTGTTAAGAGTTAAGATTTTCTTAAAGTTGCACAAAAACCTACGAAGAATATGAAGGATTCAAATTAATCAAATTTATTCAACCTCAAACAAAATTAAATTTTTAACATTTGCTTCAGTTATAGTATCGATGGAGATTTTCATGGTCCAATATGTTCAAAATAGTCAAACTTATAGTAAATGTAATTAGTAAGATTTGTGGTGGTTAACAATTACTAAAAAGTTTGCTTATAAAATTTTATCATTCAAAAAAATTACAAAAATGCGCGACTCGCAATATGAAGATTTAATTTATTTTTCGTGAAAGCAAAGCGTACTCTAGCGAGAGTCGGATTAAACTTGCGGAAAATTTCCAGCAATAACTAATCGCCGACTCCCGTATTCTCCATGTCTTTGCCGTGTTCTATTGTCAAACTGAGATTATATCTATTTTACAGTTTGATTGGCAAATTGTCTGCCTCGAGACGGCATTAAATTGGGCAACGCCAGATAAGTTCGGCGGCTCCACGTAGGCCGCACAGTCGCGGCCCGTTATGAGCACCCCGTGGCACTCCTTTTTTGCGTAATTGCGCCGTGCAGCCGAGGGCATTCCTACATCGGCGGCAGAAATTGGATATCGGGATTCGATAGAGCAGGCGAACATGCAACGCTGCTAAACAATTTGCCCACATTTATATTTCGGCTGGCTCAGTTTTCTTCCCCGCCCCGCGCCTCGCCACTGACAATTAGAATGATACCGGCTAAGTCTGAGCAATATCGATTGATTGGGCCCCGTCTCTGTCCCACACGTGATTGATGTCTTATTTATTTCTCGCTCCAGCGTATGCAGATTACTCATTCGCAGGATTTGCTGCCTCGCCGGAACGTGTGTGCTTGCGCTTCAAGATAATGCGAGCTTTTTCAGCTTTGGGGCGCGCTCCGGTGCGCCCGCGGCCGCTGCACGGCGGTTTCGCTCTTTCCGCGAAAGCTCGCCGGAGGAGCGACGCGAAAGAACCGAAAAACGGGCCGAAAGGGAGGCCGGGTTTTCCAAGTCGGTGAACGGCGATGTATCGCGGACGCGCTGCGAGCAACCTCTGGGGACGACGCGGCTCAAAGGGTTGTTGTGGGAAGGGGCGAAGGAAAATTCGGATATGCAGATCATGTGCGTAAATAAAGAATTGAATCAGATAATTTTTGGGGCTGCCCGGCCGGGCTTTAGAAATCGAATTGCGGCCGCCGCCGCTTCTTTTTTGGCTGCGTGTGCGTTCCCGCTTTTTGTTTGCCCCGCTTTGTGCTGGACGCGCTGCTTCGCCCAGGCCCTTGATTAATTAGTGACTTGAGTTGCTTTTGATGATACGTTGCGGGTTATTGATGATCTTAAAATATTTTGCAGCTTCGAATCTTGAAAATTCTCTTCTTCAGTTGTTGAAATGAAACGAGTTCGCTTTATCTTAACTTCAGAAAGGAAGATTTTGATTACTTCTTTCAAAATCTAGGTCTTAAATTCATTTTTCAATTGTAAATGCACCTTATGGGGGTTACCCTTCACCATTACCAAAGGCAGATAACTCGCAAAATGGGAAAAAATACTTTTTCCTATCAACGAACTCTCCAACCTACTGGCCAACAGATATATCCAAAATGTCCGACCTATTAAACTTTTTTGTTACCAGGGGTATTTCAAAATCATATATGACAGCAAAATTAAATTTTGAATTATCCGCAGAGTACTAACCAATAATAGGAACGATTAGCGAGGCCATAATAAATGTTAAGAAAAACGTATTTGAATTAAAAGAAGGTACAATTAAACTAATTACAATTCTACAAGAAGCAGTAAAATAAGCTACACCCCCAACAAAAACAACAAACAACCCAACGAATATTCACCTACACCAAGACCCTGAGCAAGAAATAATGAAGAAAAAGCCAACTTGTTCGCTGAACACTTTTCCGAAGTTTTTATTGAAACAATTGATCAGATTATTTTCGACAGTAATTTACCACTAATTGAATCAGTAAAATTCATGACACCAAAAGAAATCCGAGACAAACTACTAAAATGCTAAAGGAACTACCAAAATAGCTATTATCCTATACCTTCAATGCTGTTCTGAGACTCCATTATTGGCCAAAACATTTTAAAATATCTGAAATTATCTTAGTGTCCAAATCTGGTAAAAATCCCAACCATGTAACCTCTTATAGACTAATTAGTGGTCTCCGATCTACTATTTCAAAATTTCCTGAAAAACTTCTGTTACAAAACATCAGTCTACTACAAATTACATTTTTTACTATCAGTTTGGGTTTCGTCAATCACATTCGACCTTGCAACAATGCCGCATCACTCACTAGAAGACGAGAAATATTGTTCCTGACACAAACCAAGCCTCTGAAAAGGTTTGGGATGATGACCTCCTTTATAAAATTAAACATTCTATTCCATAAATTTTTAACCTACTTAAGTCATATCTAAGCGACCGCCAATTTACAATTACGGTTAAAAGTGAAACGTTAGCCTTTCCAATCAAATGGGAGTCCCCCAGCGCAGTTTATTCAGTCCAATAATTTAGGTCCCGATAATCAGACCTACCAACAACTCTAATACAGTAACTGTCACTTTCGCCGCCAATACGGGTATAATTGCCATGAAAACTCACGCCTTGCTATCCCCCAGAGCGCGCAATCAAATATCCTGAGGGTAATCACAGACCCATCGTGGTATGTTTCAGACGGCACACTTCATTATGATCTTAGTATGCTATTGTAATAGAAACGTGAGATGAAATCCTCTCTTACAACCACTCGTACATCAGCCAGACAGCAGAAGATTAAAAAAATACCAATCGACTTCAAGAGAAGTGGAAGAGTCCTCATCTCGTTATTTCTTGGATTAAAATACTGATTGCTAAACTTGTCTGATCTACCTTTGTTTTTAAGGACCAAAGACTAGTTTTGACATTCATTTTATTTTTGTACATTTTATGATTCATACAGTGAAATATTCATTTTGGTTGACATAACAAAACTGATCACCGGTACTTCTCAGAATTGTTTTCCTAGTTGTTTACCTAGTCGGTTTTTTGCCATTTCCTCATCGATCCACGGTGTAATTAGTTGCTTAGCCTTCCTGCTCTTAGCTATATAGGCTTATGCCTTTCCCATAGCTTCATTACGACTTTTTACTTTTAAATTGAAAGTCATTGACTTCGCTAGTATACGAAATTATCCGCTCGTTAGCTATTTATAAATTCGCCCGATAATTGTTGTAGCGTGTAGCAAATTGTGTAGTCCAGTTCTGCTTTCATCTGCAGGCAGATGCCTCCAAACGAGTCACTTCGATCTTCATTGTTGCTAACCCGATGCACGGCAAGTCCATTAGGTGTAGAGGCGTAATTGTTCTCTTGGTCAACTCCTGCCTTTTCCATGTAATCGAGCAACCACCATGGAAGGTACTTAACGTTGCCGTGTGCAATTGCCCAGCTAAACAAATAATTCGAGGCTGCAGCGCGTTTCCAGCCCGCTGCGCCGATGGTCGCGAATCGGTGTCGAAAGAACGAGCGGGAACACCGTCCGCTTCTAATTCTAATCATGCCGGCGTAAGTGCCTCGAATTAGCGGCCGGCATGTTGGGGAATTAATGGACGCCGAATTAAGCGGCGGAAAAAGGTGAAATGTTTGAGGTCGCAGTTTGAGCTCGCACGACAGTGCGCGTAGGAAGGATGTGGTGGTTCAGCAACATCGATTGCTGGTGTTGGAGTGCTCGTCGGAAGGAGAGTGCGAAGGTAATTTATACCGGCCGCTTAATGACACACTAAAGGCTGTTTTGCTTTTGGTTTCTTCACTTCGCTTGGTTGACCCAAGAGCCGCTAATTCAATACAATGGTCATCCAAGCGGCTCAGTTTTATACGTCTAACTGATTTGGTGAAATAGGTGGCAGGGTGATGAGTCAACCAACGGTTAATTGGATAGAGCGGTGCTTCGCAAGAAGATTTAAAAAGAAATAGTGAAATGGTACTCTTGTTCGAAATGTCCTATTGACGTACATTCACTTTCCTAATCAAGGGTTTGTTGACCTATGTTAAATGATTAGTTTCAGCGTAGTTTACCATTCTCTTCTTTTCCCGTTTTATTCTTGCTTGTGTCAGTCTTAACGCCACCTACTTTTAAGTTTTCTTGTCCTTTATTCTGACAGTGCATCCGATCTTCCCCTGTTCCGCCTTTAGTTTTATGTCCTTCCACTATATTTTGATTCTATGGACTTCTCTAAACGTACTTACTCATTTGGATGTAATATCATTCTTTGAAAAAACAAAGTTTTGGCTTGACAATTTTTTAACTTAATTGGGAAAGACGTTTTATTTCAACCCGAAAGACATGGAAAATATTGTGTTTCGGACTTGGTAATGAGATCAGTGGAGTTTCTAGGTGCAAATAGATGTCCAGGAACAATACTGGAATCGATTCAAGAATTGTTAGACGATCAAATCGTTGTTTGAGATGTTGAGCAATGCGTTTAAGATTTGATTTTTGGAATTTGACTCTCAGGTCAGAAGTTTTTTCCAAGTCAAATATCCAATAAATGTTTGGGACATACTTTCACAGTTCTTTGAAAGACAAGAATGGATTAAACAGTTTGAAACCTAACCTCCTCCTCCTTCGGTGACCTGGGCATTGGTAGATTTGCGTTTGGCCACCTCCCGTACTACCTTACGGGGGGAGGGGGGGGGGAAATCTTCGGTACTTGCGAGGGACGCCTTTGTCTAGCTCACAGCCGTAGATGCTACGGATGATGGGGTTACCGTGACCTTCAAAGTTAAAGAAGAGATGTTGGGCGCACTGGGAAATATACTCGGGGTAGGACGGTGTTTCTGATGAACCAAGGAGCGTCAAAGATGGTAACATTTCGGTTGAAGTTTTAGGGGCTGCATTTCTAAAAATGATAAAAAGGTATAATTGTAGAGGCCATGGATAATAGGGTTACCATGGCCTTCAACGTTGGAGAAGAGATGCCGAGTGCACTGGAAATATGGTTGCCACGTCGGCGTCTTGGTGCAGAATGGTATTCCTAATGAACCAGCGAACGCCAAAGATGGTAACGTTTCGGTAGCTTTCAGCTGATGAGGACGTTGAAATTTCAAATGCTGCATTAGCTAAATTTCAGATATTGGCGCATGCATTAAAAGTTTTGTAGTTCTTTAGGCCAAATATTTGTTCTAAGCTTATGATTAGAAATGATTTGTCAAGGGAACGTTTAGGGCGTAGTTAAATTAACCCTTGAAGAATAATTGAATTGTTTGTACTCCCACAAATTTCGCCATCATAACAGCTTCCATGAGATGATCGCGTGTAAAATGACCAAAGAAGTGTATTGGCAAAAATATTAATTGGTTCCTGATGCGGCTTATCATTATATTTTATGTTTCTTTTATTTATCCAAGAAAAGCTCCAGGAGCTTTTTCAAAAACTGATTGAATTACATGTCTTTACCAGTAATTTGAGAACTTTTAGCTGATCAGTGAAACTTGTGATTTTTACTCATGCATGATCACCAAACGATCTTTAAAATAGCTTAACTTTCAAACAGGTTTCTCTTCGGAGTTTGTATTTCTATATGATTAGCCCAGAAAAAATTTTGGATTAATGTTTTGATACGATGATGACGTTAAAGTTTCAGACAGGGACTATGTTTCTAACCACCTCAATGAAATTTCAGGTTTTGGGGCATGCACTAAAAGTCTGACCAAATGTTTCTTCCGAGTTTAGGATTAGAAATGATTTGTCAAGGAAAAGTTTTAGGGATAGCTAAATTGCCCTTGAAGATTAATTGAATTGGTTGTAGTCCAGAAATTTTGCAGTTGTGGTAGCTTAAATAATTGCGGTGTATTGCCAAATAGATTAGTCGAAGTTAAAAATTTGGTTTCTCATTTAGCTTTCCAATAGTTTCCTTTGATTCACCAAAGAAAAGCTTGAGGAGCTTTTTCAAAAAGTGATTGGATCGTATTCTTGAATATCTTTACCACTAACTTGGCGTCTCGGGTGCTCTTCTTAGTTTGCATTTGGATATGGTTTGTAAATGAAAAGTTAGATTCTGTTGCAGAATAATTGGAACCTCGACGAACATTTTGAGAGCTTTTATATGATGATGACGTGAAGTTTCAGGGGCTATATTTCTATCCACCTTAGGTTTTGACGCTCCAAAAGTGTGATAGGTCCTCAGACTTGAGGAGCTTTTTCAAAAGGTGATTAGATCATATTCTTGGAAGCCTTACCAGGTATTTGGTGACTCTGTTGCTCTTCTGAATTTGCATTTGTTCAGGAAAAGTTTTGTTGAAGAATAATTGGATTGTGTCTTTGAAGCTTTAAGAAGCATTGATAGATTTCATTTGATGATGGCGTTGAATTCTTCTACTTTTGTCGTCAGATTGAATGCGTCTTCTGAATTAACTGCTGGGAGTTCAAAGGGCTGTCCATATAACTGTCTTGCGCGTTTTGTGCATTCTGAAGGTGCGTACGTTCAGCGGTAATTTCCGATTCAAGCAGCGAAGGCATAAGAAACCCCAAGCACTTGTTGACACGTACGGACTGAAGCAGATTGTGATCAGCGCCGCAATTTATTCGCAGGCTAATTTTAAAGCGGTAGCGCAATAATATATTATTGTACAATAAAATACGGGCCTAAGTAAGTAAATGTCATACACCAGCAGCTGATATGTAAATTAGCCGTTTTATGAATCCACTTCTCGTCGATAGAATTGCTTTTCGACCGCTGGCCGGCGCAAAATGGCGCGAGAATGCTGATTTTGTTGTTATCGTCCCGCATGCCCGTCGCAGTTGGTCGGGCGCCCATCTTCTTAATTTCCCGAGCACTGAACAAATTCGGTGACTAATTAAACAGCCCGAAAGCCTCATCCTTGCGCGCGAGATCGCTCGTCTGGTGTTTGTTTATTTTTGGCGGATCGAGGCGCCTCCTGCGTTTTATTGCGAGACCTGCTCGCGCTTAGGAGCTTATCAGTCGTAATTATTCGTTATCTACAGATATTCGTTAATATCTGAAGATATTCCCCTTATGCAAATAACGGGATGTTTGATTTTCACGGAATAATTGTTATTTAAAGCCTATTATAAAAGAGCCTCCGCACTTTTTCCGCACGTCAGCGGCGGCTGCTCGCTCGCTCCGCCGGGGCTGCGCACCTGGAGCGAGACGGCCGAAGAAGCCGCGCGGGGCCTGTTTGTCATCAGGTGAATTTTTTGTTTGCACCTTGGCGACGAAAGCATTATTGTTTCATTATTTTGAAATAGCTACTAATTGCCTGATGGTTGAACGCTATAGGTTCACTCGAGCCCAAGACCGTCGACGTGGTCCCAGTGAAATATGGAGGAAGATAAAAGCCGAGTAAGTTTTCCGGGCTTTCGCTTTTCTTGTTTGCTGTTGCTGCCATTGTTGTTCAGTGTACACTGTCACGGAGATTTTCCCGGGGCTTAAGTGAAACCATATTTGCTTCCAGAGACGGGAAACGGAACCGACGTTGTTGTGAACTCGGTTTTTGTTGTTTTGCAAGGTAAATGTCTGCAGTTAGGATAAAAAAGGTCAAACAGGAAAAAGAAATGAAACGTTTTCAAGAACTTCACCTAGTGAAAACTCGAGGAATTCCACAGTTTTGCTCCACTGCTAACAGTTAGTCGTTATTTTAACATACCTTCATAGTGCTGGCCTTCCCTTGGGATTATCATCCAGGTAGCTCTTTATCTCGATGTTTTGACGATGGTAGATTTACTTTAAGAACAAAATATGTCCGTTGCGTCATTTGGCGTGACAAACCATTTTCCACATTTAAGAATCTGAAGGTAATATGGGGATGTTACACGCTATCGGGGGGCGGGTGGATTTTCAGCTGTCCAAACGCGCCGCACGCGCTTGAAATTTTCGTGGACTGTATTTTGGCGCTCACGTGTCAGCTTGTTTTACAATCGGAAAGATAGGGTTAAGTGTGGCGGGTCTAAGCCCCGCAAACACTTTATTTGCGGAGCACTAGTCTGCGTAAACCTGTGCAAATTCCCGCGTTATCAGCTGAAAGTGTTACGGTGCGTTGACCGTGCTCCGCGGATCTTTTCGAAAAGCGACGGCGTCCGGGAGGGCGCGCAGTGTGACAGTGACGCATCGTTGTTGCTAGTTGCAAATTTAATTAAACAAATTGACACGGAATTATATCGCAGGCCGGAGCGGCCGGAATCGAAAAATAAAATAATGAGGGATTATCGGAGCTGGGCGCTCGTATAATAAATGGAATCGGGCGTGCGGCTTTGTTTGACGAGCGCCTGTGAGGGATGCTACGCCGGATTTAAATAATGTAAAGTGGAACAGGTAGCAAAGATTGTTAATTTGGGCGAAGTTGAAATGAGGCCCAATTTGCGTATTGGCTCGCATGTCAAATTAATACCGCGCCCCCAGCCGAACTGGAAATTCGTTAATAAATCCGCATCCCCTCTCATTAAAAACAAAAAACCGAATCGAACAGCTTGGAAAATAAGGGTAGAAAAGGGAAACGGAAGAGGAAACCCTTCGCAGATGATAAATATAAACCAATATTTCAGATAGATACCTCGCAAGGGTGCGTTTTTGCATATCCGAACTTCAGCCGATTCCGAATCAATCACGGCCACATCCGGCGATCGCTATCTCGCTCTGGCGCGCTGCCATTTGCATGCGTGGCGCTCTCGCCGAACTTTCCGCCGGGAAAGCCGATAGCAAACGAGAATTTATTGGCGTCCAAAACAAAAAATCGTATATTTTCAGTGGGCCAATTGTTTTTCCTGCCTGCTTTTTGCCGCGATGATTTTAACTAATTGGCCGTCATTTGTTTGGATAACTGGAGCCCGAAACCAGCCCGCGATGTTTTTTCGGCCTGAAACGTATAGACGTTATGTTTCCTAAAGATTTATGTGATTAATATTAATTATCATTTCTTCCTCCTAAACAAAAATACGCTTCGGCGTGTGCGCCGCCCCCGCCCGGGCCGCGCTCAGCAGTCACTTCTGCTCGGCTGCTGAAAATTTCGCCTTTTGTTCGAGTTGCTGAAAGATTAGACTACGATCTATTGTTGGGCAATTAGAAAATTTAGGGGGGGGGGAGATTTTATTTCTCGAGCGTCACTCCATTGGCAATTGCTGTTGTCATAAGTATTTTCAAATTAACTCTTCAGAATCTACACAAATAACTGTTTGTGGATTTTCTAGGCTTAAAGTTTTGGTTGTATGGAGGTTGATTTAGATCAAGAAATTTTCATTATTTGATTGTCAATCATGATATTAATCGATGGAGTTTTTTAGTCTGACTAAAATCTACTTGTATGTTCAAAGCTTTTTGTGTTAACGTCTCAAGCTACTTCTGCTGAAAATTAAATTGAAGTCCTCAAAGAGTTGATTTTACTCATTTGAATTGATTTTGCTGAAGTTGAGTCAAATTTTAGGAACCAATTATGGATATTGCGATTTTTCCTTAAGAAAAATTTCAGGACTAACTTTTTTGTAGATTCTACTTGATCACAGCCATTTGATAGCTTTGATGGCAGGAGATTAGGAACAACTGAAGCTTTTTAAGCTGAAAATGTTCGGATCAACAAATTGGATCGGGTAAGAGTCGAATTTTCAATAACTGGAGCTCTTTCTTGATTAATATATTTACTTTTGCACGAAAGTCAAAGCGAAGTTTTCAAAACGGTTGATATTATTTTTCTAAAATTAATTCTACTTATTACGGGCGCAAACCTAATGAATAATAAATTTGAAGAATCAGTTCTGCTTATGGCAGCCCAACCTCTCAGTTCGCACGTAAGGCTCCCTTGTGGTAGGTTAAAGCTTAACCACCATTATCTGATATGAAGTATTTAGTTCATTTGTTAAACATAAACAATCGGCGGTTTTGATTGATTCAAAAATATGAAATTTTTATTTATTCATTGGAAGTTAGGAACTGATCGATGATAATTTTCTGGTAATCTTCTATCAATTTTTTTATATTCACACATAATCTTGCTTGAGAAAGAAAAATACTGCCAAACTCTCCAAGAGGCATTATAATTTCTTTTCTTCTTATTGTAAAGTTTGATCTTTTAAATCTGATTACACTAAGCATAAATGCAATGCTAGAAAGGGGACTCTCATACACCTTCATTCCTAAAAATAAATGGAACGGCTATATTCTAATGAAATTAATAGCTCCATCTGATGGAGGAAATAGATTTTTGAAGTGTCAACCTTCCCTAACAATCAAGAACTTGATGACATCTAGATCACTACAAGTCAAGATATGGTGCGCTAAGTGACAGTATTTGTATAAATTGGTCGAAAAATGAATATTGTGCTATTGAAGTGCTTTAAACACTTATGAAGATAATCGTATTTTAGTGGCATCGATAATTCAGAAAAGGCAAAGACCATGTGAATGATGGTAAACGTTCAGGCCGATCAGTTGAAACGCTGACCGAAGAAAATTTCGAAAAAGCTTTCAGTGAGGTTCATGGAAACGAAACCTGGAATACCCAAGACAATAATTCATCGCAGTTGAACCAAAAATCTTTGCGGAAACCAAATTCAAAGTTGTTCTACATCCATTTATGAATTACATTGCAAGAAAAACTTAAAAACTACTGTAACTTATGATAAAATGTCCAAGTACTGAATGACGGTCACCAGATGAAGGAAATCAAAAAAATCTCTTGGAGAAGTCAAAAATAAAAACAATGCTCGTGGCTTTTTGCGCTTTCAAGGGCATTGGTCGCCCTGACTATTGAGAGCCAGGCAGTTGGTCATTGTTGTATGGTAAGGTAATTCTCATCGTTCGTCAATTGCCACCGATCTTTGCTTCAACCCATTTGGGTCCTTGTGATTATTTTTGGATCATTTAAAGACATTCAACGCCCAACAATGAGCAATCTCGACACCACTTCAATCAGCAATATAAAAAAATGTATTTGATGTACTTCGTCGTATAGTTATTTGTAGCCGTTCCGGTTATTTGTGGGGCATAGGGTGTGTTAATTATTTCTCCCCGAAAACTTTTTTTAAAGTAATAGCGTAGTAGAAAAGCCTTGCAATGCACTGTTAATTTCCATCTTTAAAGATACGTTTCATTTCTGAAACTAGTCGTTGAACCAATTCTTCTTCCTCTATGATCTGGACATATTTCTAGTCAATACAAAGTTTTTATCGTTAAAAAATTGACTTTATCCCATAAAGCATAAGGTTTTGTCGCTCATTAAAATGATATCGACGCAAAAAGTAGTTCCATTTTGAAAGTCGCTGTACATTTTGCGATACCACAAAATGTGCTATACCATCTACTTTTTCCGACTTGAAGATGGTCGTACAGAATGGTACGCTTTTCTATCTGGCGAAAAGTTAGATGTGTGTCGAACTTGAACATCTTCCCAACATCATCGCCTGTAATAGGGGAGGACGAGCGTCTTGCCCTCGGATCGTCTTCTAGTCTAAAATTGATCTTTATTTGGTCTTCGAGCAAGATCGGGCTTTTTTCACTGCCTCAACCTTTCTAACAACCTATGTGTGTTGAAGAAAAATAAGCAATGATAAAAAAAATCGGCTCAAATTGATCCGTTGACTGAAAGTTTATGAGTTTTGTATTATGTAATTTGAAAATTAAGAAATACAAAGATCAACGTGTTATATTAATTTATTTTGAGTTGAATTGTATCCTTACGCTTGGCACATTTTTGATCGTTCTATAACTGTATTGTATGTTTCTTCATATCGAAGCTTTAAGCAATTTTTCTTCGATGGTAAAGTGAAACTTCGAATAGTACGTACAAGTTATTTTTTTTCATAATTGAACTTTTGCTCTTGCGCTTGATTTTATTGAACGTCATAAATAGCAGCCGCGTTTAAATATTCTTCCCCCCTGAAAAAAAAATCAGTAGCTTAAATTTCATTACTCGATGCAAATTGGTGGTAATTGTCTCTTACTTAATTTAGAAATTAGTACAAAAATCAACTGATTAATGTTTATTAGCTGCCCATGACGTGTACGATTGACGACTGTCCTTATAAAACAATTCCAAGCCCAGCTGTTTACAACTTAATTGCTTTTTTTAGTTTTGTATCTTGTTGAATTTGTTGCCAACAAGGTCATCGACGAATCAGGCTTTTGCTAATTTTCGTAGCAAATTTATTCAACTGATTAAGGAGAAACAAATATGGTAATCGAACAGCTTTATTTCCCTTTGTGCTTCTAATAGGATGTTTAAACGTTGGCGATACTACAAAATTATTCTGTTATTTCTTCATCAGCTTGTTAATTCCGAAAGTTGCTGATTAAATCAAAGAATTTTATTAGTACTGTTTTATGAGTCCTTTAATTGAATTATTTATGCCGCTTTGTTCCATCGATAAAGTGAAAAACTAAGGGGCTTAGTTTTTCGAATTTTAAAGATCATGTTGCACCATTCAACGTTGATTGGGGGGTAAAAGGAAGCGCCGCTAATGTTCCCCAAAGGTGCGTGCGGGTCATCAATGAAATGACTTTATTAAAGTTTCAGGAGGGAAGGGTTAGTATCGGAAACGTTATTGAAGCTATGCAGTATCCCAATCGGCTAGTTGATCACGGGTATTCCGAACATTCCGGCTCGCGTGGTGCAGTCCGCTCAAGCCGCAAGCAATTTAAAACGCCCAAATCGACCGCGCACCGCGGAATGGAACAAAATTACATCTAACTTCATTAATAGACAGGGAAATCTGACAGGGCGATATCTCCCATCCAATGAGTGTCCGATAAAAACCGCGCAACTGGGACGAGTCCGTCCGGCGGGCGCAGCGCGCGTTTTTGGCGGCTCCTTCAATTTTTGGCGGGGCGCGGGCCCGCCGCCCCCATTGTTTTGATGCGGCCGATTAATCGCGTGACTTCGCGCGCCCTATACCTTGGGCGCTAAGGCCCACATTGGCCTGGAGCATCGATGGATCGATTCGCAGACACCTTATACATAAAGGGGTTGAACGGATTAATGTCTTCATACGCCGGCTATTGATTGATTTGTTAATTACGCGCCGAGTCGTCCTCTTTTTCCCGCCGCCGAACGGGGCGCTGGGACGCTGCCTCCGGCCTATCTGCTGTCGGATCGGGTTTATTTTGATGGAAATTCCTCGCGACATCACTATAGCGCCTTCGATTTATCGATGCGATAGTGCAGGCGCCCGTCTCTCTCTGCAGCGCTCCCGTGCGGGGGAGATAAGGACGGCTTGACTAATTTGCAAAATTGGTTTCATCAGGTTAGATTGATGTCTTAAGGCTTATTGATTTCCCGGAATTTGTTTGGTTGATGCACCGTTTAGCACGGCGGGCTTGTATGAAGTCATTATTATCTCACCCCTTAGGTGGTTGTACTGCGGACCTTCATCATCGAATCATTTCATAAATATTCTGAAATGTAATTATTTTCAAAAACCCTTCCTTATATAGAGTGATCCAAACTGAACTTAGATTTGAATGCGTTCTGTGAAAGTTAGAAATTTGCATTTGTACAGTTGGTATCTAAATACAGAGCAAATTTCAGAAAGATTCGCATGTCAGCAAGTCGTGGATGGTATTTAAGCGACATCATGTTTCGTATGTAACTGCTAAGTCCGTACTTTACACTGATAACAATAAAATTAAGATTGTTCCAATATCTTGTTTCATTTAGGAAAAAAGTATTACCCTATAAAACAATGCAAAAAACAAAAATTAGGCATTTATAGTTGGAGAGAATTGAAAATAGGGTAGATGCTTGAAAAAGCAACAAACGACAGATTTTGAAATTTTGTAAAGCGAAAATTTCAAAAAGTTTCTTTGTGAATCGTCAAGAGAAGTTACAAACACTGTACCATCAACAACTCCCTCTGGTACCATTGATAGTTGCGGTGCAGAAGTTGTATTTAGTGTGATAAAAGTTAGCGATTGAGTCACATTATTTGATGTGGTTTACAGTGATGGGAGTAAACATAAAGACATTAGGTTTTTTGTCAATTTCAAAGGACACGCAAGATGTTGCTAGATTCCAGGTCTGTCAATTTGGATGCCTAGCACACTAAATCAGTCGACAAAAATATTTGTTGGGGTCTGAACTTTTTTCAAAAATGTGCATGGAAAGAATATAAAAATATCAATACTTTGTCTTTCCATCACTGTTGAATAAGATTAAATAGTCGATTTGGCATCGACTTATAAGTTTTTGACACATCTCTTTTGTAATATTATACTACGATTACATAGTAGCTTCCTTCAGATAAAGGACAGTGGAATACATACATATTGCTTGCTATTCTTGCATACATTGCGGACAATAAATCCCCAGAAATCTTCGATAGGGTTTAAGTCGGGAGTGATAGCAGACCATTCAAAAAACTTAATTTGTTGTTCTGCTGAAATCTTCATTGTCGGCCACCAATTCGCTTACCAAAAGGCAATAGACGTTCCCCAAAAGTTTCTGGTAGTCCTTTAAGTCTATTCGGGTCTTCACGCAGGCCAAAGTAGTGTCGTTCCACCCAAACCCGCCCCATGTCATCTCTGAGCCACCACCAAAATTTCGGCTCATCATATTGTCTCACGTAATATTGTTAGCCATCCGTGCCGTCTAAATTAAATTTATTTTCGTCGCTGAAGACTATTTTTCCATTATTTTTTCGTCACGGGCAACTTCACTCAGGCTTCTTTGCGGTGATCCTTGAGTAGTGATTTGCGTGCCCGTTTTCGCCACTTGAAGAGTTTAGAGTTGTTGATGACGGGGAGGTTCAGCCCCTTCTGGATTTGGCTGCTTGCGCTTTTGTTCTTCTGAACTTCGATTAGAATTCCGCGCTCATCTCTACTTCACAGTTCCTTCGGTCTTCTTAGACTAGATTTCTTCCCATAGTCGGCTCCCTTCTTCATTTGTCACTCACTCGGAGATTTTCCTAATGTCATGGATTCCGGCCCTATTTCTTGGGGGCTCTTCAGATAAATATTTCCTGGGATAAGCTTCAGGAGAGAAGAAGGCTGGAAACCTGAAAAAGGCTTTAGGCCACTTTGGAACGGTTAGAACTTATTGCCTTTATGATTATTTTCCCCTAGAAGTTCGAAAAACTTGGATAAAATAAAGAAATTCGTGTCTAACCCGTCGTAATTTTTTTGTGGCTCTCTATCCGATTTTACATCTAAATACTAAGTTTGGTGGTAATTTCAAATGGTTGTGCTTGACTTAGACGAATTTTTATAGAGTTAAATTGTCCAGCTTTTAGTCGTCCAATGCAGTCCCATACCATAATGATTATACTAATGATGAATGCATTTTGTTACATATTGTTACTAAATGACAATTTTTCTATTCTGCATTCTGAACTCTATGGTTTTGTATCTTCTAAATGACGTTCGTTGTCCGGTCTGTGGGTCGCCCCATACAACGAATTATTCCATTCCACTGAGCTCTGCTCGTTGTTCCAGATCAACCAGCTCGTGGAAGAGGTACAGCGGCTGCAGGTCAGCATCACGAAGCTGCAGGAGTCCTCGATGGCGCAGATCTCGCGGCTGGAGGAGGAGCTGGAGCAGAAGCGGCAGCACGTCGGGCGGCTGGAAGCCCGGCTCGATTTGCAGAGGGATTACGAAGACCTCAAAAGGGAAATCAGGTAGGCCGTAAAAATCCTCGCAAATATTTGCGCCGCGTATCAGGGCGCGCCCTATTGGCCCCGCGCGGTGGGCGTCGATGGCATCGCTGATATGACGGAAAAATCCGCGGTTCGATCCGATTTGCCGCCGTCTTATCTGAGACGAGATGGGTCGCGCGGCACCTGCTGGCCCGGCCCGGCTGATCGCGCCCTTTGTTGCAGCATATTGAGGTCCGTCAACTTTTCCTCGAGCAATCCTGACGGCAAGTCGGTGGAGATGCTGCTGGAGAGGTCCAGGAGCGAGGCCTCCGAGCAGGCCGCGGCAGTCCTAGACAACGAAGGTAGGGCCTAGCCGCTTTGCGTTTGTTGTGTTCGTTTAATTTGCTTCTAAACAAAAATTAACCATAAGCCGTCCACAAAAAGTCGCATAAAAAGACGTAAATGGACTTTGGTGAACAATAAATTACGTGGGGGAATAATGAAGTCAATGTAAGCCTTCTGTCCTACTTCACTTGGGTGTTATTTCGCAAACAAATGCAAGAACTTCACACATTAGAATACACACGTAATTGCTTTTACAACAGATTAATTCCCCATTTAGCAACTAATCTTTTCGTAAGTTTAAATAAGTGCTATAACTGATGTTACGATAATTTGTGAGCGTAAAAGTTTATTTCGTTCGGGAACAAATTTCTTCAAGGTATTCAAATTAGAACATTAGAGTCAAGTCGTATCTTGTTCGTCTTTATTTACTTTAATCAATCAAAGTTAATGAGTCAGTGTATCAATGGCATCACTCAGATGTTTATCACCTGAGAATCACAATACGCGCACTATGCCCTGCTTTGGGCCTCACTCGATCCATAGACTCAAAAGGTTTACGTCATATTATTCCAAACTGTTCCGGCAGCTGGATTGTCTCAGTGTTGGTGGGGTTATGGAGCAGGTCTTCTTGCTTGTTAGTAAATCGCAATTCACCAGGAATTCCATTCCTAGGTCACGATTTAGATGTATCAAGGAGCATCTACTATACTCCTTTAGTACGTCGTATAAAACTTGTATGTTGCTGTTGTTAGCACAACTCCAGAGTTGGCAGCAATATATCCAAACAGGTTTTAATATATCTCTTCTTTTTTCTCTTTGATGTCTTCCTGTCACCTCAGTTTAGCATCTAGATGTTAACATATGGAAGTACGTATCTTACGATACGTAACGTCGACGCAGATTTTTTCCTGTTCAGTTGTACGCCCTACTTTTTCGTCTATGTATAAACTCTATCTATCGCCCTTTCTAAGTTTTGAAAGTAGCAAATTTTATTATATTGGCAGTTTCAGGTACGTCGCACTTATACAATAAGTACACTGCCTTGGGGACAATAACTCTGATGAGTCTTAACTCGGAGCAAACACCTTCTTATCGAATGCGAAAATTTCTGTTGCTAATGCGAGGTTGCAGGAACAGTCTTTAGCTGTTTTAGCCATTCATCCATCTTAATTCCAGTCTAGGGTATCACACCTTATCAAATGGTTGGGCTACGTCCAAGAACATGGTCGAGCAAATCTTCTTTGGATTTAGTCTTGATTAATCTCCATCGCTACCTTCTTCGAGAAAGTTAGTTTTATATTCTCCTCATCTAAACATATATTCAACGTGGCAGCCTCAGCTTCACGATAGACGTAAAAAGATTTCTTTTCCCCAGGTTTTTTCAGTGGTGAGATGTGCAACGTTGGTCTTTTAACTTTTTCGTGGCTCTCCATATTGAATAATTATTGTCTTTTCGTAGGTAAGCTCGCTCATGAACTTGAAGGTCTCGTTTTATTCCTTGACGCTCTCGTTCGATGCTAACGTTTCCTTACCCTTCGTCATTTCAGAGAACTGGCAGCTCTTCGTTAGATATGACGTGATTCTTTCAAATTATTATTTAAATTTAACCAGAATTTTGTTGTTGAATGATCTTCGCTTGGGTAGGTGTTTAGATCTTTTAAAGGTTTGTTGGCTTTCTAGAAGCATGCCAGTAAATTCTTTAGTTTTGATGATATTAATTATATTGGGTTGCACTTCTACTGAACAAATATTAAAACAAAATACAAAAAACGATCTAAATATTCCTATTTTCAAATGGCAACAGAATCATTTACTATTATAAAAATTATCAATCGGAAGTGTGATACGATTTCCTGTTAGCTAGAACCTTCAGCTTTGGTGAAAAGGTCGATGACTTTAATTGTAATCAACTAGTTTTCTATATTTTGAAGGGTGGTGGAAAGTAAAGGAAAAAGAATCGTTTCCTTGAAATTTTAAAAGAGATATAAAATTAAAAATGAAAATATATGTATGTCACTGTGTAGTACAGCATCGATGGATCCATGGGCCAAGTTTTCTATGGTTCCTTGATACCACTCTTGTAGTGTAAAATCAAAGAACATTCTCCTCTGTTATCCTGAGAGTCTGGCTAAGAAGTGAGCCATTGATCAGATCCGACGGTACCAAATTTCTCCAATTTCTCTCGAAAGCTTTGAGTCGTTATGCGTCTTCGATTGAGTATACCAAGGTATCGTTGTTCCAAGATTGTATACACTCCATCAAGCTGTTGACAATAATATTTTACCTTTAGGAACCACCTTTGTAATTCCAGCAGATGCGAAGCATAACCTTGGCATCAAAACTTCCCTTCACAACTGGTTCTACAGTTTGGTCTATACTTAACCATTGATAAAATTTCATTATGAAGACAAATCCACTTATCACCACAGTTTGGCTAAAGAATCGAAGATCCTGAGGACCTTATGCACATATTAATTCGGTGTTCAATTACACTTATTCATCTGTTGACTTTGCCTTGACAACTTACGTGTCCATCGCTATTTGATAATTGTCAGGTATTTAATAAGCGTTGTTTCTATAACTTATTATTTGCACAACGTACAAAATATTCTTGAATTCGGTGGAAGGGATTTTAGAAGGCCCGATACTGTCTATAGTTGGTAATCTATTGATTGGTTTGATTCAACACTATAGTCGACAATTTTCTTCTGTCGACGGTCAGTCTTTTAACTCATTATAGCTTGTACAATGTAAGTCCTTTGTGATTTGCATCATATATTGCATTCAGGGACTGTTCGGTGCGTTTTGTCCTTCAATTATTCTTTCTATAATTGTTCTAAGGAGTCCCTCATTGGCATAGGATATGTCCAATTAGTGGATCTTTAATTAGAGTTCGTCTTTTCCCTTCGTTATTCTGTCGATCTCTCTTCGCCTTCCATTGTTCAAGACTCACTTCCATAGAGTCCTATACTCCAGAATTATAACTTTAGTACTCGGAGGAAGAGTGTACATTCTCTATCGCTACCCAGCTTCACACAGAAACAGAGCCATATCTCACCAAACACCGGGCTTGTCTGATATGTTTGTATTTTCATAGACTTGTAAGGAAAGTACTAGATTCCTTTAAGTGACTTAGGGCAGTTTCTTCGATATAATCCATCATTCTGTGCTACTCTGGGTCACTGGATAGAGCCAATGTATTTAATTAGTTCTCCTGACTACTTAATTGAATTATTTATTCAGTAGTCCCGATTCAACATTATTTATTCCCATTTTCCTTTCATGAAAAAACAAAGTCAAAAAGAAATACCTAGCTTTTCGAGAGTTTTTATTAGACAACTCGGCATGTTGCTTTTGTGGGTCGCGACCTATCATTTGGGAAACACTGCTATGAACAAAAATTAGAGAAAAGTATTGTTGGTGATTTTAAAGGGTTCTCTTTATTAAATGGGACATCGATAATGTTTGTAACAGACTACATAATATAAATAAAAACGAATCAGTTGATGTTTTGTCAACGACATTAGATTTCATTTAAACCTATGAAATTAAATTAGGCTAGTTGCTCAACGGACATGTACTTTTTATCACTTTTGTTATATTATTTGATTTTGGTAATGTTGGCAGTTCATCTGCTTTGCTGCTGCAATAGACCATAAAAAGGTAATCACGTGTGTACTCTTCTTGCGCATTTGTTTTCGTTTTGGGCTCATTATGATGTCGGTTATTAGGATTATTAGCTGATCATATTGACAATCAATTATAAAAATTAGGACAACGTATTAAATAATGTCTGTTAATCAATTTTATTTCCTTTACTTTAAAAGTTCAGTAATTAAAAAGGCAAACAATCTTTATCAAAGGTCTATCACTGTTTGGTATAATATTAGTCCACTTGTCTTCCGTCATTTTTGTAGCTTTTGTATTTTTATAATCGACTATCAGCACACAATGTGAAAATAAGAAGAAAATTTTTCTTGATCTTCGATTGTAGCCTTGAAGTATCTGACGAAACGCATCATTCATTCGCAGAATAAATCAGCGAGAAGCTGGCCGAATTCATAGAACACTTGGGACATTTCTCTTCATCACCTCCGGACTTCGACGTTTTTCTAGAAAACGATCATACGAGGGACATGCAAACAAAATGTTTGTGAATGGCTTTTCGGCCCTAAATGCGATTATTTTTGTTTTTGACAAGTATAAGTTCGGTTTGGTTTCTCGACTTGTCTTGGTCTTGTTTTAGAATCTTGAAAAATTATTCAACGTTATTTGCGCCGATTATTTCAGCCGATTTTGATTCTATCTACAAAGGATAGGGTGGGCTATTTTGGAGTGCGAGTTGCACTTTGTTTATTAGGACAAAAACAGTTTTCATAATTATGGGACTATGATTTGTTTTTCGCCCTATTGCATTGGTATCGAGAGTTGTGGACTTAAGATTGTCCTTTAGGGCGGATCTTGGAAAAACATATACCTATGAAGTTTTCACATTGCCCATGTTCTTGTTACGTGCACCCTGTACTGCACCCTCCATGTACAAAGCTCTGCATTTCCTGCAAGAGAAAAGCAGCTTGGTTGGTTAACGGACTACTTGTTCTAATTACAAAAAAATAACAAAACTACATGCTTGGGGATGGTTGAGAAAGTGACACTTTCCTTGAATGACTTACCTAAGCAACTCGCAGGATGTAGATTTTGTGCTGCCTTCCATCCGGTAGTTCCCCGCCCCTTCTGTCTCTACATAAACGGAATTTTCGGCCGTTACCTTACTACTTTTGGTCATGCAATTGATTTTTCGACTTCCTTAATATGTGATTTTGGTGTACTTTGATGCTCTTTATTGGGTATACTTTTTTCTTCAGTCATCGACGTTGGAATGTATAGTTAATTACTGAAAATTATCCCTACCGTCCTTTTGAACGAATATTTCTACTTTTGATCATATCGTTCTAATGGCTTTAGTGTTCTCCATCGACTGTACTTTTTTCGACCATTGATAATGAAAGATGTAATCTGTTGAGTTCTAGAAATTTTTTTCTCATTTGTATGATGCGACCACTAAATGGTTGATACTTTCATTATTTTGGAACAACTAGTTGTGCTCTTTGTTATCATATTATTTCAGTCATCAAAGTAATTGGAAGGAACTGTTTGTTTGATGATGTATTCTGATCTTCAATGTCTACTCTAACTCTTTCACCTGCATATTTGTAAATTTTATCTCTTACTCTGCAATTTGTAATGTCATCACTGTTTCGTGATAGAGATAATTCTTTCGTTAAATTATGCTAGATGGTACCGAAATAATGAAATACAAAAAGGAAGCGATTGTTTAGACTTTCATCAAAGTATGTTTAGCAAGACTCCAAAGTATCCAGTTTGATCTCGTTTTAGGTCCGATTTTGAAGAGCTTGGCGTGTGAAACCGTGCCGTCCAGGTACCCGACCCGCTGGGACGGCCGTCTTATGAGCTACGAGCGTCGCGGCGCTTGTCACGGCAGTGAAATATGAACTCCGAATCGAGAATTAATTAGCAGTAACCTCTGCAGTTTCGAAACATCACGGCGATACGTCGTCCGTATCGGCTAATATCTAATTCAGGCCACGTCATCCCGCGAACTGCAAGGTTGGCGGTCGAAAAAACCATACAGCAATAAAATTACATATTCCAAATTTAATCCTTGCCAGGTTGCGTCAAGCAGCGGCCATTTGCTCCATGACACGAAAACCGAGCCATTGTTCTTGTTATTATTGTCGAAGATGTTGTTACATCACGTGAGAACTTGTTCGCGGGGCTTGTCGAAATCGCAAATGGACTGGTTTAGCATAAAAATTTATTTAACCCAGAAAACGCGGGGTTATTAATTTCGGTGCGCGTTACTCCATTATGCAAGCCTGTGACAGCGCCTCCGACTTTCCTTGTCCGGACGCATTTTTCTGGCATTACAAAGGCAAATTGGCGGCCGCACGTACGGCAAGGCGTCCGCTTGCTGCGCCGGAACGGTGCTGTCCCGGTCCCCATTAACAATTTTTCGCTCTAGAATCCTCCGTTCTGCACACTAATAATTGTTCACATAAAGAGAATTAACTTTAAGTTCGCCCAGGTAATGAATAATCCAGATAGGAATCGCTTGAATGCTAATCGAGTGCATGGTTCCCTAGCAAAATCCCAAAATCCGAAATTACCATAGACTGGTTACTTACAATATATAATTGCTGGCATAAAATAAGTTTATTTTTAATTAGTATTCGCGGCAATAAATTATTTTCGGTCGACCGTGAACGTAGGAAGTCGTCCATCAGATCCATTGATGGACTGGCCAGATAGGAGCAGAGGTGCGTTCGAATGAAAAAGTGACTTGGCAGAACGCGGGGATCTCGGATCTGCTTTCCGGCGATTTTGCACGGCGGAAAAGCGGGCGGCACGGGCCGAGCTGGGAATGATATGTTGGCCAAAATTGTCCCCGTTCGCCTGAAGGCTTGGACCTTTCCTTGGGCAATATTGGCATGGCTTCCAATTGAATTAAGAATCAATCTAAGGAAACTGCTTAGGCCGTTGTGTTTCCTTTTTTCCACGTTGCCCCTGATTACGGGCAATTTATTTGGGAATCAAATAGGATCGTCCAAAGAATTGTTTCTTCGTTGAATATAAAGTGCTCACCAAAAAATCTCAATTACGATTAATTGGATGAAGATGATCATTTGATGGTCTCTTGAAGAGTACAAATACCCTACAATTTGTGTTTTTGAGTGATGATTACGTTCGTCTCAAAAAAAAACGAAATTCATTTTCCGGCAGTGCTTATAATGTAAACAAATAGGTTATAATATATTTTGGGATGATGGTGATTCATTTCCGTTTTCTTCGCGATGGTTTGTTTACTTTTAAAAATTGAGGAACCACAGGTTGTTGCTCTAAAACATCTGATCGACGAAGCAGTCGGAATAGTTTAGAGGAATTAAATTAAGCTTTCAGGGAGTTATCATCCCCTTATTCACTGGTTATTAGTTATTCGTTTTCATCTCCTAAAAATCAAATTATTTGTGGTCTAGTTCAGAATATGCAAAAAAAAAAAAACTCAAACAATTTAAGACTATATTTTGGAATGATGATCCGCTTAATTTAAATATTTTTTTAAAAAACACTTATGATTGGTATAGTAAGTATTAATTTTTTTAATAACTCTTAAAACTAAACAACACTACACAAGGTCAAATGGATTAGTTCTCTTTAGTCTTCAGAGAAGCTGAACAGTTTCTGCATTCTCGTAAAGGTGAAGTCTGGCTTCATATTTACCAGCAAACCTTATGATCTCTTCTTTAACCATCGAGATACCAAGATCTCGACTTAAGAGTTTTTTACGTACTATAGAGTTTTGAAAAGACTGTATGGATTTGATTTTGCTGTATTTCGCACAGCTCCAGAGTTGAATACCATATACTCACACCAGTTTCATAATTTCATTGTATATTATTCGTATCACTTTATTGTGTATTGACAGTTTGAATTATTATTCAAAAAAGTCAATAATAGTGTTTGTATTTCAACCCAAGTTCGGATCTTTTCTTCTTCATATGCTCTTTCCAGCGGAGCTTGGTATCCAGAGTTATGCATGGATATTTGACATTATTCTCATATGGTACGATGGCACTGTTGATTCAAAGAACGGTTTTGAGCTCGTTTAGTTTAATCTTCCATTGAATGGGCCAATCAAATATCATGCCACTGGCTGCTTTAAATATAATCAAAAAGAACTTGGAATAATATTGCAGCTCTTTATCTTCCTCCATTATTATTTAGTTCTAGATTTTGAGTTATTCACTCTCGAATCGATAGAGTTTTGAATAGTCGCAGGACAACCGTTAGCTTGAAAATAGTTGACTTTATTTTCCCAAAAATTAAATTTTCAATAGTTGAGAATATGTTTCCATTTACTTGAGTATAGTTTGAAGGATATCTTTTTGCATGATGGCCAATCAAAATTTGTGGTTGAAAAACAGATGTCAGCCAAAAAATATTTTTGCCATTTAAACATATTTCTAAAACAGATGGGGTGGGCTAAACTATGAAATTAGTTCCCTTGAAAGTTTCTGAATATTCTAAAGAAGAGTACATGATAACAGGATCTTTTATTCTTATGTGATATGATTGCCTAAATTATTTGCTCTTCAAAAATTGAAAAGAAAAATGAATCATTTACGATTTGGAGTTAGAAATTAGAAGATTGAGGAGTATTTAAAATGGTTTCTTTTCGGTACAAAAACAGTTTCAACGTTTCAACAAGGTCAAGCTTACCTTGAGCTACAGTTTCAATGTATTGCGTCTATTGTACCTAAACCATTTATCTCAAATATATCTACTTAATGCTAATATTAAGAAAACTAAACAGTTGCTCATAATTAGTTTGGATTTTATGAAAACTTTGGAATAGTCTATAGTAAAATTTTACTGCTAATAAATAAAACATTTCCCTAATGTCATAATCGCATTCCTGAACTTAATTGAAAGTCTATTATTCTGCGTTAATAACGTTGTATGTATATAATTAGAACTATCTCACAATTAAAATATATTTAATATTTTTCAACTCCGGCAGATGATAGTAATTAAAGCCGAAGGACGTCTTATTAATTTAAGCACTTTGAGTGTGGACTGCTTATTAATTTTATTTGTGTGCCGCTGTTGTTGTTGCTGTTACCTTCTCTTTCTCTTGCTAAAACTAGTGTGACGTCAGTGTTTGGTTCTTTGTTCTGTGTGCTGTTTGCTGTGCACCCTCTAATCGAGTTCCCGCTTACCGTTCCAGGAGGTGCAATTCCGTCATCAACACAACCTTCAGAGTCACCCCCCGGTCTCCCCAAATCGCCCCCGACCACCTCCCTCCCGCCCCTCTTCCAGAACGTGGAAACGTTCGGCACGATTCTCGGCGAGGAGATCGTCGCCACCTGGCGGCGAAGCATCGAGCAAATAACCTTGAACAACCGAATAATACCCTCCTCCCCCTCCGCAGATGGGCCCGCGAAGGCTGCGACCCCAGTAGTGGCGGACTCCACGGAGAAGAGTGCAGCGTCCACGCCCCAGCCCGTCGAGCCGGCGTGCATCGGCCCGCAGGCCTCGCCGCCGGCCGAGCCGCTGCTCAACGGCAACCCCAAGAGCCCCGAGGACAACAACAACCAGCACTTGAGCAACAACAACGTGCCGCTGGCGGCCACCATGTGCGCCGTCAACAACTTCCTGCGCAGCGACGACTCGCTGAAGAGCCCCTACCGCTTCGACGACCACCGTTCCCCCTTCCGCTTCTCCGAGGAGCTGGGGCTGCCCCCGGGCTCCATGGTGAGCCGGCTCGGGGAGAGCCTCATCCCCAAGGGCGACCCCATGGAGGCCAAGCTGCAAGAGATGCTGCGCTACAACATGGACAAATACGCGGCGCAGAACCTCGACACGCTCCACATATCGCGGCGGGTGCGCGAGCTGCTGTCCATCCACAACATCGGCCAAAGACTGTTCGCCAAGTACATCCTGGGGCTGTCCCAGGGCACCGTGTCGGAGCTGCTCTCCAAGCCCAAGCCCTGGGACAAGCTCACCGAGAAGGGCCGCGACAGCTACCGGAAGATGCACGCGTGGGCCCTCGACGACCACGCCGTCATGCTCCTCAAATCGCTCATACCAAAGAAAGGTGAGTCCCGATGCCTTTTTGTCACTGCCAGAGATCGTTGGTCATAGATTTTAGAACCCGTAGTTGGATTTGGTTTAGTTGCTTAAACTACCCCAGCACCATTATTTTATCGGTGATTTTTTTGTAATTTCCATGCCCTTGTCAAACAATTTTAAATTTTGCGTCATAATTATAAAATTGTGAATCATTACGAACCATAAAAAGTGAACGAATTATAATTGCCTAATTAGTTTTTCCTGGTATTTTTCCTAATCTAACTGTTTCAATTAAAGTCGATTTTTGGCTTACCACCGAAAGATTTATTTTTTGAACTGTGAAGTGTTGTGCGTTTTGGTTGGTCCTCGAGCAATTAGTGTGCAAAATTTCATCTATATGACAAAGGTAGGACGGACATCTTAGAATCTTAAAGATTATCTTTAGGGTATATCAAATTTATTCGACCTCCAGGGGGTGGTAAAGCTGATTTCATTAAATTCCATTGTTTGGTCTACTTCTTCAACATTTGCTACGTGTTATCTTCATTTCTTTGTTTTTGCCTGTAAATTGTTCATCAATAGGTTACAGTACGATTTTTCTCTAATTTTGGTATTGCGCACGCAGTTGTGCAACCTGTCCTCATTGAGTTTCGAGGCAGTGCATGTGTACATTCGGAATGGCGCTCTTGCCGCAAGATATCTGGTCGGATGAGCATTGTTTCGTATTTTGTGGGTAAAGTATGATATGGTGCAATGCCTTGTTCTGTCACCTCATTGTGCGCGCATTGTTGCTGTTCATCAGCGCTCTTTGGGTTGCGTACGGGGGTCGTAATTTGCGTTTAGAAAGCAATTGTTCCGTCGTAGGCCGCCGTAAACATCTTAAGTATAACAAAGAGAAATCGTTTACTTATTTCTCATCATTACAGCGACGGCTGCGAATCTGCTTGCGGTGAGGTCGGCGGAGTCCTTGGCAACGCAGCATTTTGAGCGCCGGCACGAAAACTATCGCCGCCTCAGCCGGGTAAATAAGAATGTAGCTGCGCGTTGCGGGCAATTAGGTAATTCATGAAGCTAATTGTGTTGAGAAAATCAAACAATGTTGGAAACAATCGCCCGTTAATTACAAAATCCATATCCGAATGTTGTAAAATTATCTTAATTGCAAGGCAACGAGCGCAGGAACCGGGAGGAACACGAAATACGTACGATTTGCCGAAATAAATAATTCATTTGGACCCAATTAGGTGCAATCTGGCGACTGGCGAAGAAGCCGCGCCGATTCTTGCAGCCGTGAATCATTTCCGCCTAGTCAATAATAAATAAATTAGTTTTTGGAATGTAAGTCATCAATGATAAGCGATACGGGGGAATTAGCCGAATTACGCCGCTTAATTCGGGCTGCTTAATAAGCAATTTTCGTATTTATGATTCCGCTCGGAGGGAATAATTACATGTCCGGTAAACACAAAAAACTGCTCGCGCTCGCCGACCGTGTAAAATAGTTCGCCCAAAATTCTCCACTAGCTCCGTCTTCGATTTTAGCATAATTTTCTAATAAACCCCGCCTTTCTCCAATTCCGGGACGATTAAACGCTCTTTAATTGCGCGCCAAGCAGCGGAAATCGGGCTTTCCACTCGCGGGCCGCGTTTTTTCCGGGCCCGCCGCGCTCGGAAATTAATTAGCTGGAATTGTGTTTATGCCTCCATTACATTCGATCACTTCAGTATTACTATTTGATACGCGGCGTATTTGTGCCCGCTTTCGTGTAATTACCCTGAAAGCTTTTCCTGGTTGGGATCGCCGAGAATTGGGAAAAGTGGAATTTTTTAGAACTAACGGCAGTTAGACAATAAGCGCCTAATTAGTAATATTCGTTTTTATAAATTGCATTTGGGTTGGTACCATCGTATCCGTTTTGAAGATCCTCATGAATTACAATAAGGAAAGATTTGTTCTAATATAGTTCTAGTTCTAATCTTGATGTTTGAAGCAAAATACATTTTGATCTGGTGCACCTGGGCCGCGAGCTCAAAAATTGCGACTTCTTATTTCGTTTAATCAGGATAATTTGATACATAGAAGCTTAACTTCATTTGACCCTAAATAACTTGTTGCTTTTTCTCATCCGTTCTAAAAGTTGAGTTGTTAGCAAAAATGAAGCTGCAATTATGTAGATATATTTTTAAATTATACCTTTTCTGTCATTATTTCATTTTCTTTATTCATAATTGTGTTTCTTTTTCAATTTGCCACATAATTGTTCAAAAATTGAATATTGGTTATGTCTAATCCTCTCGATATAAGAGCCGAATCCCACCATCGCTTCAGATGGTCAGAATAACCATTACCGAAATAAAAGTAGGAAACGCCCTTGGGCTAGAAAACTTCCGTTTAGACATTCGCTTCAAAAACGAGCTACCTTTTTGATTTTTGGGTATGTGTTGGGGGATGGCAAGTCCTTAAAATACTATTATTATGGTGCTGATATGACTTTTGCGCATGGAAAAGAATTTTTGATCGTGAACCTTTGTAGGAAGACTTTTTCCCGGAGCGAGATATGCTAGAGAGGATCAATAATCAGGACATTTTTTGAAAAATCTAATTTTTCTCCCATTTCATATATTTGATACATGTGAAAGTTTCTAGTAAAGCATTGGTCATTTTCCACTAGTGGCTGATCATTTGCTTCATTTGCTTTCTGAGTCTAACTTCGAGAACACCCTTTACTGTGCTCCTTTATAGCCAATCACGCGATGTTTTTCTAAAAGACCCAGTTTTCAAGGATACTGGATCATCTCAAAAGCTTAAGTTCAAAAAAGCAGACCGATATCATATGTAGGCCACGTTATGGTATGTCATTCAAAAGACTCTTCTGATTCTGTCTTCTCGGTTTGCTTTGCGAAGTCCTGGACTCTAACAAAAGCAGCCACCAAGAAGTTAACAGCTTTTAAAATTTCTTGGAATGTAATTAATGAAGAAGTGTTCTGAGTATGAAGAACGAATATTACACAGAAAACTCCCAGGAAGATCTAGCAAAAAAAATTTAGAACATGTTTTCTGAACCAACAACTGGACTTTTCTATACCACAGTAAATAAAGTAATGATAGCCAGATTGATCGCCGAAATCCGGAACGGATAGGTACTCCAAGAAGAAGAAGTAACAGGAAGTGTTTTGCAAATGGAATAAATTTAAACTTTGGTAGGGCGTGTCATTAGCGTCAATGTTCTAAAATAAAATTTGCTTGCCAATAAAGCTGCATTTGAAATTTTTTTGTTTGGGCGCGGTGGGGAGTAAAATAATTTTCCAAAATTGAAGATTTGAATTTTTTTATTTAATTTCTTCGCTTTTTGCACTTCCGTTGAAAACTTCGCCGATTTTCCGTTTAATCAGGCATAATTTCCATACGAAAAAGTTTACCTAATTTTTCTTATATGTACGTGTATATAATATGATATATGTATATAAGCTTTTTTTTTATCTATGTGTTGATGCAACAGGAAAATCTGCTGCTTCAACTATACTAGAGTAATGTAAAAATCTATAAGGGGTCCGAAGTTTTTTTGAGTAGATCTAAATATATTAGCAGTCAATATAGAAAATTGTAATTACTTCAAAGATGACAGAAGGAGTGTTTTAATTTCTAATTTTGAAGTGTTCTAAAATTGAAGATTTTCAAAAATTAGTCTGCCTTCAAAAGTCATTCAGAGAAGCCTTATAGTGAGGCTTCTCTGATGCTACATTTTTCGTTTTTGCCTTGCAATGTCGAGTCCTGGAGTGTAACAGAAGCAACCATCAGGAAGTTAACAGCCTTTGCAATTTTCTGGATGGACCATATAACTAAAGAAGAAGTTCATCGAAGGGTGGATAAAATCATCGCATGGAAGCTCGAATATTTGGGACAAATAATGAGAAATCGCTTAATGCAACGAATATTAAAGAGAAAGACTCCAGAAAGACGTCGACCGGCTCGTAGAATTTGTTGCTTAATGAATCTTAGAACTTGGTTTCCCAATCAATAACTGGACTTTTCCATGCTGCGCTAAATAATGTAATGATAGCCGGCATCCGGAACAGATAGGCATTTGAAGAAGAGGAAAAAGAAATAATGAGTATTTTGCAAACGAAATTAATTTATTAAACTTCAGTAGGGCGTGTCATTATCTTCAGGGGTTCTACCATAAAATTCACTTGCCGGTACAACTCTATTACGGTTTTTTGTTCTGGGCGAGGGCGGATGGAACTCCGAAGTTGAAGATTTGAAATTTTTTGTGTCTAAATGAATATGTTTTTTGCACATTTGAAAATTTTCTCTGATTTGCTGTTTAATCAGGCCTAATTTCCGATATCTTCTAAAACTACAGAAACGCATTTTTATTTATGTTTTAATTGTATTTATAGCAAGGAAATCTGATGCTTCAACCATACTAGAGTATACTTGAGGGGGCTTTAAGTAAAATATTTGTGCTTGCTAATATTTTACTTTTGTGTTGACCTAAAAAATTGTTGGTTGTTACATACCGAACTGGAATTATTGGAATTATAACAGAAGTGGTGGTTTAATTTTCGATTTAAATCTTGTCAATTTTGAAGTGTTCTAATATTGAAGATTTTTAAAAAGCGAATCTGATTTCGCTTTTTAATCTTCAGTTGTATATTTGGTTTCTTCGTATGGATTAGTAATTTTTATTGATTGTTCAACTTTAGTAATTTTTGTCTAGGTAGTTTGAAGTTAATTATGACTAAGAAGTGTTCTAAAAATGAAGATTTGGCAAAGTATTAATAAAAAATTGAATTGGAAGAAAAGTTTTAGCCATGTTTTTGCAATCTACTGTAAAGTTTGTGGAATAAAAATGACCCTCATTTTAATGTTACTATAAACGAGTTTTTAATAATCTTAAATTGTTCTAAAGGTGGAAATTGCGCTGCAAAATTCGGCTGTTGATGTTTTAGTGCTAAAGGCATGTGAGGAATGGTGTGTCATTGACTTATTGACACATTAAGTTCTTATTACTTCAACGTATAAATTCGAAGGTGTTCTAAAAAGAAAAATAAAGTACTGAAGTACTCTAATAATGAATTTTTGAAGAGGTCAATGTACCTGCCTTTATAGTTTTTTATTCGGATCAGTTAAATCTTCCGGAGGAAATGTAGGAACAAAAGTGGTCTAAATCACAAATTTCGTGATTGTGGTGTCTTGTGAGGTAAAGTACCGTTCGGTGCTGCTTCTATAGCCGAAGAACCGCTCTAATGCGGATTTGGTGTTGTTCGCGGCGTTTAATGGGCTTGCTGGGATGGAAACGCACTCGGTGGGTACACTTTTGTGATTGTTGGGCAAAACGGTGGAAAGCAATCCGCAAAGCGGTCCATCCACCGCGCGCGCGCGACTTCCGCGTCTTAATTGCAGGCAAATTCGAAGCCCTTACGCAACGGCCTGCATAAACGATTCGCCTGGTAATTCCGTTTTGATTGCCTTTTTCACATGAGCCGTGTAATTATTCGCCATCAAAAACCGTTTTATTTTTTATTCGCGAGCCTCATTGTCTGCGAATTACAACAAAGGCTCTACATGCGATGTAAATTGCGACATTAAAATAATATTGTAACCCAAATATTTGTAATTTCAAAACAATTACATTGTTCCAGCACTCCCACGAGTTTCAAAACGCCTTCTTTCCTAAACACATTAATTTATGCTAACAACACATAAATCTACTTAATCTATTTCTATTTTTCGCTTTGCTCTGAATCCTAACTATTCTATTTCAACTGGAATATACGAGCATACAGCAACGCTCTCGACGGTGCTCAATTAGCCGCCTTCATGATTTGCTCCATCCCGCTAATCAATGTCTGAAATGTACGGTTTTTCTCTTCTCGTTCCGCTCGCTGGCTATTCCGGTTTCTTCCGGCCGCGCGACGTTTTCGAAATTCGGCAGCCTGATTCAGCGCCGATTTTGAAACTTCCTCCATTAGTACTGAATTTGCCCTTCGATTGATGTTGAAACCCATTCAAGACTTCCAGCATAGCGATGCAATCTTCGACATTTTCGAATTACGTTATTGACGGTTGGAAGAAAATCCGGAAGAAGGTGTTTCATGGTAGCTTATCTTCCTTTATATTTTTAGTACAGTAAGATTTTCGTCCCCATTACACCATCGCCGCCGAATTATGCAAGTACCGTCTGCAGCAGCCCGGAGAAGCTCATTACAGAAACGAAAAGTCCATTTGCCGATGCATTAATATTGAAGCGCCCGGAGCAGCAAACACCTCCGAATTAAGTTTTGCCTTTAAATTGTCCGAACACCGTACGATCTCCATTATTTATAAGGCGATGCAAATTCCGCTTAATTAAAGCTAGAAAGCAATAAAATGAATGATTCAATATCCGCGATGCGCCGGACGGCCGAATTTGGATTAATTGCGGGCTGCAGGTACGACGTCGGAACGTGAAAGTGCTCCGGGCGCCCTGCTTTTCTAATGCAAATTTTTGAGGAGAAGCTCGGCCGGGAATTGGGGATAACGGAGTCCGCACTTGTTGGCTCTTGGAGGAGCATCGGCTGCGCTGAGATCGTTGAAAGAGTCTTTGGGCTGAAGCCCAACTTTAATGTCTACTTTGTTCAGCAGCACATGCATCCGTATCACACCAAAATTTCGAGCGAAATTTCTACAAAAAAAAAATTAAAAATCTTAGGTGCGATTGGAAGCTTTTATTATATCTGAATTATTTTAGAACAACTGATCTAAAATTGACTGTAAATACATGACGGCATTGTCCTTCAGTAATTGGTCTTCCATATAGTCACAGTTTCTTGTGGTTAAATTCCTTTTCTGCTGATCAAAAATCCTTTAGCTTGGTGATAGTTTAGACACTTTGGCGGAGGCTAGGGATAGTTGGGTTCTCTGCAAGTGCTCCTCAAGTTTGAAAGTTTTATATTTGCCACCTTTATGACTTAACCTTTCCTCTACAGCATTTTGACGTCTTGTGCTCAAAGTTTACCATAAAGAATGCGATGGGAAGTTTTAGTTTCTGGTCCAGAGGCGCTTCGAGAAGCGCTATACACAGTCGAACGTAGCATGACAAGTAAGGTCATAGAGCAATGGAGCAACGAGTGAACATCAAATTTTATTACAAGTGGGAAAAACAGCGACGGAGACACACAAAATGTTCGTGGAAGTGTACAAGGAAAGACATGAGCAGAAAATGTGTTTTGACTGGTGCGAATGCTACCACGGTAGAAAGGAAATGGCAAAATTGGATTGGCCATTGAGAAGCCAAACTCCAGACAAGATCTAGCGAATGCGACAAATGGCTATACGATTGATTAGGGAGGAATTGGGTAAGCCAGACAAACAAACAAAAAGCAAAACGAATGGAAACTCCCATGTGTAATTAGGGTCTATTCTCTTTGCGAACCATCGTTACAGGGGATGATATCTGGTGCTACCAATTCGATCCGGAATCCATAAAATGGTGTTCACAGTCCTTCTTGCGATCCAAAAAGAGCGACATCAGTTCGATTTCTAAAGATATTTTGCTGATAGTGTCCAGAAGCTTTATGAACGTTACCAAAAGTATGTTATGAAGGATGCGATTATTTTGGAGGCCCATAAAGTTCATTTGTGTCCTGTTTTGTTTGTTTTCTAATACATGATAATATTTTTATTTAGACATACCACATTATTATTAACGATTGATGTCTTTATCATCTTGTTGATCATCTCGATGATGTTCTCAATGACTTGAAGAGATAGTCCTCTAATTTGATGTTCATGAAGTTTCTGTTAATGGAATTATTTTAATGTTACAGCCATTCATGATCTACAATTCACATCTAGGCAGTGTAGCGATTACAGTATCTCAGTAGACTGTGAGTTTAGTATTTATTTCTCCTACCTAGACAACACAGTCTGTTTTCTACATCGTGTTCCAAGGGAGATATCTTAGACAAGATATGAAAAGTAAAAAGACTTACTTATTTCACGGTGCAACAGGCAGTAAGGGTCTTGAACTTTCCGATTTTGTGCTTTGCGATAGTCGCTCGCGTCCCAACCCTTTAAGGACCTGTCCTGTCCTGGGCGGCTGGTTTTCTCTCCATCTGTATGGTTAGTGACGAGCGTTTGCACTCATGCTCTTGTTTGTTTCTTACTCCTCCTCTAGGGACTTGGCTTCCCTTATAATTTTATTTCATTCTCTGCGATTCCTTTTTTCTCCATCTTCAAATCGTTCTGTATTTCCTCCATCCAAGTCTTGGTCGTCCTCGCCTTATGGATTTCGATTTAGATTTTTTAACCCCTCCGGAGGGCTCTATCCGTTCAACGTATTCAAGCCAGCTTATTCGTTTGCTTCTGATTTTAGCGGAAATACTTGCTTCTTCATATGTTGTTTTTAGTTCTCGGTTTGTTAATATGCGCCAAGCTCCGTTCTCATTTACCGAGCCGTAGATTTTTCCAACGATTTTTCTTTCCTCCTCTCTTTTTTTGTTACGCACCAGGTTTCCGCCGTATTAAAATCACTGCTTTTATTATTGTCTTATACACTCTCATTTTATTCTTTACCGATAGCATCTTGAATCAACACGAAGTAGCACTTATTGTTCGTTTTTTCGTACCTTTTTTGATTTATTGTTGTCAATAACGTTATCATATCCAGATATCTCTCTTGCGGTTATTAATACATTGTTTTTTTTTTCTATTGATTTGCAGTTCTTGCGTCGTTGCGCCTTTTCTTTGGACGAGCCTACTTCTTTCAGACTTCGTGGTGACCTATTTATGATATCTATATCATCTGTGTGCACCAATATTATACTTCTGAAGCAATATTCGTAATCCCCAACTGCTTCTTCCATCGGCATGTTCAGCTTTTTTTACTAGTTTGTTCCCACATTAAGCAGCGTTATTCCCCCACATACTATCCTATCAGCACTTTTACGGATTGGGCATATTATTGCCATACTCCATTATCAAATGAAAAGGTAAGGTATGAAAAGTGACCCGTATTTGAGTCGGTGATATTCAAATCCCTAGAGGAGACCTTTTAAGTATTGATGGTGTGTGTAATGTTATGTAATTATCATAATGTTAATATTCGGCGTGAGCAAAGTCTGGTTCAAGAGTCTTCCGTCCAAGTGATACATGTTCTCTATGCCCGTAATGTTTATACTACAGAAAAATCATTTAAAAATTGAATAATTAGATGTCGTGTTAATAGTTTGGTTTCGTACTAGATATCTGGATCGGGGAAATTGTCACGATATAGTTCTAAAGCCTTAACGAGCACGCGGCGCTCGCCGGTTTCCCTGATGATGGCCGAACGTTCGAAACGGGCTGGGTGCGATTTGCATGTGAAGCGAACTGTCGCAAGAAAGAACAATGCAAGGGCCTGCATAGTAATTGTTGCAACAGAGCTAATTACAAGAGATTTATAAGCCTTTTTGTGTCTAGGACTCGGGCTCTGCGGCCCTTTTTCCCGATAGGGGAGAGTTATTTGCATCGACTTCCGGCGGCAATCTTTTGTTCGCGCCCGCGGCCCGTGCGCTCCGCAAATATTAATTTTCCGAACAAAACACCTATCTTCGCGGCTCCGTTTTTGCGGCCGGCTTTGCCAATTGCCGATCGAGCGCGCGGGCCGCCGGGCGGAAAAACTGGCCGGCCGGAAAAATGCATGCGCGTCTGTCACCGCCACAATATTGGCCGAAAGGGCGCCCGCACCGAAATAATTACTGCCGGCGCGCCGATTAGCGCAAGGAGTCAAACGAGCTATCTGGCGCGCTCGCACCGCTCGTTTTTCTTCCGGTTATCAATAAATTGCATTTATGGCTGCGTTTGAAAGGGCTTCGATCAAAGCCACGTTGGTTTCCCTACTAACTGCATGGATGAAATATGGAAGTCATACATAACATACATCTTAAACCTACAACCTATACTAGCAGGAGTTCCACAGGGTAGCATGCTAGGACCAGTCCTGTATTTGATATCTACATCTGACTTTCCAATATCAAGATTAACCACAACCGCAAGATTTGCGGACGACACAGCTGTTTTAGTCTCCAGATATCTGCCATCAAGCCGACCTTAATAAATTCACCATTGGCTTAAGCTATAGAAAATCCGAGTGAATGGATCCAAATCTTTGTATATCACATGGAACGCCATAGCTGTCTACCGGTCCTCTTAATGATCAACAACTTCACTATGCAGAATCGGCGAAATATCTGGGATTACATCTAGACCCCCGGTTAACTTGAAGAACGCGTATGTTCAACAAACACAAACAACTTGCCCTTAAACTTAGTAAATTATACTAGATGATAGGAAGAAAATCTATCTATAAATTAATTAAAATTATTAATATAGAAAGTCGCATTAAAAATCAATCGGACCTACGGAACAGCCAGTGGAAATCTTGGAGCGTCTTCAAAATATGGTAAACGCGTCTTGGTACGTCGTGCCAAACAAATTTATTAAAAGTGACGTGGGCATCTTAATAGTGAAAAAAGTGAAATACAAAACTATCTTGTTAAAAAACTAATAGGCGAGACCGACGAACTAAGACGGTTGAAGCGGTTCAAACCGAATAGCTTATTTAACGCGATTTAATTAATTTAATATAAATATACAGAACTAACCATTTACTTATAAATCAGCTTAAGTTAAGTAATGAAGAGGACTCACAGGAGTCCTCACTTTACATGTTTAGGAGTAAAGGGCAGCTTGTCTGCCACCTAAATAAAAAATACTTATTACACTTCAAACAGGGTAGATTGCATGTAAGAGGGGTTAATAAAAAAAGCCACGCTGCGGCTTCCGACAAAAACGGCTGTGGAGCTACAGTACTCGTATGCACCCTACTTTATGCAACTTTCCCTTCATAGATCTTTATGGAACCCAAGATCCCAAGTAGCCAAAACTTCACACGAGCGAGAAAAGTAATTCTCAAATGTTTACTGAGAGCAAGATAGAAGTCAAAAAGCAGAATTCCGTAAGTGTGTTAAACTTCTTTATATCTTTAAGGTTATCAAGAGCTTCCAAATATATACTCCCTTGACACATTTAAATTCATCATGAATAATTAAAGTAACTAAGAGAGGAAGTAAAAGCACAGGTGAAAAATTTTAGACGATTTTTTTTGAATTTTGATGATCAGAAATATCAGAAAACTCATATTGTAGATATTGGCATGGTTTTCTTTAGCTGTTTGAGGTGTTGTTGTATATGGTAAAACAGAAATAATAAATAGTTGGGGACTATGCCACTGACTGCTCCTAATGAAGTTGAGTCATAAAAAAGAGGGTGGATTGGTGTCAATTTCTTATTTTACCCAAATTTAATTAATGCAATAGGGTGCACCTGGTCATATATAGATGATATTATCTATTATTACCTTGATATCTATCTGAGAGGAGAGCTTACTTTTAAATTTTTCTTGTTTGACACCTTCAATACACGAAGAAGTTCAGTGAGAAGGCTAACAACTGTTTCCTTTTCTCTTTTGTGTGTCTTACTTGTATTTTTGAACGTTGACGGCCTTGCAGTGAAAATTGAGTACTTCCATTTTCTGCCTTGAACTCGCGTGATCAATCAATTAATTCAAACCATCGTTGATTGAACTTTCATGACGCATGGTCTACGTCAGCGATGTTAGCGAATGGATGTTTCGTGTAAGAAAAGTTTAATTAGGTCAAGCTGGAGTCAAGTTTCTATTTTTTAGTTATTTTTAGTTTCTTCCCAACTGATTACTTCTTTGATTTGCGCTTAGCGTGCATGTTAGTAATGCTGACAAACTTTTACTAGGTAAAAGAAAAGCTTGGTTGGACCACGTACATTTTTATGCTCGAGAAGTTTCAAAATCTCCATGCAAAATGGTGCACCATGTCATATTACACTTATAAAAATAATGATTCATTATTAGAACATTCTCTTGTGTGGCCGATACGGCAATTAGAGTTGCTTTTCTTTTATTTATGTAAGGTTTCTCTAATGGGATCCTACATATTGAATGGACTATGGATCTTCAGTTCCTTTTCTTCTCTAAAAGGCCTAATTTTCAGATTTTCTTTTTCAAAACTCAAGACATTCAAAGCAAAAACGTTCATCATTAATATGATAGAGTTACTACAAAATAATAACCGGGTTAAAAAGATATATTTCACGAAATATTACAGGTATAATATGAAAGTCATATCATCACAAATGTTTGCTGTAAGCTCCTCATGTCACACGACACACGTCTGAACGGTAGTCCAGTTAGGTCTGCACGCGCTGTGGCGTTGTCCCCTTTGTTGTTGGCATTTGTAGCACATAAACCAGATCTTTAATGTACCCCGCCTCTCTCTTCCCCAAATGCATATTATTAAATCACTCGACCTAGAGAGACCGACGGAACATCATAACATTCTCTTTAGAGCATTACCTAATCCAACGATAAATATTCATGAACTTTAGTGTACCAATGAGATGGAGTTCCATCTTGTTGAAATATAAAGTTGTTGGAATCCTCTGTCAGTAGCGGAAACAGCCATGACCGCAACAAATCTAGGTATGTTGTAACCATCGCAGTTTCTTCACTAGACAAGGGTCCGTACACATATTTTGAGACTGTATTAAAGGCATTAAATTTTGGCGAATCTCGTTCATGTTCCACAACGGTATAAGGATTTTCCGTGCGCTCTGTCCAAAGATTGTAACAGTTCGTCTTTCCAGTTCTCGCATACTTGGGAACACAAAACGCTTTCTGCTGTACCGTCGCTATTTTGCAAACTGTAAACTAGAAATACGCCGAAGTAATACTTTGTTGGTTCAGTTTTCTTGAAAAGCATATAATGAATGGAAACTTTTGGAAAAGTGAATTTTAAAATTGAAATTCCAACAGTATAAGTTCTCGTTAATAATGTTTTGGTTTCATTATTTATGAATTGCTGTACGACTGTGATTGATAGGTGCTACCCAACGCGATTTGTGCAAGATGGTGTGCTTCTCCATATTACAAAGTGGCGATCTGCGGATAAGTTGTGGGAAAAACTTTATTTTTACTATAGTACTATCGTTCGGCATGTCTTTATTATAATATGACTCTTCTGCGGGGGTTTCCAGGCGCCCCACTCCGGGCACGCCAATGATCACACATGAAAACACATTTAAATGCAAAATCAAATAAAATATGTAGTACAGCAACGAAAGCAATAAAAATATAAGCCCCGCTATCGAATGTTCACACAATATTATTCAGATCGCGGCCGCCGAATTTTGCATCAGCGTCGGCTCCGGGCCCGGAGCGGCCGCGGGCAGACAGAGATGGCCGCGCGGCGTGCGGGAAAACGGCGCGGCGATCGCGTGCTAAGTGTTGCATGTGTAAAAACAGCGTAAACTTTTTTATAATTCCAGCCGTGATAGGAATCGAACTTTCCACGAAAAGCTACACGGTTTATTGCGCCCGCACAGAGCGGGCGCTTTCGCGCGAATGCGGCCCTTACGGGCGCCCTATTAATATTGCCTATCATTATCTGGCTTCGATCGGCCTGATCGATAATTAGCCGGCTCGTTGGCATATTCGAAAAAATTGACGAGTTCATTGCGGCTCCTCGTCAGGGCGCCCTCCGCGGCGTTCGTGCACCTGGCCGTTTTCGGGTTTACGAGCCTTAATTCGCTTTTATTGCCGGCGCTCGTTATATTTTTAAAAACGCCGGCGCGCCAGCGCTGGCCGCGCTTGATTTTGTTATAAATTTCGTTATTAATTGATAGAGCGCGCCAGACCACCCGGACGTTTATCCGAACGCCGTAAACATTGATTGAAGCTCGACGGCCGCATCAGATACGGCGCCGGAACCGTGTGAGGTTGTTCATGGTCATGCAGCTCTTCGAAGGCGATCTTCTATCGCTAGTCTTGTTTTGGGAAATCATGAATGGCAGAATTTAGCATGTCGTTGACCCTGCTCATCTGCTGCAAGGGTAAAGACACCAGCGGCCCTACATTCTGATTCTTTCGCAGGCTCGATAAAAGCGCTATCATTGGGAGATCTAATTAAGCGCCGTGGAAAACCGGGAGCGCAAAGTGGGGGAGCGCGGGGGCATCACATTTTGCAGCCCTTTATCGCGTGTGGAGCGGTTAATCGCCGAAGGAGAGCCTTTGTGCCGCCGAAAGAACAAAACAAACCGATTGTTAAGGCGCGTGCACCGACGTAGCTTTCGAGCAACAGTTTCGGACGTAATTATGAAATATTCTGCCGCCGCCGCGCCGCTGTTCATTAATTATCACCTGCGTCCTATATTAAGCCGATTTCGCAACGCGGCGCTTCCTTCCTCTCTATTCAATATCGCCCGATGATTCAATATATTTACATTTTTGCGCTGCGGCCAACCAGCGGCATCCGCTTCTGTTCCAATTACGCTTATCCTAGGCGCAATCGGCGATGCTTTATCAACAGGCGGCCATATTTTTGCCATTTTATCGCCTTCCGCCGAATCCGAAAATGTTCGAATCGGTGCGCGCTGGAAATTTTCCAAACTGCAGTGACTCACTCCGGCTCTGCATCCGTAACAACAATTATAGAACAATGCTGGCGGGCGGGCCGGCCAATTCGGGCCTCGATGGGCGCTGAAAGGGTAAAGGATCGCTTGCGACAGTCGCCGTTGTCTGAAAATGAAAATTGCCTGCCAAACGGTTTTCAAGGTTGTGGTGGGGTGAGCAAACTAATAAAAACTCACAATGGAGGCAAATGGTTTGCTTTGGATCAGCACGAAAAGTTTAGACGAGTAAATATTTCGAATCCAAAGTTCATAGGTAAAGGAACCAAATGTTTCCGGTCAAGCTCGATTGCAATGTTAAAGGAAAAACGTGAAAGATAGTGGCAACCTTAACGGCAATTTTAGTTTTGGACTAAATTTTGATTTTTCCTTGAAAGAGTTCTCACCTACATGTTAGGAGTTAACTTTCATCATACAAGAAGTTTACATGCAGCAATTGAAGCACACAGCAGGGGTTTTGTTTTATTATTTATACAAATGGATGGCTCAATATGTTACTTTCCCGCAAGAACATAAAGAGAAAGAACCAATCGCAAATACGAAACAACAGAAGAAGATATTCGGAAAGCACAAGACACCAAGGCCAGGAAATTTGAAGATCCAACTACTGAAATACGGATGTAATAAAGTTACAAAATATTCCGCAGGAATGGAATAAGATGTATCTAAGCTCAATTTATAAAAAAGAAACAAGAAATCCTGCTCTAACTGTAGGAAAGAGAATAAATACGCCATTTTGTCCATGGCGAGTAAAATAGAAGAACACGCAAATCTAAATGAAGAACAGAATGGTTTTAGAAAAGGAAGATCATGTTTGGACGACGCTTAGATAGCTAATAGAAAAAAGGGACAAACAAACACAAATGGCCTTTACCATATAGATCTTGAAAACAATACGCAAATGTGAATACAAATAGTATCATAAAACGGACGCACGTGTAAATATAGGCAATAAAATAACCCCGATTATAAAAATGATAAAAAGTCGCAAACAGGGGTGCATCATCGCTATTAGTGTTTAATGTGGTACAGATAACGTTCAGGAATGGGAATTTAAATATATATATATATATATATATATATATATATATATATATATATATATATATATATATATATATATATATTTCTACTAAACACGAATGGTCAGATCATTTTCATGCAAGCTGAAAAAATTGAATGAAGAATTTTACTTCTAAGTATAGCAGGTACATGCGAGAGAGACATCAATGAAACAAAAGTATTGCATTGGTTATCAGTTAAGACACCAAAAAGAAAATATCCCATAGTATGGCTGAAAACATAGTATTGCATGGAAAAGAGGCGTGACTACTTACGAAGAATATAAGAAATAAAATTAAAACCGAAGAGTTGAATTTTATAAGGTGTCTACAAGTTACAAGACAGAACAGATTCGCAACCGAGGAAGTTTGAGGAAGAATCAATGCTTAATCACAAAAACGTTAGAGTATGGGACTCCTCAATAGTATGGAGATGTGAAACCCATGCCAAATAACCAAAAGGAGCCAAGGGGGGAGAAAAAGAGGTAGACTCGATTCTTTCTTGAGAAGGCTACATAAAGGCGACTTTGAAAAAAAGACGTTTGTAGGAAACCCACATGGAAACGGAAAACAGCGAACTATTTGTGGTAAATACCGAATAAGGAGAAGGAACAGAGATTTTAATGCAAAATTTTATCTTCGGCATAATTTTTATAATTTAAAGTAACTGCATAGTGCATCAACTTCAGTTTATCCAACGTTTCGTTCAAATCATGATTTCTGATTATCCCTGGCACGTGCTAAATCCTCATTATTTCCTAAGAAAAAGCAAGGTACAAAAAAGCCAACGAATGGCCTCAATAACTGATCGGAAGCCGTTACCTGCGTGACGTCAGGAGTTATCTCCTAACATAATTCCAACCACAAAGCTCGAATTCAAGACGATGCTTACGCAAGGTGTCTGTTTAAACTCAAAAGATGTTTTCTTTTCCAATTGAAGCATCGCATTTATTCGGCCCCCCTCCCCTTCACTTATTCAATTGGATAGTCTTGTATTTATGTGCTGCGTGGGGTCCATTTTCCCCAGTCGACCGAAAATAATTTGAAACCAACTGCGAATGATTTTACCGTGTCCAATATCGATTCCAAAAGATTCGAACAGTCCAACTTCTGTACCAGATGGTGTACTTTTTATCTAATCTCTTCTAATATTGCAGTTCTGTGTTGATTGCCATTAGATATTCCATTCATGTCCATCCCCCTTATGAACTCAGATTTTCTCGTCGGCACTTCAGAATGTGCTATTAGAACTCTTGTTTCTTCAAATTAAAGTGAGTAATGTTATTGGGATATACAATTAATTTTAATTTTGTTGGATAATAAATATTGTTCCATCATTAATTTGCTCATTATATTCAAAAAGTCTTACGATTGTGACTTCTTCAAATATCTTTGGGTAAATATTTATAAAGTATAAATTATTATGAATGAGCTCAATTGACCGGTGACTATTTGGAAGTCTATGAGGAATTTATTATTTAGGATAAGGCTCCATAACAGTGGTACCCTTTTTTCTGGCATAATTTTTATTAATCAAAAAGCAAACTCCTAAATACGCGGAGGGAGCCTAAAAGACCTTTAATTGTTAATAGCTTAATATCAAATTGCCCCCTTAAAAATCAAATTGGCGTATTGTAGGGCGTGCGCCCCCACGTTTATGGTAGGATGTAAGTTTGTGTTTAAAGATAATCTTCGTTGTTTCTTATAAACGAATCTGATTTTATAATTCGAAATAGTTTTATTTTTATTTGTTTTTATAAAAATACCCGTACATTGAAGCTAGGCACTGCATTTCTATGTATTTTGTAATGGTAAGAAATGAAAATATAAAATATGTATTTTTCTTAGAAATTTTAATTCATTGTCTCCAGTTAACTTGAAATGTGAAATTCATGTACTCGTTTGATCAATATCTGTTGTAGAGCTGAAGTACAAACGACACTGGTTGGTAGTCTTCTGGAGACAAATTTCGAAAATTCTTAACGAATATGAATTTCCCACTTGCACAGTGGGACAAAACTTCGCCCCTAATTTCAAAGGAAGGTTATGAATCGAAGGGTGGTCCGACGGTGGGGGAGTGATTTCATTAGACGCAGGTATTAGGGAAGTTTTGCTTAAAGGCCTCAGCATGTTGTGGTCGAACGTATACATATGCAAAACAATGACGTGTTCTTCGGACGCGCCTTTAACTTGTACCTCCTGTCTCAGTTCCCGATTGAAAGCCGATTTCGTTGTGGATGGGGAATTTCGTGAGCGCTGGTTCTGTAATGAGAAAGAGAGAAAGATCTTGGAGTGTATGAACACTGGAAACTATCGATGTAAGATCTTCCATTTTGCAATCTATGCGTAAACATGGCTTTGCTATTCACTTGTCTAGTTGTTTTGCACCAAGACCTTCGTTGTCATCCATACAGAAAGTCATCTTAGAAAATGTGACACATAACGCAATAGATTTTTTAAGATCAAGCGCATTTTCACTTGTTTGGGTGCGTTAATAAACAAAACTGTCATTATTGCAGTGTCAACAATCCACAAGATATTCGTGAAGGTGCCATTGTTTGGTAAATAGTGCACTGCCTATAATTTTCGTCTCTCTGACATGAACGTTTACTTCTTCGGGCTGGTACTGTTCGGAATCAGAAAAGTTTCTAACCGCTTATTGTTTAGTAGATGACCTTCAATCTTGTCAACCGCTGGTAGTGATTCAACTTAGTAAAGGAATGTTTGGTGATAACTGAGCAGGATCCAGTGTTTTTCTTTTTCAACTTTAAATAATTAAAATTCACAGTTTATTTTGGTATTTATTCTCCTAACTTTTGGGTTTACTATGGTCTGTAGGTTGAAGAATGTCACTTGGGTTTGGTGAAAAATGTTTAATTCACACTTCACTGTGGAATATCACCTTTAGTTTAATTGTTCAATAGACTTCTATTTGATCAGTGACTTTTTACATTTTTTAACAGTTGTATTTCTAATTACGCATTTTGTGGTGGGAAACGAACTGCATCTTTTCGAATATTTTTTCTTTGGGTCGCTGTCTTCTTGTAACAACATTTCATTTTAACATTTTCCGTGTATTTTTAAATACATTTTTCGGCATTTAACATCTTAGTAAAGAGGTGTAAAGTTTCAAATCCCCATTCACTGAAATAATCAAAAACATGCAGCTTAACGGGGTTAATTGAGCGTAGGAGTAATTAATTTAAACCTACGGACCAAGACTGCTTCGAAGAAGACCCAACCCACAAGGATTCTTTGTTAGCAAATATAAATTGTTTAACTGATTATCCAAACCAGTTCCTCTCTTGATATTTTTCTGTCCATGAACGTCGTGTTTCCGGGTGCTTTTCGATAAGCAACAGTTTCACGGTTGTACAGGGAGGGACAAAGCGAAGGGTAGTCTGAAACTAAAAAAAGGTAAAAGGAAAATTTCGGAACGCTCGAACATCGGGAAATATTAATACAGTAAGACATTCCATTTTGGAGTTTCCGAAGCGATCTGTGCGCAACCATTTCATTGCTCTTCACTTGTCTGGTCGTAGTGTATGGCGAATTTTGCACTAAGATTTTCGTTTTGATCCATACAATATGGTTGTACATTTGTGGAAACGTAATGTGTTAGGGTACGTTAATAAACAAAACCTTCATTATTGGAGTAGTAACAACCCAAGAAATATCCATGAGAGGTCTCTCTACAGTTCACAAGTCACTAAATGGTGTGTGGTGCGTAAAGTTGGGGTCATTTAGAAGGGAGGTCAATGTGTTACTGTCATTTCCAATCGGTATTTGGAAATTATTCGACAATTTTTTCATTACGAATTTCGATGAAGTTACATCCCATAAAGAAAGAGTTTCGCTCCAAGTGCTGTGTGAGATGTTTTTTCTTCTTATGGGGATACCTCAAGACTGAGATTTTCAATCATTGCTGTAGGACCTTTCAAGCTCTACAAAATGGATCGAAACATGCTGGAAAGAGTACTGAAAGTCTTCAGAATACAACTTCAATAGTGCATCGAAAATGACGGACTCCAACATTTAACATTTGAAATAAGACTTTCAGTTCTGTTGTCGTATCCTGTAAAAATATACTTTTTAAGTCTCTTGTTGTTTTTTCTTTATTCAACCTACGGGGGTCCCACGCTGTATTAACAGTGTTCTTAATACATCTATATGTAGCTAAAAGGGTAATCCAAAAGTTTTGATTGCTTTGTTCTTCTTCTTTTAACCAGCCTGTTTTTAATTGCATGATCTTTTTTGTATTAACTGTTTTAGTTAAGCTCAAATGAATTATTTTTGACCTTTAGCATTTATTAAATTCATTTGTTGTCCGTTTCCTGTCTTTCAATTTGCTACAAATTTCGAAAATTACTTCGCCGCCATCTATCATCTTGTAGCTTCTTTTGTGAACTTTCCCTTTCAAGCTCACAAAGGGTGCTTTTTTGTATCTCAACTTAAACTTTGAGGAAAGCAAATATTAAAATTTGTTTATTTTTTATTCAAAACAACAGTCCACAAAAGTTATTAATCTGTCCATATATAAATTATTTAAGTATCTTTTGATAGCTAAAGTGTTAATCCAGATAAAATAAAGCAAGTAAAATGTCCGTTCCATTATATCAGCAAAAAAGCGTAACAAGGGGTAGGGGATTGGTACTAATTTCATTTTTAACGATATAGAACTTTTTGATACGATGTATAATTAGTGAATATCGAACGACTGCAACTTTTAAATTCAAAATACGCGCGGGGCGAAACAATTTTTTCGCCGTAATTTATGAATTGTTTGGCAGAACGGCAGCACACCCGCTAAATTGGACACGGAACTGAAAGAATCCATTCCTCGTTTGAAGACTTCGCGGCACGCAAGCGAGGTTGCGACCCGAAGAATCTTGGCAGGCTAGGCCTGAGCATTCGCAGCCTCTTCAGTCGGGTCGGGTTAAGATCGCGGCTGAGAATTTGGACCAGCAATTGTTTGTTTCCCCTTTTGCACCGGCGTCGACTTTCCACCAGAGTCGAAGAGACCAGCCAGGTGCAAAGTTCACTTTGGCAAAACAAAGTTGGAATAGTTGCCTTAATGTCTTCTAGCATCATTAAAACGCCCAAAACAGGCAGCTAAAAAGCGTCAATGAAATTTTGTACTAATTGATGTCGAAATTAATGCAAATCCCACGCCAGCACTTTTTTGCGGCTGTTTCACGTGAGAACCTTTTTCAGATTTATGCTGGCAATATTTTATGCTTTTTGTTCGTTTTAGACGTGTCTTTGAAACAAAGCCTGCTCGTGCACTAGTTTGTGATCATATCAGCCCGCAATTTATTTTATTTCGTTCTAAGGAGGTACCGAGAAATTTTAACAACCTTAAAACCGCTGCTGTGGGAATTAAAACATAATCTGTAGAAAAGAACTGTCGTTACCGCACCGGTCTCGGCGGTTTCTCCAATTTGTGTGATATTTCTTGGGCTGATCCCCATCCCGTCTTTGTGGAGGCAACTAGATGTCGTGCCGCCATTAATAACCAATTACCTCTTTTTGAGGACATTTTCTAGCGATTAAAATGATATTACCACTATTACCATTGTTCGAAAGAGCGAGCGCCGGTAGGATAACGGTCCGACCGTGTGACAGCACGTCAAAGGACAGCTTAATATCTGTGTTTATCATCTTAGACGTTTTCTTCGAATCATAATGCAAACGAAGAGTGCAGGTTGTAAAAATAATTACGGCCGCCTCTTGTGCAAACTTCATGGGAACTGAGCTCGATTTTCATTCCGAGTGCGACCCGAGCTGGTGTGATAAATGTATAACAGTTTTGTTTTATATATTAGGTACAAGAGTACTCATTACGGGTACTTGCATGTTAGTTTTATATTTGCATTGTTTCTGTGCTCTATGGTTTGCTGCGCATACATTAAGGGCAACTGTAAAGCGCGGCGTAATTAACCGAAAACGCAATTAGGCTTGCTTTGCTTCACGCCGTTACGTTTGAAGACATTAATATTAAGAGTCGTCCTTCGTTGGTCCTTACAGACACTTTTTCCTCAGGCAAAGACACCGGGATCCCGAGTTTCGGCCGGCCCGAGAACGACCTCACCGAGGAGCGCATCGCACATATCCTGAACGAGGCGTCGCAGCTGCAGATGAAGACGCAGGAGGACAGCCACAGCAATGAGGACTCCAAATCGCCGCACGGCCAATGCTCCAGCCCCTTTTCGAAGGAAATGCAGAAGCAGAAACTGCGCAAGTACGAGAACGATGACATACCCCAAGAGAAAGTGGTCAAGATTTATCAGGAGGAGCTGGCAAAGCTGATGGGGAAGCGCATCGAGGACTTCCGAAGGGATCCTTTTCCCGGGTGAGTACTAACGAAGATGCCGCGTTTAGTGCTATCACAACCTTTCTGGTACGAGCAGTTGCTAAACTAATGTACAGTATGTTTTTCCCGCACTTGTTCAGTGGGGCGCCCATGGACAGAACGCAAGAAGAGATCCGTATGGCCTTGGACGCATATCACCGCGAGCTGTCCAAGCTGAACCAATGCCAAAACCCGGCTCAGATGACAAACCTCGGGTTGTTGGCGTTGCAACAGCAGGCCCTGGCCCACCACCACAACCCGGCGATGAACGGGGGCGCGCAGGATTTGTCGCTCCCGAAAGAAAAACCAAAGATGGTCAACGGCATCGAGGAGAAGGAGAAAGACTTGGACGATAGTGCTAAGCATTCTGGTAGTGCGTTTAGTTTAGTGCGACCGAAAATCGAGCCGGGGACGCAATCGCAGACGACGAGTTCCACGGCGTCTAGTCCATTGAGCAACAGTATTCTGCCGCCTGCGATGACGCCGACCGACGACTTCTCCACGTCGGCGGCTGCTAGCCCCCTGCAACGAATGGCTTCCATAACTAACTCCCTCATTTCGCAACCGCCCACTCACCAGCACCACCCCACAAGCCAGCGGCCCCTGAAAGCCGTTCTGCCCCCCATAACACAGCAGCAGTTCGACATGTATAACAACCTCAACACTGAAGATATCGTCAAGAAAGTTAAAGAACAGCTGAGTCAATACTCCATAAGCCAAAGACTCTTCGGCGAGAACGTCCTTGGGCTCTCCCAAGGATCTGTGAGCGACCTCTTGGCGCGTCCCAAGCCCTGGCACATGCTCACGCAAAAAGGGCGGGAGCCATTCATTCGCATGAAGATGTTCTTGGAAGATGACAATGCGGTGCACAAGCTCGTGGCCAGCCAGTATAAGATCGCCCCCGAGAAGCTCATGAGGACGGGCGGATACGGAGGAACACGTAAGAGCGCTGCTGAAACAGTCTCGTCATGTAGGTAAATTTCTTCCGTTGCAGCCTGCTCCACGCCCCTCAGCAAGCCGATGCCTCCCACCCAGAAGATGATCAACGAGGCCGCCGGCTTCCTCAACAAGATGCAGGAGAACCAGAACCTGCTGCCGCCCTCCCTCCAGATGGTCACCAGCCAGGGCCAGATGATGAGCCAGCCACACGGGCCGCCCTTGCTGCTCACGCCGCCCGGAATCCCGCCGCCGCACGCCATAGGCATGCCGACGCCCGACCACCACTTAAAGAAGTCCAACCCGAGCCCCCACGGCATCCAGCACTCGCCGCTCTCGCAACACCAGAGCGCGAACTTGCGCAGTCTGAACCCGCATATATCGCCCAGCGTCTACGAGATGGCTGCGCTCACGCAGGACCTGGACACCCAGGTCATCACCACGAAGATTAAGGAGGCGCTGCTTGCCAACAATATTGGACAGAAGGTGAGGCTTTTGTAGAAGAACTTTAATATTGCGCATATATAAATGTCTAAGAAATACTTGAAAATTGGGGATCGCAACATTAATTATTCTTCTGTTGTTCTGTTAATTAATAATGATGAAACAAGACACACGATGTTCCCTAGTGATTATCTAATTATTAACTGGGTCCAATGACATCTAACGTTTTAGACATTGTATTATTAAAAAGGTACTGACACAGGGTACAAAAACCTATCTATGTGCAAATATGACAAAAAGAAGCCATCCAGACATAGATTAATTGTTCATCTCTTTATTTAGACATGGCATCAAAGAAAAGAGGTTACTTTGATAGTAACGACACAGCTAAAATACTGTATTATATTCAATGACGAAAGCATTATTGCAGTAGAGCAATCTAATAACAAAGTTTTTATTCTAATTTGCACTTTTACATTTACACTCTTTCAGTTTTACTATTTTGATTTAATTTATTTACGTTGGTATGTGTTCCACAACTTCAAAATTTTGAAAAATTGGAAATTTTACATAAGCTTAGTGTGGAAGTGCAGAATATTATCATATATAAGAAAAGCTAACAGATCCACTTTTATAATATATTACCATCCATCCAATCTTCTCAAAGAAGAGGCCAATTGGAAAGGCTGGACAAAGTCGTTATCGGATTTTTCACATTAGGAAAACAAAATAAAAACACACTTGTGTAGTTAATAAGAGAAAAACAAACCATGAAACTTGGGAGATTTTTTTTTATAATAAAATGATACCTCAAAACATGATGCACCTAATGGAAGACACCTGCCATTCCTTTGTCTCTTCTATTCCAAATCTTATCAATGAATACGTCAAATAAAATTCTTGCGACTGCATTTCTTCATGGAATGAGATGGCTGTGCAGGACTTAATCCACCATATGGGAGGTAACTATTACCGGTTTGTTTCTCTTCTTCTTTATTTCGTTTAAAAATTGAGGTTATTATTTTTCTACTTATTAAAAGATTAAGGAATTGAACTTGGTCTGGTTTCCAAATGAGTGGCAATTACTCTTTTTTTTATATTCCTCCCCCTTCCTCTGTATATGGATCTATGAACAAACCTTTCATGTTCTTCATTGTGAAAGATATCAATGGCATGGTAGGTAGAAGACAAAAAATTGGGGTGGTTACCTTTATTTTCGCAACAAGTTTGTAATGCAAAGCATAATCTACCACCAGGTGAGAGACAACCTTCATCTTCCCCCTTCCTCATTATAGGAAGAAACCTTGGATGTAAAGAAACTCATTTTTATAGTTGATTGGGGGAAAAAATTCGATAGTTGCGTTTGTTCTACCAAAATGACAAGGCAAGATGTAATCTGTTATACGAGAGACGACTACATTTTCATCCTCCACTCCCCGTCCTTCGAATCTCATCTATTAACAAACTTTTCACGTTTTCCCATTATAAAAGTTGTTTGTACGATAGTTAATAGAAGAAAAATAATGTGAGAGGTTACACGAAAGACAAGATACATAGTCTATCGTTTTTAATACAACAGATCTGTCTGCATGGGTGCAGATAGTCTCATCCCAAGATTATGGTGTAAAAAGGTACATCATTGAGAGGCAACTAACCAACATCTCTTTGTCTCGCCCTACAGATCTCGTCTATGAATAAACCTTGAATGTTTTTCGACGAGAAAAGCGAAGATAATATAAGAGAACGAACACAATTCTGATAGTTGGATTTTCCATGTAAGATGACAAGGCATTTGTCAAATAGAAGAAAATAAGAATAAAATTTAGAAGGCTGTTTTATATTCTGCAAAGATATTGTCATCAGCGCACAATATCAGCAGTTCCAGTAACTGATAAATGAGTCAGCTAAGCAGAATGGTCTTTGCATCTTCCTCTTTTATTCCTTCAATTTTCTATTCATTTTTCATGTCTATAATTAAAAGAAGGAAAACGAAACGGTTAAAATAAGTTTAAAATTTCAAAGATCCCCTCTTCTTTTAGTTTATCAGAATTCCCATGTTCCTTAAGAACACTTGATCTTACTTTTCAATTCGTTCCAGATCTTTGGAGAGGCAGTCCTGGGCTTGTCGCAGGGCTCCGTGAGCGAGCTGCTGTCGAAGCCGAAGCCCTGGCACATGCTGAGCATCAAGGGCCGGGAGCCGTTCATCCGCATGCAGCTGTGGCTGAACGACGCGCACAACATCGAGCGGCTGCAGGTGCTGAAGAACGAGCGCCGCGAGGCCAACAAGCGGCGCCGCTCCACGGGCCCCGGCGCGCACGACAACAGCTCGGACACGTCCTCGAACGACACGTCGGAGTTCTACCACTCCAACTCGCCGGGGCCTGGGCCCCCGTCGGCCAAGAAGCAGCGAGTGCTCTTCTCCGAGGAGCAGAAGGAGGCTCTGCGACTGGCCTTCGCGCTCGACCCTTACCCGAACGTGGCCACCATCGAGTTCCTGGCCGGCGAGCTAGGGCTGTCCAGCCGCACCATCACCAACTGGTTCCACAACCACCGCATGCGGCTGAAGCAGCAGGCGCCGCACGGCATGCCGGCGGACGTGCCGCCACGCGACCAGAGCGGCAGTCAGGCCCCGTTCGATCCCGTGCAGTTCCGGCTGCTGCTCAACCAGCGGTTGCTGGAGCTCTCCAAGGAGCGCATGGGCCTGAGCGGCATGCCGTTGCCGTACCCGCCCTACCTCTCCGCCAACCCTAACCTGGCCGCGCTCATCGGCCGCGGCCTGCTGCCCTCCAACGAGATGGAACTCTCCATGCTGGGCAACGTGGTCAAAGAACAGATGAGCGGCCTGGACTTATCCATGACCTCCCTGAAACGCGAGCCTGACGACTACGAGGACGAGGTCGAGAGCAACGTGGGTTCGGAGGACTCAAACATGTCCGACAGCGTGCACGGGGAGGTGAAAGCTGAACCAAAGGAAGCGCCGCTGGCGCAAATGGGGAGCCAAGGCCGGTCTTCCAGAAGGAAGCCGGCTGCCCCGCAGTGGGTCAACCCTGAATGGCAGGATGAGAAAGAAAAGCAGGCCTCAGGTAACGAGGTCATAATAAACGGCGTGTGCGTTATGCAAACGGAGGATTACGGGCGGAGGAGTTCCGAAGAGACGGTGCGAGTCGAGCCCACCCCAGTGATGGACCGATTCGAGGACGACCAGAGTGATACCTCGTCCGTCAGCCATGAGCAGGACAATGAAGCCCACGCAGAGCCAGCTGAAGAGAAGGATCAGGGAGAGGACGCTAAGGAAACCAGTGAGCCTCAAGGAACAGAAGAGGAGAGTGATAAGGGGATAAAGCGAGAAAACGAGGATGAAAGATGGGATTATTGAGATGGTATGGGATGGATTTTAGGTAATCTTTGCGAGCTGTTGTGTTCGTCTTGTGACTGACATCTGTGTGGTTGTTAACAATTAATTGTATAAATAATTAAATGAAAGTGCAATCTGAGAAACAAGAATTACCCCAAGTTATTTATTGTGATTTAAATAGTATATTATTATATCAGTTTTTTGTTAATATTAAGGTTTGAGCCGAGGAAGGCGACTGTTTTGTTCTTTTTCGTATTTATGTAGTTATATATAAGACTGTTACCATATTATAAAAGTACTATTAGCCACTTATAATCAAAAATGGCTACTTGCAAAGCAAAATGTTTGAAACAATGTGATACTGCTTATTATTCTATTGTTTAATCCAATTACGTGCTTTCCAAATAAAAAGGCCAAATTTGCAATTAGTTAGTAAGGAACTTCTTTAAATTAAAGAGACCGCCGGTTCTTTTCTTGGGCGTTTGCATTTTCGTACTCGGCGTTCTGGATTCTCCTCTTTTTGTAAATAAAGGGTATGAAATACGTCGCATATTCGTAGAGTAAATTAGTTTTAAAGTTATTAGACCAGGATTACCATTTATTATTGTAATGACGCATTGCCGTTCTCCAAATGCGAAAAAGCCTCACCGATCTTTTCTTCTAGTCTCTTCTGAGGCCACCGTGGCTGCACTCGCGGCAGCCCAGCTGGACTTGAAGCATCTAGGGGAGCCTGCCGCGAGCGCCGCTCCGAGGCCACCTGAACAAATGCATGGGCATGAATACTGTAATTTCTGTCATTTCTGTGGCCAGTTTTATTGTTATCTGTGTTCTTAGTAGATCTCGTCGAAAGAATGCTGCACTTCGGTTTCCTTGGTTGAAATTCAAACCTAGTTGTTAAACACACAATGCATATCGATAGTTGTACGAGTCTTCTGTAAACTAGCCGAGTCCACCCACACCGAACAAACCTGGATTGTTTTTATATGCCTAGACATACATGATGTACCAGCGGTATTAATAGCGCAAAGAGTCGAGTCGTTCGGAGTTCTTCTAAGATAGTGCAATATTTTAACATTACGACTTTAGACTTGTAATCTGTATATTTTTGGCAATATGTGCAGAGGAGTACGAGAAATTAATGTAATTCTTCCATTTACGTCATATTCAATGTATACACATTGTAATATAAAACATGATACGTAAGCTCTTGCGAGGACGTAGGAGGCATTAGAGAAATTATGTATAGATGCACATTTTTAAAACTACATGTAGCATAATTAGTCGGTTCTTTTGCTGTAGACGACGTTTCGCCGTTATGTTCGATCGTTTCTATAAAATGGATTTTCGAAATCGCACCATACATAAGTGTAGCCACGCTAGTTTACCGCGAACAAAGAGAGTTTCGAAAGTTCTATTTTATATTTATTGTATAGTTTTATAAGATAGTGTTGGAATATTTTACTTAGATCATAGATCTGATCATTTCGCAGTTGTAAATATTTATAATCATATCATTATCTCCTTTTAAAGTTTCTAAATTAAATATTCTCTGTATTTCAATGACTGTTTCCATTTTATATTTGCTGCCCCGGCAGCGCACTCTACGTGTTCACCGTACCTGTATCTCCTGCGCAGTGCTGAGCGGAATAATTAAAGGCCTCTTGAAAGATAAACGTCCCTTGTATTGCTACCCTCCTGAAAAGTTACTTTAAATAACTAGAGGCAAGTACGGATAACTTACGATAAGCTGAAGCCACAAAGGGCTGAGCATGTTATTGCTACTAATGTAGGTCTGTGTTGATTATCAATTAATTTTCAGTTTAACTTATTGGTTTTGGGGGGGGGGGGGGAGACGAAAATATACATAACCTCCAATTGTTGAATCCTATATTATCGAATTGTATATCATTAATATCAACATTAACTTACTCAAAATTAGTAACAGAAAGTGCAAACAAGATCTTGGTATTTTGTAGCGTTTTTCTACAAATTAATTAATTTAAAAGTAAACATTGCAAAGAATATAAACGGTTGCCCATTTCCATAGCAACGCTGTGGCAGTGTTGCACAGGATGGTGCAGAATTGTTGATATACAGGATGTTATTTGAAAATTCGTCGGTCATTTTCTTTGAAATTGTTTAGTTGAGTTTTTAGTGTTGGTGTACTTATTTTTTTAAATTATTTCTTAGAAAACAACATCAGTGATGCTAATTGTCTCAAATTTTCAAACTTGCAACATCAGGCGTTGCCTGGCTAAAAGACATTAAAAACTTCCTGAGATGTCTGCAAATTGGCATATTATGAATGTTTAAGGAAAGGTCGTGCTAATTCATGCAAGCAGAGCTTTCTTTCAAACTTTCAAACATGCCCAATATTACAAAATGTGATTGGGTTAAGCGTTGTCCCCAGAAAATATTCTGGTGTCATTTATGATGGCTTATGTAGTATCTGGAGTAAATATATTGTGAGCTTAGAATAATGAAGTATGTGGATCTATCAGAGAAGACGAGGTTTTTATGTAATGTAAAGTTTAATTAAAAGGTTTAAAAAATATAAGATAAAGAGTAAAAAAAATGAAGCTAAGCTTTCAAGAAATAATGGTAATTGAAGGGAAAAATCACTAATTGCGTTGTGATAAGTTCAAAGTATGACGCTTGAGAGTTAGCTGCTTCTAAATTGTGGCGGTAAAAAAGCTCGCAGTGTGATCTTGCTTGAAAACAGGACAGAGGGCAATTTTGCGTTGCAACTTTGCATATGGTTTGAGTGTTGATCAATGCTTTTATTTTGAGACTTATCTGCTCCTATCGTACAACCATATTTAGGAGGTATCGAAAATTTCAAAGAGGAAATCTAAGCCTGGAAGGCGCTTTTAGGTCAGGGTGACCATCCTGATTGATTACCAGAAGAGTGTTTGGACCTTTTGCACTTACCATTTTGTAGAGCTTTAAGTGAGAAAAATTTGTACCTTTTGGATACCCATACCTTAACTGATGAGCAAGTGACAAGACGCGTTTTGTGGTGCCGCGAGGTACTCAATAAGTTTGACAATAGAAATTTCTCCCTATGTCACCAGTATCGCAACATTTGATGAAGTTTTGCCTTATTTTGTGCGAATAGTGTGACAGACGGTGTTCCAAGGACACGTACCTTCAAATGGCATGTAATAATGAGTCTTCAGGTCCTCAAGGACACGTAGAACAGTTGAATTCACAACTGGTTTTGAATAATATAAGTTTATCGCGTGTGGCGGAAAATCTTTGCCATTTTGATTGATGATTTTGGGTGTTTTTAATTATTTTATATATTTTGTTTAATAATTGATTTAGAATTTAATATGGATGCTACTGACTCTCTAAAATGGTATCTCCAGATACGTAACAGTTAGCCGCACCATTTGTATAAAGTAATAAATCAATTTTATTTTATAATGATAAGACTACTTCAATAGTATTTTTTGTTGTTAGCATATTTCAACGTTTATTCTTTTATAAAATAAAAAAAATTGTAAAAGGTAAATAAAATATATAGACAAACCTACCACACCCTTCGTTTTTGTACAAAAACGCATAAAGGATAGACAAGGGAATTAGTACCAAAAAAGGAGTTAAACAGGGTGATCCATTATCTACAAAGCTGTTCAATTTCAAAAATAAACAAGGGAACGATAAGAACAAAAGGAGGGCAAATGGCCGCTTATGCCCATAATTACAAAAAGGCGAGATATAACGTCACAAATGTTAGAAGAAATGATTAGAGAAGGAGAAAACTTAGGATTGAATATAAATATGAAAAAAAAGTAAGGAAAATCGAAAAAGAAATAGGGAATAAGATGGTAAAGGTGGGCTAAGTGAACCAGTTTAAATACCTAAGGTTGACAGTAACTAAAATAAAAAGGGAGGAGCCCTGAAGAGCCTTCTATGTTAATAGAGCGGTTTTAAAAAGGAAAGCGCTCACAATAAAGACCAAAGTGAGAATTTATGACACTAATTTACGGTCCAGCTCGACTCAGGCTGCAATAAATGAGTACCTGGAGGTCAAACTCTGGGGTAATAATAGGCGGTCGGTACGTAGCGCTAGCCACGTTACTACCCTTGTGTACCGTAGGCTCTAGATTGTAGCAGACCTATCCTGTTACGACCCCAAAGGGTCTTCAAGGCTTGTTACGGGGAACTATTATAATTAGACCAATAATGAAGTATGCGTCGGAAATGATAAAGAAAGATGAGGATAAACTAGGAAAGAGAGAAGAATACTGGGACCAACCAAAACAAATGCAAATGAATACAGATTGAGGAATAATCAAGAAATGCAAGTCTTAGATAGGGAAGATATAATAAAAAAATCAAGCAGTAAAGGGTTAAATGGCTGGGACACGTACGGCGGGCAGATCTAGAAGAAATAATACATATAATAACGACATGAGAACCAGCGTCAAAAGAAGAAAGGGAAGATCAAAATCCAAATGGGTTATTAATTGTAAGATGAACAACGATTTAGGCATGCAAGAATAGCTAACGAAGAGACAATATCAAGAGACAAGGAGAGGTGGCACAAAGTATACAAAGAAGTAGGATAAACGAAGATGGCGGCTGATTTTTCCAAGTCAAAAGGATATAAAAAGCTTCAGAAAGAAGCGGTACTACCCTCACGATGGGTGGCAAGCCACATGATGAAAGGGCGAATAAAAAATACCGACAAACATACCATATCTTTCGTTAATGTTGGTCGTTTTAATCGTCCAATTCAGATTGATGACCCCGTTCCCTCCGATCTTTTCAAGATCTTCTGTTTCTTCCTTCATTGTTACATCCGCGTCCAACAGACGTTTCCGTTTTCTCCCAACACTCCTTTTTATATAGAACTGAAAAAAATGATCTTTGCTGCCATAGATTAAGTTTGTGATTTAATATATCTTTTGATAGTGACGGTTTCAACTTGTGGTGCACTTTTTGTAAACGTTATCGCTTATACACATAATGTTAAACAACTTGTTACTAGCAACGTCTGGTGTTGGAATTCCAGAATTAGAATGACATCACTATGTAGCGCACGAGGGTAAATAAAATATAAACCGGCATTTCTTTATTACGCACAGTCACGTAAATGGAGGGGGCGTGGCTTCCGAACTTTGTACATAGGGATGCTTGAAGAGGATTTTTCCCGTAGGGTCAGTATTAGGATCTTAGAGCAAGAGGTATGACACAAATTATTATCAAGTTTCTCACGACAGGGGAAATAAAACCACCAAGACATTTAAGACACAAGATTCGTGGGATAACGAAAAACAGTTGAATGTGAAGGGCCAGCGTGACCGAGGAAAATGTTCGCATTGTTCACCGCCTTCTCAATTGCCAAAAATTGTTTTTGAAGTTGTAATAAATTACGGTAGTACTCAGAAAATTATTATTAACAATCTTGGGTTTCTAAAAATGTTCGCAAGATGAGTCCCTCGTTCCACTTCCTACAGCAGCTCAAACTTGACAAAAAATTGAGGTTTTGTTCTGACCTTCCTATAGTCCAGATTTATCATTTGTTTGTTGTGTGTCTAAAAAACACTTGAAAGATAAATAAGCGTTTATGCGTGATTGGGTGGTGTCTCAATCACCTTCATTTTAAAATAGTGGGATCAAGAAACTACCTTTCCGTTGAGAAAAATGTTTGTTACTTAGAAGGAAAATAACTTTTATGTTTGTACTTCAATAAATTACAAAAATAATTCCCGTTTAAATTTATTTGTAGACGATGATCTAACAGCCGAAGAGAAAAATATTCAAGCCAATATTGGAAGAGTAGTTGCGTATGAAAAAAATAAGGAGCAGTAATTGGCTGTAAGAAATTAATTAAGAATGAAGAAGTTTGGACATGGAATTTTGAAAGGGACGAACTGGACAAGGGCACAAGACAAAAACTGAAATTAATCGCACAACTGACAACTAAGGCGAGAAAAAGGATACGAAAAGGAATGCTATAATTTTAGGCTCATGGAATGAGGGGCACATATGCGGAGGAAGCGTTATTAAGTTTAGCAGAGAAGATTAAGAATTATAGGACATAGTGAGATTACAAGAAACCAAATAATGTGGGAAGGAGATAACGCAGGTCACTATGTATTTATGAGTAGTGTAGCTGAGAATAAAATGTTAAATACCTGTTTAATGGTCAACATTAGGTTGAAGCACTTAATAACAAATTTAGCCCAGTGTCAGACAGACTAAGGAGCATGAGGATGAAAGGAAAAATATCATTATAATGAGTTCCCTACTCCCTCTGAAAAAGAAATGAAGGATCTTTATTACGAGAAGGTATAAAAATCATATGAAGAACTACCCAAAGGAGATGTTAAAATTGTCATCAGGAACATAGCAAATATACAAACCGATGTTAGGAAATTGTAGCAAACATTCAGAAAATACTGATAACAGTGGAGTTGGCTCAAGAAATGGATTTAAGATTTGCATCAGCATAAGGATAAGTGGTTATCGCCAGAAGGTAGGCAGTAAATTAAATTGACCATGTGCTTGTCGAATCAAAAGAGTCACGATTAGTAAAAGATGTGAGGATGGGGGGGGGGGGGGGGCATGTGCAGACTCTGGTCGCTTTTTGGTTAAATCGAGAAGAGTGCTATCGAGACCAAGGAAAAAGAGAAGAGAAAGAAGAAAAGAAGGATGTATATAAGACTGGGTGGGGAAAAAGAAAGGTCACCCAATACTATAGACAAAATTTAGAGCGAGGCTGGAGGGTAGGAAAGATGCTCCAAATATAGAAGAAGAACGGAAGATGCCAGAAAAAGCAATACTAAAAGTTACTGGAGGAAGGACAGAGAATAGGCAGGCTGAATGGTTTGATGGTGAGTCTAAGAAGGCTATTTAAGAAGAAACAAAAGCAGATTAGCACTGTTTACTAACAATACTGCAGAGATAAAGGCAATAATATGAGGAGACTAGAAGAGGAGCAAAGCGAATCTACCAACTAAAAAAACAGAATAACAGCTAGGAACAATAAAAGCAAATTTTACTAGCAAAGAATTAAGAAACTTTTACCAAGGGGTGAAAAAGGAGAGAGAAAGCGTTAAAAGAGAGCCTTTGTAAAGAGGAACCAAGGTGGAACCAAAGAAAAATTAGTACGATGGGCTGAGTATTTCAGTGAAGTACTGAATGAAGACAGCCAAAATGAGGTAGAGAGAAACTAGAAATATTGCAGTAATCCAAAATAGACAGATAGAAGAAGAGAAAGATGCACCGGGGACGAGCAGGAAAGAGATAGAGACGATAATAAAAAGACAAAAGAATGGTAAGGCAGCGGGAGAGAATGAAATTACCACTAAGGTTCTAAAAATAGCAGGCGACAGTCTGCTTACAAAATTACATAGATTTTTAAATGAGATATGGAAAAAGCAATTATAGAGGCATTGGCCTGTTAGATGCGACGTATAAAGCGTGAAAACTAAATTAACCGAAGCGACAAGAAACGATAATTACAGACTACCAGTGTGTATTCTAGAAAAGCAGATCAAATTTTTCCATAAGACATCTAATTACGAATAGTTATGAATATAAGTTGCCCATGTTCTTGGTTTTCGTTGACCTCAAGCAAGTACACAATAAAATTAAGATAAGTAACATGTTTAAGGCACTAGAAGAGCTTGGTGTTCCCCACAAATCGATAAGATTGGCGGAAATGACGCTGAGAGGATCAATGAGTAAAGTGTACGTAAAGGGAAAAATATGTTACAACAGTTTGCAATCATTCGAGGTTTGATACAGGGAAACCCCCTCTTACCAATATTATTCAATTTAATCTTAGAAAAAGCACTATATGAAAGCAGAATTCACACTAAAGGCTTGATATACCACCATAGACACCAAGCGATAGCATACGCGGATGGCTTAATCCTGATTACCAGGACAAAAGCCGAAATGAAGGATGTGCCAATCAGGCTGGAAAGGACAGCTAGACGATGTGGTTTACAATTTAATGAGGACAAAACTAAATTTATGGAAGTAAGAAGAATATTCTAGCGATCCCAAGTTTAAAATTGCAAAGGGGAAAGAATATGTGTTAAGGGAATGGCCGAACTATTTGGGGATGATAATCGCAAGTGTTGGAGGAGAAAAGTTAGGAGTCAACGCCCATTTAGTGAAGGTTAGTAAAAGAATGATAGCATTTCTAAGTCTATTTAAAGGGGAGCATATATTAAGAGAAGCAAAAGTGAGGATGTATAAGACTGTCATCTGACAGGCAGTGTCATATGGAAGTGAGACGTAGGTGTTGAACAAAGGCGCTCAACTGAAGGTAGACATCTAGGTAAGGAAGTTATTAAGGCTAGAGCAAAATGGTAACTGGTAAGTTCAGGAGGAGATCACATAGCGAAGTGATGGAATTATATGGTAACCCAAGCTTATCCCAAGAAATTAAGGCCCAAAGAGTTAGATGGGTGGGTCATGTGCACAGCTTAAAGGGCTGGAGGGCAACCAAAGTAGTAATAAAGCATGGAACAGGGGGAAAAAAACAGAAAGCAGAGGAATAAATGGTTAGACTCAGTGTTGATGGACCTGAGAACACTAAAAATAGATAACTGGAAGCAGAAGATCCAGGAACGGAAAGAATGGAAGGTCATAACTCAACGAGCCTTGGACCTCTGTGTACAGCTTATACTAAAAAAACATTCGAAAGACAGATAAGCGTTTGTGCACGATTGGCTGGTATCTCGATTACCTTCATTTTATGATAGTGAGATCAAGAAACTATCTATCCGTTGGGAAAAATGTGTTCGTAACTCACATCAGGGAAAATAACTTTTTACTTTGTATTTTTATGATGCTACAATAAATTAAAAAATAATAATTCCAGGATGTATTTCACCCATGAGAATTCTTTTGTTGAATCTGACCATGAATTTTTTGAGATATGTGTGCGTATGTTCGTTATTCATTTAATAATTTTTGGCGCAGTAACTACAGTTGCAATAACTATCTGATACCACACCAAGATACAACGAATAGTTTTAACTTAGTCTCGTTGGGTTCTTTCAGTAAGAATAACAGTAATGTGGGTTTGTTTCAGGCAGACTTAAATGTCGTTCCGGACATGTCGAACCACACGAACATTTTATTCATTGCGTTATTGAACAAGTTATGGACAAGATAAAAATCTATTGCTAAAAGCGAGGAAAAATTAGACAAATAGGGTGAATGAAGGAAGACATTAGCCATTTATTATGTCTTATGTCTAATTCTTCTCAGTAGGACTTTGGTGTGATTGTTTTACCAGCTTGCAAGAAGGATTAGTGGATGATGCCTTCGCTAGATCATCATACAGTAACCACAACCTTCATGAGATCTCACCACCAAAATCAATTCCATACGCCCGCTTCTTTGTCGGCGGACGTAGCCACCGGTTTTCCGGTACCGACGCCACACTCTCGACACAGCTGAGTGACGCAGATTTAGTTCATTTGCCACGGCCCTCTGACTGAGGCCTTCCCCCAACAATGCAACTGCCTGGCATGCTTCGGCGGCTATGGTGTTTCTTCCATTTTCTTGCTAATTACTCAAGCACTTACGTCAACCTCGGATAAGTGACTGAGATGAGTTACCGGATTGCAAGCGTACGGGAGGCCAATCACAGTCGTCGCGCCCGTACGTTCGAATTAGCGTAAAAGGCCGTTTGTGATGCATATTTTTGTGAATGTGTCATCGGATTAATGCAACAGCAAAAGTTTTTTAAATCAATAATAAAGACACTCCTTTCACATTAATGTTTTTATTTTTCTTAGTCAGTAGAGCGGAAAAATTGATATTGGACCACATAATGATAAACAGAATATACAGGAGTGAAATAAACGATGCAAGGATAAAAAGATGACCAAATATATATACCGATTACTAACTAGTAATGTCTAAAATAATGATAAAATCTGAAAGACAACAGGAAATAATGCTGGAGAATAAGTGGTAATAAAACCAAGAAAAAAACAAAGTATACACATTGAGGGAAGAAAAAAACGCAAGAAAATATAAGCAAGATTGGAAGATGAGTTCAGTAGAAGTAATAAAAATATCAATAACTTACCACTTGAAGTATTGTGGAAGTTATTAAAGAAACACTAATAACGCTAGTAAAAGAAGTATTTGGGACTACAAAAGTTAACAGGCAGTAGACATAAAGGAGCTGGTGGAAATAAAAATTAGGATGCAGCTGAAAGAAACACTTAGGGAACAGATCAGTAGGAAAATACGACAGATACAGAGTCAGAGTTATAAAGTGAAAGGGGCGAAACAAGAGAAATTAAAACCATGGGAAGAGTTTAGAACCAACGTAAGAAATAAAAATAGAGGAAAGAAATGAACCAAATAGAAGAAAATAAAATACAGGAAAAAAATAGAGGAAATATTACATGCTACAAAAAATTAAAAAGAGGTAAAGCAGCTGGACATGATGGGATAATATTAAAATGGTCAAAAACGTAAACAACAAACTACTAACAATGCAAATCAAATTATTTAATAAAGTAATGACAAGAAGAGAAAATTTCTAAAGAGTGGGAGATAGGAATACTATTACGAATATACAAAAAAGGAATATACTAACTATAGAGGAATTACCTTGTTATCAATAGTAACCGAGATACATGAAAGAATTTTACAAATGAGATTAATGAAGAAAAAGGAACATCAGCTAGAGGACGCATAGTGTGGATACAGAAAGAGTGGAGGAGTGCAAGACCACATATTTATGGTTAAACAAATAATAGAAAAATTTGATAGCTTCACAAGGAAACTAGTGTGGAACAACTTAAAACGAAGAAAGATTAATGATAAATTAGTACAATGCATCAAGAATCTACACGAAACTTACAGTCTGAAGAATTCATAACAATAAAGGGATTAAGACAAGAGGAAGTACTTAACCCCACCTTATTCAATTTAGGACGACATCTTAAAAGAAATAAAGGGAAAAGTTAAAACTAAAGGTGGGCTATATGAATTGGAGCTAATAGAAGTATCAGGAAGTGTATTCGCCGGAGACTGAAATACGCAAAGAACAAGGAAGACCTACAACACAACTTGGAGATAAGGAAGAACGCACTACTTGGAAGAAACTTAAAGATAAACTTAGAGAAATGACGGTAACAGGAAAAGAAGAGCTAGACATATCAATAATAATAAACGATACCAAAATTGAAAAAGACTAATCATTTAAATATTTAGGAGTAAAAATACAGAGGAACGGAAAAATCGATGCGAAGATAAACGGTAGACTAGAAAGTGCAGCCAAGGTTAAAATGCATTAAACAACACATTCATTAGGAAAAAATCTGGTGTGAACATCACACGATTTTCCTTATCCTATTATTTGGGTATTTCTGGCAAAAATCCTGGGCTTCAATTTTTTTTCGGGTTTCTATTTTATCAACTTTTACTTTAAATTCATGTTTATCTCGTGATAACAAATCATTCAACCGTTTCGATTCGCGACCGATTTTGCGACCTTGCGACGAAACGGCTCAGCCGATTTTTACCAAAAGTTTTGCACTGCGTCCCCTACCTACAAGTAACTTGCATACCAAATTTGAAGTCTCTAGCTCTTATGGTTCTCGAGATATCCTGTTTACTGACAGACCGACAGATAGACACACACACACACACACGAACCAATGGCCCAAACCAACTTTTTTGGTGTCCTGAGGCTATAATTCGTCCAGAAATGTGAAAAACTGGGTAGGTCAAATTTCCGCCGATTATATCTCTAAGAAATGTAGTGTTCAAAACCACAAAATAACCAAGTCAAAATTTTTTTCATTTCAAATAATCTCTTCTGGTTAACTTATGTAGTCAATTCTCTGGCTACTAATTTAAAATTTATTAATAAAACTGGGACATACATCGTCTTTTTGCTACAAGCATTTACGAAACACCCTGTAGTTTGCTTTATCACACTAGTCGTGCTTCCACATTATTACATGACCACGGCTTTATTGTGTGGTAAGTTTAGAAAACTTAACCTAATTTTTACATTAACTTACATGTTTTACAAGATTATTTTCAGCAGAGGTTTTGATACAAATATGATGGTTTAAACAGTTTGTTAATTGTGTTCATTAACTAGCGATTGCACTGCAGTTTATAAGAATTGAGTTTTAGGGATCTGGAATGGACCTGAATTATTTTATTTACACTAATGTATGACTAATCATTAGCTAGGAAGTTGATGTTGTCCTTCCTGGGATCGTTTTTCTCCTGGAAGGTCTGCGTTGGTAATGGGTGTGCCATTAAGGCACTTCCAGTATGGTAGAAGTTTAAGGACGTTCCAGGTGGCCACGATATTCTGGAAGGTTGCCAGGAGCATGGAGGCGTCTCTATTTTGGACCTATTCAATGATGGTGGCTCAGCCCAGGTGTTGAGAATGTGACAGAAGTTGCTGCGGCAGATGTGGGACATGCCTGTGATGCAAACCGGAGTATCCTTGCAGGTTGCTGTAGTGCAGGACTGATCTGGAGTGGTTACTGCTTTGCTAGCTTTGAGAAGACGGGCTATCCTCTGGAGTTGGCTGAGTTTTGGTCTCAACGGTTAGCAGATATGAGTGCTTGCTCTGGGCCTCTGTAAACCCTAAAATAATGGTTGTTTCTACACTTTATGCATCCTGTATGCCCGGAGCTCTGGCAGTGGTGACACTTCCTCACAACCTTCCTTTTTTTTGGCTGCAGTTGGGGGCCTTTCTATTTGCATCATGGCTAGAATGAGGATGTTTAGGAGTTTTAGTGTTGGGTCCTTCTCTGGCACATCATCCATGACGGTGCGAAAAGGCTTGGCTGCTTTTAGCTGTATTTCCGACAGAAAAGGAGTCGTCCAGTTTTTGGCAGTCGTAGGATGGCTAGATATTTCATATTTTTGGCTCTGAGGAAGCCTGTCTTGTGAAGTGCCGTTTTGAAGGAAGGATAAGCCTCGGTTTTTTTTTGTGGAGGAGCGCCCGTGAGAAGGTTTAAAGCTCTTGTGGTTGCTGGGGCTGGCCTATACTAGGCTGGTGTGGTCCAATTTGCTCTGTGACAGGGAAGGTGGAGGCAGTTGCTGAATGCAGGAGCAGTTATAATTAACACACTATACAGGTTGTGGTGTTAGCATGAAAAAAACTAAAAACACTTGCACTAGATACATTGCTCATTCCGACTGCATAGCAGAGAATACTTGTCTATATTTGTGATGAATGACAGAAGAACTGCACAATAAGCTGTGTATTTGGTAGTATGCTTTTATGTCCTTCAGGCGATTGGAGGTTTGTTGCAAGTATGTGAAGTTTAACAGTAAAATGTTTAGATACATTTTGATAATTCTAATTCTTTAAGGGGCCATACCAGTGTGATACTTTGAAAAAATTGATTTTTGTTTTTGGCTTATTCCACAGTTTATACTTTCAAGAATATTCTGTAAAAATTTTAAGGCTGTATCTATAATACTCTCCGAATGGCAGTCTTTGAAAGAGCAACCACTCGCAGGTATAAAAGGATCCCTCTGCTCGGAGGCATGGCTTGAAGCTAACATCTAGAGTCGTTTGATGCAGTTATTGGGGAAAGGTCTGTTTAGTTTACTCGCAGCTGCTGTACACTATACTACGGAGCAAAAATGAGTGAAATTAGTTCGAGAGGTCTAGAAGCAAGAAGAGGAAATTTTCGGGAAATCGACACGTTTGAGGAGTCTACCAAACATACCAGTACAGCCGCTTATGAGATAAATAGTCGCATAGTCTTCGTAATGCGACTTCTTGGCATCGGTATTAATGGATTAAATCTTTTTTGTGGCTTCATGGAGCTTAGAAATTTCACAACAATACTTTCGCTGGATGTTTTGAAAATATAACTAAAGCTGCTAGCACTGTATACAAATGGAGTTTACACAAAGCCGTTGCTGAGGAGAAAGTTAAAATATTAGACAATGAAGGTTTGGATATTCATTTAACATGGCCACACCTCACGTTTCAGTGTTACAACTCTTGCAGGTAAATTCAGCAACAAAATCATCGACTCAATCGTAAAATCGACTTGTGAAGTATGGGAAAAGAAAAAAATACTCATCCCGTAGAATACGAAGAATGGCTTGAAGGACACGACGACTGCGATGTAAATCATATTGGATCAGCTGGAAAAATGGAGGTTGACAGTATAAAAGAAGTGTTTTGTCGCTCAATTGAAAAATACGGTGTAAAATATACACGCTATATTGGCGACAGTGGTAGTGCTACATACAAAGGTTTGTTGAATGTAAATCCATACAATGTGCCTGTCGAAAAACTAGAATGCTATTTACACATAAAAAAAATGGGAATGCGGTGCCGCAATCTTAAAAAAATGACAAAAGGTTTAGGAGGAAAAAGCAAAAATACTGTAAAGTTAACTGATAAAGGTATTAATAAACTCCAAAAATACTATGAATTAGCTATTACCAGGCATCAACATAACGTTGATGAAATGTACAAAGAAATTTGGACTACTTTGCATCATTTGTCTTCGACAGACAAAAATCCGAACCACGAAAATTGCCCTGCAGGCCCAGATCTGGTGTGCACATCGTCGCGCGGAAGCTGAAGGACTGGACGTATCAAAGTTTAAGCATGATTATCTACCTCTTGACAAGGATGTTACGAAAGCTTTGGAACCGATTTACACTGATTTGAGTTCAAGGCAATTACTAGAACGATGCAAAGGAGGAAACACGCAGAATAACAAGAAAAGTTACAACTGCTAGCTCTGTCAGTTTCAATATTCAACGATGGTTTTTACACAATTTTAAAGATGCTGCAAGTAATGAATATCACCATCGGTCCTGTTGCAAAAGAATATGCCATGGAGAGAGACAACAGCCGAATCCTTAAAAGAAGGACGAACAGCTCGGAGAAGAGCTTTAGCCTCTCAGCAGGCATTATTTGAGAAAGAGGAGGCCCATTGTATGGGCCAGCTCATTAGCAGTTTTAATGGTAAATATAATTTTATCTTGCAAAAATCGATAGTTAAATCTTTAAAGTGTTTTCCTCGAAATGAATTTGCTGCCATTCTAATTCGAAGTCTAATTATCCGTTTGACTTGAAATTTTAACTGAAAATTGACAATTTGCCATTGAAAAATCCGACCATTGTAGGTAAAAAAACAGATTGTTTATTCATAACTACGCCATTTTGTTAGATTTCGATATTTTTCAAAAATCCTAGTTCACTATAGGAAATACCTTCTAGTTTAACGTTTTTTTTTTATTTCAGTTACTCAATCGACCGGAATCGTGGCAGCAGTGGGGGGATTTTTTTTGCGCTTCCGAAGACAGCGTATAAGTTCCTTACATTTCAATATTTTTCAATGAAAAAATTATCTAATATTGGTCAAATATACCTAAATACATTCTCAATTTTCCAGAACATTTAGTTAAGTAGTTTTTTTTAAAATCCCGAAAATCACCTAAATTTTAAGCCCTCACACTGGTATATATATTGTGGGTGGTGATCTGGGCAAGTTTAAATTCTCTTATAACATTAATATTGTGTTCAACTAAAAAGCTAGTAATTCACCTATTGATCAGTTATGACTAAAAGCTTCCAGTGTTTATACTATAGTTACAATTTTTAGTGATAGTTTATAAGGTAGATTTAACAGTTTTGTCTGCTGAAAATCAAAAATGGCAGAGCTTTAACCTTGTATGTGTATTTTTAGGGGTTGGAGTGTGCTAATGAATGTGTTCTGATTTTTGAATTAGAATTGTATGTGGTTATTATAGTGTTGCATAAAATTTACAGATGTTAGACAGAATAATATCAACGTACGATTGGGCGCAAATGTTATTACATAAGGGATTGTCTTACCTTTGTCAAATACAGGTCATGTTCAATGTTTAAGTGAAGGCAGAACAATTACACGTTTAAAAAGGTCAAAAGAGATCTCTATGTATTTTTATTATGATTGATATAATGGGTAATGTGTGTGTGTGTGTGTGTGTGTGTGTGAGGGGGGGTGTACTGTTAGGACTGGGATTTTTATTTTTATTTGAATGCGTCACGACTAATACTTTCAATATGTCTAATTGGAATAAACTGAAATGTTCAAATAGAAGGTGGAAGATGTTTGCTTGGAATACTGAGATACTGTTTTACTGTAATCTTTTCACAAAGGATGAAAAGTGATTTCATTCTTCTTTTTAGCCTATTTCTGTCAATGTTTGAATGAAGGCTTTCTTCATTTATTTCAATTTGGTTCTGTTTTGTGCTTTTTTTATCCAGTTTAGCCCTGTTATTTTCTTTATGTCATTATACCATCTATTTGGTGGTATTCCTCTATTTTTTTGTGGTCTCATGGTCCTTATTAAAGTATCCTTTTGGTCTATTTGTTTTCCTCTTTTTGGGCTAAATGGCCTCCACTTTAGTGTTACTATATTTTTTAGTATATCTGTAACTTTTGTCTGTCTGATCCATGCATTTGTTTTTCTGTCAGTTAAGGAGATACATAACATTTTCCGTTCCATGACACATTGTGTGGTAATTAGCTTTTGTAAGTGGGTCTGCGTCAAAGACCAATTTTCACTTCTATATGTCATAATGGGCATTATACATTTTTTGAAAACCTTTGTTTTTGAATGTTGTGCCATATTTCCGGAGGTCAAAGTGAAACATGCCAATTTTTGCTTTTTTTACATTTAAATCGTTTAGTAAAAAACACACAGAATTATATTGACTGTGTCCTTCCTACAGTTAAACAAAGCAAAATTACTGTAACAGTGCCTGGTGCAATATTTTGATGAGGTATGGAATCTGAATCTCTAAAATCACTTCAATGATTATCAACATATTGCACCATACACTGTTATAGTGATTTTGCTTTTTTTGGGAAAGACACAGCCAATATAAGACTTCAGCAAGTGTTTTTTTTTTTGGCTCACACACTAGTGGTAGTTTGAAATAATGTAAATAAACATTTGTAAGACCAGATGACTGTTGGCATTGCCCAAGTGTCTAGTCATGGTGTTATCAAATTCATTGTTGTTTCAAAAAATTTGCGGTAGTCGTAGCAGTTTTGTTATGTGTGTTACACGTAGTTTATGTTTATAGTTTCAGTTGATATGGGGCTCTAGAGAAGAGCGATAATTTCGTAAACGTCTGTTTATACTTGTCAGTTAGTTTAGACTTTCATGTACTATATTTCTTGCAGATGACATCATGATAGTATAAGCTGTAATAACAATTGACACAATGTTTTCACCAGTATAGTTAGTTGTTAGTCACTGATGCTGTAGAAAGCTGCGGTTTTGATTGACCTCTGAGATTGGACATTACAGTGTTCACATATAATTTGCATGCTTGCTGCTGACAAATGGTACTGTTAGAATAGTCATTAGCTGGCAGACTTCTGTGTTAGGTAGTATGGCTGTATACTTAGTACAACCTATAATTTGTCAAATGGGCTTGAGTGTTTCATAAATGCGGTTGTGTAATGTTTAGGAGATAATTTGCAATGAAACTTTCAATTAGTTAATTACCTAATTCTATATTGTGCATGCAAAGTTTATTCATATATCATATTATGAATTCATGCCAATAGGAACCTTAACCAGCAACTATGCTGTCGGTTAGTAAAGCTTTGCCAGCTTACTCATTAAGAGCTAGCGAATTTTAAACAAGCCTGTATTTTGACAACTTCCATTATTACAATCAAATGCAAAATTTTAAAAGTAGTATATATTTCAATAATTATAGCAACGGTTAATAATGATAAGCATTGGTGCCCCCCCATGGAGCATTGCTTGTTGACTGGAAGTTCAAGGTTCTCATATGTGCTCATCAATATAGGGGTAATGTAATCACTGTACCTTAAACAGTCACATTATTCAAATTGAACAAAGATACTTATTTATTTTTAATGATTAGATGGGTCTCGGTGAAAGCAAGCACCTTAAGTGCTCTGGTACGGACTGGTGCATTGAAAATGATTCTTAAAACAGTTTACGATTGTTTTCGTCACGCCTGTGTTCAGTAGAAAGGCATGGAACTTTTCATTTACTCGGCAATAAAACACTATTAGAATTATGCGCCAGAGTCGCAATTTGTGTTTTCACGACCCAGGCTGTACCATTAGGGATTGATAAGGCCATTTACAATTAACCCGTTTTCGTGCTCTTGTATAATGGCGGGAGCGCAATCACCTCCCCCTTTTCCTCAATATGTCTGCAATCTTTTTGACTAAGGGTGCCTAATTTTGTTCCTTAGTATCTGGCGCTAAGTGTCTTATATTGCCACGTCTCCTGGACGCCTATTTGGCAGTTTTAAATTCTAGAGCGCACGCGAGCGCGTCATCCAATGTTTTCTGTATATCTCATCACTTGCTGGGTTTTTCTATCGTTAATACCGTCAATAAACATTCGAACAGCTAGTATCTTCAAGATCTGGTGCTGTTGGGTATGGAATAAGTACAAGACGAGTTACATCCGTTTTAAACTCTTGAAGGGTTTTGCCCTATTTTTGTGCTCGATTCTGAAGCTGTGTGCGGTAAACTTCCTCCAAATGAGCATGGCCGTAACGCAATTCAATGCGCTTGACAATCTGGCTGTAGCTTGTTTGCTCATTAGTGGGCACAGTATAGTATATTGAGCAACAATTTCGATTTCCGACCATCCATTCACTAGCAGCCCCCTCAAACTGTTTTTGATAGTTCGTCCAAGAAGACTTACGTTGGGGGGTTGAACTTTGGTTTTTAACATATCGGCGCACGACAATGGTTCTTGCATCTGCCGGTCGTCTTGACTGCCCTTATTATGACCGTCGGGTATGCTACTAAAAACAATCTTGATCGGAGCACTGAACCTACCTTCAGTTTCTTTTTTATTTTCTCTTCAAGAGCATCACTTTATCTTCCTGTGCTATCTTCACTTCATTAATTTCTTCTCGGACTTCATTGATACATATGATTTGACCTCATTTGTTTTGTAGTCCAATGTTTTAGAAAATTCGTCCTTCAGGTCATTTATTTTATTATTTATATTAGAGTTCAAATTTGCTATGCAAGGGGTTGCCTGCAAAAAGGGATTTTTGGCGTCCTAGGCTGCCAATTTTCACCCGCATTTTCTCAAATTTTTGCAAGGTGGGAACGTGGAACGATTTATTTGCAAATAATAACAGTGGGACAAGTTGCTGCGGTGACCTTACGAAAGTAAGATATGCAAAACGATCCTGAAGTTAGGCAACCAAACGTACCTTCAGAACTCAGCCACGCCACATTGTGTCGACTGTCTTTGTTTACTTTCTGTTTAATTGTATAGTGGATTTGTACCGAAATTTGTTTTTATATCATTTATATTCGAGTTCAGATTTGCTATAGCCGAATTCAAATCTGCTTTTTACCCACTCAGTATGGCGCTTACACCACCTGCAATTTTAAAATAAAATTTTTGGATCTTCAGCGGCATCAATTAAAGCTTTTATTTTCAGTAATTTTTAAATCCCTTTCCTCCAGCTCACGTTTGAGATCGACAAGTTTTAGGTCGAAAAGCGTGACTTTTTTCGCGGCCCTGCTTTCCTGTATTTCTTAACTTTCGAAAGCCTTTAAGGCGTAGGCTGTCTGTCTGACTGTGTGTGTGTCGACACGATCTCCGGAACTACTTGACCATTCGCTTTATATTTGGTTAGTAGATATCTTATGTCGGTATCGTCCTCGATATATAATTTTAGACACGCAGCTCTAATTTGACCCGAGATACGGGGGGTCACAAGGTCACATGCATGACTTGCTTCGTTTTCGAAAGTTGCCTTTCCGAATTTTACATCCATCTCGTTGTACTCACAATTATACAAATTAATAACACTATGTCTACACGCACTAGATACAAGTAACTGTACATTATTTACGCGAACACAGCTCCCACGCGCTTGTCCCACTTAAAACCGAAATTGGAGTCTGAATTCGGTATCTGCCCCGACGGTTTGCCGCGCGATATTTCTATTCCCCCGATATACCCGAACAGCTGCGAATCGTCTAGGAATGCCGCACACGAACCTTGTGGAAGGTTCACGAACACAGGCGCGCCAGCTGTATCCTACAAGGGTTGAGGGCCGAGCGTGACGCAATTCAGATGCTAATCAGCCCCGCTGCAAGGGGCGTTCGGAAATTCGTTACAATATAGATTTTTGATGATACGTCATGTGCTGTGCCATCAGGATAGATACAAGTGTAGGTGGAATAATGTGGTATGAAGAAAGCGGTTTGATCGGTGAAGTAATTTTTAGATAGTAGGAAATGTATCTTTATGATTGTGGAGTTCATTGCCATTCCGCGTTGCAATCTGAGTATTTTAGCCATGTTTTTGAATTCGTTTAAGAATAATGTTAATTGCTCCTCCTATGTTTGCTATAAGTTGGGCAAGTGTGTTACTTCCGTTACATAGTACAGATTGAGCGTATTGGATTTTTGCTTTACGATGTGTGTGTGTTGTTTGGGTTTAACATCGCTCGCTGTGGCAGCAGGGTCTGATTAATGATGTGTCGAAGTTTAGCAAGAAGACGTCTAGCCCCATGTCTTTGTGCAATTAAGTTTTTGTAGATCCTGCAGCTTTTGAAGTTTGCTGAGTGATCACCCACTTATAAAGTAAATTTTGCGGGAGTATCCTGTACTTTATGTAGGTGTGTGGTCTGTTGCAATATACTTTAGAGTGGTCATACTCTTAACATTGGACTCTGCTATGTTTTTGTTGGTGCGCGATATCCTTTCACTTGGTACGTGTGGTGTATAATGTGTTCTTTTTTAAATGCCTTGCTAGTTTTCTATAGGTTTCAATTCCGTGAACCTTGATTTTAAGCGTATCGTTGGCTAAGGCTTTGGCATGGTATGTTTCATCTTCTGTGATTGCCGCTTGATTATCAGTCTTGGTATGAGAGTTATTTTAATTATATAAATATCGGTGATGGTTTAGGTATTACAGGTTCAGTGGTGTCTTAAGTGGTTGGAGTCTATTTTGGATGTTCAGGCAAGACAAAGTACCTAACTCTAATACTCCCCCTCCCTCACTTTAATTGTTGATAGTAATGACAAATAAGCATTTAGTGATCACAAAATTCTATCCAGTTGGTGACTTTTATATTTAGTGTAGAAGGTTGAGAAAGTGCTGAAAAAAAGTAATTAGGTAAAAAATGTCGAAACTGGTCATCGTATGACACTATAGGTAACAGTTGACATTAACAAAAAAAAATTCAAAATAATTTTGGTATAATTAGTGTACCTCAATTGGCCAATCTTCCGCTTTAAATGTTGAAATCTGAATTTTTGTATACAGTCCAGAAAATCAAATCTTTACATTAAAAGATTCTTAGTTTTCCAAAAAAATAACATTACAAATAATTCATTTGACGATTGTATTATTTGATGTTCAAGGAATTCTTCGGATTGATTGCCTGTTTGAATACATAGTCAACCCACAATATTTTCTAAAGATTTTTTTTTGATTGGGAGAACAATTTTTGGCTAGCATATTTTTGTCGGAACATTTACCGTATTTATAAAATCTAACCCTATGAGATTTTCCTAGATTCTAGTCTCAAAAACTAATTTCCAGTGCATTGATGCATCCAAAGTAAAAGGTACAAATATCACAAACATGTACTTGGGAAAAGGCTTCTTTCTGTTGGGGATTTGAGTTTGAATTTTCTTCTATTCCTTGCAAGCGTCTGTATCTCCCCTCTCTTTTTGCCAGTAGTTTCTTATATATTATCTTTCTACTTTAGTTAGGTTCTTCGCCTCTCATTTCGAATATCTTTTTCGGGCATCGTTCATTTTTATATCTAAAAGAGTTTTAATTCTTTCCGTATATTTCTATTTCTCACTTCTTGTCTTGCCTACTACTATTATCCTAATTTCTGTTTATATGTAAGTGCCTACGTTTCGCCTGCATATAATAACGTTCTTGATCTACTCTTTCGTTTTTATTGATTTTTGTTCATAGAAATTCATATACATGAAGGTTTTGTATTCGTTGCTTATCTATCTTTATATCCTCTTCTTTTTCGTTCTTTTCTGTTGTGACATATATTATCTTTGCTTTCTCTATATTAATTGCCATCCAGTTTTCCTGTAGTTGGGTTTTATTTTTTGCTGTTAGTAATAAATTGTTAGCATATACCAAATCTGGTGTTTTCATTATTCTAATGCATATTTTAGCGCCATTGAAGATATGCTGCTGTGAAGGGTTGTAGGATTTTTCTTTTTGTGTGTAGATACTATGGTGATACTTGCTCAATATAATGCCTGTTGTAGTACCGTTTTCGTCTGTTAGATTATAAATTGTCCTCTTTTTTTTAGCATTTCTAGGGTTCTTTTTGTTGTATTCTTTTTCGTTATATTCAAATTTTATAGCGTAGTGCTACTTCCATGTTTTCCGTGTCTTTGCTGTTGTTAGTAATTTTCTTTAATACTTCTTACTTTAGGTGCTCGGTCTCCTTTTAGTCGTTTAACTATTTCCAAAACTATTTTTGGTTTTTCTAATGGATTTCCTAATGTTGGTGTTTTCTATCTCCAAACTATTTTGTATTTAGATCTACACCTTTACATCATCAACTACATGTTTCATGCTTTTGGTATACTTAACGTACTCTATCATACTTTGATGTCCTAGGAATTTAGCTTTATATGTTAATTTGTAAATATTTTTGTGTGTAAACCAACTATTTCCTATTAACAGTTGATTTATTATGCAGTGTGTGATTCGTGCCGTAACGACGAGGTTTTCAACGCAACCAAGTTATTTACAAGTTTATATTGACAATTGTTATTGTGTATTATCGAGCGTGTGTGTGCACCTAAACGACCACCACCGGACGGCAAATCTCCTGGGGTTCGCGGGGGCGACCTTGTGCGTGTCGGCTCCTGTGTCTGTGTCCCGGATGCAGCCTTGGAAGGATGGACGTTTCTTCTTGGGTGGAGAGAAATAGAGTGACTTCCGGGATGATCTTGCTTTTGTCGGCGGGTGTTCTCCGGTGGGCTTCTTCTCTGGCGATAGCGGGAGCGCTGACACTGGCTTCGGTAACGGTGAACGATGCAAGGTTCTCAGCGCGTTGTGATGGGCTTTGGGCGGTAACTCCCCAGTGGACATTGGTGGGCGTCTTTTTGTTCTGGCCGTGAAAACGGCCCGTTTGATTGGAGAACCCGTCTATGGTGAGCACGAACGACTGATCGGTTTGAAGAGAACTTGGTTGTGGTGAGCGCAAGCACGCCGTGATTCATCTGGAATACCCGACTATGATGAACTCCCAAGTGGTAGGAGAGTTGTTCTGGCTTTGGTAAGCTCAGAACAGCCTCTGGCGCCTGCACGTCACGTCACGTCAACATATTTGCGTGATTGGGGATTCCTGGGATCCCAGCCCCTAACCCCCAACGCATCGGTGACATCTGGTGGTCATTGATTGGCCTGCAGTAATGCCGGCCGCCCCCTCTCCGCCTTACAGGGGAATCAGAATCTTTGGGCGCTTGTGGCGGGCGCCCCTGTCAACGTCATAGTTGTAGAGACCACGGAGTGCTGGTTTGCCGTGGTCTTGGACGCTGCCATGTAGTTGGAGGGCGCACTGGGAGATATACTCCTGGATGGTTGGCACGTCGGCATCGCTGTGGAGAATGGTATTTCTCACATACCACGGAGCGCCAAAGATAGTCCGAAGGGCCCGGTTCTGGACCACCTGGAGTTTATTCACGTGAGTCTTAGCTGCATAACCCCAAACATCATGGTGGGGCGTATTACTGTTTTGTACAGTAGTAGCTTGTTCGAAGGTGACATCTTACTGTTGGGGTGCAGCAAGCTGCCCAAGGCTTGATGGGCTGCCTTGGCTCGCATGACCATATTGTCCACGTTAACTCTCCAGGTAAGCTTTTTATCAAGGGTCACTCCGAGGTATCGTGCCTCTTCTCTCCAGGGTATATCTTGTCCGAATATCCTGATATTCCTGATGTCACCGCTCCATCGTAGTTTCTTCTTGGTGGAGAACAGGATCGCCGCACTCTTCTCTGGATTGATCCTAATCCTCCACCGGTCGCACCAATCTCTGGCGCCTGCAGTGAAGTGGGCCTCATTATATACCCGCGGCACGCATCGTTTCGGGCGTTTGTGGGGGTAATTCTAGGTGGGAGCGAGGCGCTGCGCTTGTCTTGCTTTCGCAGCCGTTTCCTCCGGCGCGAACCGGTTAGGACGGCCTTCCGGGCTGCACTGGCGAATTTCTGTCGCGCTTTTGGGCGAGCGCCTGACAGCAGTAATCTAATATTATTTTGCTGTTTTCATTTATATAATTTGCTAACCAATTATTTCATGTCCTTAGTCCATATTGTTTCCAATAATAACTAAATACATGACATCTTTTCTGTAGTTCTTTGCAGATCTTCGTGGAGTGTTTTTTTTTTTATTTTGTATAGTGACATTTTCAGTGAGCACGTAGGTTTGTATGATTTCTACTTTTTTTACTTTCCTTATCGTATAATAAGGAAAGTAATGTAATCGGCGGAAATTAGACCTACCCAGTTTTTCACATTTCTGGACGAATTATAGCCTCAGGACACCAAAAAAGTTGGTTTTGGCCATTGGTTCGTGTATGTGTGTGTGTGTCTGTCTATCGGTCTGTCAGTAAACAGGATATCTCGAGAACCGTAAGAGCTAGAGACTTGTAGGTAGGGGACGCAGTGCAAAACTTTTGGTAAAAATCGGCCGAGCCGTTTGGTCGCAAGGTCGCAAAGCGGTGGCGAATCTAAACGGTTGAAGATACAAAAAATTCATGAGAATAAAAATGATTTGCTATCACGAGATAAACATGAATTTAAAGTAAAAGTTGGTAAAATAGGAACTCGAAAAAAACTTGAAGTCCAGGATTTTTGCCAGAATTACCCAAAATAATAGGATAAGGAAAGTCGTGTGATGTTCACACCAGTTTTTTTATAACTGTAAATCATCATTTTGTGTTGATGGCTGAGTATTATGCCTACCCCTTCAGTCATCCCGTTTCTTACTGGTGTATTTGTATATCTGAGAGTGCATACTTTGCATATGTTTATAAAATTATTTTCCTTTAATTTCACAAAATCCTAGAATTTTTAGGTTGCCGGTTTTCATTTCTTCTATTAACTCATATTCCTTTTCTGAAAGGGATGTTCTATGATGCAAATCTTATTTTCCTCCTCTTCTGACGTCTTCAATTTGACGGTTCCGTACCGAGGTTCATTTTGTTTCTCTGAATCTTTTTACAATGTGCGGATAATCAGTCCTTAGTCAGTTCTTAGGGCATGTATCAGGTTATACTTTTTGATGTTGAGATGCCAACGTTTACTCTGCCACTCGTATAGGTTGAGTTGACATTTGGGTTTCTAGGTGTTGATAAAACTTCTTATACACTCATGTAACTACAAGAAGTTTTAACATTAAAATAGTTATCTTGATAGACTATGTTGTAGAAGTTTGGTAATAAATAAAATTGTGTTTGTGAGCTTTATATTTTATTCGTGCTTTATGTCTCATTTTGGTAATTATATAAAAAAGTATAATTAGATACTGCACAGTGCAAGAAGGATTACGTTACCAATAAATTAAAATATAGTTATCAGCTTCCATTATCTTTTAACCAGTCCAAGATATTTTATTTTACGCTTTGGGCATCTGACTCTTCTTTTGCCTTTAGTTGTTCAATGAAGAATTCTAAAATAAAAAAATAATAGTGAAGCATTTACGATGTACCTCTTACCATCTATATAGGATGTTTGATCTTTGTGCCTTTGTTTGGCTTCTTCGATGGCTCTTCGAAACATTTTTGGGCTGCCGTTTAGCAAATGGTATTTTGCTAGTAAGAGTCGGGCCTTTAACGAGTTTTCATTGAAGTACAGAGCCCTTTCCGCATCTTCAATGGCGTTTTCGTACCGATGGAGGTGCATTTGCGCCAGAGACCTGTTCGTGTACAACATGCAGCTGTCTTTGATATGCTCGATGGCCTGAAATATAAGTTTATTTAATTTCATATTGTAATTGCCATTTTAATTACTACCATTTTGTCCGATTTATTTGGTTGATTTATTGATACATTATCAATAATAAATTCTATATAGAAGTTTTGGTAAGATAAAAAAAATTAATTGCTATTACTAGATTTATTTATTTTTTTTGTTTCTCGTAGTCAAAATTATGCTTGTCACTTATTTGTTTCCTTATCTCGCGTGTTATTCAGGTGTTTATCTCTAAGACTTGGACTGATTCTCTTGTCTTCGGAAAATAATACATTTTCATTATGTATTTTATAAGCTTCAATTTACTTCTATTTAAGGGTTTGTGATCTTTAACAATATATATCAGTACGTTGCTGCTCTTTAACTTCAGATCATGTTTTAGTTCTTTTGGTTGTTTTTTCTAAAGTCCAAAGCATTTGTTAGAGTATTAAGACATAATATAATAGTTAAGAGTTGATTGTTCCGCTAGAACCACTTAGTTCTAATTTTATTGTATTAATATTCTAAAAGCGATCATTCATACTAATGTGCATGCAACTTTTCGTTTACTCAAATTAATTTGGTTGCATCATTTCTTGTCTAAAATATAAGGAAGTATTTTTCGGCAAAGCCCAACTTCCTGATAGTTTAGAGACCAAAATGTTGCGAAAACTCGTTTAATATATTTATTAATATATGAGTTTTTAAAAACATTTAGAGAGCACTACTACAAGTGAGAATTTTTTCTTTAATTTAAAGTTGATGTTGGTTGTTGGTATCATATATCAGTTTTGTGTGGGAATAAAATATCTGTAATAATACATTGAATGGCTAAATCCAATTTTTTAAATGTGTCATTGACTTATCTCTTAAAATGAGATTAAAATTTCTTTAACTGAAATGGATTATCTAAATTTTATTGAACTATCTTTGCTAATAACATAAGTTAAGAAAAACAAATTTATAAAATAATAAAAATTGCGTCTAGATCAATAGTTTTAGGAAATGTTCCAATAATGCCAGCTGTATTTCCACGTTGGATAGCTAAACTAATTCTTTGTCTTAGGTATGACTTCGATCTGGACTCTCCAGTTAGTAGTCGAAGGTAGTTTCCAAGCTTTGCGATAAAATCCGTTGCTTCATCACACCAAGGCCCCAAAGTCTCTACTGCAAAAGGAATGAATGAGCTCTTTGTATTTCCTCTTCTTGTTATTGGCAGCATTGTTTGCGATAACGCCAGCAGTTACACTAGATTGTTTGATGTACGATGGAGCTAGGTAGCATCCCAAATAAGGTTCATACCATAGGACCACGGGGTTAAAGTTAAACCGTCCACTCTTTTGTCATAATTATGGAAGAGTTCACATGGTTCCAGTTTAGATGGGATGTTAATGGATGATAAGGCTTGTTGAATGATCTTATTTAGTTGTTGGTGGCGAGAGTGACGACTACTGCTTTTTTTACATGAGAGACCATGAGTTCCTGACTTGTCCACTTTATCTCCACAGATGCAGTTGTGGGGCTCTCAAATAATACATCCCAATCTGAGAGCAACTGATATTCTGAAAGTGTTGTCATTTAGGAAAGTTCCAAGTTTTGTGCATGGAATTGCATTCAACAAGGCACCGGAATAGGGTTTAGTGGAGGCAAGATATCTTGCCTGATCTCTTTCAGAACTGAAATTGAAGGTTTGAATTGTTTTGTTCATATTCAGAATGTCCCAACTTTTTTGACATGAAGGAATGGCAGGTGTTTCATCTAATAAACTGTTCCAGATTCTGATGTAGTCTAAGTATCCTGAAATATAGGTTATATATAAGTTATTCTCGGGTAATAACATCATGGAATAAATTAGCTCTGATACAGAATTCACAGAGGACAAAAAAGCTGGAATGTAGTAGATATCAAATAATTTTCTAACTCCGATGCCTCCTTGGGGTATGGGAAGTGAAGCAACTCTTGATGTCTGAGCGTCAAGCTTAATATTGATTATTTCTTCAAGAGATGTTGAGATGTTCTCATCAATTCTATTCAGTAGTATAGTAGAGTTGTGGAGGGGGGTTGTCCTGAGCAAGAACGTTAGTCTGGATATCCCGACTGAATATTTCAGAAGAAAATATGCTGTGTGGGAGCTTAGGTTGAGAAGACGTTAGAGTAGGAGATTGATTTCTTCTTTTTTTTGAAAAACAAAATGGAATGGTTGAAGGAAGTAGTGGAGAACCAAATAGAGTCAGATTGTCAATAATAATTTGAAGTTCCGGTAGAAGTTTTTGAAAGTTAGAGATCACTTTACTATCAGGGTCTGAACAGAAGTATAGCTCACACTTCGATGGATTCACCTCCAAACAAATTTTATGGCATTCTTTGATAAGAAATTTAGGATCATCCAAAACAACTTCAGGTTTTCGTTCCATTGTCCAAGTAATGTAAATTGAACTCAGAAGAAAAACTGCTAATTATTGATTGAATTGTTAAGCAGAATAGGAGGGGTCCACAAGAGTCACCTTGCTGTGCACCAACGGATGATAAAATACGGTACTTCCCAAAGAACAGAAAGCTTGGATCCTGGTAGCATTGCGTAAGGAACTTATATATTTCAGGAGCATGTTGTAGAGTTTTCTCCAACATTACATCTCGTTCCTCCGAAGCATTTCCAAAATCAATTTTTAGGATTACTTTGTTCGTGTTGCGATTTAGTTCGATGAAGGATCTTGTGGAATGGATAATGGCTTTGAATCCACCTTGTGTTCGAAAACCAAGTTGAATTGGATGTAATAATTTTCCAAGTTTTTCTTTCACTTGTGAACAGGCTATTTTGGCAGCTAAACTTCGTAGAGTGCAGCCGATTGAAATGGGACGGATTCCGACATTTTTCTTGTTTAAAGCACAAAAGGAGGCAAGCATCAAATTAACTAGATTTGTGATAGAAGATAGAAGTTCGGTCCCAGCTTCACCCATATTTTTGGACGTAAGATCTTTTAGATGTTGGGGTCGTAGTGCATCAATTCCACCTGCCGATCCATTAGGAAAACTTTTAATAGCCAGTAAGATATCATCTCCTTTAGTGGAACTAATTTTGGGAAGCTAAGTTGGCGGGAAGGAGGAGGGTGTTTCTCTAGAAGCTTGTTAAAAGTTGTTTTATCAATAGGAGCCAAGGTGTCAGGGGATGAAAGTAGCTGTATTGCACCTCTGACATCTCCGTCCGATATTTTAGAACCTACCCTTTTGGAGGGGCGTGTTTGTAATTTCTTCTTGGCTGGTTTGATGATTTGGGGCGTCGGGTCATTACAGTTCTGCTTCACCATATTCGAAAATTTGCCTTTCTCCTGTTTGTCAGGTAGTCTTAACAAAGTGTAACAAAACAGAAGTAGATTCGACCAGGATTCCACATCGTTGAATGAAGTTACTCTGTCTAGGTAGGTTAGTCGTCTAGCTACAGTGACTCGTGCTGACTTTGGAATCCTTTTCAAAATTGGAATTGTAGGTTTATACTTTCCCAGTTTATTGATAAGGTCTTCACATTTATGGAATCACTATTCTCATCAGTGGTTGATAGAATTTTATCACTGTGCTTTCTTGTCATATGCGTGGATAGACCTCTATTGGCGAAGAAACGATGGCAGAATTGGCAGCGTGTCATGTTATTTTGATTAGCACAGTCATTACAGAACCACTCAACTCCTTTTTTGCTGTAGTTTATTAAATATTCTTCAGAAATATTGGCACAGGAAGAGTGAAACCAGTTGTTGCAACTATCGCATGCAATTTGCCGGTCATATGTGTTTGTTTTATAGGAGCACGAGAGTTTGTTATTTAAATTATGGTTTGGAGTTTGTTCCTCTTCATAATTGAAATTAACTATATTTAATCTGTCTATTGTGGATGGGCTATGAGTTGGAGGATGAGGTTCAGAGGTAGCAGATGAAGGTACAAGTATGGTTGAATCTGATGAACTGGATATAGATAGAGTAGGAGGTACGGTGGATTGGCTCCTTGTAATAACCATTTCCGACGTTGTTAAGGTATCACTTTAAAATCAGTTCATCAAGATATTTTTATTACTGTTTTCAGGAGCATTTGCTATTTACTCAAGATTTTAATTTTTCCCAAGGAGAGCTATGAGTTTTTGTAGAAAACTGATCTTTGTTTGCATTGTCTTCCTATTTGTAACAGTGGAAGTGGAGGCTTGGTGAGAGCTGTACTGCGCCGGGAAAAGTTTGTTCATTTGGTGGTGATACCTAACTTATGATGAGCATAAGGGATTTTCATATTAATAGGTAAACGTGCCAACACTTGTAATTGTTCATTTTTTATGTTGGAAGGTAATGGATCTGGCCATAATATATTTTGTAAGTGAGTGGATTTAAATGGGTTGACGATAGCATTTGGTGTTTAGGTAGTTGTTACCATAGGTAGGTTTTCTAAACAGTGTAATGATTTAAAAGTTTTTTTATAAGAGTGTTTTGGGAATGGAGCGAATTGTTCCAAGTCAAATTTGTTGTTAGTGTAGAATTTGTTTAGGTATAAAAGAAATTCTGGAAACATATCCCGTCCATAAAGTCAGATTACAAAAGTATTATCTACATCGTAGGTATTATACAAGGTCTGGAAATTTTTAGATAGTATTGTGAGAAACCCGAAAAGCCGCCTTATGATTGTTGATAAAATGTGCTGAGAGTACGACTGCAGAGCTGCTATGTTCAAATCCCTTCGCATTAAAAAATCGCTAACAGAAACTATTGCGTGGTTTGCCTATAAAAAAACTGAAGTACCGGAAATCTGAGCACCAGGAGGAGGTAAATGTTAACAAGGCCACTCAGCAAACAAATAAGATAATAATGGGATTGATCGAGAGGATGGAGAGCAAAGGTCCTGCAAGATTTTCTTGTTGGACCCCATTAGAAGAACTAAAAAATTGTGATCTATGGCTAGAATAGATTTTTGACAGTAAGCTTGGTAGACAAACGGGTAAAGGTGTGGTATCCTCTCCTTGACAGTTAATAAAGTTTTCTTCCTTTTGAGCGAGTTGAATGTGTTCTTAACATTCACTTTTAGGAGAACTTTTTCTGATCTCGCGTAATGATCCACAAAGCCTCTCATAGCGCGTACCGCTGCCTTACAGACACCGGGAGTAACAAAGCCCAATTGTAAGGGTCGTAAGTGTTCTCCCATATCAAAGTGAACAGATTTTCAGACAAATTTAGAAGTAAGTCTTCTAAAGAAGCTTCAAACAGCAAAAGGTTTGATTATTCCATTTCATTAGAAAGAGCACAAAACGAAATTTCGTATAAAATGGGTGTAAGTTTTTAGTGAACTTTCCTCGTAAGTAACAAGTTACATAGTCTTGTTAAGGTGAGTATTAACTAATTTTTGTGATCACTAGTTCGAGAGTGTCGGGCCTGATTCCATCTAGACATCCAGCAGAGCCTTTATTAAAATATGTTACAGCTAACAAAACCTCATCTTCCGAAACAGTTAGTGATTTGATATCTGAATCTGAGGGTGAACAATTACTTGTATTTTTATTACGAGGGAGGATTTATCTAGTAACTTGTTAAAAGTGAACGAGTTTTCAACATCTAGATCGCCCGAAGAAGTGAGAATTTGTATAGCACCAAATATGCCACCATCTAATGCTTTTCTTTCAACTAGCTTGGAGAGGTTACAATTTTTGCTTAGTGGGTAATATGGGAAGGTGAGAAGGTTTTCCTAGGATGAGGTAACGATCAATTTTACACATTGGTTAATTAAGTTTGCTAAGGAACATGTTATAACAAATTGAGCAACCCTAGGAATTCTCTTCAAAATCCTAGAGTTCTTCTCGAGGTTGCCAAGGAGTGAAAGATGAGAGTTTGAAGAAGGAATACTCAATGTTCTGAATTTATTTGAAATGACTTAATCTCTGATTTTTTGAAAGATTTATGAAATACAAGACATTTGACTAGAATCGGATCTGGCTGACACATGGAAAGAGAGTGATAAGGATTGCAAATTCAAGGCGAAGAGCTTTTTCCTAGGACAACTTTGTCATCTGAAACAGAAGCACATGAACTGTGGTACCATCGGTGACAAAACTTAGAGAAGATTGCATTAGAAGTTTAGTTAGGTCAGTAAACAGCCTCCTGTGTCATAACGGAGCTGGTGTTTTTTTAACGATTTTTATTTAGTTTAATTCTTGATCAGGCCAAGGTCACGCTGCAGTAGAAAGAATAATAATTTTACAAAAATACTGAAGTTTATTTTGTAGAGTAAGTTGTACTTTATCTGTCAATTTGATTATTTCTGATATTGTGGAATATCATAAATGACTAAAAAGAATCAAAAAGAAAATTTTAAACTTTTACCTTATTGTAAAGCGACAAGGCCTTTTCGTATTCACCCCTCCGGAAAGCTTTAGTAGCTTGCGTCTTAAGCGTGTCGGCCTTTTCTTGCCTGATCTTCCTGTCCTTGTACCTTCTGTCCGCGTCTCTAGAGACTTCCTTCATAAAAGCCTCTACAGAAGAGCGTCACCGCAAAAGGTCGTAAATGCTAATTTTGCTTCACTTACCTTGCGACATGGTATCCTGGTCAGATTCATCTTTCATCAAAGCCTCTTTGTTGATGACTGCCCTGTTCGTTTTTACCGTGAGCTTCACCGTCTCGCCGCACAGGTTTTCAAACTCGTCACTGGTTTTGGTGTTTAGGTAGCGGTCGGCCTCCAGAACCCCGATTTCCTGGACACGCTTGTCCTTCGAGCTTAATTTGCTGACTATGTTGGTCACGTCGTTCACTTTGTGCATGAAGTTGTTAAATTCTTCATTTATTCTTTCGTGCTCCACGTTAAAGTCCATCTTTTGATGAGCGGTTTTGATTGATTTAATACGAAAAGAGGTTGCTACGCAACCGTCGTTAAGTTGTTATCATAAATAGTCCGCTGTGCTAAATTTTTGTTCTTGCAAACAAAAAAAATAACGCTAAGAGCTATGCCAATCATTAGTAATTTAAGTTTTTTCATTAGATTCTTTAGATTCCTGAGTATGCCAATACTCATATCTAGAAGATTTTGGCATTTAATAATTAGTTGGTTTCGGGTTTGTCCAATTTTTTATGATAAAACAATCACCAACTGGCTACGGTTTAGTTTTTCTTTTTATAATAAATTATTATATTTGAGTCCTTAAATGTAATTAACAAATATCCCTAAAAACCTTTTCCTTTAAACTACCTTCAAAAAATGTTGTACTTAAAGTTAAGGAAGCTTCTTTAGACCCATTTTACTGTCGAGTTACATCTTCAGTCATTGTATTTTGAAAATTTATCAACTCCTTTTTATTGTAGCTTGCCTGGAACTGCAATAAAGGTGTATCAAAAGAGCATTTTGTAGATTACAAATAACAGATTTGGTATTTCATAACTTATTAAAGGAAAATTTCATCCACCGGATGTTTAAAGGGAACGTCCCCAGAACAATGGTAGCATTACCGCGTAATTTTCCAAATTAATACGTTGAACTAAATAAAATCACGAACGAGAGACACTAGAAATAAATTTGAGACAAAGGCCAATGTCATTGACAAGAGAAATAGCTTCTTCATACTAAGATCTAAAAGTTTTTACGGCAAAAGGAATAAAAAGGTAACTCTGGCCAATAAGACTCTTGTACTTTAGGGATTTCTTAGATGCAGCCAATTTAGAAACAACGACTGGTTCCTTAGAAGCTAAATCGAAATATGAAGAGGATATTGTATCCGAGCAAGTGAAGCATCAAATAAGAGCTTTTCCCTTATTATATGCTACAAGAGTCATGCAATCGGAGAGATCATCACGATTTAAGCTGTTAAGTTCAAAAACTGAAGGTGAATTGCGCGTTTGATTACTTCGTTTACTTTGCGATCGCCGCAATGACGTCCTGCACTTTTCTTGTAATGCAGGCCATAATATTCATTGCTTTCCAAGTTCATACCATAAATGTATTGATTGGGTTCACAGATTTTAAGGCCTATTGCTACACGAAAAGAGTTGTTATCAATAAAGTGCTAAAAAAGGAAGGATGGTTAGCCAAGCAGCTTAAGAGCCTCAAATCAAATCTTGTTTAAATCTGTATCGAAAGTGAAATAATCCAACATCCTTGAAAGGTTTATGGTATCCCATTCTTTTTGGACGTTAGGATGATCCGGAAGACTTTTCGTTTTTATTTTCCTGAACATAAATGGCTTTTAGGTAAAACAGGTTTATGGCCAATTCTTGAGAAAAAGGAAAAATTAAGTTAACAAGGCTGTGAGTACTATTAATGAGGCCAAAGAAGTAGGGATTGAAATTCCCTGGGATTTTCGAATTTCTATACTACCAAATCGCAAAGAAAAGGCTTGGTTTCAGTGGATTCTGTTGAGGAAAATATTGAGAATAGATTTAAGACTAAACTTAAAAAGTTCATGAATACATTCTAGATAGTCCAGAATCTTACTTGGTGGAGTTGTTCGAATGAGGTAAATCAACTTAGGAATAAAAATACAGTGCTGAAGAAAATAAAAAGCAAAGTGAGATTTGATCAATGGTAATCTCGAAACAAGCCTCTTAATCTCAATTACCTATTTATCCAAAGTAGGTTTTATTCCAGTGTCGCTAACCGCAGCTTTAAGAAGGGAAACTTGCTCTATAAGCTGGATCCCAGGAGTAATTTCTGTAAAACTGGAAAAACTGATTCTTCAACAGCAAAAAAGAGTATTTTGCATTTGTCGGGGTTAATTTGTAGTGTGAGCGAGGAAAATAAATCACATAGGTTTTTAAAATCTTGGAAGACAAAGTTTAATTGCCCAAATACCAAACATTCCGTTCAGAATGTGAGGACCCAATCGTTAGCTGAATCAAAACATTAAATAGTAAAGACCAGATGGGTCGCCTTGTTGAGCTCCTGAAAAAGAATTAATAGTTTTAGCACCAAAAATAAGGACTATTTAGACTGATAGGCTTGAATGAAGAAGAGATAAATCGAGGAATTTTTTTGAGCTGTCAATACCATATCTTTCCTTTTCAAAGTGTTGAAGGCGCTTTGACAACAACTTTCAAAAGAATTTTGTTGTACTCGGAATGACTTATTAGAAGATTTTTAACAGAATTAATAGCAGGTTTACATCCTCCACTAGTTGCAAATTCTAACTGGTAAGGTCAAAAATAATCTCCCATGATACCATAAACAGACTTCCAGGCTAGTCTAGAAGTAAGTCTTCTGTAAAAGCTGCCAACAGCAATTGGACGTATGCCACCATCTTTCTTTGACAAATCGCAAAGCGAGGCTCCACATAGAAATGGAACAACTTCCTGGCAAACTGAACCGGCCAACATCAGATGACATAGACTAGTTAAAGATGAGATCAATTTTGAAGAGTGACCAAGTAAGGAGCACAAATCTATTATGTGTTGCGCTCGAATCCCATTGATACCTCCTGCTGATCCCTTTTTTAAATTTTAATTGCCAAGAAAACATCTTCACCATGGATAACAAGGGATACTATGCCCGTAGAAGGAAGTTGGCAGTCTGAAGTATCTTTACTTTGCAAAGGATGTTTTTCCACCAGGTTAAAGTAAGTGGCATCGTCTTCAGTTTCTAAAACATTCGAGGAAGAAAAAAGGAAATGCCATCTTCAGAAATCTTTCGATTTAATGTTTAATGTCTTCATGTTGTACGTCAAGAATTTATTATTTTAATTGGCGCTTGAAAGCAATGGAGGAAGAAAGTAAATAAGGAGGTCCATAAAGAGACATCATTCCGCTCCACACATGCGTTGATGGTATCAGACGGCGATAATTCGGGCACTTTTGGGAATTCTTAAAATTCTGTTTTTCTTAAGCTTGGTCAACTTTGAAACTAAATCCTCAGGAAAATAGCTTGAGACAATAAAAGCTTCGCCTTGTGCTTTGGGGAGCGTATTTTTAATCCAGGCTTTTGAAGGTTTTGCTACAATATTGACATTGAACTAGGTTTTCGGTAGTCACCAGGCTGAGATGCAGCCGCTTGTTCACAATCATGACAGGTCCCCCTTCTTCTTTATTTTATTCCCCATGTGCCATTACAGCGTTGGGGCTTTTCTGAATCAATGCTTCCATCTTATGGGTGATTAGCCTGACGAAGATGAGCCCCGTTATCTTGGGACAACTGGTATCGGGCTATTCCCCTCGATACCGGGTCGTCAGAACCTTGTTAGATGTCTGATAGGGCGTACTGGTTGATTTATGTTATCAGAGCTCGTGTAGGTGAGATTAGGATTTGAGACGATAAAAGCTGTTCCTTGTGCTTTCGGGAGCAACGTATTTTCAATCCAGGCTTTTTGAAAGTTTTGGTACAATATTGACATTGGACTAGGTTTTCGGTAGTCACCAGGCTGATGCAACCGCTTGTTCACAATCATGACAGGTCCTCCTTCTTCTTTATTTTATTCCCTATGTGCCATTACAGCGTTGGGGCTTTTCTGAATGAATTCTTCCATTTTATGGGTGATTAGCCCGACGAAGATGGGTCCCGTTACCTTGGGACAACTGGTATCGGGCTATCCCCCTCGATACCGGGTCGTCAAAACCTTGTTATATGTCTGATAGGGTGTACTGACTGATTTAGGTTATCAGAGCTCGTGTAGGTGAGGTTAGGATTTGAGACGATAAAAGCTGTTCCTTGTGCTTTCGGGAGCAACGTATTTTCAATCCAGGCTTTTTGAAAGTTTTGGTACAATATTGACATTGGACTAGGTTTTCGGTAGTCACCAGGCTGATGCAACCGCTTGTTCACAATCATGACAGGTCCTCCTTCTTCTTTATTTTATTCCATATGTGCCATTACAGCGTTGGAGCTTTTTTGAATCAGTTCTTCCATTTTATGGGTGATCAGCCCGACGAAGATGGGCCCCGTTACCTTGGGACAACTGGTATCGGGCTATCCCCCTCGATACCGGGTCGTCAAAACCTTGTTAGATGTCTGATAGGGTGTACCGGCTGATTTAGGTTATCAGAGCTCGTGTAGGTGGGGTTAGGATTTGAGACAATAAAAGCTGTTCCTTGTGCTTTCGGGAGCAACCAATTTTGAATCCAGACTTTCTGAAGATTTTGCTACAATATTGACATTGGACTAGGTTTTCGGTAGTCACCAGGCTGAGATGCAGCCGCTTGTTCACAATAATGACATGTCCTCCTTCTTTATTTTATTTTCTATGTGCCATTACACCGTTGGGGCTTTTTTGAATCAATTCTTCCATCTTATGGGTGATTAGCCCGACGAAGATGGGCCCCGTTATCTCGGAACAACTGTTATCGGGCTATCGCTCTCGATACCGGGTCGTCAGAATCTTGTTAGATGTCTGACAAGGCGTATCGTCTGATTTGGGTTATCAGAGCTCGTGTAGGTGAGGTTAGGATTTGAGACGATAAAAGCTGTTCCTTGTGCTTTCGGAAGCAATCAATTTTTAATCCAGACCTTTTGAAGATTTTGCTACAAATTGACATTAGACTAGGTTTGCGGTAGTCATCAGGCTGAGATACAGCTTCTTGTTCAAAATCATGACATGTCCATGGGGCAGAAGATTTTCCCAAAGTGATGACCCTTTCATCAAACAAGGAAACGTATTCTGAGTGGAAGCAGCAACAGCAGTTGTTGCAAAATATAGAATGGGTAATAGAGTTGGCGTTAATATGACCACAAGGCTAAAAATATCCATCGGGGGTAATGAACTTTCGGAAGGTTTTTTTTCGGACGTTTTTTATATATTAATTATAAAATTATAAAAAAATACCAGTTATGTTTTTTTTATTGTTAAACATACTTATTATGCTACAATTAGGGGTGTAAAGCTATTGGGTTGAAGATAATTGCTGTAGTTTTTCCGGTGCTCATTATTAGTATAATTTTTTGTGCTAAAATGCTATAGTTTGCTAACGATAATTTAAAACGACTGTCGACTTTTCAATGTGTGATTCAATAGACCCTTTTATCACCTACCAGTCTAAGGAGGAACCCTGAAAACAAGATGTTGCTTAAACAGTTTTAAATTACCACCAAATTTTTACTGTCAATTAAGGTGATGTTTGCTTTATCCAAGTTCTTGATATCTATAAGCACATCGCGAAATTTGTTGTGTTCGCCTTTCAAGTAATAGCACTCGGCCATCAGGAAGAGACCTTCCAGCGACTCTTCGTCAATTGCTAGAGCCTTCAGGGCGTCATCAATAGCCGCCTGGTAGTGCTTAGCAAGCTTGTAGACGTCTCCCCTAAATATGTACAGCATGGTGATGTCGCCTATTATCCCAATAGCCTAAAATGTCATTATTACAAATAAATTTCTATAAACTGTTAGTTACGCACCTCCGTGTATAAATCTATTGCTTTATCGTAGTTGCGCTTGTTAACAGCTTTGATAGCTTCAGCTCTGAGGCTTTTTACTTTATCGACCTTCACTTGACCTTTAGCCATTTGCTCCTTTATCTCCTCGTCTGTAGGCTCCTCGAAGACAGCATCTGCAATTGGAACGAAGCCAATATACCGAAGACGAGGATTAAATTGCACTTACTTTTTATGAAGGACGACTTGAACTCCTTCAAGAGACGCTTCTTTCTGGCATAACTCAGTATCTTCTCCTTCAATTTCCGCCTGCGCTCTCTGCGCGAATCCAAATTTTCGTGAACATTATCTCGCTTGTGAGCATCTGCCATTTTAAAATCGGCTACTCGTGTTGAATCTCTGCGCTCAAGTGAGAATTCTTAGCGTCAATAGCAGCTTGTAGTGAATTTTATTGATTTAACTGGCGTTTCTAGGCAGCTGTTGTCGTGGATTCAAAAAATGAATGCTTTGTAGGAGATAAATTATCGAATGGCGTGACCAATAAGGAATTTGTTATCGTTTGTTACAATTTTACTGCCTTTTTTGAACTTTTTTTTTTGTAGCTATTACCTGTATTATCTTCGTCAAAAAATTTTATATCTGCTGGGATTGTATCTGGTTCAGCAGTTTTTCGATTTTGGACTTCAGTATATTTCGACCTTTTATTTCCATCATTTCCTGTGAATAAATATCTTCTCTGTCGTCATCAAATAAAGTTTTAATGTATATGTTCCACATTGCAGATTTAATATACGTTCCTTATTGTCATCTTTCATTACATAGGGCATCTTCCTTTTAACGTTTCCTGCTACTTCTTTTAATCTTTTGTCTTGCTTGTTTTGCAATTCTTGTATTTATGCGCATCGATCCTGCATCCATTTTTTTACTGTTCTCATTTCTGTTCGGATCAAGATTTGTAGATCATTATATTTGCTTCTATATTTGTTTTCGACGTCTCTGCGCTTTTGCGTTAGATTCAGGATTTCCTTCGTCATCCATTCTTTCTTTGCTTCTTTTTTACGTACGCCTATTTCTTCTAGCAAAACTTCCGTAGTGATTGTCTTTATATTTTTCTATTTATTTTCTGTTTTTGTGTTACAGTTATTTTTCTTTACTTTTCTACTGTGATTGTTTTCGAAATGTTTTATTTCTTGCTTTTTGAGGTTTTTAATTTAATTCTTCTGTATATATGTTGGCTACTAATAAGTTGTTAGTGTCGGTATCAGCACGGGTGTAGGTTTCACGCTTTTGGTACTATTTTTCAATCTTTTATTAATCACTATAAAATCAGTTTTGTTTCTTACAATCGTGTTGTGTTATCTTGGGGAGATCTTTAAGTATACAACCTTCTAGGTGGTAATTTAAACCACATGTAATGTCTTCATACAAAATTGGATTACTTTCTCCCCACAGTCATTTTTGTTACCTAATCCGTGACTGCTCACTATATCATTAACTTTACCTTCTCCTACCTTGGCATTGAAATCTTCCATGATGATGTTTATTTCCTGTTTCGTAATGTCCTTTATTTGTCTGTAAAACTCTTCTATTTCATCGTCTTTTTTATCTGTTGTCTGTATGATATTAATGTTCATTGGCTTTACTTTTATCTGTAGCATCATAACGCGGTCAGAGTATGGAATGAAGTTTAACACATATTTATTAATTCTGTTGTCAATTAATATCCCTACGCCGCTTTGACAGAAATCATAATTTCTTCCAGAATAACAGTAGCGTCTAACTCAAATATCCCCGAGTCTGTCAATCTGAATTAGCTAATGCTAGTATTTCGATTTGAATTATTTTCATTTCATTAGTTACTTTCCTGTCTGGTACATACTTCGGTAATTCCATGTCTCTATCCTTTTAATGCTGTTTTCATGTATCCGCTCGGGGATTCTTAGCACCCCTGTCCCATTCAAGACACGGCGGGAACTCGGGGCCATATCTTCAGTTTGACTTTCCATGGTGGTTATTCTTGGGGTGATAGAGCAATAGTTTCCGATTGCTTTCTACACCGCACTACTTCAGCCTTTCTGGTAATTTAGACCCGCCTGAAGAAGTCTGCCAATCTTTGCCATCGTTGCAGTATTAGTAGCTACTGCTGCGCTCTATCAATTAATACAACAACCGCTCACTATGAGACATTATTTGAAGGCTGTCTCCCATAGAATTTCATTTAGCTTAGCCTGTATGCCGACACAGTTTCCGAGATGTGGTCGCTTATAAAGATGTTAGGAGCCATAAAGGAGAGTGAAAGTTCATCTGGAGCCCAATGCCTTCGGATGACCTAAGGGTCCGGCAATTCTTAGTATAGAAGTTGTGGGTGGGACTCCCATATATCCCATACATCGTTTCTTATAATGTCATCAATCATTTTTATCTATTAGGTTGTTATTTGCTATTTTAATATATATTTTGTTATAATTTTGCAATATTATTGCATATTTTTGATAACGTTTGAAAGCTTGCGTCCTCCCGCATATTTGGATATATAACACTTATATATTTGTTCCAGATGGAGTTTTCCCGTGAGAAAAAACAATTGTTGATGTTACATGAGTACAAGTTGGGTTCAAGTGCGGCTAAAACTTGTCACCGAATTAATGGGGCTTGGGGTGCAAGTACAGTTGGAGAGACAACAGTTCGGGACCGCTTTAGAGAATTCAGAGCTGGCAACCAAGAGCTCAGTCACCAGAAAGGAGCCGACCGATTACGAGAAATCGATCAAAATGCGATCCTTGCAACAATTGAAGATCCTCTATCGTTAACAACGCGCATGTTGGCCGACCAATTTGATTGCAACAATAGCATGATTTTTGACATTTTGAATGAGTTTGGGAAGGTTTGGAGAAAGAGGCGCTGGGTACCCCATGAACTCACGGATCGTCAAAAGACCAAGCGAGTGAATTGTTCTCACGTTTTGCTAGACCGTCAAAATGAGAATTCATTCTTGGCCAATTGCTGCATTTAGATTGATTTCTTGTGGTCGGCCGGCTCCTTTCTGCTGACTGAGGTCTCCGTTGCCAGCTCTGAATTCTCTAAAACAATCCCGAACCGTTGTCTCTCTAACTGTATTTGCACCCCGAGCCCCATTAATTCGGTGACAAGTTTTAGCCGAACTTGAACCCAACTTGTACTCATGTAACATGTATATATATATATATATATATATATATATATATATATATATATATATATATATATATATATATATATAATCAAAAACCTATCTACCCATAGGGGTGTAAGGTTACACTTAAATTTTTCACAATAGCATTTCACTAAACATTGCTGTCACATAAACACAATAACTGCTTCAGTTCGATATAAATTTTTTTCCACTTGTTTCTATTTGCTGCTAACCTTTTGGCTTATGTCCACGATTTTCCCTTCTTCTTCAGTATTTTTTCAATTGCATCATTCCAAGTTTGTTTTAGTCTTCCTCTCTTTCTTGTACCTATTGCTTTGGATTCTCAGATCATCCGTGTCTGCGCTTTTTTCTCCATTCTTGGTAGGTGTCCCCACCATCCCAGTTGTCTTTTTTCAATAAAGTCTTTTACAGGTTCAATCTTTAGTTCTTCTCTAATTGCTTCATTTCTAATTCTATCACGCTTAGTTATACCTTTTACTCTTCTTAGATATTTCATCTCAACTGCTCTTATCTTACTTCCGTCTTGGTCAGCTAGCTGGGTAAGAATTGGTTTGAATACTGCCTTGTGCACCTTCATCTTTGTTTCTCTTGATATTTCTTTTTTATTGATGAGGTCTTTACTCAGTGCATCATACACGTTGTTGGCTGACTCTATTTTTCTATTCACCTCTATGCTTTGTTTTCTGTTTCTTCTATAGTTACTCCCAGGTATTGGAAGTTGTTCACTTGTTCTATCTTTCCTTCATCTATTTGGATCTTTACCTTTTTTTCATTTGTTACTACCATTATTTTAGTTTTTGACTTATTCATCTTCATTCCGTTTTGGCTTAATACTTCGTTCCACACCTGCAAGTTTTCCTTAAGATCCTTCTCATTTCCCGCTATTAACGCTATATCATCTGCAAATGCACATTTGGATATAACAACCTTCTCCATCTTTCTATGTCCCACAGCTAAAGGTTTTGTTCTTGTCTTCAAAATTTGTATTAAATGGTCCATGAATTTAATGAAAAGTAGTGGACTGAAACATCCACCTTGTCTAACTCCTTCACTTGTGTGAAAAATTTTCGGCTCTGCATTTTTGCTTATTATCTTATTTTTTGTCTCTTTGTACTTGCATTTCGTGATCCTTATTAATTTTTCATTTATGTTTTTCTCTCTTAGGCACTCCCATATTTTAGCTCTCGCCACACGGTTAAATGCCTTTTTCATATCTATAAATGCTAGGTAAATTGTTTTTGATCTTGCCAAAGTTCTGTTTATGATCTCTTTAATTGTGAATACATAGTCCTGTATACCTTTTCCCTTCCTAAACCCACTTTTGCTTGTAATAACTTGGATTCTACTTCTTTCCTTAGTCTCACTTCCATAATTTTTTCGAGTATCTTCATTGGGGTACTCAGTAGGGTTATACCTCTGTAATTTTGGCATTACATTGCACCTCCCTTTTTGTATATTAGAAAAATTAATCCGATTTCCCATTCTCTAGGTATTTTCTCTTCTTGCCAGACTTTATTAATTATTTTAAGTAGTATTTGTAGTCCATTTTCTTCTATGCTTTTGATCATTTCTGTTGTGAGTCTGTCATTGCCAGGTGCTTTCCCATTTTTCATTTTATTTATCGCTGTCACTAGTTCTTATTTAATAATTCCATTATTGTCTTCTCTTTACTCTGTTCTATTTATTGTTTCATTTACGGTTTCTTCAGATTTTTCTCTTACGTGCTCTGTTTCTATTCCAAGAAATTCTTGAAAGTATTCTTTCCATCGTTGCATAACTACGGTCTCACTTCTTAATATTTCACCTTTTATATTTTTTATTGCGATTATATGTGCATTTTTGCTTTTTCTTAGTTTTTTTAGAACTTTGAAGAATAGTTTCTGATTACTTTTATTTTCTTTTTCTAGTTTTCCTCCGAACGCTTTCCATGTCTGCTGTTTTGCTTCTCTAACTAATTTTTTGACTTTAGTTCTTTGTTCTTTGTATTCTTCATGTTTTTTTCTGTTCTGCTATTTATGTAGATTCTCCACTTTACTTTGTAATTATAACTTGTTCTTTTATTTCTTCTGACCACTACGTTTCTTATCCATGCTTTTTTTATATTTTCCACATACCTTTTTGGCGGTCTCCACTATTATATTTTTAAATTTTTCCCATAATTCCTCCATGTCTTTGTTATCTATTTCATCTTTAATCTTCTCTATTTTCTCTATTCTGCACAGTTTTTCTTAGCATTATGTTTCTTTGTATTGCAACTTATTTTTGCCTTCTCATAGATTATTTTTTTGAGCGTTTCCCATTTTTCATCCATGTCCTAATTGATTTTGGTTTTTTCTAGATCGATTAGTTTCTCGTCTATTTATTTTGGTAAGTCTTCTAATATTTTCTTGTTTTATTTTATACATTTTCATCTTTTTGTAGTATATATCCCGCACTCTCCCTACTTCATTTGCTTATATGTTTGCAATTACTATTCTATGATTTGAACCGATTTCGTATTGGGGGATCATTAAAAGTTGCTCTATCTGATGTTCTATATTGTTTGTGTAGATTATATAATTTGTTATGCTTTTTGCATTTTTCCTCAGTTACTAAAGTGTATTTATCTGCTATAGTCTGCTTAATACAATTATTATCGATTATTAATTTATTATCTATGCAGAATACTCTCATACTCTTTCCGTTTCTATTTTATATTTTTTTAAACATGTAGCCTAGCCCTGATTATTTTTTTTAATTCTTGGGTTCCAATCCCCCAAGATGACTACCTTTACATTTTTATCTTCAATTTATCTGTTTTTTCTTATATTAAATATTTTGTTAGCCATCGAACACATAATATCTATAAGCTAATATGCTATTTGCAGGTAATGTGTTTTGTTGGCGTGATTGGGATGATCATTTAGTTTGTCACATTGTTTTATGGCTCTTCCTTGGGTGATTTCAGCTACGTATGGAATTTTTAGGTCTCTAGGGAGTGTATGGTTTGAAACGTACCAGGGTGCATTTGCAATGATTCTTAAAATTTTAGACTGACAGCTTTGTAGAATGGCCTTGTTGGATTGACAGGCACATTTCCACAGTCCAAATCGGTATGATTACACTTTTATATATAATCAGTTTATTTTCTATCGATAGATGCGACTTTCTACCAACCAGTCAGTTCAGTTTCACGATTTTCAGGTCTATTTGTTGCATTTTCTTTTTTGTGTGATTTCCAGTTTAGTTTCGAGTCTAAGTGTAAACCTAGATATTTGACAGTCTCATGTTGTGGCAGAGTATGTACGGAAGGTAAATATTATGTGAGTGGATTTAGATCCATTCTGTTTTTGCACTTTTTTGCTAATTTTCGATGAGATTGAGATGCTCTTTTAAGTAGTATGAGGCTAAATTAGAGTCTTCCTTGGTGGGGATGATGGGCGTATGATCTGCGAACATGGCAATTTCTGTGCGCCTGTATGTCAGCTGTGTACAGTATGTACAGTACGGGGGCAAAAATGCTTGCTTCCGAATAAGAACAAGGTGACTGGACAGCTCTTTGTTGAGCTTTGCTTCAGATTCGCGTTTTTGTAGGTAAGATTTCAATAGAGTATAGTGTTTTCCTGGGAGTGTTCTTCTGATTTTATACAGCAAGACAGGGTGCCAGACTTTGTCAAATGCCTGGCATATGTCAATCAATGCAGCTGTACAGTATTTTTTACTATCAAATGCTTTATTGATTAGATTGATTATGCGCTAGCATTACTGCTTTGTTGAGTGGGCTTGCCTGAAACCAAATTGGTGGTTTGTTATACTATCAAGTGGTAAATGATCTTTGATTCTCTTGAGAATAAGCTTTTCTAAGACTTTCGATATTATTGGCAACAGGCTGATCGGGCGACAACTTGCAACATCCATTTGATTCTTACCGGGTTTGTACTATTTTTAAAACTTTGAGCTAGTATTTTAGTCTCAATACTGCGTTGATAATGTACATTGTCTTGACGAATTCTTTTCTTGGTAGCTCTTTTAGCATTTTTGAAGTGATGAGGTCAATTCCTGGAGTTTTCTTCAAATGCAGAGATTTAATTTTATCAGATATTTCCTTTGGAGTGATAGGTCTAATGCGCTCTTGGACTTGAATGAGTGTAGTTAAGTCTTGTTCTACTTCTTGATGATGTACAATATAGGGTTGCGCTTGATGTGGGGTGAAGACTTTTGAAAGGTAATCTCTAAATAGGTCTGGTTTTTTCTTTGAGTTCTTTGCCGAACGGCTGAGTGGTGTTGTGTATCTATGTATTGGAGGGATTGTTCTTTTGGGGTTTTTTATTGTTTTTAATCGGTTTCCATACGGAATTGTCCTGCCTTTTTAAGTTGGTGACGTATGTTTTGAAGGAGTTTTTTCTAATTGCTTGCATTTTATATTTTAGTTTCTTATTCAAGTGGTTGTATTGTCTTCTGATGTGAGTGCGTCCGTTGCAATTTTGATCTAGCTATTCTCTTTTCAGCTATTAACTTTTTAATTTCGAGATAAATGTGATTAGTCACTTTTGACGTACGTTGTGTGTGAGTGGCTCATTCTGCTGCTTGTTAGAGCAGATTTGTTCGATTTTTATGTCTCCTGAGGTCTCCAGTCTCACATATAAGTTGATAAATAATCTTGGATTATTTGTCGATAAGCGTCTTAGTTAGTTTTAAAATTGTGTAGTTTAGGGTTTTTGATGATAACAGTTGGCTGTGATCTGACGAAAAATCGTAGCTCGAAGAGATGTCCGTATATGCTTGGGAGATGACGCTGGTGGAAGAAGTCGAACAGGTCTGGAGCTTTGTTTGCGCCAGTGGGACAATACGTTGGAGCACTCATCGATATAAAGGAGCAATTCTCCTCTTGCAGAGTTTTTGCTAATTCTCTACTTTTCGTTGTCGTCAATCTGGTCCCCCATAAAGTGTGTTTGCTGTTGAAATTCCCACCAGCTATGAATTTTGACCTAGTGTTTGACAAAATGCTTTAAAGTCATCGGATTTGATATTGTGTCGTGGCGGGCAGTAGATTTCTGTGACTGTAATTGGATATGGGAGGCATTTAACTTGTACTGATGTGGCTTGAATGTGATTCTCTGCGTATTTTAGTAGCTCATGATGTTGAATTGCATTTCTTATTAATACTGCAGAACCTCCGTGAGTGGTACCGTCTGGGTGGTTTGTGTAATATAGATCATAGTTTGGGATATTAAAATTGCTTGTTTCTGAAGTGTGAAATTGTGATTTAAACAAAATTTTATTTTATCTTTATGATTGGAAGTCCATTGGCGTTGCATTGGGCAACTCTTAGAAAGTTAGCTATTTTTATTAGCATGTTGAGAACCATGCTGTTTTATTGCACCAATTGATTAAATAGTGCTTTGAATTCGTCCAAGAAACTGGTTATTATAAGAGGTGTTTTTTTCTTGACTTATATTTTTCTTGCTTATGTCGGCATAACTGTTATGATTTGAAACTGGCGTAGGGACAGTGTTTTTTATGTAGGCTTGCGTTAATACTGGTGGGACGTTTAAACGGTGCATTTTTTTTTAAATTTATTATTACACTACAATCTGTCTTTAGACATTCAGTAGTTGATATGACATATATGGTTAAAGAACATAATAAACATGAAGGAAGTGCATCCACTGATGACACTCCTCTATTACTCTTAAACTAGTTTATCCTATACACTGTTGGAACTGCTGATTAACCGACACATTACTGCACGAATCTGACAATTAGGTCTGCGGGTTTGAATCTTTTTAAACGTGGTTGCACTTCGTCGTCATTATCTAGTAAGTACTCCACTAAAATGTTTGGGTGATCACTGATACGATCGTAATAGCGCGCACTAAACTTTTGTATCTCTTCGTTAACCGTTGAAACTCCAAGATCGCGTCTTATGGTTTCGTTGGGAATGTACCACGGTGCATTAACTAATGATCTTAACACTTTGGATTGAAATCTTCGCAGTATTTCAATATTTGAAGTTTTAGCAGTGCCCCATAACTGAATTCCATAACACCATATGGGTTTAAGCATGGCTTTATAGAGAAGTATTTTGCTTTCCAGAGAAAGTTGCGATTTACGCCCGATTAGCCAATATATTTTTTGTAGCTTAAGCCCTAGTTGTTTACGCTTTGTCCATATATGTGGTCTCCAGGTTAGTTTCCTGTCTAGGTGGATGCCCAGGTATTTAGCGCTATCTGCTTGATGGATCAGGTGGTTGTTTAGCTGCACCGGCGGACAGTTGCCTCTTCTGAGTGTGAAAGTTACCTGGACCGATTTGCTCTCATTTATTTTTATGCGCCACTTATTACACCAATTTTGTATTTTATCTAGGTGAGCTTGAAGCTTTTGGTATGCTTGATTTGGATCTGTGTGCGATGTAAGAATAACCGTGTCATCGGCAAAGGTAGCAACCATGTTTCCTGTAGATGTTGGAAGGTTTCGCGTGAATATCAAGTACAAAATGGGGCCCAGAACACTGCCTTGGGGTACTCCTGATGTGATAGGATGGAGGGGTGTCATTTCGCTGCCATATTTGACGGAGAAATGCCTATTAGTTAGGTATGATTTGAATATTTCGTAGTAATCCGTGGGTAGGGTTTCCTTAACTTTGTATAGCAGCCCTTGGAGCCAGACCTTGTCAAAGGCCTGCGTAATGTCGAGGAACACCGCAACGTAGTATCTTCGCTCTTCGAAGTCCTTGGAGATTTTATTCACTACCCTGTGTACCTGCTCTATTGTAGCATGGTTTTTTCTGAAGCCGGATTGGTGATCGAGTATGACATGTTTGTCTAGGAGAATCGGATATAGCTTTTCTAGGAGCATTTCCTCAAAAACCTTGGATAACACCGGTAGAAGACTGATGGGCCTGTAGGACGCAGGTTGGTCACTAGGTTTACCTGGCTTTTGTATTAAAATAACTGTAGCATTGGTCAGGAAAATGCCGTAGTCTTAAGACTGAGTTGAATAGATAAGTTATGAACTGATATCCCTTATCTGGTAGTTCTTTTAGTATTTTTCCAGTGATTAGATCTTGACCTGGAGCTTTATTGGAGTTCACTTTTTTAAGTATAGTAGTCTCTACCTGGTAGGCGTTGAACTTTTTAATCGGCAGGCTCATCTGGTACGGCGTTTCTAAAGATCTGTGGACTTCTTCGTTGTTTACTATTGGCGGAAATGGTTCGAAAACTTTTTCTAGATGTTTTACGAAGGTTTCCGCCTTTTCTCGGTCACTTTTTGCCCAGGTATCGTTTTTCCCGCGAATTGGTGCTTTGTGTTGTTTCGGATGTTGTAAGTGTTTTGCAGCTCGCCAGAGAGAATAATCGTTTGTTTCTGTTGGAGATAAGTGTTTCAGGTAGTAGTAGTACTTGTTGATTTTTAATGTTGCGCAGAAGGTCTTTGAGCTTGGAGGTAGCATGATTGAGCGCTCTTTTATCGTTTGGATGTCTTGTTGTGTGCCAGATTCTTCTTAGTCTGCGTTTCTCTGCGACTTTCTTCTTCACTATGATAGGACAATTTTCCGATTGGATGTGCTGAACGAGTTCTGGTGTACCCTGACGGGCCGCATCTTGGACAACCTGATTGAAATGTTCTGTTGCTTCTCCAAGGTCTTTTACTGTTTTTAAAGGTATTTGCATTTGCAAGGATTCATTGACTAGTTTTTGGAAGAGATTCCAGTTTGTGGATTTATTGAAACGGTGCATGAAGTTTGTACTTTCTTTGGCAAGACTGCGGTAGTGTTCACAGCTTTTATAGTCAACGGGGTGGTTTTCTCAGCATAAAGCGCATTTGGCAGGCGTTTGTTTTGACTTTATGCAGTCTGTGGTGTTGTGAGGACCTCTGCATTTGACACATATGTGGGGTTTATTACAATGCGTCTTAGAGTGGCATCTTACACATTGGATTATGCTGTTTCTGATGGTGGGTGGAAGTTCTATTTGAATTATTCTGTTTTGGAGGTTAGTTAGTTTGAAGTCAACTTTGGTGATTTTGTGGCGTGCATTTATTGTGTTTCTTGTTTTGTGTCCATGTTCAAGTGCTTCTGTCTCTGTTTTTCAAGTATGTAGGGTGTTTTATGGCTATTCTGAATGCTCGTTCCCCTTTTAGTTGATACGTGTGGTGATAAATATCTTGCTCGTTGAGGTGTTTGATAAGTTTTCGATAGGATTTTCGATAGGGTGCTTGACAATTTACTTTAATTACATTACTAAGTGCGCAACTAAGTTTTCGGGGGTTTTCCATCAATGAAAAATGAATAATTTTAAAAGAAATACAAAAAATGGTTTATTCAAAGTATCGTCCCTTGCTAGCTATACATTTTGCCATCTGTGTGGTAATACATGAATACGATGATAAAGCGACACGTCTTTGGACCGAAACCATTCATCCAACCAATTTTGCAATTCTTCGAAATTGGCCCAGCCAAGTCATGCGTCATCGACCGAAACAAGTGATAGTCGGAAGGGGCCAGGTGTGGCGAACACGGCGGGTGCGGTAGCAGATCCCATTTCAACGTTTTGATGGTATCCTGGACATTCGTTCACAAAAACTATGCAGATCGTAGAAAGTTTGCAAGAACGATGGCGTAATGAGTGCAGCGTAAAGACATGGCATACATGATTTGGAAATGGTTGAAAATTTGTTGAAGGAGGCCCACATAAAAGACCAGCAACTAGCACAACACACAACTGACAGTCCGACAACAAGAAGATGAGCCGAAGGTCCTAAGAACTAGAGTACATAGAATTTAACGAAATATTTTTAAATAAAATGTGTCGCAGCAAAATATGTTTCGAGTCCATTGTTATAAGAGGTAATAAACTGAAATTATATGTAGGTCTACGACTATGATCGAGAAACAATGTTTCTTGGTTTGTCACGTTCGAAAAAGGTATGTTAAACTCGCAACAAGATTAGGACAATGTTAACCAGGTTTTTGATTGTAAATATGTTAACCATCACAAGATGCTTCTCTAGGTTAAGTAATTACTAGCGAGTGCTACCTCAAATCCGTTTGTAAAATGCAATACGATAAATGTGGCCGTAGCTGCTAGCCTATTCTTTACATTTACATCCCAGAAAGTGACACATTTGAATTTTATTTTTGAATACTCGTTATCTGCGCATCGTTCACAATTTTAAGATTAGGCAGTTATTAGGCTTTCTAATTTTTGGTACTCCTGGTAGGGAGAGTTCAAGAATAAAATACAGTGAATCTAATTTAAATTAAAACATTCAAAGTTGTTTGCTACAGCCTGAATGGTACTCATAATTGCAGCTTAGCCAGATATTTGTGGATGAATCAAATAAAAAAGGTACAAGCGGCTTAGAAGGCGATTTATGACGTTATAAAGAAGAAATTGGAGGACGAACTAAAGAAGGCCAAAATTTTAGCCTACTAGACATATTTGAAGAAGATGTTGCAATTTAAGGACGTCGTTGATAAAGTATACATCACAGAAATACGCCATAACTGGACATGTCAATCTTAGTTGATAAAGTTGCCAAGAAGCTACCAAAAAATAGATGCGAAGGCTTTGACGACCGGTGTTGTGGTCCATCGTGTGGTTGGTTATCGGATTATAAGGCCGTGGTCGGAGATCAGAAACTCTTGACGTTTCGTCCACAACTGCGGCGGAAATCTTCAGAAGAAAATATTTTTTTTTAGAGTTTCTAAACTCCGACCACGTTCTTATAACCCGACAACCAACCACACGATGCAGCTTCCAAAAAAACAGAAAATCCAACACAACATGACTGTGTCAGTACACGGGATTCAAGTTACTGAAGTGGGAGCTGTCCAGGTTTTAGAAGAAATCTGCGATTGGTTGCTTTTCTAGAGTCAATGATTAAAGATCGACCAGAGCAAGAAAAGTTATGCCACATATCGGTTCTTATATTTACTGAAATGCACAGAGAAGGGATTAAAATCGCATGTGATTGTTAAAAGTTGTTTCCTTATATCGAAGAACTACAAAGATTTGGCAAACGCTTTGAGAAAGAAATACAGCCAGGAAGATCTTTAAGTACACCTTTTATGACAAAGATCTCCTAGGTGTGTTAACAAATAAGATTTTTCATACGTCTCCTACTCTATTCCGCATTTAAGTTGTGAGCGTTGGAACCTTGAAGATTACAAAGGACAAATCTGACGACCTAATATATCCCATCATAGAATCCTGTGTCTCTAATCATGCCCTGACAGCGTAGGAAAGATATAGGAGCCAGTTCAATATAAATACAGTGAAGATAAGCAGAAGAAACTTATAAAGTTCCTATAATTGAAAGTTAATCGAGAAGATAACACGAAGATATCAAATATGGGACTCTTAAAGGATTACAAGAATAAATAAGATATGGCCAAGGGAAAAAGAAAATGAATTAAGAAGTAGCCACAGTAACAACGTTGTTTGCGAATTAAGCCCCTACCAGTAATAAGAAGAAGACTGGAGGATCTTGCGAGATGAATCATTTGATTCAAGCGCAAGTAAACTGTCATCAGTGGTGAAATATGAAGTAACCAAGAAGAACATGTTATGTAAACGTCAAAGGTTTGTAAAATATACCGCGTGTCAGGGAAAGCACGACTTAATTCTTTGTCCAATTATTTCCAATCAAGAACAGAGCCGGAAGATAGGCAAGTGACGATGAAAGCGTGTCAAATAGCGAAACCGGAAGTGTTGTTGCAAATGATAATCAACTTGCATAAATCACATGGGACGAGCAACAAGTCGTAAATTTTAAAGGATGTAGCTGAACCCATAAAAATGAAGAAAACTGATAAGGAGTCTACATGTCATGCCTTGTTCTGTGTAACTCAGACAAAGAAGTATTGCGCTACATTCTCTGATTTGGATAATAAACATCGATTTTAATTCCTTGTACCATTGCCGGCCATCGTAATCAATATTCATCGTGTGACTGAGGATCCTTGTATTCAGGAATTAAAGTCATAATGTAATGCTGCCTGACTGTGAACATAAAGCCAGCGCTGTTTTTTGAGATCAAGGCGACCGTAACGTAGTTGCTGATGGACCCTTCCTCACTGCTGCTTCAACAGAAGATTTTGGTTAGGTCACAGAATGCCTGTATATTATTGCAAGAGAAAAAGGGGTACAATTAAGCAACGTTATTAATTCTAATTAATGAAAACCAAACTTGGAACAAAACTGATTTAATTATATAAATGAGACAATTATTTGAGTTTAAAATTTTCGAAGTGAACGATTAAAAAAGAAAGGGACATTAAATTGATATTTACCTTCAGTGGTTACTTTTCGTACGAAGCGGTGCCATCGATATCGTCTGGTGATAACAAACAATCAACCATAACATGTTCGGTTTTTACGCGATGTCGCTATTTTCTGGCCAAAGGTTTCGCTTTTTTTCATCCGATTGGGTCTCAATAAATAAGACATGAGCACAGATACACTCCTCTCGTGCATCCACAATCACAACAAAATAAATAATATTCTTTTTTCACATTTAAATAGGATTTAATTGCCCTTTGTTTTTCGTTTACCTCTAGAATCTTCACTTTAAAAATGAACTAAAGTAAATTCAGAACTCTTAATCCTTCGATAGATTTTTTAAAAGTATTAAAATTAAAACCAAACGACTTTACGTAAATGAAATAGTTGTCTGACTCAATACTGCCAATGCATTTTTTGAAATTGGTGATGCTAGAAAAAAGAACTCCATTGATAGACAAAAAGAACGATAATTGTTTGATGGTTGTCAGCTTTAACCAGAAATTGTGGTTGTTATATACCATTATCAAGAAAAGATATGGATCAAGCTTCCCTCAAACATTTTGAAGACAATGTTGCCTAACAAGAGAATGGTCGATACGAAGTACATTTACCCTGTATAGATCGTCACCCACCAATAACGAGCAACAGAGAAATGGCTTGCAGCAGATTAAAAACTACAATGCGGAAGTTAGAAATTGATGGAACATTATATGCATATTATAAGATCTTCATTGATTGAGAAGCATAAGGAATAATAGAGGTAGAACCCAAAGAAGACAGCTCAACAGTTGTTTTTACTTTTCTTATTGTTCTGTCTACAAACCTAGAAGTACCAGAACCCTAATCAGACCAGTTTTTAATGAATCAACTGCGAATAAAGCAAATTCGTTGCTTAATATATATTTGAAAAGAAGATCCAACCTGCTTAAGATGATCCTTGATGTCGCGACCAAATTTTGAATGAAGAGATATGGCATTGTAACTGCTAAAAGAAGATCTTTCTCTAGATGAGGGTAAGTTTGTAAGGACTTATAAATTTCTATGATTCTTTCGATATGTAGTACCACTGCAGAGTAATTTTTAGAGTTACATAAAGTACTTTTTTTTGGTTGCGACCTTGAATCACGAGCTTCAGTTTGGTGGAGAAGAACAAAAACTTGCGCATAAGATTGAAAAAGTTGTTTTGTGTAGATAATTAGTATGTCAACAAATGAAGAGTGTCTTAAGTTTAATAGAAAGCTATGGTTTGAGTTATGAAGACTAGAATTTTGATTCAATATATGTACAGACCCTGTGCTCTATAGACATATTATGCTGTTACGTAAAAACCGCTTTGGTATTTAACATGGAAGAATTTTTTCTATTGTTCACAAGATATTCGATTTTCTGGAACTCATATCGCCATTTATTATTACAGACAAGATAATCTTGCAGAAGACAAGTTCTTTCAAGGTGCCCGAGATATTAAACATAAAATAGCTAGATCAAATTTTAGAACTTATGACTTATTATGCACTTGGCGTCTGGATAGTTTCCAATAGTATATTTGAAGAGAATTGGTTTTTACATATGTTTTGTGGATACCAATTAGGATGAATCTGAAAAATCAAGTAGTAGACAAAGTCACTGTAAACATAGTACAAGTTACAGCTTGTGTCACATCTTAGAAGAAAGTCCAGGCAAGTTTATCCCATGTTTGATTAGAGTATGAGTGGTAGATTTTGTGCTCAGTACTATGGACATCAATATTCCTATTTGGTATTGGACAGACTCAACGGTGGATAAAACGCGAGGAACAATGGAATGTCAAAAATCGAGTTTAAGAGATATGGATCTCACTGATGCTGAGAGTTGGAGAACCCAACTGAAGTCCTGTGACAAAGCTAAAAAAAGCCACTTGAACGGAGGAACCCAAACGGCTGAAACTAGCCCCGGAAGAACAAGGATATTGTGAATGTTGGGAAAGAATACCGTGACGTCGTTCTCAAATTATCTTATGCTTTGATTTTGAGAGAATGCTAGGAGCAGTAACGTGGATAAGTCGTTTTTGAACATACAAGTATTTGAAATTTCTCAACGAGGAGGAAGCAGACAATGTTTGATTTGTCATTTGCAGAATTTTTTGGTTACCATACATTTTATTCGCAAAATATGAAATAGTCACTCGAATGATCAATGTGGAGCATCAACATGCCGGAGTTCAAACATTACATGTGATACTTCTGAATTTTAAAAAGTAGACTAATTATAAAGAAAGGCGTCCTGTCATGTGTTAAGTCCTCACGTCATTTGGTCAAGCACAAAATTGGCCAATATCGACCATTTCAAATGGTAGGAGTAGATTTAGCAGAACTATCATTCACAAAAGCGGGTGAAAAAGTTTGCAGTTGACTGAAACTCTATCCGATTGATTCATACAAACTTTAAGAAGCCTTTGTAGGGGAGAGGACGGCCACGTGTAGTCTGTCTGGATAACGGTACTACAATATGTTCAAGAAAATAAAGCGGAATGTTGTGCTTGAACAAGAAGTGGTGATTCAGCTTTGTAATTGTTGTATGGTGGGAAGGATTTTGGGAGAGTATGGACCTCTTCGGAGGTCGTCTTGGCGTTCTTTGATGAGGGCTGCACCATGCATAATCCGAACGATCAAATCGTCCCTTGTGTTGACTTTTGATTTGTAGACTTCGTCTTTCAACCATCCCACAGGCAAAAATCCAAAGAGGTAAGTTCCGGCGACCTTGGTGGCCAAGAAACGTGACCATATCTACCGATCCATCTTTTGGGGAATGTTAGGTTTAGATGTTGTGTCACCAGACCACTAGAATGTGCAGGATCTCCGTCATGCTGGAAGAACATACGTATTCTTGTAGCCAAAGGAATATCTTCCAGTAATGCTGGAAGTTCATTTTCAAGAAAGTGTAGTTAGCGGGGTCCTGTAAGACGATGAGGTAACACAACAGGCCCAACCAAGTGATTGTCTATCAAACCACACCACACTTTTATAGAGAAGCGTTCTTGAAAATGTGTCTCCACAGTGGCATGTGGGTTTTCTTCAGGCCAGTGATGTACGTTACGAGTGTTATTGATGCCGTCACGAGTGAAAATAGCTTTGTTAGTGAAGATTATAAATGGGATTATTTGGCGATTTTCAAGTATCCAACGACAAAATTCCAATCGTCTATCTTCATCTCCTGCCCGAAGGTGTTGAATGGGCTGTAAATGATTCGGATGGAGCCCGTACCTACGTAATGTCCGCCATACATTTGTATGTGGAACACCGATACGTGCAGAAATTCTACGTGTGCTTGTTGAAGGACTGCGTTCTACCGACTGCATAATGTCTCCTATCTCATCCACAGTCTGTTCATTTGCACGCTCTGATGAAATATGATGGCTGGGTACTGCACCAGTGTCACGCAGTATATTGAAAACACGAGTAAACACTCTGGAATCTGCTCGTCTGCGGTTAGGAAATTGTCTGCCGTATTCTCTACAAGCAGCAGCAGCGTTTCCATTACAAAACCCATACACAAATACCATATCGACATGTATAAATACGTGCGGCATTTTTAAACGGTACAGTACGGTACACTTGGCCAACTAATCACAATGTTTATGTTTGTCAGTTGAAAACATTCAATGTCAACAACAACACACTACTGTTGATAATTGTTAAATTAAATACGCTTTTAGCAAATGGTGTACCAACACGCGAAACAAAAACTGCACTAGGTTAAATACCAACAGCTGTATCTCTGGACTCATTAAAAATTAGACATATGTTATATGGAATTTTTTATTGCAATTCGTCTATACTACCACCCCCTAAAATATTTACTATTCTTCTATTCTTCTACTATTCGTCCAGAAACACCGTGTATAGCAGTTTTGGACTAAATGACTCATATGTGCCGGTGCACCATCCTGCTGAAATACAAAGGCTACAGTTTCCCACCACGATTTCACGACATTTGTCAGAACACATACATAACCTTTTTTGTGATACTTTCTACCTTCTGAAAGAAATGCGGTGGCATAACGTTACATTTACTGGACACGACATCTAGCATGTGAACACTGGCTTTTCTCAGATTTTTCAGAAGCATTATATTTCACAACAGTTTGTTCATTTTGAGATGACTGTGACGAATGCCAACAAAGGCTTATCGCGACATTACCATATGGCGGAATATTCAAATTTAAATTTGTCCGGATCGAAGCGCCGTACCCTGTATACTCAAACTTATTTCCCCCAAACCATTATTAAAATTTAAACAATAGTTTAGCCAATTAGAAGTGCTAAGTTTTATGAGTCAGGAATAAATGGCCCAAGTCGTTAAATAATGTAACAGCTACGAAAGAATTGTTTTCTAAAAATACAAAATGGCACATTTACCAGTTCTGCAGCTGTAGGCGATGTTTGTTGCTCTTAACATGCGAAGTCGTAAAATAATCTTAAGCGTTTTGGCCGTGATTTTAAAAATAGTAGCGTTACATAACCCAAAGCGTACTAAAAGATTATCGACATAAAAATACATTTCTTTTTACATTTTAACTTAGGGATAATGCAAAATTTACTACTTTTATAATAAAATGTTACAATTTTTAATGCTGCCACGTGCTAGGTTTATGGTTTCATTGTTTATTTATCATTTAACAATTATGGAACGATTTATAGTTCATTTATTGTGCTATTGGGTTAACTAACATTAATTATTTTCCGCAGCAGTTAAATCGCAATACGAATTATACTTCAAGGCAGCTGCCTCCTTAACCTTTCTTTGCGACTTTCTTTAACTCCGAAGTGGCCTACCGACGCCTTTACGTAGATGACATAGAACTTCTAACATTCGAGTTTGGGCACTAATAAGCGCGATCTAAATTGATGCCCTTTAAAGTTTCCTCCAGAAGATTATCTTCTCTCTTCAAGGAATATCATCGTGCTCAAGCCCTTATCATTAGGTTTAGTGCACTAATTTCTCCACATTGTGTAACTCTTGTAGCAACCACCGATCATCAAATACGGCATTTCTCTTTTTAGTGCGATTGACATTTTTTAAGGTTTTCTCCAGAAAACCGCCTTTTAACTTCAAGAAATATTGTTGAGCTCAATAAATCATTGGGTTTAGTGTGCTGATTTGTCTATTTCTGAGTCAAATTTCTGTTTTCGTTGCAGCTGTTCTAAACCATCAATCGTCATATGCGGTATTTCCCTTTTGCTCCGGTTGCTTATTTTTTTAAGTTTTAAAAGTGTGCTATAATCTAGTCTTAGACTAATAAGTAACTTGTTTTTAACTTACAATACTAAAAGTCTTAGTAACTAAGAGTCGCCCATAGATGTCGAACCTCAAAGCACTTTTTTGCACTTTACACAGTTTACTCTTCTTTAACGCTACCAATTCACTACACTAACTCTTTCTTTCTTCTTTTTTTATTCTTTCCCATTTTGTCTTACAGCGTTGAGTTTTGTAGCCCTCTCTTGTATTTTGATCGGTTGTTAGACAGCCTTTTTAATTCTTGTTCTGATTTTCCTTTCTTCCTTTCAATTTTGTATATGTAGTCTAGCTATTGCAACCGTGGTCGTCCTCTTTTTTCTTTCCCTTGGGTCTTGCGTCCATAACTTGGTTTGCCAATCTCATGTCATTTATGCGAAATACGTGTCCAAACCATTCAAGTTGTTTTTGTTCTAGTGGTGTTACCTCTACTGATTCTCTTATTCTCGTATTTCTAATCTTATGTAGTCTGGGGTAACGCATTTCTATTGCCTGTATTTTACTTTTACTTTTATTGTTAAATACCCATCTTTCAGATCCGTATTCTAGTTTTGTTAGATATACTTTTTTATATATTTGTAATTTAGTCTTGGTTCCCGCTTCTCTTTTCCCGATTAGAGCATCTTTTAGTTGGTAGTATATCTGGCTCGTCTTTGATATTCTATTGTTTATTTTATTGTTTATCTTTCTATATTTACTAATTATTACTGGATTACCTGGATATTCAAATCTATCTACCCGTTCTATTTATTTTTTGTTGCAATATATCTTATCATCTTCTTGGTTCTCTTTCTGATTTTGCTGTTTTTTTATTGTTTCGCTTTTTTCTTCATTTACTTTTATTCCCTTTTTCTAACAAGTTTATTCCATGTTTTTATTGCTTTCTGTAATTTTCTTCTTTCATCCGCCACCAACACGATGTCATCTGCGTATACTAGTGACTGGATTTTCATCTGTCTCATTTTCCAGTTTCCAATTTTGATGGTGTTTGTTCTTTTTTGGCTTTCGTTTATTATATGGGTTTATTTACTTCTAGAAGTTTGTCTATTATAATTCTTATTAAATTTTAATTTGAATATTTCGCCATATAGTAATGTCGCGATGAGCCTTTGTTGGCATTCAAAATGAACAAACTGTTGGGAAATATAATGCTTCTGAAAAATCTGAGAAAAGTCATTGTTCACATCTAGGTGTCGTGTGCAGTAAATGTAACGTTATGCCACCGCATTTCTTTCGGAAGGTGGAAAGTGTCACAAAAAAGGTTTATGTACGTGTTCTGACAAATGTCGTGAAATCGTGGTGGGAAACTATAGCCTTTGTATTTCAGCAGGATGGTGCACCGGCACATATGAGCCATTTAGTCCAAAACTGCTATACATGGTGTTTCTGGAGGAATAGTAAATATTTTAGGGGGTGGTAGTATAGACGAATTACAATAAAAAATTCCATATAACATGTGTCCAATTTTTAATGAGTCCAGAGATACAGCTGTTGGTATTTAACCTAGTGCAGTTTTTGTTTCGTGAGTTGGTACACCGTTTGCTATGAGCGTATTTAATTTAACGATTATCAACAGTAGTGTGTTGTAGTTGACATTGAATGTTTTCAACTGACAAACATAAACATTGTGATTTGTTGGCCAAGTGTACTGTACTGTATCGTTTAAACATGCCGCACGTATTTACACATGCTGAGTATGCCGATATGGCATTTGTGTATGGGTTTTGTAATGGAAACGCTGCTGCTGCTTGTAGAGAACACGGCAGACGATTTCCTAACCGCAGACGAGCAGATTCCAGAGTGTTTACTCGTGTTTTCAATACACTGCGTGACACTGGTGCAGTACCCAGCCGTCCTATTTCATCAGAACGTGCAAATGAACAGACTGTAGATGAAATAGAAGACATTATGCAGTCGGTAAAACGCAGTCCTTCAACAAGCACACGTAGAATTTCTGCACGTATCGGTGTTCCACATACAAATGTATGGCGGACATTACGTAGGTACGGGCTCCATCCGAATCATTTACAGCCCATTCAACACCTTCGAGCAGGAGATGAAGACGATTGGAATTTTGTCGTTGGATACTTGAAAATCGACAAATAATCCCATTTATAATCTTCACTGACAAAGCCATTTTCATTCGTGACGGCATCAATAACACTCGTAACGTACATCACTGGCCTGAAGAAAACCCACATGCCACTGTGGAGACACATTTTCAAAAACGCTTCTCTGTAAATGTGTAGTGTGGTTTGATAGACAATCGGTTGATTGGGCCTGTTGTGTTACCGCATCGTCTTACAGGACCCCGTTATCTACACTTTCTTGAAAATGAACTTCCAGCATTATTGGAAGAGATTCCTTTGGCTACAAGAATGCGTATGTTCTTCCAGCATGACGGAGTCTAGTGGTCTGGTGACACAACATCTAAACCTAACATTCCCCGGAAGATGGATCGGTAGATATGGTCACGTTTCTTGGCCACCAAGGTCGCCGGAACTTACCTCTTTGGATTTTTGCCTGTGGGGATGGTTGAAAGGCGAAGTCTACAAATCAAAAGTCAACACAAGAGACGATTTGATCGTTCGGATTATGCATGGTGCAGCCCTCATCAAAGAACGCCAAGACGACCTCCGAAGAGCTACACGTGGTCTTATCAAGAGAAGTAAAAAGTGCATTGAAGTTTTTTGGCTTTCGTTTATTATATGGGTTTATTTACTTCTAGAAGTTTGTCTATTATAGTTCTTATTAAAGTAAAACTATATATATATATATATATATATATATATATATATATATATATATATATATATATATATATATATATATATATATATATATATATATATATCCTAGTTTTACTTTTAATTGCGTTCTTTATTTCTGTTATTGTTATCGAATTAGTTTTGTCTTTCTCTTCCATTTTCTCATTTATATCTTTTATGGGATGATTCTCTTCTTGCTGTTAGTTGTTGTCAGAATTTTCTATTATTATATTTAAAATTATCTTCTACTTCGTTTCCGAATTACCGCCATGTAGTACGTTTGGGTTGTTGTGCATATTGTTTTGCTTGGCCCCTTTTCTTTATATACTCTCTTCTACCTTCCTCTGTTTTCGTTCTTATGTAGTTACTCCAAGTTATTTTCTTTGCTTTCACTTTTGTTTTGACTTTGTTTTTCCACCATATTGTTCGTTTCTTACTACCTTTTGTATTGACTGGTTTCGTTCTACATACTTTTTCGGCTGTGCTGAGAATTTTAGGTTTTTCCATCTTCTATTTAGGTCCCATTTTTGTGTCAATTCTTTTCTTTTTCTTGTTATTAATTTTCGTGTAAGCATATCTTCGTATTGTTGTTTTAGATCAGGGGTTTTTAGTTGTTCAATATTCTTCGTCCTTTTATATGGTTTTCATCTTCAGTCTGATATTAGTAGTTTGTGGTCCGTGTTTAATTCAGCTTATCTAATGACCTTCACACCCATTACGTTAGATCTTATTTCTCTAAAGTGTACTATGTAGTCAATTGTGCTATTTACATCTCTTGTTTTTGTTTCAAATGTAATTTGGTAATTTGTCTAGGGTTGTTTGCAATTCTCTGTAGAATGCTTCTTTATCTTCGACATGTGCATCTTCTGTAGGTGCTTATAGCTGAATCATTCCAACCCTTTCCTTTATTTCCGCTATTACATACATTAATTTGGAGCTAATACTTTCCTACTGGTATGACTCTGTGTTTTATTCCTGGTGTCGTTATAATTCCCACACCCTCTTTCGCTCTTTCATTTGGTACTGTTCCAGAGTATCTTAAAGAGCAGTTGTTATCTAGCGTTTCTCTGCATTTTCTGTCTTTTTAACTTCACTAAGGTCTATTATCTCGACCTTGCATTTTTCCATTTCTTCTATGATCTCTACTTCCTTTTGATTTAGTATTTTGACGTTTCTGCGTTGCTATTCGCGTCTAGTTGTCGTCTTTTATTCCAATCCTTTGCGAGGCTATTATATTTACTTTGAATCTATTTACCTTATGCGAGTGATTAGCCCAGCCGCGAGGGGCCCGTTACTCCGGGACAACTAGGGTTCAGTTATACCTCCAGACACTAGGTCCTCAGAACCTCGTTCGTTATCTAGCAGAGGGTACCGTGTGCCGGTGAGGTGACATTTAGGTGGCTAGATGTTGGCGCCACCCCTTACCCTTCTACACTAACTCTTAAGTCTTCTTAATTGATTTGCATTATCGAGTATCTTCTTTTTCGACATATTCTACTCCGAGGTCCCTATGGAGATATTCGTTTCTAATACACCAAGGCGCGTTTACTATGTTCCGTAGCACCTTATTTTGAAACATTTGTATAATTTTGATGTTTGATATTACAGTGCAACCCCAAAGCTCCGACTCGTATGTCTACAAGGGTTTTAAAATTGACAAAGCTGAGTTTCTTCCCAGGGCCAGTACATTTTTTTATATTTGATGCCTAGTACTTCTTTTTTTTTTGGACATGGGCTTTCCAGCGAACTTTCGTATCTAGCGTAAAGCCTGTATTGGTATATGGGACTATTTGTCTATATATTTGTAAAATCTATATGAACTGATTTTCTTTCGTTTAATTTTCCATTTCTTAGTCCATTTTTGGAAATTATTAGTGGTATTTTGGAGTTTGTTGGCTGTTTCTGTATTATTTTTTTTCACTATTAGTATGGCAGCATCATCTGCAAAAGCAGCCACAATGTTGTTTTCTAATTCTGAAAGAGGTAGAGTACCGCCCCCAGGACGCTACCAGCTTTAATTTCTTTAGAGCAAAATAAGCATCATCTTGCTATATGACTGAATGCGGCATAGATGGAACACGTCAACTTGATAATTGCTTTTCTTGGAAGGTTCTTCAGGATTTCGCCTGTAATTAGGTTAAACCTAGGGACCTTTTTGAATTCATGTTATATTTAATTTCTTTAATAACTTTGCCTCGCGACACCAGTGGTATATTTTCTTTGTTTTGTGGGACAGTTTTCTGATACCCCTTCTTGTAGTCGTAGGGTTGGAAAATGCTCTCCAGGTGAGTAGCAAAATATTCCGATTTTTGTTCACTGCTCCTACCCCAATTTCTATCTTATTTTTTAATTATCTTTTTAAGCATCTGCATAATAGGTTTCCTTAATGTTTTTGTTGATTTTAATAATCTGTACTACATTCATTGGTTAAGTTTGTCAAGTAGATAGCAATATATTTCTCTTTTAGTTATTTAATTTTTCTTTTCTATTGTTGTGTAAGATTATTTAATAAATATTTGTCTTGTCGGTTTTTGGTTTAAAACCATTTTTGGCTTGGTTTTCTTTTTTCGGTAACTGATTTCTTAATTCCAGATAACAGCACTCTTTTAGGCGTCTTTTAATATCTGGAGACCACTCAAAAAGTTTAGTGATATGAGTCTTTAGCTAAAACTAATTAGAGGGTTTGCTTTATATTGTTATTTTGCTGCTCATAGTTTATTTATTTGACGCAGCAGTTGCAAATTTTACGTCTTTACGAACTTTGTTGAAGTCAGTAAGATTTCTTTTATTGGATTTTACCTATTTATCTTCTGTTGTTTTATTAGATACATTATGCGTGTTTTTTCCATAGCTTTATCCTTGATTTTTGTAGCTCAATGGCTACTTAACATCCGCGATAATTAGTTGGGTGTTCTCACCACAATATACACATTTTGGTTTGGTAGTTTTCGGTTTAAGGCAATATTTTGTGTGATGTTTACCTACACATTTAACGCATCTAGCTTCCTTATTACAATATCTGTCTATGCCTATATGCCTGACACTTCTTACATTATGGTATTAGTTTGGAAGTTCTATAGGATTAGATCTTTACCTTACATTGCTAAATATGCTTGATAGCATAGATCTTATTTATATCTTCGCTGAGGTCAAAAGTCAATATGAACATATAATGCGGTTTTTTTATTTTCCCCCAACATTCAAAGCTTTAAATCCCCTGTTTTCTAGTTTAGCGATTATACTATCTGATTGACAGAAATGTGGTAAATACTTGGCAATTACCTTGATTGGTTTTTTTTTTATCTTCATATGTATACCATAAATATGTGCTAGTATTCTGGCTACGCTACGGTATGTATTATTATCTACTGTATTAATTTTAATATTTGATTTGTTTTTGGTAATTAAGTTATCTTTTTGCATTTGGTTCGTGAGAAGTTTAAAATAATTATCAGATTATTTAACTCTTTCCACAATTATGGATCACTGGGGAGTAGGCGGTGTTAAGGAGGTATCCATTTTTCAACGAATTTAAAGTTCGTTGACTAATTCTATGTCTGTCGGTCTGTCAGTCTGTCTTGCTGTCAAATTATGGATTTTTAAAATGGATTCTTATAGGATTTTACGCTGATTTCAAAATAGAAATCAAAGGTTTCTATCTCGAATAGTTTTCGAGATATTCGACTTAATTTCGGAAAATTTTCGACATTACGATTTAAATTGATTCTATAGAAATTTTACGTGAATTCGAAATGAAGAAAAATTCTATGAATAATTTTCAGATATTACGGTTAATTTTCCAAATTAAATCAAATGCAAGTGGTTTAGTTCGTTCTGGGATTGTCAGAGAATCTCTGTTTTCCTCTAATTTTGACTACTTTTAACCCTTATCCATTCAGTTTCTTTAGCTAATTCTTCTTCATCGGTGGAGTACTGTACTTGTCTGAGTGGGGTTCGTTCCGGTTGGATATGATTTTTGTACTCATGCTGGGGTTTTTGATTTACAGAGCACATGTGCAAATAAGTTGCCATGAATTTTTCTCGGTATATTTTACGCTGTTTATATTCCTTCCAATGACTAAACTACAGCAAGTGGTTTATTCGAATCGTGTCAGAGAACTCGTGTTTTACGTTCTTGAAACGTTTATATGTAACTTGAATATGTTTCTAGCAAAATATATGCTTACTAAAAAGATGGCACAGGAATAAACATGGGGATAATAAAAAAAACGTTTTCTTATTTCGAACACTTGGTATACGTGGACCACTTAGATGCTGGGTGGAGACAAGCAACGTTCACAGGCTATAAAGGTAGTTTCTCCTTTAAATGGGCCATTTATTAATTTGGGAATTTGGGGTAATAACATGATGAATGGTTTAGATAAAAATAACAAGCAAATAATCAGAGCCAAGTTCCGAGAAGATGGTTTGAGGTATTAAGTCAGGTTTTATGTACTATTGAATTGAGAATGCTTGGTAATTGATGAGTTGTGTAGAGAAAATATGTAATAGCAATTAAGATCGTTTACCAATAATGCTGAGTGGAAGCTATCAAAAATAATGTTAATTTTGTCGAAGCATGTATGTTGTTACCAGAACTGAATAATTATTTTTTAGTTTTAATTCAATTGCTACAGCTACCAAACGGTGTAAGTTAGGTAAGTCTATTGGGTTTGCGATAATATGTCGTTTTATGATTATTGCAGTTTCACCCCAGCCGATTACGGATTCGCTATTTTTTCTTATTACATGGTATATGGGTATTGTAAATTTTTCGTTTTTATCAAATTGATTTAACGATGCAGGTAATGTCAAAGGCGTATCTAGACATAAATGAGATGAAAGCAGATCGTTGTGCTTTCAGGCCATTAGTGTACCAATTTAAAAGAGTTAACCTATGTATAGGATCAATAAGGTTTATCTGAGCCGTTAAGTTTATTAAAGTCGGAATTATGGTGCTTCTTTGTGGATTTAACGTAGCGTGGGAGTAAGTAGCAATAACTCTTGGCTAGTCTCACAAATTGGAAATGAGTGAATTGCGTCGCGATTTAAAAGTTACAATGAAATATAGCAAAAATTAGGTTGGAGATTTTCTAAGCTTGTATAGTTTTTTTAAGTAGCTGACGATAAGAAGCAATGTTTTTTTGATTATTTAGTTGTCGGATAGTTTTAGAAACAGAATATTTTAGATAAATTAGAACATCTTCGATTTCTTTCTCGGCGATGGAGACTGGAATGTTTCGTATTATTGCTGAGATGCCCATATCGCCAGGATTCCGGTAAGTCAGCCATGTGTTCGTTGCGAATTTGGTAAAATTTTTGTAATCGCTGTCCGTTAAGTTGGTTTTAAATTGGGCGACTCTGTATGTCGTAGTAAAATTTTGTTTCACAATATCTTTAGGGTTGTTTATAATGTGTTGGTAGTGAGTACCGTTTTGTATAAATACGAGTGAGATCTTAGGCTGCTTGTTCATTTGATTGGAAGTTTAGGAGATTAGCAATGTATAAAATCTATTTTGTGGTATAAGGATATCGAGTTAAATAAATTTCATTTATCTGTCATTATCTTTAGGCGACATCAGAGTTCGTTTGTTTGGCGTTGGTGTGACCTGTTATTTCATTTATGCTAGACGATGAGTCGTCTTCGACTTTATGTAAATTGAAGTTAGTGGTTTTAATATAAAACTACAGTTGACAAGGATTCACTATTTGACTAGAGAAATTTTTGGTATTAGGTTCATTTGAGTTACCACTTGACTATCGAAGAGTAAGGACGTTGAACTCTCTATTTTTAACGTACAAGTAAATTTGATCAGCGCAATTGGGGACCAAATTACAAATAAAATTGTTTATAAAAGTATTGGACCATCAACGGTGAATGTATTCGGACCGATTAACAGTACGTTAATTTACCTGATATGTAACCATCAAATATGATGCCTCAAATGTACCAAAACTAGATATTGTATCCTTCTGTGGGTATGTAAATATTATAAATATTTAAAAATCTGCTACCAATAGAACAAATTTTCATAATAGACAAATATTATCAACAATAAAATTAATTTAAACTGTTCACTATACAAAATTCAAATTATAATTCTATTTTAATAACATCTCAAGTAAGTTGCAGTGGTTATAAAAAAGCAAATATAAACAAAGAAACTATAAATTGACCATAGATAAATATAAAGTTGTCAAGAAAAAGAACAGACGGGAGATTATTTCACACAAATAGTAAATGAAGATAACATATGTCAACTGCTAACATAAACAAATATTAGTCAAAGGCAAAAAGAACCAATCAGGAAAGCAAAAAGTTTTTACCAATGTATAGGGTCGTCGAGCTAAATCCGTGAAATTAATAAACAAAGAAAATAACGTCAAAATACAAGAACCGGTACGCCACGATCTCAGTCACTACTTTTTGTATGCATGACAGTAGCCACTTCAGAGACATTTTGGCAGATGCAACGATCATTTTTGCAATTTATCATCGTGTCCCGAATTAAATTTATTTTGTCCCAAAAGAATCTCGGGAAGCGGTCTGTCGTGGTTGATATTGTTCAACAGTTCTGGGGTCTTTAGCTTCCTGTCCACCTTGTTTTTCTTAGTCAACAGTTGACGGTTGTTCAAGACGGACTACTGGCACACGTTCTGGTGCACTGCTAAACTGACAGTCGACCATTCTTTTGTTACGTCAGTCATACTTCGCCCAGGATTTTGATCGACCTTCTCCATTAATTCGTGAACGAATTCCTTCCTTCTGTTGTGATCAAATCGTTTGTTGTAAGTTGTCCTGTCAGCAGTTACCGCGTCCTGATGGTCAGATTTCCTATGCTTCTTAGCGACGCCGCAAACTTGGGCCTTTTTAGCCAAATCATGCATTAATTTCTGTTGGAAATTTTTCGTGTATAGTAGCTTCGCGATCGCACTCCCATCTAATTTTGTTGACAGTTGTAGATTGTCCATTATGTGAAGCTAACTTGTGCTAATGGGCGATTTTGTAAGCGCATAAGATGGCTTTTTGGCTTTTTTCCAATGCAACTGAAAAATATTCTAGAATTAACCCGATTACTCTGTGTATCTACGGTGTAACGAACTATAAGGCGCTGACTAATAATTTGGTTATAGAAAAAATATTCATAGTATTTCATGAAGAAAACCTTGTTCGTCACATCTATTAGCTCCTTTTTACTTTTTAATTAAAATTTTTAGTTACTGGTTACTGGAATGCAGAAAAATAAAACTGTGGATCAAGACTAACTTTAACAAAGGTCTAAATTTGCTAAAAGCATGCAGCAATGCATCCTTAATTTTTTGTTAAATGGAGAATGAATGACCAACGGGTCTAAATAGGATTTAAGATATTTCGAATTTTTAATATATACAACACAATAGAGTCAAATTTTAACCTAAACTTAGACCACTGTGCCAGTATAGTAATATTAAGTACCGTGGTTATCTGTAGGGTTCAAGTTTTGCATTTGTGTTCTAAGCAAGCCAATTATTTGAGCAACATCAATTTAAACTTACAGACAGAGACTTCTAAGATTGAGGAAGTGGTACAGTATTTTATAAAATCACTAAAGGAAGCCTGATAGCAATTGACTTTAAAAAGACACACAATTTTACCAGAGCTGCGTAATATGTCACTACAGATACAAAGGATTGAAGAAAAACGAAAGACAGACCTTGAAGAAGCTCCAACAAATGTTCTTAAATATATTCGATAGTATATAACTATCTTCTTCTTCTTGATGTTCCGTCTCCTAACGGAGGTTGGAGATCATCATAGCTATCTTCACTTTGTTTACAGCAATTCTGAAAAGTTTTTCCGATGTTATCCCGAACCATTCTCTAAGATTTCGAAGCCAGGACATTTTCTGTCTCCCTCTGTTTCTCTTCCCTTGTATTTTGCCCTCCATTATCAGTCTTAGCACCTCGTACCTCTCGCCCCTCATTATGTGTCCTAAGTATTCTAGCTTCCTCCGTTTTATTGTTTTTATTACTTCTTCTGCTTTGCCCATTCTTTGTAGGACTATGGCATTTGTGATATGGTCCACCCATGAAATGCGAAGCATTCTTCTATAATACCATCTCTCGAAGGCTTCTATTTTCTTGACTTCGTTCTGTCTTACGGTCCAAGCATCGGCTCCATATAATAGGGTTGAGAAGACGTAGCAGCGTATTATTCTTGTTCTAAGATTTAAGTTGAGGTCTCTATTACAAAGGAAACCTTTGAGCTTTACAACAGTATTTCTGGCTATTTCTATCCTTGTCTTTATTTCTTTTGAGTGATTTGTATCGTTAGTTACCCATGTTCCTAAGTATTTATATGTGTCTACCTTTTCTATTATTGTGTTATTTATGGTAATATTTGCATTAGCATTTGCTGTTCTAGTTACTACCATAAATTTAGTCTTGCTCAGATTCATATTTAACCCGTACTCCTTGCATGTGTTGTTCAATTTTTGTATTAGATCTTGTAAATCATCTATGTTGTTTGTTATTATAACGGTATCGTCTGCGAATCTTATATTATTGACGATTTCGCGTTCTTCTAGGGTTTCCTGGAAGATGGCCTCACTATATACGTTAAATAATAAAGGCGACATCACACAGCCTTGTCTTACTCCCCGGAGAATTTCAATCTCCTCTGATGTTTCATTGTCAATTCTAATCCTTGCTGTTTGGCCCCAGTATAGATTACATATGATCCTGATGTCATTTTCATCCACATCTTTTGATTTTAAAATCTCTATTAGTTTTTCATGTTGGACTTTGTCAAATGCCTTTTCGAAGTCCACGAAACAGGCATAGATCTCGTAGTTCATGTCCAAGCATCGCTGCATCAACACATTTATACCGAACAGCGCCTCTCTAGTTCGCATAGCGTTTCTGAAGCCAAACTGTGTGTTACTGATATTATAATCAAGTTTTCTGGATATTCTGTTGTGTATTACTCTCAGAAATATTTTTAAGGTGTGGCTCATTAATGCTATAGTCCTGTATTCTGAGCACTTGTTTGCGTTCTTCTTCTTGGGGAGTACTACAAAAGTTGAGGTTAGCCAGTCTTTTGGTATCATGCCTGTTTGGTAGATTAAGTTAAATAGCTCAAGTAGCACATCTATTGTCTCTTCTTCTATCAGTTTTATTAGTTCAATTGGTGTTTCATCAGGCCCGACCGCCTTACCACTCTTTACTTGTTTGGTCGCATGTAGTACTTCGCTTTTAAGTATTTCAGGGCCTATTTTATTATTAGTATCCCACTGCGGTGTATTAGTTCTTTCATCGTTAAACGTGTCTTTTATGTATTTTGTCCATGTCTTAAGTTTCTGTTCTACACTCGTTACGGTATTCCCATTTTCATCTTTCAGAATATATGATTGGTTTATTCTTCTTATTCCCGCCATATCTTTTACTTTCTTATGTAAATTGAAGTTGTCGTGTTTTCTTTGGCTTCTCTTTATTTTCCTTTTATATTCTTATTGATATTCTGATATCGTGTGGGATCTGTGGTCTTGTGTTTTTGCCTTTCTTCCATTAGTTTAAGTATCTCCTCATTCATCCATCTCTTTTTAGCTTCCTTTGTTGTCATCATGATGTTTTTACCGGCATCCATAATTGCTGTTTGTATGTATTTCCATTTCCCGTTGACATTTTTTGTTTGCTTAATATTTGGTTTTGCATTAGTTAGGTTGCTGTTGACTTGTTCTTCTACTTTTTTACGTATCTCCATATTTTTTAGTTTTGCGGTGTCAATTCTATTGATTAACTTTGTCTTTTTTACATTTTTAAATTTTACTTCACATGTTGCTACTACTGAGTTGTGATCCGAGGAGACGTCTGCCCCTGGATATGTTTTTGTTGATCTTATAGAGTTTTTGTATCTTTGGTTTATGAGTATGTAATCTATTTGGTTCCTTATAATACCCCTTATCCCATCTGCAGGAGCCTTCCAAGTGTATAGTCTCCTGTTTGGAAGTTTAAAAAACGTGTTCATTATTGCAAAGTTGTTGGTTTGACAGAACTCGACTAGTCTTTCCCCTCTTTCATTTTGTGTGCCTAGTCCATATTCTCCTACAGAGGTATCGATGCTTCCTCGGCCGACTTTTGCATTGAAATCCCCTTGGATTATTGTAACTTCATGTTGTTTTGTTAACTTTAGTGCAGAATTTAACTGTTCATAGAATGTCTTGATTTCGTTTTCGCTTTTTTCAGCTGTTGGAGCATAGACCTGAATTATGTTTATTTTAGTTGGTTGTGCTTCTAGTTTTATTAGCATAACTCTTTCAGAGATAGGCGTAAAATTCGTCACTGTTTTAATGGTTGCCTTATCCACAATGATTCCCACTCCGTATCGATGTGATGGGTCGTCATTATTAGAGTAATACATCATGCCGTTTGTAGTTTGGTACTTTCCCGTCCCCGGCCATTGTACATCACTAATACCTAATATATTTATTTTTAAACGTCTCATTTCAAGGACAGTGTTGTCTATTTTGCCCGCTGTAAACCAGCTTTTCACATTCCACGTCGCTATTTTTGTTCTTCTTTTCCTTTCACTACTTTTCTCTCAGCATTATTCAAAACTGTCCCCGGAGATCCGATTGGGGACTATAAACTCGGAACATTTCGCCCTGAAATCAGCCATGATTTTATCTGTACTAGGGATATCTTATGATATGATCTTTAATACGGTGGTTTCCCGTTGCCTTCCGTATCTTCATGCCGTTCACTAATATATTCGTCAATGTTAGTTCTTCCGCCTTTAGGGACGATTTCTCGCCCCCAGGGCAAGAGGGTGCCCTAACCCTTGCTAATTCCTCCACCCGAAGCTGTTGATTAGCAAGAGGGGACCACTTATACCTGTGCCAAAAGATCACTCATTATAAAAAGCGACAAAGGAAGTCAAAAGATCGACAATGTTGTTGAGAGCCATAACAAAAGCAAATCATAATTGGTCATGTTCAGATAAAGAAAAAGTCTTCCTGTTGTTTTTATTCCACTTTCATTAGGTATAAATAAAACTGAACTGCAAACATATTTTGATAATTTATGTCACTTGTGTCAGGCAATAAAGATATTCTTTTACCAAATTAAGATTGCTAAACCTTACAAGATGCTTGAATATGACTCAAAAGTAGGAAACATTCTCATAGATCTCCATAGGAAAGCGATTTTTCTCTTAAATACGATTTCAGTAGCATTTTAAAATTGCGGTTCAAAATATAATGATCGTCAAAGCATTCTTCTGCAAAACGATAAACTTTTTATGTATAAAAACAAATTTAGTTGAAAAGAAGTACCGGCGAAAATCGCGTTTTTGGCCTAGTTGTGGGGGCGGGATTTTTTGGTCTCACTTTGTAGAGAATTAAAAGACGAGTTCAGTGATATATAACACTAGGCACAAAACCTATGGCATTTCCTGAAAATGGCCCTCAAAGATAAGGTGCGATATTTGGAAATATTGAACGTTTATTCGAAACCCTGTGCTATTAATGCAGATTTTATCACTCGGTCTCGTCCATATCACTTTCAGATTCAGGGTGTAGACTATGGTCAACAATTACAGTATTCAGATAACTAGCTGGCGCATGGTTATCGCGGGAATATTGCCCGTACGACAAGTACCAAATGACGGTCATAACGTGAGCGCATCAACCAACAGATCGTAAACCATTTTTGCATCCACAGCAATATTCAACAATCGAATCTAATCCTGATTTAGATTTGTCTGCAAGTACGAAAACGGCATATAAACCAGGTACGCATTTGCTGGAGAAATAGCGATTCCGTATTTTGAATAATCAAAGGTGGATGTTTCTTTAGCGACCTTGATATTGTAAATCCCGTTCTTAGCGTGTACAGCGTAATAAGATTTAGCTTGTGCTAATTGGTAGGCTCCACAAGCTAATGTTTGATGATCATAAGTCGACATTTTCGAAAAATCATTTAAACCACTTTCATGAATATATTTTAAAATGAACGTCCATCTTTTCTGTATCAGTTTGTAATCAACGGCTAATTCGTGAAGATTATTGGGCTTGTCGCGTAGAGTTTTCATTCGCTTTGCAATTCTTATTGGGTCGTGTACATCAGAATAGACTTGGTTTCCATATGCATTTATCAATGCGCATATTATTTCAATGTCTTCCATTAAGTACGGCAAGCATTTCGATTTGACTATTTTGTCCAAATAGCTAAATCGTGATTAAATTTGACCATTAGTAGCTTCCACAACAAAGCGGACCTGGAATATGTATAACTGTTAGCAAAATATTCAATAATCAAACAAAAACGTACCTTTCTTGTGAACCGTGAATCATTTGCTTGCTTCGTTGTCATTTGTTTTGCATTTTTAGGTAAACAACAAATCCCAGTTCTTCTAAATCTTTCACGCAGTACTGAAATCCTTTGTCCAAAACGAAAACGTCACCAGGTTTGAACAAGTTTTTGAATTCAGGAAGTTGCATTATCTTCAGCTTTAGTTTTGAATCGGAGGAATTTCCAGCAAAAGCGATCCAGCTGTAATAATTTTTCCGTTTGTAGTGACACCCATGAATGGCTTAACGAGACATCGTTTCATGTGCAGACTGAATGAATTACATTGGAATTCATAGCTGCTACTTTTGGGAATGTAAATATACGTTCCATCCCAAACTGTGATAAGTGGTTTAGGATTACTCGGAGTTCCAAAAAGTTCGAATGCTAAGTCACTTGTATTTGAAATGATAAAATCTCTGTCAATTCGATTTATCCCGTACAGATTTGGTACAAATGACTTTGTTAACTGACTACGAGTTGTGTCCAAATAACGCGAAACGCATGTTCTGATGAAAGTTCCTATCTTTGAAATCGAATCTTTAGTACGCATTCTCATTAAATACCAAGAATTTGAGGTATTTTCTTCCTTTATATCAGGAGAATGCACGAAGCCTTGAAGCATTTTAAACTCGTGATTATTTAAACAAGTGTAGATTCGAATTTTGTCATCACCCATTTCAGCGAATTGGCGTCCTTAATCTTCTTTGATTCGATTATTCCTTTTTGCAAATCGTTAATTAGATCACCAACAGCCACCGATGATAACAAAGCTTTTTCTGATGCAATAGTGAAGTTAGTGTTCTTAATGTTGATGAACTCGTTATCTGATAAATGTGATTCGCAGCAACGACTTCCGCTAACAAAAACGATCGCTTGTTCTACTAACGTTTGATAAGGCACCCGAACTCATTGAATAGGCTTTGGGCATCCTAGTACACACGAAATGTGACCACTTGTTCCTTTTTTAAACGAAATTCGAATTTCACCATTTGGCGTCCCTTGTTCTTCGAATGTCGTTTGCATGATTTTGTCGATTGCATTTTGCTCTTCTCGCTTACGTCGTTTCGAATTCTGACGCATACACGCTGAACAGTACACTAAATTGTCCAAAGATGATCGATGTCCTCGGTTCTGTGAATGCTTTTTATCGAACTTTATATTACATCCGAGAGTTGCACAAACACTTTCGTCAGAATTCGACGTTGCAAGGTGACGCCAAACTGACCTTCCATTCCACAATGTGTGAAAAGTTCATTTCAAAGGCGCCAGTTTTGAGTTGCGCGCTGATACTTTGAGCGACATTTTCAAGAAATGACATAGGTTTTATACCTAGTGTTATATATCACTGAACTTGTCTTTTTATTTTCTACAATGTGAGACCAAAAAATCCCGCTCCCACAACTAGGCAAAAAACTTGATTTTCGCCGGTACTCCTTTGCTCTTTAACAGAAACCTAAAAGAATAGAAAATGTCTACAGTAGTTTTTTTTTTCTATATTAAACAAGTCTTCGACAGAGCATAGCACAAAGCACTGCTATATAAGTTGCAGTAAAATTTACTTGGTCAACTTATATTAAATGCGCCAGCGATTATTATAGTATTACTGCATGTCCCAAGCTAAGATAAAGAAGGAGGGGAAGGAGTAATAACCTCGCTAAGCAGACTTCAATAGCGGCGTTTGTACCCATATTGGGCGGCCGCACACAGCGTCTGACTCCAGAGGCTGATTAAAAACTCGCCAACCCGCTCGGCAAGCATGGCGTTTTAATGTCAAAACACCCCCCAAGTAACTCAACATAAAGAAGAATTTTGAAACTCAAAAACCCGAGGTGGGTAGGATTAATCGCCCACAATCCCACACTAGTACTCCGGTCTGCCTCGAGGATTCTGGGGCCGGCAAAAATTCAAAAATAAGAAGCAAAAGAATAAACTGTTGTGTGAAGATAAACACTAGAACTATGAATGTAAGATCACTCTGTACAGAGGACAGATTAGCATAATTGGAAGAAGAACTGATACATATTAATAATAATATTTGCTCAGCGGTAGGATCATCACCGAGAGTTAGATACATAACTATTAAGATAACTAATCCGTATTACCCAAAAATCATTCAAGCGCATGCACCAACATCTAAACACACTGATCAAGAGATTGAACAGTTCTATAAAGACATAGAGAAGGCAATGGATAAAAACACAACTTCTAATCGGAGACTTTAATGCCAAAATTGGAAAATACCAAAGAGGAGAGACATCCATGGGTAAGCGTTAGTGGACTTCCTTGAAGCGCATCAATTGAAAACAATGAATACATACTTTCTGAAAAAAAACACTGGAAATGAACGTGGAAAAGCTCTAATGGGATCATAAAAACGAGATCGATTTTATCGTCTCAGATCGTAAGAACATTATACAAGATGTATCTGTCCTCAACCTAATAAACATCAGCGACCATAGAATAGTAAGAGCACTAGTAGAAATAAACGCAAGATTACATAGAGGCAAATTAATTGAAGGAGGAGTTAGAAACATACACCACACAGAGCTTTGGAACAAAGAGGATACTTACAGAAAAGTACTACAGAAGACATTTTCAAACAACTCGATTAAAGAGACCATAAATGTTGAAGATCTTTATAATTACATTATCAATAACATAAAAGAAACAGACAAAACTAAAAGACAAACTAGAATTAAAGAAGAAACAAGAAAACTAATAAACCAAAGGAACAAATAAAACTAAATATGTCAGAAGAAGAGATAAAAGAAATCAACAAGGATATCAAAAAGCGAGTAAGATTAACATATCAGAGTACAATGAAAAAATTATTAGAGAACCCATTAAAAGAAACAAAGGATCAAAAGTATTCAGGGGGAGAGTACAAGAAGGAAAAAAAGAATAGTAAATATAATGGACAAATGAAACGCACTGTGCAATCGCAAAAAGATGCTAGAATATATTGTAAAATCTTACGAGGATCTGTACTAGTCGAAGATTCAAGAACTACCAACTAGCCCAAACGAAAAACGAGCATCATTGACCAGGCACTATATAGAGGACATACCAACAATTAGTAAACATGAAATAAAACAGGCACTAAAGCAAATGAAAAATAATAAAGTTGCAGGGCTGGGCGGGATAGTAATAGAACTAATAAAAGCAGGAGAAGGAGTTCTTCTATGTCACCTAGAAACACTATTTAACCAGTGCCTAGATACGGACACAATATCCGAATCATGGAAAAACCATAATGCTGTGCTAATTTATAAAAAAGGGAATAAAAAGGAGTTAAAAAACTATCGGCCGATCTCGTTGCTATCCCACATGTATAAGCTTTTAACAAAAATAATATCAACACGAATAACGTTTAGACAAATTCCAAACCTAAGAACAGGCTGGTTTTAGAGGGGGCATAGCACTTTGGATCACATAGTTACGAAAAAAGCGCACGAATATAACCAACCTTTCTACCCAGTCTTCATCGATTTTGGAAAGGCGTTCGACACGGTGGAAACGTGGGCGCTGGTCAATGCATTAAAGAGATGCGGGATCGATTGTAGATATGTAGATTTAATCACAAAAATATACGAAAATGCAACAGTGACATTCCAGATATTCGAAAAGACGAACCCGATAAAAGTAAGAAGGGGACTTACACAAAAGGATACCATCTCCCCGTGCTCTTTACTAATTTATTAGAAGATGACTTTAAAGCTTCGAACTGGAATAAATTAGAAAATAATATCAATGGAGAATATCTGTCTAACTTACGATTTGTTTGCGATTTTGTTTTATTAGCAAATAACACAAAAATTTGAATGACGGTGATTAAAGACCTGCAGGAAGTAACAAGAAAAGTCGGGCTAAAAATGAACATTACAAAAACAAAGATTATGACAAACAATGACGATGCAGCACCTATTCGCCTGAAGAATGACTTAATAGAAGTTGTCGACGAATACATATATTTAGGACAAATACGGCAGAAATTGGAAGGAGGATAAAGTTATAGTTTGGGCTGCTTATGGAAATCTAAGGAACGCGTTCAAAGCAATAGCATATCCTCAACACTTTAAGACTAGAGTGTTTAGTCAATGCATTTTTTCAATACTCACATGTGCCTTGAAAACATGGACCCTTAAGGAAGCCGTGATAAAAAAACTGAAAGTTACATAAAGAAGAATAGAAAGATCGACGTATTGGAAACTTAAAATGGCAATGGGCAGGCCATCTTATGCGGCGAGAAGACGATGGGTGGAGCAAAAAGGTAACAGGGTGGAGACCAAGGACAGGAAGAAGAGAACAAGCAAGACCGAGAACCAGATGGAGAGACGATATCAATAAGATCGCAGGATCACAATGATGGGAGCGACGGCAGATCGAATGGCATGGCGACAGCTTGGGGAGGCGTATGTCCAAAGATAGAATATTTAAACGCTGGGGATGATGATGATGATGATGATGAACTTATATTAAACTTAAATCATGCATGGAAGACAGATATTTTTAAGTATCACTCTATACAATTTGGAGTGATGCAAGGTAGCGTGTTAGGACCATATGCATATTTTATAGCTATGACAGTTACAAAATACACAACGACAGTTGCATTTGCTGATGATACAGAAATTCTTTTAAGTGATTTAGATCTAGCAAAAATCTCGGAAAAGCTATAAAAGTACTTTGATGCGTTGCAAGAATAGCTAACTATAAATAATATCACTGTACCAATAAAAAAATAAGTAAAATATTGAAAACTTTATCTAGATGAAAAATAAGAGTGAAAAGAATTCACTGAAGCCCAAAAAACAACAAATAAACTTGAAGGTTAAAAAATGTATTGGCTGATTTGCAGAAAGGCCTCAGTTCAGTTTATAAAATCATACCGATGCCTATATGGACATTGGAGTAGAGTTCTGTGGTTGCAGCAAACCGTCAAGGACAAGAATATTACAGATGGCATAATAAAAGAATTTTCGTAGAATGAACTATCTATGCGATGTCCGCCTCCAACATCGTCAGTCAAACGACTGATTTGTCGCAGCTTTCCATGTTTGTAGTTCTAAAGCCTTGTTTTTCTTTTCTACGTAACTGTCATTGCTCGAGTCTGTTATTAATTACTTAATATATTGTAGGCATGGTTTCTCTTGGGTTTTCTTCTATTATAATTTTTATCAGTCCTTCCCTTCTCATTATGTGGTCTATCGTTTGCATTGTCGTTTCTTTATGTGACTCCACATTTTTTGTTTTTATTGAATTGTTCTTAGTATTTTTTGCGTCCATGAGATCTTCAATATTCTTATATAGCCACCGCATCTCAAAGATTTTAGTTTATTTTGGTCTGCTTTTCCTATAGTCCATGATTCGCAGTCATATAGTGCTAGGTTCCATATGTACCTTTTTGTAAATTATTTTCTGGTATCTATTGTTAGACCATTAGATGTAAGTAGTTGTATCTTCTCGTAGAAAGTCCTTTTAGCCATGTTTATTCTATTTTTTACTTCTTTTGTACATTCGCCATCTTGAATTCGCTCACAGCCTTTACTGTCTCCCCATTAATGTAGATGTTATCCATCTTTTGGTTTTTTCTTGAACATTTCATCACCTTCGTTTTAGTTTTGTTTAATGTTGTCCATGTTTTATATTTCTTGTATTAGCTCTTCTTTTGACTCGGCGAGTAGTGCTATGTCGTCGGCGTATTTTATAGTGTTAATTTTTATTCCGTGAACATATACGCCTGAAGTCTGCTTCTCATTAAATTCATTAATGACTTGTTGTGTGCATGTATGTATATATATATATATATATATATATATATATTGAATAGTAGAGGTGATAGGCCGCATCCTTGTCTAACTCCTTATTTGATTATTGCTTCTTATTTTTCACCATTGTACTGTATTACCGCGGTTTGATTTTTGTATAAATTGTAGATCATTTTCCTATCGTTCATGCTAATGTCAGTTTCTTGTAATATTTTGAACAATGTAAGCTAGCTCACCCTGTCAAAAGCCTTTTCCGCATCGATGAAGGCTATGTATACTTCTTTAACTTTGCTTAGCATTTTTTCTACTAATACTCTTAGGGCCAGTATGACTTCTTTCGTGCCTGTGTTTCTTCTAAAGCCAAATTGGTCGTTGGTCAAATTCTCTTCAATTTTTCTTCTATTCTTTTTTGAATTATTTTTACCAGTATTTTTGAAGCGTGTAATAGTAAGCTTATTGTTCTATGTTCTTCGGACCAATGACGCTACCAACCCAAAAAGTGAAGATAACTCTAACTCATTGGGTATGAATCCTTTCAGTCAACCAATCTCCTGAACTTGCTGTGGAACATCTTCAACAACATCTAGACTCATTGCAAGCCTGGTTCCATAAGTGGAGAATTACAGTCAATACTGATAAATCGGCTCAAATAACCTTCACTATAAGACGTATCGAATGCGCCCAAACCAGCATAAATAACACCCCAATTCCAATCCATAGGGAAGTAAAATACCTCGGCTTGCACCTCGACCAAAAACTCAATTGGAGCTCGCATATCAAAGCCAAAAGGAGGCAATTATATCTCAAAATCAAACAAATGGCATGGTTACTTGGAAAACATTCCCAATTCTCTCTATCAAACAAGGTTTTGCTGTATAAAGTCATCCTGAAGCCCATATGGTCCTACGGGATTCAACTCTGGGGATGCGCCAAAGCGACACACACTAAAATCCTTCAAAGATTCCAGTCCAAAACCCTCCGTATGCTGGCCAATGCACCATGGTACATAAAGAACGATACCCTTCATAACGACCTAGGAGTTCCCTACGTAGATAGTGAAATCAAAAGGCTCTCAACTAACTATAGCAGTAACTTGGCAGGACACCCTAACCAACTCATTGAACAACTCTCCAATCAACCGGACATCGCAAGAAGGCTCAAACGACAATGGCCGCTGGACCTCGCACAACCTAATTAAAACTGATGTAATCATTAGGGAGACTAGCACTGGCTAGAGCTCCCCGCATGACATTGTATTGTTATATAATTTTACTTAATACTCAAATTAGGAGTAGATTGTAAATACTGTGCCGCGCTTTGAGCGCTTAATTTACACGAAGTCCATGCGTTCGTGTACGCACGTCGGGGCCGTTCTCGTTCCTCCGAGCGGCCGCGGCTGCCTTTGTACCTGTTATCGCATTTATGGTGTAGGAACAGACGCATATTTACTAACTTAATTAATAATTTCCTATTCGTTGTAAAAACGATGCCAAAATGTCGACAATACTAAAGGTAGGTTATGCAGTTTCAAAATCAAAACAAACATTCTGTTATTGCAGCCAAGATTAATCCAAGGAAAAGTTAAAAATTACTGCAAATAAATGTAAGAAATACAAAAGTTGAACCGATTTCTTATGTATGAAAGTAAAACGTAAAAATTACGGGAGTGCATCATGAACGAGCGCATAAGTTTTGCATTTTTTCAACTTTACCCATTACGTATTTTTTATGGGCTGCTTATGTCCATTATGAATGGGCGCTAAATTAAATTGTTCCACGTTTCCGATCCAGGGAAAAAGCCGATCCAATTAAAAATTTATACGTTCGCATCTTGCAAAAATTTGAGGGAGGGCGGGTGAAAAATTGCCAGCATAGGACGCCAAAAATATCTTTTGGCGGGCAACATCTTGTTTTTAAAAGGAGTACAAATAAGTGTCCGCCACTTTGCTATCAAAAAATTGAGCATTTATTGTGAAAGAACGGAACCTTATGTTTTATTCAAAGTATTATTATATATTATATTCGTTTGGTAACTATGTAAGAACTAGATACTCACAATCGGAAGAGTTCATAACAAGCAATGGCCTAAGACAAGGTGGTGTACTAAGCCCTCTGCTGTTCATACTACTCATGGACGACATTATTAACGCATGTAGGTCAAAAGTAGCGAAATTATGTGTAGGATACAGAAACATGCAACGAATAAACATCTCGGAATGTGCGTTTGCTGATGACGTTGTGATATTCGCACCAAAGGAGAGGGACCTACAATACAATCTGGAAATATGGAAAGAAACGTTAGAGGACTACAACATGAAAATTAACATAGGCAAAACTAAGGTCATGGCAATTGGTAAACAAGAAGAGCAGACAAACATAAAAATCAACAACAGTAAATTAGAACAAGTCAGAAGTTTCACATATTTAGGAGTTACTATAGACAGCAAAGGAGGACACGAAGCTGAACTAAACAAACGAATAGAAAACACTGCCAAGTTGTACTACGCACTAGGAAAGACATTCTTGAACAACAAAGAGATTTCTAGGAAAACAAACTCACCATATATAAAACAATTTATCTACCGACATTGACATTTGGGGAATCGTGGGTAACAACGAAGAGACAGGAAAGTAAACTACAAAGTATGGAAATGAAATATCTGAGGAAAGTACTAGGAGTAACCAGAAGAGATAAAATACGAAATCAAATAATTCGAGAAGAACTTAAAGTAGAACCACTGGAAAAAAAAATAGAAACACGACAGCTACAATGGTTAGGACATCTACTTAGAATGGACAAAGATAGACAGGTTAAGAAAATATGGGAATCGAAAGTAGGTACTAGTAGAGCAAGAGGAAGACCACGAAAAACATGGACAAGAACAATAGAAGAAAAACTTCTTCAGAAAGGAATAACATGGCAAGAAGCAAAAAAAATAGAAACACGACAGCTACAATGGTTAGGACATCTACTTAGAATGGACAAAGATAGACAAGTTAAGAAAATATGGGAATCGAAAGTAGGTACTAGTAGAGCAAGAGGAAGACCACGAAAAACATGGACAAGAACAATAGAAGAAAAACTTCTTCAGAAAGGAATAACATGGCAAGAAGCAAAAAAAATAGAAACACGACAGCTACAATGGTTAGGACATCTACTTAGAATGGACAAAGATAGACAAGTTAAGAAAATATGGGAATCGAAAGTAGGTACTAGTAGAGCAAGAGGAAGACCACGAAAAACATGGACAAGAACAATAGAAGAAAAACTTCTTCAGAAAGGAATAACATGGCAAGAAGCGAAGGTAATGGCACAGAACAAAAAGGAGTGGACCAGATTAGTACATACGAGTAGAAATCAAGAATAATTTTTAGTTTTAAATATTATGTCAAGAATTAGTTTAGTTTTATTTTGTAAATACATACCTTTACACTGTATGGTAGGAAAGGTCTTGATAATATATATATATATATATATATATATATATATATATATATATATATATATATATATATATATATATATATATATATATATATATATATATATATATATATATATATATATATATATATATATATTCGTTTGGTTTGAGCGACTCATAATACACGACACCAAGCTAATCTCACCAAATACACATGAGTTTTTTTTTCATTGATATTCGGCTTGGCTGTCGATTTTGAAGTATGGCCACGTGGTCCCCATGATTTCCTCTACTTTGGGTTATGGTAGTGGATCCATTTTTGATCATCGGTGACTATAGGATGCAAAAAACTCTTTCGCTTGTGCTTGGAAAGCAGCATTTCACATGTGCAAAATCGGCATTCAACGCTTCTTGGCTTCAGTTCATATGGAACACAATTCCGTTGCTTTTGAATCATTCCCCACTATTTTAAGTGATGTGAAGTTGCTTGTTGAGTCACTCCTAATGTAAGTGCAAGTTCTTGCGTTTGGCAGGAATCTTCCTCCAATAATGCTTCCATTGGAGACTCTTTAGAAGATCGGTAAAAAGATGTACTAGAATAAATTCGAATCAATCATCAACATATTTCATATTTACTACACTTGCTTAATACTTTGACATATTGAGTAGATTATAAACTTGCAGTTGTAAAATAAATAAAAGGTTTCGTTTGAAACGTAATTTTAAGCTTTTCTAAAATTTAAAGAACTGACCAAGAGAAAGAAGAGGGAGAGGAGAGGAGCAGAGAGGGTAAAAGAAGGAGAGGGGGAGAGAGAATGTGGGAAAAAGAGGTGTAAAGAGAGAGGGGAGAAGAGCAGGGAGAGGGGAGAGAAAAAGAGAGAGGGATTAGGCAGAGAATTTATAAAATTTTGAAAACAAGACGATCATGTCTTCAAGCAATTTATTTTGTGTCCCCTTGCAATTATCGAGGGGTGACCTTTAATTTTAGTGAGAATAATCCTTTTTTATTTGTTCAATCAGAACTTTAGGTGACCTGGACATTTGTGATATATTTCAGAGCCATAAATTGCGTAACGAATCGATATAGAATTAAAATTGTTGAGTTTCATTATTGAGTTCTAGGGTATCTTTTCTTTTAATATCAGGAAACGTTGTTATCTGGTATAGAGACAAATGTATTTGCTTAAGTGCTTAAGTGCGTTTCTAGCTGAAATAAAATTTTTAGATCGATCTTTGTGCGCGCCAAAGTATACTGGGTTTCTATGCCATCGTAGCTGCGCTTTAGAACGAATAATTTCGCCTGGCTGGAAAACGTCCAAGTGTGACCTGCTTTGCAGAAAGTTGATAACAGGCGGCTCCGCTGATAGCACTTCACCTGGGCCCAGACCACGCGTTATTTGTATGGAAAGCAATATCGCCTGATACCGACGGCTGCGCAAACCTGGCCGTGGCCGAGGCGTAGACGTTCCTTCATTGATGTATTTCAGTGACCATGACAAAATGCCCTAGCTGATACGTCGAGAATTACCTGCTGCTCACTGTCTAACAATTTACATAAGTGCCTTGTCGAGTAGAGTCCAACTTTCGCCGAGTGCCAGCGACACCAGGTAATCACTGCATTTTGTTTTTACGCGTTCGAAGCGCACGTGTAATTAAGTGCGTGCTCGAGGTTGAGCAACCTTGCGTACGCTGCATATAACAGGTTGGCGGGATCGAAGCGATAGCGATGCTTCTCTGTAATTTATTGCAGTAACGCTGCAGTGATTGAATTTTCATGATTCAGGACCGAAATGAGTTCCTTCGGTGCAATTTTAGAACAAAGGTCACTTCAAAATTCGACAACAATCGAACCGATATCTCACTTGCGAACGATTTCTTAGTAATGAAATATTTACCTAATTTGATATAACTCGATATTTGATATAACCTGATGTCATCAAGAAATAATGATACTTTGATAACGACATTTATCTTCAACGTTGAAAACATCTCGATGTCTATTTTTGACAATAGAAAAAATGATCGGCCTTCGAGTCAGTTGATTGTAAAATTGTCAGTTACTACAATAAATAAAATTTTGACTATTTTTGATATTGCCAGAAGAGTCATAAAAACAAAATTTGCTATATCAAAAACAGGTCAAATACGTTTTGTAGCTTGTATTGGTTTTTAATGTCTGTTTTTATAGCCTGAGAAATGTCTCTTAAAAGTTAGTTATTTAAATATGCAAAAAATCAGCTATATCAACATTTTGTCATTGTCATAAAAAAATATTAATCCTACATCTATAATAGTTTAGAAAAAATATTACTTTAATGGTTTTTGGGAAGAGCGTCTGTAACAGTTTATTTGGCTCACTCTGTATTATGTATGTAATACCGGTCTACAAATTTAATTTTTTTGCACCAGTGACTAAAATAAGTTTTCCAGGCTAATTTAAGGTCGCAGAACGCGAAAATTAAGTATCGATTTTTCCCTTTAGGTGCGTCCTTGAGATGTTAAAGAAAAACGATTTTTATAGCATGATTTCACTCAAACCACAGCACCTCGAATACCAGTAAATCTGGAAAAATAATATATCGCTGGGTAGATACTTAAATTGCGCGTTTAATGTTATCGACTAAATTCCAATCAAATCTGAAATGGCTGAGTTATGGCTGATTAAACCCAAATTCATCATTGCATGGACTTCAAAGAATTTTTTCGCCATCAAGTAACATTAAAGTTTCTATTTTTATATTATTCGATAGTTTATTTTAATTTTTTATTTTTAAAGTTGTAAAACTGGATGAAAAATAACAGAGTTATCTGCGATTTGAATTTTTCACTTAGTTCCCTATATTTTCATGAATTCGGGCGAAGTAGCCTCGGGTTGAACTTTTTCGTTTCTCTTGGTTGAATCTCCCCGAATGAATCAGCCATTATTTTTCATCCCAGTGCCCTTGGTATTGTTTCTTCATTGCAGCCGTTTCCTGGTGAAATCTTTCACCTTGTTCTTCGCTTCTTGGCCCTAGATTTGGCGGAAAGAAATCTAAGCTGAACGGAAAGTACATCTTGAGTGACATATTTACATCTGAAATTCGAGATTTAATTTTTTGGTGCAAATGGGGGAACACCTTATTCAAGTGTTCGATTGCAAAGCTCTCACAAAATTTGTCATCATTTTGTTGTGTAATGGAGGAATGATTATATTTTTTTCATTGATGAGGGAGTTTTTATGGCATTAGGCTTATACACGTTTCGTCTTCTTCTTCTTCTTCCGTCTTTAATATAGGCATCTTTGCATGTTCTTTCTTCGTCACCTATGCCTCTTTCGTCTGCGTTGAGATTATCGCTCCATCTCTTTCGCGGTCTTCCTGTACTTCTTTTGCCCACTGGTGATTTGTCTCTTGCTGCTTTGGTGATTCGTTGTTCATCCATCCGGTTAATGTGTTTGCCCCATTCGTGTTTTCTATATAATACTCACTCATTAATGTTTTTCACTTTACTCGTTCGCTCCTTTTTCTCCCCAATAATGTCTTTCCAGCAATTTTTTGTAGCACCTTCATTTCGCCTGCTTATAATATTCTTTTTGTTTTTGATGTATCCGCACGGATTTCTGCAGTGTATGTCATTATTGGGCTCATCGTGGATTTGTAAATTCTTGACTTGACTTCCATTTCTATGTGTTTATTTTTCTACAACGTGTCATTTAGGCAGGCTGCTAATCTTATTGCTTTCGTCGTTTGTTGTCTTCTTTTTCTACATCACCATATCCTAAGTATTTAAATTTCATTTCCTGTTGTATTATTTGTTCGTTAACAACTAATTTGCATCTGATGGGTATTGTAGATGTTGTCATTCATTTTGTTTTTAATTTAGATGCCTCCATGTTGAATGACTTAGGTGTGCATTTAAATCGATACAGTAGTCTCTGAAGATCATCTTCGTTTTCCGCTATTCACACATCATCGTTTGCATAGCACATGATTGTCACATTGCGATCACCCATTTTATATCCTTGTAAGTTGCGTACTTTCTTTATTATCTCGTCCATTATGATGTTGAAAAGAAGCGGGCTTAAGGAGTTCCCTTGTTTTATTCCATTTTGTACTGGAATCGGGTCGCTGAGTTCTCTGTTTATTTTAGCTTGTATTTTATCTGTGCTGTATATATTTTGTATATATTATTTTGATTAGGTAGTAGGGTATTCCTTTAACATAGAGAAGGTTTAAGTTGGACACGATCAAATGCTTTTTTTAGATCTACGAAGCACGTATAAGCTGGCCTATTGTATTCAATGGATTTTTCTGCCATTTGTTGTACGACAAAAACGGCATCCGTGCACGATCTTCCAGATCTGAATCCTTGTTGTTCATATGATAATGCTATTGTGTTATTTATTTTATTTGTTATTATTTTTGTAAGTAATTTCAAACATGTGCTCAGGAGATTTATGGCTCTGTAATTATCGGGTATCTTCTTGTCTCCTTTCTTGATCATAAGGGTTGTAGTGCTTGTTCTCCATTCATCGGGTATTCTGTGGCGATTGAAAATTTTATTGATTAGGATGAATAGCTGTTGCCGTACTTAAGAAGTTCATTGGGAATGCCGTCTTGTCCCGGACTTTTTCTATTCTTTAGCTGGCGTAGCGCTAGTTGTATATCTGTTACATCAATTTGTAAGTTATCGTTTATTACTATTACTGGTATATTCTGCTCAACTGTGTCCTTCTCTTTACTGGAAAGTTCCTTTAAGTGCGTGATCCAGGTTTCTTTGTCTATATGCTTAAATTCAACAAGTTCATTTACCTCTTTCCTTTGGGCTCTGATTAGTCGCCATATTTGTTTTTGCAGTCCGTAGACTTTTTATTCGTTTAGAAAATACTTCCCAGTACTTATCTTTAACCTGTCTTACTAATGTTGTTTCTTGTATCTCTCATATGTGTCAGGGATCCTTGCAGTTCGGTATATGATAAACGCTTTCTTTTTTCCTCGCATTTCCCTTTAACTTATTTACAGAATCACGGTGTTCTATTTAGTGTTGCACTGTTTGTCTTATTCACAATTTGGGTTCCGATGGCTTCTATTGCTGCTTCTGTAATATTTGTTTTTAGTTTCTCCCAGCTGCTGTCGATGTCTTCTTTTTCGTTCATCCAGTTTTTAGCTATTTTCTTTAAGCCTGTTCTGATATAGTGTCTTTGCTGATTAATTCCATAATGATTCGATATTTGGTTTTTGTTCTTTTATTTTCAATTTTTCTTTTCAATGTCATTGTTATTTTTATCTTCCCAAGTAATAGACTATGGTCACTACCAACGTTAGCTGAGCTTAACGTTCTTATGTCTTGCATTTGTGTTGGATGTACACGCCTATTAGTTAGTATGTAATCAGTTGTTGATCTCTGTCCTCTTTGTTTTCGAAAGTGAATTTGTATTGGTCTTTATGGTTGAAGTAGGTGTTATTTATTGTTAATTTATTTAGGGAGCATATGTTGATAAATAATTCACCGTTGTCATTTATAGCATCTTTATTGAATTGCTGTTTGATCGCTGGTATTATTTCACTGCCAATACGAGCGTTAAAATCTTCCAAAATTACCATCGGTATGTCTTGTGATAGTGACTCACTTATATCTTGAAGCTGATTATAGAAGTGTTTTCGCTCGTGTTTCTATTTATTATTTTCTGGTGCATATATGGATATCAAATTTATTTTTTGATTTTCCGTATGCAGTGTAACAATTAAGATACGTGATGATGTATAACGGCAGTCTTCTATGTTAGCTGCCTATTTGGCTCGAATTGCTATGGTTACTCCTTTTGCTCGCTCTTTCTTTTCCATTTCACTTTATATCACTAAGTAATCGTCATATTGTTTTTGTCCTATTCCCTTTTTCGTTTCTTGTAGAGCACGTATATGAATGTTATGTTCTTTTAGCTCTTTTAGCGCTTCTTGTTCTTTATTATTAAGTGATTTAACGTTCCATGTTGCGAATCGTAATACATCTTTCTTTTTCTATTTGTCGTCATCTTTAATCCCGACCGTTTTTGGTTTCAGGAGCATGTTTATTTTTACCTCAGGTGAGATGCTGGCCTGACCTGAGAACCCTTTCCCTTTATCCGGGCTTGGGACCGGCAGCATAGCTACTGGGCTACTCAATCCACCCAGCCACTATGCAGGCGGAGTTATACACGTTTCGTAATGGGCAAAAACTCGACTGCCCGATAAGCACATAAAGCAGCTGAATTTCGTGTTGCTACCCTGCATTCCTGTTAATACACTAATGCTTTTTGATGCACTTTCTGTCCGGTCATTTAGATTTCTTTTCACCAAATCTGGGGACAAAGAGCGACTAAAAATCTTACCAGGAAATGGCTGAAATGAAGGATACTGAGATGAATAAATAATGGCCGACTATTATTGATTTCTCATCCAGGAAGATCCAGCCGAGAAAAAGAAAAAAATTGAATAGAGGCTTCTTCGCTCCGATTCTATTAATATACAGGGAATTAAGTTCTTCTTCTTCTTTAAGTAGGCCACTAGCTTGTTAGAAACAAATAATTAGGTGAAAAATTAAAGTGTTGCAGGTGGGTAGTTTGAAAAGTTTTGAGTATCAACATGGAGATGACTCTATTCGTCAAAACTATAAGGCTTTGAAAGATACTTGTAAAAATTTCAACCATTTTGGACGCTTAGTTGTTGTTTGACAGTCGTTTGTATCGATATCGACAGGTCAGCGCTTTTGCAAAAATGGAAAAAATCGAATAACATTCCGTAATTACGTATTTGCATTTAAAAGGCAACACGCCTACGCAAATTAAAGCCGAGTTAGATGCCGTTTATGGGGACTTTACCCCATCATTTGCCACGTGAAAAAACGTGGTCGTACCAGCTTGGCTGATGATGAGTGTTCAGGACGGGCAACTACTGCGATCTCCACCGATAACATCGAAAAGTTTCATGGTACTGGACGGCCATCGAATCAAGGTTTGATTTTTTTTTGACAAAAAATTGGAAAAACCATATTTGCTCTCAAAAATCGTCATACTGACCTAGAAAAATGTCAATCGATGGTAAATTTTCGATAGAACACGAATTTCGTACTATTTGACGTTATTTCACAACTTTCGCATCGAAAAATGGATAAAGGTGCATGGCAATTTCATTGATCTTGTTGCTGAAAAAAATTCCTCTATTCAATACACGGTTTTTGAAGTTTTGCCATGGTATGTTGACATATATGAAATCCTACGATTTGTAAAAAAAAATTGAACGTTTAAAGACGATTTTCCCATGTTAATCAAATGGGAAATTTGATTTGCCTGCAGGCACGCGAAAATACGGTTACCAATGAGTTTTTTATTTCAAAATGGTTATTTACCATGAAAAGAAGACATTTAACTAGTCCTATTAAAAAATTCGCGACACCCTAATATATATATTTTTGTAAAATACAGTTTTCAATGGATTAATCTTGGATTTATTATTTGTTTTAAAATAGAATTACCCTCCTCCTTACATTCGGTAGATATTTCTTCTTCGAAGGCATAAATATTTATTTTCTCTTGGGTTTTAACTCTACGATTTGTGGATTAGCAACTCAGAAGTATTTTATATATGCTAAGTTGTTGCGTTCTAACACAACAACTCTTTCTCCCTCTCTCTCTTTCTCCTTGGAGAGTCAATGGTTAACCAGTTAGAAAAATGGAAGATTTGCATTGGTAAGCTTTTAAATTGTGGGTGTTTATTATTTGAAACAATTTTTTACTGAGTTCTTATAGCAAACCTAAATTTAACTTAAGTTATAGCTTGAAGATGCTTTGAATGTATTCTGTCGCTATTTTTCTTTAATTATGATGTTATTAGGACACTTATGAAATGGACCTTTTTTATTATTCATGATAAATTTTCTATTCGTGATAAAAATTCTGTTTTTTTAATTTTTAGTTACTGGCACGTACCTATCATAAAGTTGATAACGAATTTTATTTAATAATAATTACTTTTAAGAAAAATGCACAAATAGAGGCCAAATCGTTTTAGCGGGAATATTTGCAAGGTAATGTTCTTTGTGACTGTAGTTCCCATAAATATTGAGAATATATTTATACTAAATATAAAGTCCTGTGTAGTGTTTTTTTTTTAATTAGAATAACTGAAGAAAATATCTTCTTCTTCTTCTTCTTTGTCCATCCCTTATACCCTAAGGTGTCGGCTTCTCTATCCATTTTCGAAATCTCTTCCTGTGCCTAGCGATTTGTTTAGCTTCTGCCATGCTTTTCCCCCTCCTTTCCACTTACTTTCTGATAGTTTCCATCCATGTTTGCCTTGGCCTTCCTCTTCCTCTTTTTCCTTCTCTTCCTGCCTCTAATACCCTTCTTGGCAGTCTTTCTTCGCCCATTCGTGTCACGTGCCCAAACCACATTAGTTGTCTTTTCTGTAGTGTTTCCACTAGCGGTTCTAGGTCTAACTCCTCTCTTGTTGTGATGTTCCTCACTCTGTCCCTCTTTGTTCTTCCGACTATACGTCGCAGGTACTTCATTTTCGGAGCCGTTAATTTATTTTTGCTCTTGTCTTGTAGCGGTATGCTTTCTATTCCGTATGTTAATGTAGCTAAGTACATTGTTTTATACAGGTGGAGCTTAGTCTCTTTGCTCAGCTCTTTCTTGTTGATTAATGTTGAGTTGATCTGATAGTATACTCTAGTCGCCTTGGAGGTCCGGTTCCTTAATTCATCTGTTACTGTTCCGTCTTGGCTTATTATTACTCCAAGGTACTCATAGCTCTCCACTTGTTCCAATTGCTCTCCTTCACATCTTACGTTCAGGTTTCTTTGTTCTTCATCTGTGTCCTTACTTATTCTCATTATTTTGCTTTTCTTCGCATTTATTGTCATTCCTTTTATTTTAATTTCGTTTTCCAATTATTTATTGCTTGTTGTAGTTTCCTTTGGCTATCGGCTATGAGTAGTATATCATCTGCGAAGACGAGGCTTTGTATATTGATTGCCCCCATGTTCCAGTGTCCTAGTTTAGTGTTCAGGTTTGGGTTCCTGCTGTTCTTAACTATTTCACTCATCATGATCATGAATAGTAGTGGACTGATGGAGTCTCCCTGTTTTATCCCCCTCTCCATCAAGAATTTCCCCGATTCTTGTCCTTGTATTCTTACTATTCCTTTCGTTCTTCCGTATAGTCGTTTTGTGGCTTCTACAAGTTTTCTTGGGACGTCAATTCTTTCCATTGAATTCCACAGGGTTGCTCTTGGTACCGTGTCGAAGGCTGCTAGGAGGTCTATGAATGCCAGCTGTAGCTCTTTGTTTCCTTCAAGTGTCTTTTCTATTACTGTGCGAAGCGTAAATATGTGGTCTTGAGCTCTGTCTGCCTTTTCTGTATGCAGCTTGTTCCTCTAATAGCTCGTCTTCTATGTGATGCCTTATCTTTTTTTCTAGTATCTTGGTGTAGATCTTTTATACGCAGGATGCCAGGCATATTGCTCTGTAGTTTCCACAGTCGTTTGTGTTACCTTTTTGTGGATTGGTACTATTATGTTTTCTTCCCAATCCCTCGGTATTCCTTCTCCTTCGTATACTTGCTGACATATCTTGTGTGTCCATTTCTTTATACACTCCCCTCCGTATTTGATTAGTTCAGGGCTTATTCCGTCTTTTCCTGAAGAAAATATCTAAAATGTCAATTCTGTCACTGACATCATTTTTATGTTACCATATTGGTGTGTTTGAACGTGTACGCGTGCTTATATTTACGAGGGTAATCCAAAAAATAAAATTTTCTGGTTTTTAGAAATAGAAAAAAGTTTATGTTCTACAATTGATACATCATTTGAAAGCTTGGATATTCCCCCATCTTTCTACATAATCGGCATTTCACTCGATATAGTTTTGTAGACGTTGTGGTAGTTTTTGTACGCCTATGTAATACTAGCTCGCCGCTATGTCATTGAGGAAGCGTTGGACCGCTTCTTTCACCTCGTTATCGTCGCTGAACCTCATTCCGGCCAAATCTTCTTTCAACTTAGAAAACAAGTGGTAGTCACTAGGTATCAAGTCCGGACTATAGGGTGGTTGGGTGATTATATCCCATCCAAACTGCCCTTGCTCAACATTTCTCTCCCCCGGTTGTAAATCGCCCGTCTGAATTTTTTGGGTGTCTCACAATAACTGTTAGCGTTTATTGTGGTCCCACGAGTCATAAAGTTTACCAGAATACCCATTTTCGATCCCAAAACACAGTTGCCATGACTTTGCCGACAGACTGTGCCCGTTTGAATTCGCGGCTTGGGCGAAGAGGAATGCCGCCAGTCACGTGATTGCTGTTTGGTCTCAAATGTGAAGTGGAACGCCCAGGTTTCGTCACCCATGATAATTGAATCGTTTGCATAGCGTTGAAGAAATTCGTGGAAAGAGTCAACGCGTTACTGTTCGTGGTCTTCTGCAAGCATTCGCGGGGCCCACCTTGCGCACATCTTCTGATATTTTAACTTTTCAAAGTCCTATGAATGGCGCTTTAAAAAAAACCAAAAGCCAAAATTCAGATATCATCGAAAGCGATCCCCCGATCTTTATGCATGATTTGTTCAACCTTCACAACTGTCTCGGCGGGAATTGACGGCCTCCCGTTTTTTGTTCGTCGTGAATTTTTATGCGACTATCTGTAAACTCCCTACATCACTTGCGGGCGTTTTTGACATCAATGCATGACTCTCCATACACTTCCGTTAATTAGCGATGAATTTTGATTGGTTTAATGCCTTTGGCGTTTAAAAATCGAATAACCACGCGAACTTTGTACCTGGCGGTACAAGCCGGAGCTCCGTTACGAACAGCTGCCGAACCAAAACTGAGTGCCCTTGCAGGCTAAATGATGGTTTTTTTGAAAGTGGGGAAAGCAGAAAACACGGCAGTGTGACCAATAGCTGCGTGAAAAGTTCCTTTGAGGCCCCAGCGCTTTGGAGACCTTATTTTTGGGATTGCTCTTGTATTTTACCCTTTTGAAACACCTTGTTTTTATCTTTTTATTTTTTATAAGAAGATTAGCTAAGAGTTTTCGAAAATCATTTTGTCAAAACGTACGCGTAGACGTATAGGCTTTAAACTATAGTCCACTTCAAATGCTGTAAATTCGGTAGCATATTCAACAACTCAGTTAAGGCGGTTTTATAAGTGAAGTGTTCATGCTTTAAAAATCTTCAATTTAATGTAATGCCGAATGATTTCGAGACAGGGAAAAAACGACTTTTTAGGGTTAGGTATTTGATTTTTTATGGTTGTTACTTTATTGATTTAAAAAAAATAAATTGATAAAGGCTACCTGCTCCTTCAAGTGGCTTTACAGAAATTAATATTTTAGTTAATATTTGTTATGTAGTTAATATTATTATTAATATTTAGTATTTAAATGATGGAGAAAGAAATAAAGAACAAGGTAGTATATTTAGAAATTCGGATTCGAACTCGCGTTCGGCGTTCACGATTTGGAACGGAAAGGAAGATCAAAAACAATTTTGAGTACATATAGAAACAATAAAATATGGTAGAAAATCTTTCAAAAGAACAAAAGGGAGCAAAATAGCGCTAACGGATTGGTCAGCTCGGACAGACGCTTGAACTACAGAAGGATAAGTACTTGACAAATTGCATAAACAAATTTTAAAAAAAAAAGCGTATTCGAATGGGCGACTGATTGAAGAACAAGTAAGCAAAGTGTAGCACTAATAACAATGTTTGTACCTGCAGTGGATCCGAACTGTTTTAGAATTACTTTCAAATTTAAAACCGAGTGCTGTGTTAGGGGTAGGTGATTAATAAATGGATGACTATGCTGACTTGTAGTAACATAATTGTAATAGAAAAGAGGAAACCTCTTATTACTGCCCCTATAAAGTTACAAAATTGTAAACATCTTGATAGCAATGAGTTAGTTAGTAAACTGTTTATAACTGTTGTAATTGTAAAAATTCTTTCATTGACTATTTTAGCGATGAAGATTTGTCACACAGAATTAATCAGAATCGTATAGCAAAGCTTAAATTTGTTTTAGGAAGGAAGTGATCTTTGCTGTTGATCTTCTTCTGCTTGTCCCGTATCCTCATTGGACGTTGGCGATCAGTCTGGCCCATCTAATCTTGTTTATCGCTGTTCGGAACAGGGCGACCGATGTCATTCCTGTCCACTGCCTAAGGTTGCGAAGCCATGAGATTCTTCGTCTACCAGGACCTCGTTTGCTTTCGATTTTTCCTTGCATAATCAACTGCAAAAGACGATATTTATCATTTCGCATGACGTGACCAAAGTATGCTAGTTTCCTTTCCTTAACAGCATTACGGATCTCTCTGTCCTTGTTCATGCGCTGAAGGACTGTCTCATTTGTTACATGGTGTACCCATGAAATTCTGAGCATACGGCGATAGCACCATAGCTCAAAAGCTCCCAATCGTTTGTTTGCAGCTTCTGTCCCATATAAAAGAATTGAGAAAACATAACATCTAAGTATTCGAGTACCAAGTTGCAAATTTAAACTCAAATTACAAAGTACTTTCTTTAGGCGGTTAAATGCACTCCGCGCCTTTTCGATTCGAACTTTTAATTCCTGAGTATGGTCCCATCTCTCGTTTAACGTACATCCCAAGTAATTAAACGCCTGTACTCTTTGTAAAGGGGATTGATTTATGTGGAAATTCACGTTTATGTTGGCATTTTTACTCATGATCATCACTTTTGTTTTACTTATGTTAAGCCGCATACCGTAATTTTTACTAGTTTCTGTTACGCGGTCTATTAATCTTTGCAATCCATATCTAATGTTGTTGACTATCTCTCCGTTTATTTTGATTCCATCTTCTGCACCCTCTAGGGCTTCTTTGAAGAGGTTTTCAGAGTAGGCCTTAAATAACATCGGGGACAATACGCATCCTTGTCGAACACCTTTGCGGATGTGAAATTCTTCTGATATTCTGTCCCCTATACGGATTGTGGCTCTTTGTTGCCAGTACAAGTTGGCAATGATTCTGGTATCACTGTTATCTATTCCTGCTGATTTTAATGTTTGTATTAATTGCTCGTGTTTTACGCGGTCAAACGCTCTTTCAAAATCAATAAAACATGCAAATATATCGTAGTTGACATCACGCGCTGTTTGTATTAGCACTTGTATCGAGAATAAGGCTTCCCTTGTTCCAATGCCATCTCTGAAACCAAATTGCGATTCGCCGATATTTTGTTCTAACTTGCTGTATACACGTTGGTGGATGATGTAGAAAAACTTTAGTATATGGCTCATTAGACTAATTGTGCGATGATCTTCACATTTCTTGGCCCCTGGCTTTTTTGGTAATGGGATGAACGTAGAGAGTAACCAGTCATTGGGCATGTTTCCTGTTTCGTATATTCTATTGAACAAATCTAATACGGCCTGCGTGTGTTTTTCTTCAAATAACTTTAGAAGTTCTCCATGGGTTTCATCTGGTCCTGCTGACTTGTTGTTTTTTATTCTCTTGATGGCGTTCAACAACTCTTGTCTAGTTATAGTTGGTCCTAATGTGCCAACTATTACATCAGCGTCATCTCTATGTTCATCCGAAAATGATTCCTCCATGTACTCTTTCCATCTTTCTAGTATTTTCTCTTTGTCGAATATTGATTTATTATCTTTGTCTGTGACTATTCCATTGGATTTTGTTCTTACTATTCCTGCAGTTTCCTTGATCTTTTTATGTAGGTTTAGTGTATCATGTTTTCCCTCTAAGGTTTCAATTTCTGCACATTTGCTTCCTAACCAGGCTTCCTTGGCTTCCTTGATTTTTTGTCTAATAATATTGTGTATTCGCTTATAATTTAGTTCACTTTTATTTCTATATCTGCGCCTTTCTTCCATAAGATCTAGTATTTCGTCCGTCATCAAATCATTGTTTTTCTTTCTTGGGTTCTTTGCTAGCTTATTCTTTGCAATGACGTTCAGCGTTTCTTTAATTGTTTCCCATTTGTGTTCTATATCGTTGCCCGTACTTATATTGATTTCAGAGAATTTTTGATTTAGCTGTTGTTTTACTTCCTGCCGTACATTCTCTGTTTTCAGTTTCTGTACATCTATTCTTGTTTGTCTCGTACCACTTGCCATTGCTTTCTTTAATCGTAACCTGAATACAGCTAGCAAGAGATTGTGGTCAGATGGAACATCTGCGCCAGGATATGTTTTCTTCTTTAATGCCTTCTCTAATTAGAGGTTGGCGACCACCTGGTGAAATTGTTGACGATCCATGGCAGCTCGGAACAGTTGCTCAACGCTCATGTTAGTCCACGCTCTGATGTTTCTCATCCACGATAATCGTTTTCGACCGACACCTTTCTTTCCCTCAATTTTTCCTTTGATTATAAGCTGCGGTATATTGTATTTATTATTTCTTAGAATATGCCCAAAATATGACGTTTTTCCCATTTTAATTGTAGACAGTAATTCTCTTTCTCTACCAATTCTGCGTAATACTTCGATATTGCTTACTCTTTCTATCCACGGTATCTTCAGAATTTTTCTGAATATCCACATCTCAAAAGCTTCGATTTTCTTCATTATAGCTTTCTTTAGGGTCCATACTTCAACGCCATACAATAAAATAGACCACACATAACACTTTACAAATTTTATACGGATTGATAGATTTAGGCCTTTATTACACAGCATACTTCTGAATTTTATAAATGCGTTTCTTGCAATTTCGATTCTTACTTTTATTTCATCATCCGGAACTAATTCTGTATTTATCCAACAGCTTAGATATTTGTATTTGAAGACTCTTTCAATTGACCTATTATTTACTGTAAGTCGAACTCGACCAACAGGCTCTTTGCTAATGACCATAAACTTGGTTTTCTTAATATTCATACTCAGTCCTGCTTCCTCACATTCCTCATTTATTCTTGTCAAGAGATTTTGTAGATCTTCCATATTTTCAGCCAACACCGCAGTATCATCAGCGTATCGGATGTTGTTGATGATCTCACCATTTATTTTTATTCCCTCTGTTGCTTCCCAAACTGCATTTTGAAAAATTTGTTCTGAGTATACATTAAACAGGAGTGGCGATAGAACACACCCTTGTCTCACTCCGCGTTTAATTTTAATCTCATTCGTTTCGCCATCTTCTGTTCGTACTACCGCGGTCTGATTCCAGTATAAGTTTTTAATTAATCTTACGTCTTTGTCGTCAAGTCCTATTTTAGCCAACGATTGTATAAGTTTATTGTGCTGAACTCGGTCAAAGGCCTTCTCAAAATCTATAAAGCAGACGAAGGTTGTTTTTGGTATTCTCTGCACTTCTGCAGTAAGGTGTTCATACTGAATAGTGCTTCTCGAGTCCCTAGACCGCTTCTAAATCCAAACTGAGAATTGGCCACCATCATGTCACATTTTCTGTATATTCTATTTTGTATGATTCTTAGTAATAGCTTTAGTGCGTGACTCATTAGGCTAATTAGTCTGAAATCGTTACATGATGTTGGGTTATTTTTCTTCGGGATCGGAATAAATGTAGATTTGAGCCAATCTGCGGGTATATTTCCAGTGTTATATATTTGATTAAACATCTTCGTTAGCATACGTGAATTTTCTTCATCAAATAACTTGAGGATTTCTGACGGATTTCATCTGGACCAGCAGCTTTATTAGTTTTAGCCATTCGCAAAACATAGTCGACCTCTGACTGTGATATTTCTGGGCCTTCCATATTTGCTTCTGTACCTTTTCCTATATCTATATCGGCCCTATTATCATCAAATAAGGTTTTAATATAGGTTTCCACATTTTACTCTGTCTGCCGGATCTAATACCAATTTATTATCTGCGGTTTTAAGTATGCAGGGTATCTTACGTTTTACATTACCAGTTACTTCCTTCAATCTTTTATGTAAATTAAATTCATCATGTTTGGTTTGTAATTCTTCTATTTCTTTACATCTGTCCTGCATCCAGTTCTCCTTAGCTTCCTTAATTTTCCTTCGTAATTTTAGCTTTATCTCTTGGTATCTCATTTCGTCCGTATTTTTAAGCCGTCGCCGCTCTTCTAATAAATCTATTATTTCCTTTGTCATCCATTCTTTTTTCGCTTCTTTTCGATGTGGTACTAAGACTTCCTTAGAGATTTGATCTATAGTTTTTCTTATTTTACCCCAGTTTTCCTCTGCCGTGTCTTCATTCATGTTTATTTTCTTTAGCTCCTTATTTAATTTACACTGTAGTTTTCTTTCACTTCAGAGTTTTTGATGTCATTTATATTAATGTTGGAGTATGGGTAGATTTTCGTAGCGCTCTTAGTTTTATTCTTATATTTGCTATTAAGAGATTATGGTCGGAGTCAGCATCAGCTCCAGGGTAGGTCTTTGCACTTTTAACGCTATTTCTAAAACGTTTATTAATTAGAATAAAATCTATTTGATTTCTCACTAGCCTTTCGTTATTATCTTGAGGCGATCTCCATGTATAGAGCCTTCTTGGTGGTAACTGGAACCAGGTATTTGTGACGATCATGTTTTCCTCTTCACAAAATTGAATTAGCCTTTCACCTCGTTCGTTTCTCTGACCCAGTCCATATTCTCCTACTATATCGTTTATTCTTCCTTTACCTATCTTGGCGTTATAATCGCCCATAAAACATTAACTTCGTGTTTCTTGAGAGATCGTGTCAAGTCTTTTATCTGTGTATAAAATTCTTCAACTTCCTCATCATTTGCATCCGCTGTAGGCGCGTATACTTGTATAAGATTTATATTTATTGGCTCGCCTCTCATTTGTATCATTATCACACGATCAGAGTAAGGAACAAAATTTATGACTGCATCACTGATTTTTCTATCAATTAATATAGCTACTCCTTTTGATGAACATTATCATTTCTGCCAGAGTAATATATAACGGTTTCGTTTGATTGTAACCTTCCGCTTCCTGTCCATCTAGCTTCGCTAATGCCTAGTATATCAATTTTATTTCTCTTCATTTCGTTACTTATATTCCTTAATTTCCCTGCCTCGTACATAGTCCGGACATTCCATGTCCCTATTCTTGAATTGTCACTTTTGGGCCGCCTGGGATTCTTCGCACCCTGTCCCATCAAGGGACGCCGGGCACTCAGGGCCATTACTTCATGCTGATTCTCCATGGTGGTTTTCTTGGGAATCCCTAGGGATCTATAATGCAATGGTTTCCCTTGCCTTTGCATCCTTATGCCATTGACCATATCTAGTTCATCTGCCTTCAAGGCCAATTTCTCGACCTCAGGACAAAGGGTGTCCTACTCCCATGGTTCTTCCACCCGAAGCTGTTGACCAGTAAGGAGGAACTACTTATACCGGCAGTCATTCGGTTGTTGCTGGTTTTGGTCCACCCGGTATTTTATTTCCCCGGTACCCGTCATATCTAACGGGCATCCCCCTATCCGCCACCTGGGGAGGCGCCCGATGGGGGACCAGCAACCCCACACGGGAGGATATGTTTTAACCGATGTAATCGAATTGCGGAATCGTTTGTTTATCATTACGTAATCAATCTGATTTCTTACAATGTTGCCGTTTCTATCAGCGGGGGATTTCCATGTATATAATCTTCTGCTTGGTAATTCAAAATAAGTATTCATAATAGAAAATTGTATTTCTTTACAAAACTGTACCAGCATTTCTCCACGCTCATTACGTATTCCAAGACCATATGTTCCTACTATTCCTTCGGTTGCTTCGTTGCCAACTTTAGCGTAAATCTCCCAGAATTAAGGATATGTCTTCTTTCTTTGTATATTTTATTGCTTTCCTTACGTCGTCATAAAATTGTTCAATGACTTCATCATTGCTGTCTGTTGTTGGCGCATAAGTTTGTATTATGTTCAAACTACAAGGTTGTGCATTTATTTTTAACATAGCAACTCTATCCGATATTGGTAGGAATCCGCGTACTGCTTTTTGAACGTCCTTTGTTATTATAAAACCAACTCCATTGCGATGTTGCGGACTATCATCACCAATATAGTATATTTGATGTTCATCTACCACACACGTTCCTTCGCCTGGCCATCTCATTTCGCTGCATCCCAATATATCAATATGTAGCCGTCGCATTTCCCTGCTTGGAACATGCTTCGTATATTCCACGTGCCTATGTTCAGTTTTTGTTTCAGTTTTAATTTTGGGGCAATGTTGTCTCTTATTGTACAGGGATTTCGCTGGCTGACGACCTGGGAAGCCCTGTGATCTTTCCTTGCCGGATCTTGGTTTCCGAGCCCATGATCAGTACATTCTTTAACATTATATTTCTCTGCCATCCTGATTTTTCTTGGGAATATAATGAGGTAGTTTCCCGTTGCTTTCCTCATCGCAGTGTTACAGCCGGGTGCATCATAATTTGATAGCCACCTGTAAGTATATGATGACAAGCCTGTTACCGAAGTCATTCTTCTGCAGCCTTGACTCTTTAATGACACATCTGCTTCCTATGCCATGCTAGTTTTGGTCCGCCCCTGGTATTTCATTTCCCAGGTACCACCCATATCTGGGAGGCATTCCCCTATCCGCCACCTGGGGAGGCGCCCGATGGGGGACTAGCAACCCCACACGGGTTGCTGTTGATAGAGTAAAAAAACCAGTCAGAAGGTGAAGAGAGTCATATTTTTTATATTTGTCTGACTCGCTCATAAGGAAACAAGGCCGTATGTTTCTTGGAGTTTGTTACTGTCGTGTTATGCTGTATTTGATTTGCCTATAGTCAAACCTATTACAACTTCTATCTTTTTTTAATACATCCATGATCTAATTACAATCTGTCTATATAGACAATGAGTAACGGTGCTGACAGGGAGTAGTTGACATAGTAGGAGCTTGCCCATTGGTTTTTTTCTTCAATAATGGGTTTTAATTTTTTTAAGAAGAGTTTCTCAAAAGCTTTAAATATTATAGGTAGAAGGTTGATGGGACGATAAGATGTTACCTCAGCTGCGTTTTTGCCAGGTTTCTGGATCATTATGATCTGCGCAATTTTCCACTGAGATGGGAAGTGTCTAGTTCTTATTTTTGCATTGAATATAGTTAAGTCAGCTATTGCCGTGGGAAGTTAAATCAGCATAGTTAAATAATTCTAAGTACTACCGTGAGAAGTTAGATCAGCATTTAGAAGCTTGCAGCGTTTAGCTCATATAAGCACCTTTTTTGTATTTCCGTCTTAGTATTCATATCTTATCTACGTTCTAAGCATTACTGTGGGATTCCGGTGCCGTGGGATACCGGTGTGCTGACAATTTATGTATAAATGCGGCCAACATTTAGAATAGTAGTCATTAAGTAACCACTGTATTTAGTAATAACATTAAATGTAAAACATCGACACTTTGTAATTTCTAAATAAAATTGATTTTAAGAAATTCTCTAAAGTGTTCGACTTAATTATATGTAGGTAACTATTCTATAGTCTTCTTGTGGAAGCTCTTTTAGAATTTTACCAAGTCGTAGTCTGGTGCTGGTTGGAATTGAGGTTGGTGGTTATGACATTTTTTAGTTTAGAAATCTTAAATTTGATTATAGGAGTATCCATTTGATAAGGGGCATCTAGTAGTTGATGGGTAGGAACTTCCTCTTCTAGCGATGTCTCCTTTGGGAGGGGTTGGAATATATTACTAAGGTGTTCTGAAAACGTATTGGCTCTGTCATGCTTAGTTATGGCTCAATTACCGCCAGCTCTTCTGATTGGTGGATTTGTTCTTTGGGGACTTTTAATTTTTTTAGTTACTTTCTACAAGAAATAGTCGGTAGCTTTAGTCGCTGAAACTTTCTCGTTAGTTCGTTGAGCAGTTCCTTTAATTGTCTCGTAGCTCGGCTGACGTTTGTTTTGACGGTAGCAGCTCGTGTGATTTGCCATCGTTTTCTCAATTTCCTTTTTTCATTAATCTTTTTTCTAATGAATTCAGAGCAGCGTCCGGGTTTGTCAGTTGTGTGTGTGTGAGGGGCGGTTTCCCATGCGGCTTGTGTAGCTTTTATAAGGTGTTCAACTGCTTCGTCAATTTCTTAATCGGTTTTCAGTGATAAGTTTAAATTTAGTTCCTTGGTCACGTTGTTACGGAAGGCGTGCCAGTCTGTCTTTATTGCTTAATTTGGGAGGTTTGATTTTGTAGCACACTTGAGACTCAAGTTTACTAGAAGTGGGGCGATAAATCTATAGATAATTCAATTGTTAGATAGTTGTGAGCAATACCTCTTGTCATGCCTAAATCGATCACATCCGAAATTTTCTGTTGATCTGTGGGCCAATGCGTAGGTTGTCCAGATGAAAGTGGAATCAAAATGTTGCTCTCCGTAGTTTTATATAGTTGTCTGCACGTGGTGTTATTGGAGCCGCAATGCGGATGTTTTGCATTGAATTCTCCACCAGCGATGAATCGATGTCCGACAGAATAGAATAAAGTTTTATAATGTTTTTTGTTGACGGGGAGGTTAGGAGGACAGTTGTCCTTGCCAATCTTCTATTTATATTGTTGTAGCTTGTAGGTTTCTTTGGTTTCGTGATGTTTGATGGTATCTTTGATAATGATTGCCGTTCCTCCTCGAGCTCTCCCTTGTGGGTGCTCAGTGTAGTAGATTGTGTAATGGGAGATTTGGTACAACTTTTTTCTGTCATATGTGCTTCTGATATCATGATGTCTATGTTTAGATTTGCGATGAAAGTTTTGGTTTCTTGAATATGGTTAGCTAAGTCATTGGCGTTTCAGATGGATATTTTAAGTTTGGTTTTGTTTTTTGGCATTATATCATTTTTGTTATCAAAGCAGCCAGGAGATCCATTATCTTGTCCATCTTCTCCATCATTTTGGTCATTGTTGTTTCGAGGGAGTTGTTTAACCGTTTTTGTGGGACATTGACAAATTACATTTGTTGGTTATTACCCTCCTAATTGCTCTACTATTTTCTCTAACTTTTTGTACATAGGAAATTCCAGGTTGACGGATTTGGTTACTAGTGATTGTTGTGTTTGGTGCTCTGATTTGTCGTTCCCGTAGAGATGGTAACTTGTTCTTTTGTAGCTCATTATAGACAGAGCAGTCTTTGTAGTTGGCTGGGTGGTTATTCCCACAGTTAACACACGTTACATTGCTGTCTTTTTCTTTCCGGGGGCATTGTTGTGTACTGTGGCTGCCTGCACATTTCACACTGCGAGGGTTATGGTAACAGTATGTTCATATCTTTGACATTTGATACATTGTGGAACCTCTCTCTTGGGATGCGGGGGTTGTACTTTTATGATATACTGATATTAGTAGTTTATTTAGGTTCTAAATATTTTTGTTGTCTACATTGGACTCCAGCTCTATGTTGAACTCTTAATTATGTATAGTAACTTTAGAATACTTATCAAAATAGCTTTCATAATTAATTGTATTGGTGTCAATGTGTCAAATATTTTTTAGGGATCGGTACTGCTTTGCGAACCAGCGATTGGTTCAAAAAAACAAGAAGAAAAGTATTTTTAATTAGAATATTTTGAATAAGGTGCTAAGAGAAAAACAATATTGCGTAGCTGTTCTGCTAAATGCACGCTAGTCTTTTGATACGGTTTGCACCCAGGCCTGTTTACAAAAGTTAAAAAAAGGCTACCCCAAATATATTTCAACTTGATCAAATCTTATCTATCTAATCGACAGTTGCAAACCACACACAGTAGTATAATATCTTGTTTATATCCAATAACTGCAGGAGTTTCGCAGGGCAGTGTTTCGGATCTTCTATTATACGTCCTTTACATGGCAGATTTACCAACAGACAGAAACACACATAGGTACGTTTGCAGACGATACGGTTATACTTACTAAACATAAAAACCCAGTGGAAGTTGTTAGCCATGTTCAAAACCACTTAAGTTTTCTCCAAAGATGGTTTGTGAACTAGCATGTAGAGGTTAATGGACAAAAATCCCAGCATACTACGTTTACCCTCCGAAAAGGACAATGTCTAGTTTTGAAAATTAATAACAAAGATGTACCACAGGTTGAAGAAGTCAAATACCTTGATAGTTAATTAATAATAAACTAACATTGGAAAACAAGTTGCTCATCTAAAAGGCGATTATCAAGCCGATTTTGGCTTATGGAATTGAGATTTGGAGTTGTGTTGGTAAGTCTAACCCGGCAATCATACAAATCAATCAATCAAAAATCTTCCGAGTGATCCTAGATGCTCTTTGGTTTATGTCAAATCACACCATCCGCACCGACTTCAGCGTTCCTTACGTTCAAGAAGTCATTCATGAGAGAAACAACTTACCCATAGTGCTGACCATAGAAGAGGACTTGAGCGTTCCTGTCCCACATATCTTACGTAAGACTACAGGGTTACCCTCGTAGATCGCAGTCCTCATCATGCCTTACGATTATGATTGTATATTCTCTTTTTGTGTAATAATCATGTAATATGATAAAATTAGCTTATGGAATGTTCTTTATTATTTACTAGTGACTATTTTTCTGAATAACTCTTTTATTAAAATATTTTATACTTTACTCTTTATCTATTTGTTTTTGTATAAATCTTCTAAGTAAACCCCATTCTACCTATGATATTTATAATTTATGTAATTTTATTTTTTATCTAACTGTAACTGCTTTAACAAACGCCATTTTCATTTGGTTTTTAATTTAATTGGTTAAACTTTGTGCATTATGCTTCTTTTGCATTTTTTTTGTTGATTCGACCTTAATTTTTTCTAATTTTTAATTACGTTCTAACAATATATTAAATTGATTTTTGATTTCCACATTGATGTTTTGTTCACATTATTAACTCAACTAAATGGGGAATAAAACGTAAAGCGAATTTTTAAGCGCAACGGGGAAACGGAGACGGGAGCGGTTTCTGAGTGATGTAGGCGGGGATGCTTGCAGGGGCTTCTTCTCGTGGGGTATCTTTCGCTACCGTTTTTTTAATAGGGAGCTTAAAACCGTTCAGAATTTTGATAAGACTTAAGGCACAACATTATTTAGAAGACGCGAAGTAGGCGAGAACGAAGGTGATCGACGTTATCCCAAGAGAGCTACGTGATCGAGGAGAATATTTGTATTGTTCGCTGATGGTTGTTGAAATTCGTTCTGAGGTGGGAATAAGCTGTGGCAGTGCTGAAGGCAATCTAAGCCTGTTTTACAACGCTACATCGTGTCACCCTCTGCAGTCCGGACTTATCGCCCTGAAAATATCGTTTGCTTGGATCACTTAAAAAGCTCTCGAAGGACTTTTGGTGATGATGTTATCGAAGCGTTTGTGTGCAATTGGCTGTTGTCACAACCGACTTCATTTTACGATGATGGGATCAAACAAATATCTGTGGGTTGGCAAAAATAGAAAAATAATTTTGCACGTTTTTATTTTTATAATACTTTAATAATTTAAAAAAAATTGGTTTATATTTGATGCGTAATTTTGATTAACCAGTCAAGAGACAGAACTTACGGCATAATAAGATTGGGAATAACTTTCGGTTAATTAATTTCTTTAGAATCTAGCAGCTTGTGTGTCTATCTAAATTATAATGCGGTACCTCAAGGTTTATGTTCTTAAACGTCTTTTGTGGCTTTTAATTTAATAATACCTTACATTTTTTTCGCAACAATTGTTTATTTTTATTGCCATTAAGTTTTATGGTCACACCAGTTTTAATGTATTTATCTAGAGAGAAGCCTATTTACTATTTGTTCATAGATTTAATGCTTCATGGACGACGAAGAATTATATTTGTAGAGATAACCAGCAGCGGTTACGACGCACAAGCAGAGCGAAGAATAAATGCTGGAGAATGAGAGCGTAAATATTTATTTGTTCTTTCTTAAGTGCAAGGCTTGTTGTGTGTTACATCTATTAGTCATGTTTAATTTATTATTCTCTGCCTTTATACTGTCATATTCTTTTTGCGCGTTTACTTTTGGCAATACGCACTCATTCGTTGTTTTTAATTGATTTTTGTACTATTTTATATCAGTAGTATATTTTTTTGTGCCTTCTTGAATATGCCAATAGCAATATATGAGGGTTGCTTGCTTTTATATTGTTCACGATTTTCTCATTCTTTGTCTTGCAAGTTTTTCCTCAGCCCCATCCACCTCATACGTATGTGCCCGTACCAAATCTTTTTCCCAGTGCAACTGATTATGGTTTTTTTATTATACCCCCTCCTCCAATATTCTTATTTTTCATATTAATTACCCAGGTTTTGCCTCCGTATGTCATTATGCTTTGTATTATGGTATTGTATGTTACCGTTTTGGTTGTCTGTACATCGCACAAAATAAATATTTAGTTTTCATTTGTTGCAGTCTTTTATTTCTTCTTCCGTTATTGCGTCTTTCGTTATAATGGATTCTAAATACTTGGATATATTAATAATAAGGTTTTCCATTCTATAAGAATATAGCCACTTCTTTCCGAAGTTTACTAATCCATTTCGTGGGGTGGATTAGCCCCCTTTTTCTTATAGTTTCTGGTGTGTTTTCGCTTTTTCTACTATTCTTCTCCATTCTACTCTATTACTTGTTTTCTTCTTCCAGTCCTTGACATCCATCTTTTTTAAGTCTTCAATAACTTCATCGCACCACCTCATCTTTGGTCTCCCCCTTGGTCTATTTGTCTCAGGTTTCCATGTTGTTATTTCTTTAACTATGCTTTGATCTCTTTTCTCATTATGTGTCCCATCCATCTAATCCTCCGTGCTGCCATCACTTTCACTATATCCTCTCCTTTCAATATTTCCCTAAGTTCGTGATTCATATATTGTCGTTTTATCCGTCTCCTATGTTTTTGAGTCCTGTTATCGACCTTAACACTTTCCTCTCGAAGATTCTTAACTTTTCTTTTCTGTCTGTGTAGGACACATTACTTCTGCAGCATACAACACTATTGGCCTAATGAGTGTTTTATAGATTGTTATTTTCGTTTGCAACTTTAGCTTTTTAGATTTTAGCATTTCCCGATTAGCATAGAAAGCTCTGTATCCTTTTTGTATTCTTTCCTGTATTTCTTCTTTTCTCTCGTTGTTTTGTGTTATTTGAGTTCCCAGATAGTTGAATGCCTTCACTTTTTCAATTTGATAGTTTTCAAACTTGACTGTTGCCCTTGTATCATTTTTTCCTCTTTTGCATTGCATGTATTTCGTTTTGCTTTCATTTATTTCAAGCCCCTATCTCCTTTGATTCTTTGCATAGCTTCTTCACTATTTCCGTTAGTTTCTTTGGTGTTCTTGAGATAATAACTACGTCATCAGCATATGCTAAAATTTGTGCTTCCTTGTTTTTTATGCACCCTTGTACGTTTACTTTTCTTATTGCCTCTTCAATCATCAGGTTAAACAAAGTTGCCGACAGTGCATCTCCTTGTCTCACTCCTTTATTGATTTTGAATGTTTCACATTATGTAGGTCCATCTTCTGTTTTCACTTTAGATTTGGAATTTCTCATTGTCATTTTTATGCAGCTTCTCAGTTTTCTCGGGATCCCCATATTCCTTAATACTTGTATTAATTTCCCTCTCTTGATATTATCAAAGGCCTGTCTGTAATCGATAAATACCATATGGATTTCTATATCGTATTCGTAACATTTCTTCAGTATTTGGAACATTACGTGTAGTGCATCGATGGTAGATCTCCCTGGCCTAAATCCCATTTGATAGCCCCCTAGTTCTTTTTCTGCATAACTCTTCAGCTTACCCTGTATTATTGAGGTGAATACTTTGTAAGTCGTGTTTAATAGAGTTATTCCTCTGTGGTTGTTGCACTGTTGGAGGTCTCCTTTTTTTGGTATAGTTATAATTATCCCATTTCCCATTCCGTCGGCATCTTTTCCTTTCTCCATATCTCCCTTATCAGACTGTGTATTTTTCCTTGTAGTTTTTCACCACCATATTTCAGCAGCTCTCCATTTATTTCATCGCTTCCTGGCGTCTTTCCGTTTTTGATTTTTTTTATCGCTTCCATAGTTTCCTCTAGGGTTGGTTCTTCTACTGTTTCTTCTTCTTCTTCAACTGTCTGTCCTCCTTCTTTTTCCTGTTCGTCCTGGTAACTTTCTTCTTTTACTTCATATAGCAATTTTGGAAATGCTCCTCCATATATCTTTTATCTTGTTTATATCATATTCAATTTTACCTGCTTCATTCCTGAGTCCTCTGTTTTTACATGTGTTCCTCTTGTTTTGCCTCTTCATTTGTTTATAAAACTCTTTTGTATTGTTATTTTTGTAATTACCTCTATTTCTTCCATCTTTTCTGCACCCATTCATTTCTTTTTTGTCTACATGTCATCTGTGCTTCCCTTTTACATTCTTTATAATGATCCATGTCTTCTTCTTTTTAGTTCTTATCCACTTATTCCTGGCTTTATTTTTCTCATTTATCTTTTCTTGACACTCATCGTCATACCACTCTTTTTATCTTGTTTTCCTTGTACCCGATAGTTTTGTTACACGTTTTAAGATTATATCCTTAATTTGTTTCCATTCATTTTCTATATCCGTATTCCTTTGAGGTTTTCTACCTCTTTGTTTGTTTCCTTTATATATTCCTTTCTTCCGTTTTCGGTATATAACTTCTATGTTCCATCTCTTACATACTTTGCTCCTTTGGTTATTTCGATATTCCTGTTTTACTTTTGCAATAACTAGGTAATGATCGGTGTCTGCATTCGCACCCTATATGTTCTAACATCTGATATTATGCTACTTTGTTTCTTCTTTATTAGGACATGGTCTATCTGCGTTCCTTTTGTTGCTCCTGGTGGCATCCATGTTTCTTTATGTATTCTTTTATGTTTGTACTTAGTACTACTAATAACCATATTTGTTTTGCCAGAAATTACAGATTTTGCTTCCGTTGTCGTTTGTTCTTTCATGGATGGTGTATTTTCCTGCTACTTCTTTTATGTAGTTTTCTTTCCCGATTTGTGCATTCATATCCCCTAGTATTATCAGTATGTCCTGTTTCGGTGTTTTTTCGTATTCTGCTTCTAAGTCGCTGTAGAATTTGTCTTTTTCCTCCTGATCATCTGCTTCTGTGGGTGCGTAGGCGCATATTACAGATACATTTACGACTTTTTCCTTCCACTCTTACACTGCATATTCTTTCATTAATCGGTTTGAATGCTATGATTTTAGTTTTCTATCTATTATAAATGCTGTTCCTTTGTGCCCTCGTTTTTTTCCCCCGGAATATAACAATTTAAAATCTTTCTTATTTATTTCCCCTTGTCCTTCCCATCTTATCTCCTGCAGTGCAGCTATGCTCACTCTATATTTTATTAGTTCCCTGGCTATCTCCATCATTTTACCCGGTGTTAGCATCGTTTTTATATTCCATGTTGCTATTCTAAACACTTTACTTTTAATTTCCTTTTATTAATATTTTTATTGTTATTGATTGTGTTTTGTTTTACTTCTTTTCGCTTTTCACTCGTGTCCGTTTCCATTGCCTTGTTCGTTTTTATTTTCCAATTTTCCTGGTTTTTCATCAGTTTTTGGATTAGCATTACTTCTTTCACGCCCTTTGTCTTCTTTTACATATTTTATGCTTCTCTCATTTTATCCCATTGGTATACCTGGTTGTTTATTATTATTTTCTGATAGCCAATTTTTACTTTATTTCCGATCCTTTTTCTTCTTTAGCTGCTTCTATTATTTCGCCTTGAATCATTCTTTCAGTTTTCGTTAAATCATTTTCTATATAGATTTTTTCCTGCTAGTTTATTTTTACTTCTCATTATCATCCTTTTTGTTCGAACGATTCGATTCGTGCTACTACGCATTTTCTTTCAGGAATTTTCCTACTTTATAGGCTTCGATTACCTTCGCTTGCACTTTTATTTCATTATACAAAAACTGTTCTATCTTTTCTTCAATTTTCACCTCATCTACTTTCAGCCCTTTTATTATAATGTTGTTTTTTCTCTTGTTTTGGTCTTGTTTTTCGATTATTTCTTCCACTTTTTCAATTCTATTCATTAACTGTTGTTTTTCCTGTTCCCATTTGACCTCTTTTTCTTTTAATTGCTTTACTTCATCTTTTAATTTCTTTAACTCGTCTTTATTTTTTTGGAATTCTTCTTTCATCTCTTTTCTCATTTCTTTAATCTCTTGTAATATTAGTTCCTCATTACTTTTAGTCTTCGTCTTCGGTGAACGCATGGTTTTTTTACTTTTTGTAAATATCTCCTGCTCATCTTCGTCACTTCCGTACTGCCTTCTTCTTTTATTGCTTTCATCCGTTGTTTCTGATTCGCTCATTTTCCTGTGCTCGTTCTTCCCTTTCTTCCTTTTTCTGTGCTTTTAATGTTCCACCCGTTCGCGTCGAGTCAGCGTTCCAGTCTACCCGTCGAAAACCTGCGTTTCGCTTCTATATTTACTGCTGTTTATTTAATACCGCACACCACGCTTTCACTTAAGTTAATGAGTTCATTAATTTTTTGACACTATTTTATCACATATATCAGTTCGCACTACTTTTTTTTATTTGATATCGGTTCTGACTGAATTCTGTTAATACGCTCCTGTTCGTTGTTTATTACCGCGCTTGACCGTGAGCAACCAGCTGTGCTCTTATCTGTCACTTTGCACTTTCTTTATCGCCGCGCCGTTTCCGAAACTTCGGTTTATTAATTCTTATTTTCTAGTCCTACCTTCAATTTACTGCTTTTTCGCTTCCTGCCCACTTGTTATATTTCATTTACACATCACATTAAATTATTATTCACTGATTTCTCGTAAATTTGATTTTATTTTGTACCACTTATCTGCAGCTCGTTTGTTGTTGCCTGCCAGGACCGGACCCCCACTCACTTGGATATATTAGTACCTTTTTATTTACTCCATTACTCCTCTTTAAGTTTTTGCAACACATATCTCAGGTCTTCTTCCTTCTGCAAAATTACCACCTGATCGTCTGCAAAACTCAATGTATAAAGGTGTTCGTTTCTGACCGAAGCTCTCATGCCTTTAAATTTCTTTTTAAGTTCTTTAGCATATTGAACAAATATTTAAATAGTGTAAGAGGCCTTTCGTCGTTTCGAAGCTGTCGGTGATTGTTCAATCTTTATGGCGTTTTTAATTCCGTTGTAGAGGTTTTTGACCACGTTTATAGGGCACTTCTACTTCTCTCCTGGACTTCCATAGCTTCTTCCTAGGTGTTGCATCATAAGTTTCTTTTAAACCCACAAGTTAGATGTTATGCTCCTCTGTTTTTCGCTTTTTTGCTCTATTAACGGTTGAATTAACCGTAAATATATTCTGTTCTTCTTTTATTTTTTTCTAGTCGATTTCTTATTACTTATGGTATCTGTCCTATTGTTGATAATACATTTATTTCCATATGATTATCATACTTTTTCGATCTCTCTATTTAAAAATTTATGTTAGATACGACTATTTTCACTCTCAATGTATTTCTTCGTTATTTGTGGTTCTCTGGAAAATCCTTAGACCCATACATTTTTTAAATAATTTTGTTGCCTTTCCCTGATCGATACAGATCTAATCTTCCTATGGTTTTGTGTTTGCACATATCCTTCGCCAGTTTTTATTCTTTTTTTACGAATAGTCTTTTTACTTACTTCTTTATTTTTTTCTTTACATTTTATTTTATCTTTCGTTTTAATATAAAGTTTCTTCCTTTTTTATAGCTTCTCTGACCCCGTTACTAAGATTGCATTTTTGTTTCGTTGTTGCTTGTTTTATCTTTCTGTAAGCTTAAAAGGCGCTCCATTTATGCTACATTTTATATGCTAGTATGTTTCTACAATGCTATCGTATCTAAATTTAGATAATTTTTGGCCTAATTTCTTTTGATATAAATATTTTCTTGTCTTGTTCTAAAGGAAATACAGCTTAAATCGCGTTTCTTTTCCAATTGGATTTATCGTGTCTTTGCTGTTTGCTTTTCTTCTGCTATTCATCTGAATGTTATTGTTGTAATTAACACCCGATGATTGTTGCCACATTTCGCACCGCTTTTTGCTCTTACATTTTGATTGTTGTTGTGAGTTTCTTCTTAAGTATGATAATTTTCGATTATTGATTTAAGTTGTTTGGTGTTTTGCACCCAAGCGTATTTATGTAGAAATTTGTGTTGATAAAAACCATTTGTTATTTTTTTATAAAACTGACATACTTTTATTAATTTTTTTTCGTTGTCATTAATAGCATCATTAATAGTCTTTTCCAAACCATTGTGTCATTATTCTTTTTATTACCTGTTTGTCCATTTAGGTTTCCTACGATTATATGTTCTTGAGTTGTTTTCACTTTCCCCATTTATTCATATTTATTTTTCATTAATATTTTGACCCGTACTACAGCTCTTCGCTTTTTTGAGACTTCGACAATGAATATCTCCATCTAATTTTCCGTTTTATTTGCTTTCTTCTTCGTTTCTGTGATTATCTTCTTCTTCTTCTTCTTCTTCAGCCTTCTGCCATCCATTCCTGAATGTAGGCCTCACCCATTTCTCTCCATCTGTGTCGGTCACTGGTTTGTTTTGTCCAGTTCCTACCAGCTATCTTCCAAATGTCATCCACCCATCGTTTCTGAGGTCGACCTTTTTTTCGCTTAGTTTCACGGGGGCGCCATAATAGTGATTTCGTTGTCCATTTCTCATCCACCTGTCTCGCGATATGTCCGGCCCATCTCCATTTCAGACTTGCTATGCGTTCTATGACGTCAGTTATTTTGGTTCTTCGTCGGATTTCTTCATTTCGGATTTTATCTCTTAATGATATCCCGAGAATAGCACGCTCCATAGCTCACTGGAGCACTCTCAATCTATTTGCATTCGGTTTTGTAAGAGCCATCGTTTCCGTACCGTATGTAGTCACTGGTAGGATACAAGTATCGTGAACTTTACGTTTGAGGTTGATCGGTACATCTGGATTCCTTAGGATATATGACAATTTGCCAAAGGCGACCCATGTCAGAGATATTCGTCCTGTAATTTCAGTACCTTGGTTTTCTTTTCCTAATTTGATGATGTGTCCTAAGTATATATATTCTGTCACGTTCTCCAGCGTTTGGCCGTCTACTGTAATTTGCATATTGTATTGGCTCATGATTTTAGTCTTAGCAGGATTTATCTTCAGGCCTGACTTTTCTGCTGCTTGTTTGAGTTCCTGCATCATGATTTTTAGTTCCTCTGGGTCTTAAGACATAATCACCACATTATCAGCAAAGCGTAAGTGACTGAGGAAGCAACCGTCAATTTTTAAACTCTTCTCTTGCCATTGAAGTTTCTTAAAAATATCTTCCAAAACTAGAGTGAAAAGTTTTGGGGAGATAACGTCCCCCTGTCGTACGCCTCTCCTGATGTTTATTTTGTCCGTTTTAAGGTCTTGATTTATTTTCACGTTGCCTTTTCGTAGATGTCTTTTATTATAGTAGTATATCTACTGTCGATTCTTGCGTTATTCATTGATTCTAATATATGAGCCGTACTTATAGAATCGAATGCCTTGTAGAAATCTATGAAGGCTAGATGTATGGGCACATTATACTCGGTCGTCTTCTCTATGATAGTGCGTAGAGTCTGTAGATGGTCAATAGTACTATATCCTTTGCGGAAGCCCGCCTGCTCCACTGGTTGGTAGTAATCGAATTTGTTTATCAGGCGGTTGGTAATAATTCTCGTCAACAGTTTATATAGTTGTGATAGTAAACTGATTGGGCGGTAGTTCTCTATGTTAGTAATCGCACCTTTTTTGAACAGGAGTACTGGTTCCGCATTGTGCCATCTGTTAGGTATTCTTCCTTCTCGTAGGAACTTGTCTAGTAAAATATGTATTGCACGTTCGAGATTTGTTCCTCCAAGTTTTATCATCTCTGTTGTTACGCGATCTTCTCCGGGGCATCTATTGTTTTTCATTTGTTTCAGAGCTAGTCTAATTTCATCAATGGATATCTCTGGAATATCTTCAGAGCCTGCATTGAGTATATTTCTTTGCGTTTGTGATTCCCTATGCGGTGTATGTGTTGCATATAATTCGATATAGAAGTATTCAATTGCTCTGATGATGTCTTCCGGTTTTGTTACTTCTATTCCCTCTTTGTTCTTTATTTTTTTCATCTTCTGCCGCCCGTTGGATATTTTTGTTCTCATGTTGGCGTTGTCTTCAATAGTCATCAAAATTGTTCTAGTGCTATGTTCTCTTATGTCTTTTCTTATTGCTTTATTTACTTATTTGTATATTGATTTATATTCGTCTGTTCCTTTTTCCAATTTTCTCCTTTTTTCTATGAGTTTTATAGTGGTATTTTTGAGTTTCTGATCTGTTTGACTCTTTTTTCTTGAGCACAATTTCTTTGCCGTTATTTGGATAGTAGTTGTAATTCTGTCATTTATTTGGTTAATGTCCATGTCTGATAGTATAGTTGTATCAAGTCTCGTTGAGAGTTCTTGTTTATATTCATCTTGTGTTTTCGTTATTTCTGTGTTAGTGGGAAAACGTTGGTGTGATTATCAGAATAGCTAATTTAATTTTTTCAATGCTTCTACTATTCCTTTGTCTTTAGTTCTCCGTTTCTCTACGTTACAAGTTCTTACAGTAATATTTCTTTTTCCTTTATCTTTTTCTGGTTGAAATTAAAATAAACTGGATTTTCTGATTTCAAAGTAGAACTGATGGGGTTTTAATCTTGTAAGGTGTGGATTTATTTGTTGTTCGATTTTTATCCTGCTATTTTTTCTTTCCGTACTTCCTTGTTATGTATGTACTATGGTGTTAATACCTAACGGAAAAACCCCATTTAGAGGACCGCATATATCAGTCGCTTATTGTGAGTTGTTGAGACGCTGTTGCTAGTTATTTTATTTCTCCGATACCAACTATCTGGGTAAGATAATAAAAATACATCTTTATGATCGAGGAGAGTAAACCAAAATAGGCCAAATTTGTGCAGTGTTTTTATTTTATTGTTATTTGCAGAAATAGGTAAATGGAGAAAAACAAAAACATGGAAGGCCGTCTAAAGAGGTAAACAAACAAAGTGTATGGGAACTGCACCATCCGTACAAACTACTTATTTCTGGACAAATAAATTTAAATTAAGCTGAACGTGCCCAAATAAGCTTCGCTCTGTATATCTAACTGAAATCCCTACAACGAACATTCGTGAAAAGTCCTCAGTGTCGTCATAGAAGCGCAGAGAATAAAATCATGCGAGGTTGCTAATACGGTTATATATAATACGACTTTTGTCCATTGATCAATACTTACAGTTTGGCTATGTTTAATGGCAATTCAAGGAATTTTACAACAACTTATTATGTTAAATGAAACCTAGATCTGTCACTGTGTACCAGAGACATTTGAGAGAAGAACCGAAGAAAATGGAGAAGATTGGTATCCAAAAAGTGCCCTTCTACCAAGACTAAAGGGTTACGAATAAGATTACCGCCGTAATATTAAAAATAAATTAAATATTTATTGCCTCTTTTCGCCATTCCCCAGATTTAACTCCAAGTAACTTTTTTTTTTAAAGTATTTGGCTTAGTGGGAGTAAAATTTCTTTTCTTTTGTTTCTTCCTATTTTTATTTGGCTTTAATTTGTTTTCTATACATTTTTGTTTAAAATATATGTTGACATTTATTTTTCTAAATTATAATAGCGCGTTCCAATTAGTGTTGCTATTCGTGGAGTTCCTGTAGTGAGGTTCCAGTGAAACTTTTAACTTAATCTATCCATTTGAGAAAGCTTTCTAGTGGCGATATTTCTTATACAACCAGCCCTCCAGATTGCCGTTGTTCTATCTAATGATGTGGCCGAAATATTTTGGGTTTAACTATTGCGGATAGAAGATCTGTTATGTTTAGTTCTTCTAGTGTAGACGCATTTGTTCTGTGATCTGTCCACGGAATCCTCAGGAATGTCTTCCATCACCACATCTTGAGGATCACGAATCCAGTTTGTTCCTGTAATCTGCTTTTAACTTTCAAGCTTCTGCACTATATAAAGCTACTGCAAATCTTTCCATATTTTATTCGGCTTAGTCATTGCCGTCCTGGCAATATTCTTCTTCGTATCTCGGTTGAAGAGTTGTCTTTTCTGTTGTTGGATTGTTATATTCTGCCTATTATTATTTTAGTCCATAGTTGGAACTTTCTTTTTCGAATTTTTTAAAAAGTTAAGTCACTTTATTTTTATTACTGGCAGAAAGCTTGGTGTCATCAACAAAATGTAAAATATTTATTTTCTTCCTTGCAGGTAATAATTCTTCTTTGTCAATTGTCCAGGGCTTTCTGTATGACGCACTCCCCATATATGTTTAATAGAATGGGGATTTTATATTTCGAAGTTTGTGTAGTATCCGTCTTCCAACCTTCCTCTCGTTGAACAACAATCCACATTATTAAAGACCTTACTGTAGTCTAGACAGCACATGTATGTAAATAATTCAAACTCTCTTATTTTTCCATTTTTTGTCAGATGTTCAGGCCTTGCAGTAAAATTGTGTCTATTATTTTAGTAACATGTAAAATGAGGGCACTGATTCTATAGTTATTGCAGTTTCGTGTCTTTTTTGTGAATAAGCACAACGATCTAATCCACATTCGGCCATTGTATTTTCTTCCATATATTATTGCAGATATAGCAGTTTTATATTCTATTCCTTTTCATTTGAGTTGTTTTAACATTTCTGCATTAATTTCAAAGTACTTTACTGATTTGTTATTTTGTAATGTTTGAATTGTTTGTATAACCTCTTCTTTCGATATATTTAGTTCTTGTTGCGCAACTTTGATCTGATGTGGATTGCTATGGCTGGTTGGCTATCGTTATTATCTGATTAAAAGTTTTCACAGTGTTTCCTCCATATTTTTATCACTTCGTTTAAATTAATAATAGTTTCCTCAATGTTTTTCTTTTTTTATGATTTGGGTTTAAGAGCTTTTGTCATTTATTGGAAAATCTGTTACTATTATTGGACGAGTTTCAAATTTTATTCAAATATTTGCTTCTGTCTTCTTTATAAAGCTGTTGTGCTTCTCTATTTATTTTTTAATTTTTCTGTTTATTGCCTTCACAACCAATTTTTCTTAGCCCACTTTCTTTTTTTACGATGTTCCATGTTTCTGCAGTCATCTAATTGTTGTTCTTTATATTGTTGACTTGGTTATCTATATATACTTTAGACACTAACATCTTGTGGTTACTACCGTAGTCTAGTTTGGGATATGTTTATACATTATTTAGTTCCCGTATTTGCCTTCCGACATCTATGTGTAACAACGTTACGGCTGATTCGTATCGCCTAGTCTGAATTTTCTTACTATGCGTCTTATCTGATTGTGTTCCACGAATATCATTTCTTTGTTGGTATTTCCGCATGACTGTTTCAAGTTGTAGAAATTTATGACTTCGTTCTTACTACCTTTGGAAGTGGGGGATAGATGTAAGTAACATTTGTTATTCCTGGTTTTGCGTTTGCCATTCTTCAAAGTAAAGTGGGCGTGGTTTTTTCACTAACTTTCACTTAAACCTATTAGATCTATGTCTTTAACTTTCTATTCATTCATGTTGAGTTTTCAAAAATGTGTACCAGACTTTGGATATTTATGTGGTGTTTTGCTTGCTTGATTCTTCTCACAGAATTTCTTCCCGAGATCCAAACAGGAAAATATTTTGCCTTCAGATGTATTTTATTTCAAGGCAAGCCACTAAATTGTCTAGGAACACTTATGCGAAGTACTTTTTCGTTGATTTCTTCGCAGAGATGGGACATGTGGTAAGGTATTGGGCAAGTGAATTGAACCAAGATAAAAATGGGTTTCCTCTAATTAGGAAGTAAATGAAGAAAGCTAAGGCTCGCGTGGGCAGGGCCATATTCCTGATGCAGTTCTATTGTTCACCAAGTTCGTAAGGAAGTACGTACCCGCTACCCATTTATTATTGCAGTTAATTAGGTGTTATACAAAGTTTCGCCCATTTTTGATCATTATTTATTATATTTTTTCTTGTTCATAAATAAGGATTTATGACATTAGTTTTTATTAATGGTAAGGTGAGTTTGAGTTTGGCCAATGATTATTTTCATAAACGTGCCCGTTTTTTCTGTAAGAATACAATTAATTGAACTTCTGAAAGGTTCGGCTAAAGAGGTGACTCTTACAGAGAATACTCGTAACTACATGCTGATGTTTTAATTAAAGGTGTAGAATAGATCTTCTATTGTTTACCGTAAGCTTATTTTATCAACGAACTTAAAAAGTTCGTTACTGAATTCTATATGTCTGTCTGTCGGTCGTCTGTCGGTCCGTCACAAAATTTGAGATTTTTTAAAATTTGGAAATGGATTCTTACAGAAATTTTACCCTGAATTCGAAAATGCAGTCGAAAAATTGTATGTCGAATAATTTTCGAGATATTCGATTTCGAATTTTTAAGTTCGTTCTGGGATTGCTTACAGAGCAATCTCTTCGCCGGTCTCATGTTTTTAGTACTGAAATCATCAAGAACTAGAAATAGGTTTTGATTGTAGATATTTAGAATAATGTTGTTTGCTGCACCATGAAACTTTTAATTCGCTATACTTTTTTATGGCTACATCTAGTACCCCTAATTTAAGTTTGATGTATATAATTTTATCGCTCTTTATGTTATAGTAACTCACAATTACAATAATAATTATTTAAAAAGGCTACTGACGGGAGTGTAAATAAACAAAACTGCTGATATTGGTCCGATACCAATCCACAACTGTTGCATCAACGCCCTTTACACAGCCAAAAAGTTACGGTTTGGTGCACCACTTCGGTCCTTACTTTTTTAAGGATATGTGACAATAATTGAATATTTCCTCACTCAAAAACTTGAGATGAACTACCCCGTGGATGAAAACACTTGGTTTTAACAAGATGGCGCCACTTCCCGCACTGTTCGAGCCTTCATGGCCGCTGTTCGCGCAGTTTTCGGAAATCGCGTAATTTCTCGATTTGGCGATGTTGCCAAGGTCACCTAATTTAACTGCTTGCGATTTCTTCTTGTGGAGTTGCCTCAAAGCTAAAGTTTTCTCCCACGACAGGAAATTGGGAAATTGATGCGATTCCTACCGACCTACTGGAGCGGGTGGCACGAAATTTGATCACCAGAATGGAGGAGTGAGTGGCCAAAAATGTAGGACATTTGACTAATGTAATTTTGAGAACGTAAACATTTAGCTCTCTGTGACTATTTCGTACTGTTCGTCTTTTTAATACAAGTTTCTTTATTTTATTTTTATTTTAAAGGTCTCGTTTTTACGCGTCACCCTGTACTTAATGTAGCACCAATGTGAAGCTCTCTGATGCCTAGTGGGTGGGGTTCTCGGTCACTGAAAATAATTGAGTACCTGCGTTCACTTTGAATGTAGCCCAATATTGCGGTAGTCTAATGCCATATAGTGCGATGACGATGTAGTGATATGAGAGCCTCAACCTCTCAGTTCGCAAGCCATCAGGATGTTGTAGCTTCACCATTATTGTTATTTATATACTTAATGATATTTATAAACAAACATTGACATAAATTTAGTCTTTTTTAAAATACTCATGCAACAAGCCACTCAAATTAGGTCTTTTAATTTAAATATAGATAGGCCCTAATCGACAAAGCAAATTTGTTAAAATCCCTTGTGATGCCGTTTGTCTAAACACATCCCAGGATGGTTTATTGTGAATGTCGGGTTTCAAAACTTTCAGTTATTTCTTACAATTAGGGGATAATGTTTGTGAATTTTAAAGAAATTCGGTGGTTAACGACTGGTGGCTATCAACAGAAACTTGACGAAAACTAAACATTGTATTATACTGAAAGAACTAATCAGAAAGATTGTTAAGGATTGGGTTCAATCTGGAAGAGGATCTTCTGAATAAAACCTTGAGAAAGGTTGTAGTGCAGTGGCTAACTCCAGGTCATCGGGTCTATCGAAATATCTAAGAGCGGTTATCGAACTAATTTGACTTAGACATGATGAATTTTTCCGGTGAGCTGTAGTATGTATAGGCTGCAGAAACTCCAGAATTTTATAGGGCGTCTTCGTTTTCATAAAATACCGTAGTGATGGTGCCAGTACTTTACTTAATTAGTTGGCACCCAATTATAAAAATAAATAGTGCTATTTAGTGTTACCTATTTATTTCAGTCTTACTCCAAAAAAGTTGGAGTTATACTATAATATATTCAATTCGTGAAGATCATGGATCAGTCTCTACTTTATTAGTCGATTTTTTAATTATCTGCCCTCAATTTGGTTCCATGCAGGATAATTAAAAGAGAGTATCTTAGAACTTCCAAAATCAATAGCCTTCGTAATTTATACAGGGTTTTTTGGGCTTTATTAATTTTTGGATACTGTCTATTTGCTTTATCATATAGATTTTGTATATCTTTCCAATTTGTGTATTTTCCTTTAAGTTGCTTCTTTTCTATCTCTTGTTATTGTTTTTACTTCTGCTATTATTTTCCGTTTCCTTTTCACTACACCTTGTATATTTTCTTCTCACTTTCTTCTTTACTGTATTGGAAAGTTTATTCTCTTTTATCCTCCATCTATTTTAATTGCTGTCCTTTATTTCAGTCAGTTACCCTCCTTAGATATTTTATTTCTGTTGCAATTATTGTCGATTTGTGTTTGTCCATTATTATTCAGATTTCTGCAACGTACATTAGAGTTGGGGGCTAACAATTTTGTTTAATTGCTTATTTTTTTCTTTCCAACTGAGGTGTTATTTACCATTTAATATACTTGGTTTGCTTTACCCGCTCTCTTTGTATTTCTGCATTTTTTTCGTTGTTTATTATTAGGGTTTCAAGATACATAGACCTATTTACTTCTTCCAAAATTTCGTTGTCAATTTTTATTTGCTCTATTCGCGTTTTTCATTGTTTGCTTTGATCACTTGCTGTACATTAATTGCGTTTTGCAACTCTTTTAGTGATCAGTAGTATGTCATTTGCATATATAAATTATTGTACGAGTACTGGTTGCATTTGCCTTTTAGCTTTTTTGTGCGCTCATTACACTTTTCCATAACTTAGTTTATAGCTATAATAAACAGGAGTGTAGTCAAACCGCCCCTTTGTTTCACTCTTCTATTTATACTAAAGGTTTGTGACATTTTTCCCATTTATTATTATGTTATCCTCTACATATTTGTATATATTTTTAATTGTTTGGCAAAGGTGCCCGTTTATTCTATATTTTTTGGTTTCCCATATATGTTTTCTTAATATATTGTTAAATGCAGCAGCTATGCCTGCAAATGCTAAACTTGTTCTCCACCAAATCTTATTAATTCTGTTGTCTTATTATTAGCTGTTTTTGTTTCTTCTGTTATTCTAGTTGTCACATTTTTCTTATTATTGGTTTTAGGTAATTTCAAATATCTTGTTTTTTATCTACTTCTTTTATCAGTGTGTTATCCTTAAATTTCTCTTTATAATGTTACCTATTTCTTCTTTACTCGTTATCAATTCTTGTT